>OZ025293.1:24124019-24757797 GCA_964019185.1 Maratus speculifer | reverse complement strand
TTCCTTTTTTACTGTGTGGTCTAATAGCAAAAATGCTAGACTTATTGTTGGGGAAAACTGAATACTGTTGGAAAACTTACGCTAGTGTGCCGAGTTTGAGTTTACAGAAATACCCTACTTTTGAATTTTTGCATGCTCAACTGAAAATAATATTGCTGGGACACACTAAAAAATGGATATCTGTGCGAGTCAGCTTTTTGCATTTTTAAACTCTTTACAACATGTTTAAAGAGATCTCTGACGCATACGTAATTTTTCAAAATTGCATATTACAGCGAAGTTTTTTCTCAGCCATCACCTACTCAATTCCTGCTATAAATTTTAATACATAACAGAAGATTTTTTTGTGGTATTTCAAGTAGATTTGATTTTTTTATGATAAATACCGTAAAATGGGGTAAATAGGGACGAAACTTTTAATTATTAATTAAATTATTAATTTATTAATCTTTAATGAATCAAAATTTTAAGGAAAAAACTAGTGAAAGAGGAAAGTGGGATGTAAATAAAATGACTAAAAAAGACCAAATGCAAAAACAACACAGTAAAGGCATAAAAAGATGTTTAAAACAAAAAAAACAAAACATTCAAAGTCTTTCTCAAGACGATCGAAAAAACGAGACAGAATGCATCATATGCGGAAAAACATTTGAAGAAGATTGGATTCAGTGCCAGGAATGAAACATTGGGCCCGTGAAGATTGTGTTTATATAGATGCATCGGATTTGTATTATAATTTTGAAGTTTTTAAGGCCAAAAAACGGTTGGGACAACATTGATTAATATTTCCAGGGCTAACAGCCTTTTTTTTGAGAAATAAGGCCAAACTATTTTCAGTATATTTCGTTAAATAATTCGATATTATTAGCAATGTTTAATTAAAATCATTACATAAATTCATAATTTTATTTTAAGTATAAAATAAGACAGAAATTTTAAGAATTTGTGTTTTATTTGCAATTTATCCAAGTACCCGGGGCTACCCGATCTTCCCCTACTGCATGTAAACTTAGCTTTTAACGCATGTAAATAAAAGTTATTTTATAAAAATTTCGCTTATATCATTTTTATATTTCTCTATCACTATTGAACTATTGAATTTGAAATTTTGTTTCTATTTTCGAAACACCTCGTATATTTATAAAAAGCTCATGAAGATGAAAGAAATATTTTGTGTTTCCTACAAAACTCAGTACCACGCTCTTCTTTAAAAATTTTCCTATTTTAGAGAATGGAATTTTTTATGGTTCATCAACTTTTATAAGATACATCTCAATATCTTTTTCAGTGCATGGATAAAATGTTCACGCCGTCAAGCTGATACATTTTCACCATAACTTCTTCAGTCTTTTTAAAAAATTCAGTCAAATTTTTTTAAGTGTTTCTATGGTAAAATAAATATATAAAGTAGAAATAATAACTCTTATAAGAAATTTACATAAGAAAAATTAATATATTTTTTATACATCCTTAAGTAAATAATATTATTATAAAAATATAATTATCAGATTTCTTATGCTCAAGAAATTAACAGGATGTTCGAAAGTTTTCTTTACAATTTTAAGCTTCTATAAAACCTTAACGAAATAAGACTGCTAAGTCCCGTTTTGTGTGCGTGTAACAATGATTGCTAATTTCCCTTAGAATTCACGAACAAATTGATTTGAAAATAAATATTTTTGTTCACTTACATCATAAAAGAAAAATTTTCATAAATTTTGGTGCAGTTTTACCATACAAAATTAAACTATTATAAATAAAATTCCACTACCTTCAAAGGGTAAAGTAGATGTTTAATATCTTTGGCAAAAAATTATATTTTATTTTAGTATTTTCTAAAAGGTAGAATAGATAGACTGAGTTTTGAAAGAATTAGAGGAACCAAGGCAAACTAGTCCACTGCCCCCGAATATTAGGACTGAGCGCTGACACAAAAACGGCGGCTGCTGAAGGCGAACATTATTTAACGGATATACGGTCCCTTCAATTTAGTCACCAGTATTTTATAAAAGATTTATTTGACTTAAAAGGAGAAATGACTTTAAAAAATTATTGGTGCGAATATTCATAAAACTCTACACATGCTGAAAGAATGGCACCTTCGGCAGCCGTCATTTTCGTGTTACCGCACAAGTTTTGTATTCATGGTGAGATGACCAGTCCGACAGTGACGTAGAATGACATAACAACGTAGAGTTTCTTATACAAAGAAGCTTTAACTTCGTACGGCATACTTATTGTAAAAAAGACGATGAAAGAAAATTTTGTCTCGATAGCTGAAAATTTCATAGAGATATTAAAATTCAAAACTCTCCAAAATTCGTGACTTACACTAAACCACTAATCAAAATTTTAACTCAATAAATATATTTTTTTGCATGTTTCCTAGAACTCTTAAAGTAACATTGTTCCTTGAATTGCACGCATTTTAATTTGTCTCTAATCTCTTAATACCTGATGAATTATTTAAACGGCCATAACTATGTGAGTTTTGCAGATATGAATATCCAATTTTTTGTGTTTAATTCAGGAATGGATGAGGAAAGTTTTCTTAATTGGAATTTTTACCGTACGAGGGCTGTATAAAAATTTAATTTCCGTATTTTTCCGAATAGACCTTCTAATGTTTTTGCAACTTATGCCATCAGATTTTGACGTTTTTTATGAATCTTTGGAAGTATGAGTCTAGGAGCAATATTTAAGAAGGTAATCTATTGTTTGGATAATTATGATTAAGCCTGTATATATATACAGGGTGTTTCGCTACCAGACCGACAAACTTTGAGGGGTGATAGTAGAAATGAAGACAAACATTATTAAATAGGAAACCATGGGGCGCAAACGTCTTCTGTAGGAGCTAGGGGCCATTAAAGTTTAAGGTCCAAAAATTCAAACGATGATAAAAAACGGAAAAAAGGGTCGATTCGTTTGCTATTTTCACTAAAATCATTCTTTATAACACGATTTAAAAAAAATTATAAAGGTTACATTCAAAAATTGTCGATAGAGGGCGCTTTAGGCTTTAGTGTAACGAACAACTACTTTTTACCGTTATTTTGGGCATGGGATTGAAATTATTTTAAAGTTTAGACTTTAACTTAAATTTTACTCCCGAAATCGGAAACATTGGGATCGGGTAACTGGCGAAAATTTAACTGTGAACAGAGGGGCGGATTTTAAACATTAATAAACATTATACAAACTGATCGATTTTATTGCGGTTTGCGTGCAGTTCATTCCCTTGGTAATTATTTTATTCCAAATGACTTACAGCTCTTGTGTATCCATTTTTTGACAAAAGGCGCTTCCGACACATCTCCGACATTTCAATGGCATTACTCCTGTGTGTTTTACTACCAGACCAACATACTTCCAGGAAGTGTTAGGGATGCAAAGCGACTAGGAATCACATAGGAATGTAACATTGAAAATGCCTTTTTAGCGAGCTGTGATTAAAAGAAGCAGAGAAAAAAGCAATAGAAACAGGTAGTGAAACAGCAACACGTTAATGAGGTAGAAAGCAATTTAGTTAAAGGTTTTACTACAAAAGGTATCTGAAATTACGACCAGAAGTAGTCGGGCATGCTTGACAGCAGTGTCGCAATTCCTTACGCTTTGAAAGATTCCTGGCATCTCGGATAGCTTTCTGGCAGCTACAGAAATTCCAGCTGATAGGTCTTCCACTGACGGTACAGGAGTCTCATACATTCAACTTTTCATTTGATCCCAGCAGAAGAAGTCCATACAGATTTATATTCAGATTGATCCAAGTGGTGGTGGGGGGGGGGGCTACCAATTAGTTTGAGCTCAACCAGCCCCACCCAGCAATGTTTATTTTAAAAAATACAGAACAATTATACAGTAATAAAATAAAGGTAGGTAACAAAAAGTAATTGATATAATGAAGTAGGTGCGACGATCTGGCAGGCCAACGAACCGGGCCACCACTACCTATCCACCGCTGTCCACATGTTACGTTGAGGTGTCTGCGAACATCACTGGTAAAATGTGGAGTAGCCCCATCGTACTATAGAGTGGCGCAACGAAAAAGGAACATGTGCTTTTACCAGAAGTTCCGACAGAACGTGTTATAGAAATATCAAGTGGCTTTTTTCTCTGCTTCTTTTAACCCTAACTCGTAAAAAAGATAGTTTTGACATTACATTATATTATGAATCCGAGTCGTCTTTGCATCCCTAACACTTCCTGGAAGTATGTTGGTCTGGTAGTAAAACACCCAGGAGTAATGCCATTGAAATTTCGGAGATGTGTCTGAAGCGCCCTCTAACAAAAAATGGGGACACCAATGCTGTTTGTCATTTTGAATAAAATAATTACCATGGGAATGACCTACACGCAAACCGCAATAAAATCGATTAGTTTGTCAAACGTTTATGAACGTTCCAAATCCCCTCCTCTGTTCACAGTTCACTTTTCGCTAGTTACCCGATAACAATGTTTCCGATTTTGGGCTTAAAATTTAAGTTAAAGTCTAATCTTTAGAATAATTTCAACCCCGTGCACAAAATAAGTCTAAAAATTAGTTGTTTGTTTCTCTAAAATCTAAAGTGCCCTCTATCGACAATTTTTGAACGTAACCTTTAAAAATTTTTTACAAACAAAACGTGATATAAAGAATGATTTCAACAAAAACCGCAAACGAATCCACCCTTTTTTCCGTTTTTTATAATCGTTTGAAGTTTTGGACCTTAAACTTTAATGGACCCTGGCTCCTACGGAAGACGTTTGCGCCCCATGGTTTCCTATTTAATAATGTTTGTCTTCATGTCTACTATCACCCCTCAAAGTTTGTCGGTCTGCTAGCGAAACACCCTGTATATATATTTAATCACTGAAGAAAGTCACAACAAAGCAGAATTTCTTCGTTTAGGAAGAAGATTCTTAACAACAGGGGCACCATTTTATTAGGCTTTTAACTAAGAAATCAATGCAGTACCTTAATAGGTCTGAGTAGCAAAGAATAACTAAGTAAATATCACACAAATTGAGATAAATTATTATTGAGGTAAAGTTTATGCGTAAATTGTAAAAATGCAGCATAACAGTGCCATCTATTGAACTATTTACACAAAAAACTAATAAGCATCAATTTTGATCAGGGACTACCTGAATATAAACTTTTATTAAATTCCGTGCTTTAGCCCTTGATAAAGAGCGCACACCAAATTTATTTCACATACAGACAGACAAAGTCACAGACACACAGATACACAAATACACAGACTCACAGGTAGATATTTTGTAAAAACATATTTTCTGGAATCTGTGCTCCCTAAAACATGCAAATCCATCAATTCATTGGTAATATACAATAGACTTTTCAAATAAAAACTACAACACTAAAACTAGCAATAAATACACTTTTTCTCCCACATAGAAATCTGAGTCATCGATGAGAAAAAACAAGTTACTTACTAGGGGACTGCAAGAAGTGTAAGACACCGATTTTGACGAAAATGGTATCGTTGGAAACATCTCATCGTGAGCAATGAAAAACTCTATGGAACTCGTGGGAAATGAACCGTTTACGAGATATCCAACAATTTATGTCACGTAACTAGTGCATACTTAATAGGGAATGGCAAAAAAATTAGTTTAGATTTTGAAGAAAGAAGTATTGTTGGAAAGATCTCATCAAGAGGAGTAAAAAACTCAATAAAACTACCCGTCGGATATGAGCCGTTTTCGAGATATCCGATAATTTATCTCAAGTAGCTAGTGCATACTTCGCTAATGGGGAGCCAAAAAAAAAATGTTGTCTCCATTTTGACGAAAATGGTGTAGTTGGAAAAATATCATTGTGAGAAGTAAAAAATTCAATGGAAATGCTCATCGGAAATGAATCGTTTTCGAGGTATTCGACAACTTATGTCACTTAATGCAGTTTTCCAGTAAGTGGGCATTAGCTATGTCACACAAATTGTCGGATATCTCGGAAACGTCTCATTTCCGACTAGTAATTCCAATGAGTTTTTTGATCCTCACGGTGATATATTTTCAACGATACCACTTTCGTTAAAGTCGAGACTAAAATTTTTTGTGGTCCCCCATTAAGTGTACACTAGCTACATGACATAAAATGTCGGATATTTTTAAAACGACTCATTTTCAACGGGTAGTTCCATTGAGTTTTTTATTGTCTACGATGATATCTTTCCAACGATACTACTTTCGTCAAAATTGGTGACTTACTCTTCTTGCAGTTCCCTAGTTAGTCGATTCAGTTCCCTACGTCAAAAAAAGTCACTAACTTATATCTTAATGTACATAAATTCGCTTTTTCGTGTGTGTGTGCGCGAGTGTATTTAGCAGTGATTAAAAATTATTCTACAGAATTCTACACAAAATATGTGCACGAATAATTGAAAATCTTGATTTAATGTTTTTAAACAAGCATTATTGTAAATTTATCCGTTGTTTTAAACTTTTTTTAGGTTACATACTTCAAAGCTTGAGAGCTAATGCTTGATTCTGTATGCACTTATAAATGTGTAGTCGTGGAAATAAAACTAAACAACCCCCTACTAAATCTGCAAAAGATTATCATAGAAGAAAGTTACTGGTGCCAAAAACTGTAGGAAATATAGTCAACTTTAAATAATGTTTATAAAATTTGCTTAGGGAGCTATCTATATATTAAAAGAACTCTAACTTTTTTTTTCAATAGCAGTATCCAATGTTGACAGCATAAATGAACTTTATAACCTTCAATTTGCCTAAAAATTAATTTTCGCGCAAATCGTACCATACGATTTCGAGCATTTAATTATTTTAAAACTAACATACCTTAGGGACTTTATCCAAATTGAAGTTCAGTACTCCATTGTTGACCGAGGGAGTCCCCTTCTTGATCAAGACAACTTAGCCACCACTCAAGCAGTCATTGAAGACTATTAAATTACAGGATAGCATAAGAAGTTTCAAAATATCTGGTATTTAAGGCGGTCCCTTAAACCATCATTTTGCCGTTTAAATAAGCAGACAGTTTTTAAAACATAACTTGAAAATTACTTGGAAGAAAAGTTTAAAATTTTGGATTTCCAGAATGCAGAACTTAATAAGTCTGTGAAAAAAATTGTAGGTTGCAATTTATAATTTTTTTAAATATTAATTTCATAAGTCATACAATAAAATTATAAAAATTGCAAATTCAACTCAATTATGTTTAGATATTTTAATATTATTGCTACATAAAAAATTAGCATATTAAGAATATAATTTCAGGAGACATTAATAAATGTATGAAAACGTAATTTAACATTAGAAGCACTAAATTTTGGATGTTAAGGGAGTATTCTGAAAAAAGATTTTTCACCTTCAACAGCTCAAAGTTTTCCGATACAATTCCAGACATATTTTTTAAAGTAGAAACATGAAACTTGCGGGGGCGATTTTTGAAGTGATGTATAAGATGCTGTGTGATGTAATTTTTCTCTGAATTAACTAGAATTTGATTTATAAACAATTGTTTTTTCAGTTCGATCATTTTTTCGTTCCCAGATCTCCAAATTCGGAAATTTCTGTTCAAATTCTCAACTTTGACAGCATTTTTTGCAACATTTTCTGGTTTTAACAAAAAATCGACCCTCACAACACCTTGTTTAGTTTCTAAATAAGGGATTTTGAAAGTTTGGTGCATTTGAGAGCAAAAATGAGTTTAAAAATAAATCGGAAAATAGGCAGTTTGAATCGGAATACACCCTTAATAATTCAAAAACTTGTCTTTTAAATGACTTGAAATTTAGGGAGTAGACACAGTTTGAACCTAAAATTTAAAATATCTTGTTATCATTGGATATTGCCATTGAAAAAATGAAGTTTGGGTTTATTTAATATGTTGGTTCCCCCCCCCCTCCTAAGCAAATTTTATATAAACCAATTAAAAGTAGACTTTATTGCTAATCGTTCGATACCAATAACTTACTGCAACGATAATTTATTGAAGACTTAGTAGGCGATGTTTTTTTCCCACAACTGTACGTATGTATGTACGCAACGCGATAACTCTTCATCGAAATATCCTATTTGCTTCAAATTTCGTATATACATTCATTTTGATAAGGCGCTTCTCTTACTAGTTTTATCTATTCATTGGTTAAGAATTAAGCTGGGGGGGGATTGGGGAATCTTCCTCCCCTTTGTCTAAATAGGTGGGTTTTTAACGCAGAACTATCCACTTTTCTTGAAAGATGGTATACCGCATGATTCGCATTATATAGGGAAATTTTTATTTCTTCTACCACTATTTTTAAAATAAAATCTTCATCGTACCTTTTTATAGAATATCTTAAATAAAATAACAATGAAGATTACTGATTTAAGTTTCTGGTGGGAATAATAAAATTTTTCCTACATAATGCAATCCTTGATACCGGATTATTCTGCTAAGGCGTTATCCTGATTAGATTTGGAGACTCATTGCTTAATTATAAAGGTGGGAAACGATGATTAATCCCCCTTACTTAGCTAAATAGATATTTCGTGTAGACTTATCCGATTTGCTTCAAATTCTGTGCACAGATTTATTCCGATAAGGCACTTCCCAGATAAATTTTGGAGTTTTATTTTCATTTAAACTATATTGGTTGATTATAAGGGGGAAAAAACGCTGTTTTATCATAAATTTTATTTTTTACCGTTTTGTTTAAAAAATGCATTATATTTTATGAATAATAGACATAAATAAATATATAATATACAATTAGTGTGAATAGTCGGTGAGCTCAATGACATCAGTTTAACTGTCTACATTCCTTCTTATTAAATCATTTTATAGAATTATTTAAAACTATGTAAATAATTACAAGACTTGCATAATTTTATGTTATTTCTTAATTTAAATAACGGCAGCAGTAACTGAATTTTGCTTTAATTTATCTTACATCAAGTCCATAAGGATAAAGAATAAAACTACTATGAATTATAACTGACCAATGATATTTCAGATGGTCTCTGAAACATCTTCTTCAAGCATATTCATATTATCGTACAATAGTGTACGTAATAATACACTCAAAGCAGTGCCAAGCACTACTATCGAAGAGCATTTAAAACTACTTTATTCTTTTATATCAACATTCTCTCTTCTTTTATAATTGCATGCATGCACGATCCGATTTTAGTTTACTTTCATATATCGTTTCGAAGACTGACAAATATTGTATAACCACTCTATAATGCTACGCAGAAACGAGAAAAATCTTTCTATTCTTTCTTTATATTCTTAAAGGATTTACGTATAATACTGAGAGCTATGTCCGTTAAAAAACATAAAAGATGACGTCAATACGTGAAGATATTCACTATTCTGGGAACAATTTTATTTATAAAATCTCTTCTGTTTTCCAAACATATAAAATTGCAAAAATATTTCGAATATCTTTATCAAAATTTAAACCTCAAATAATTCAGGAGACAATATATTTGGACTAACTTTACGCTTATTTAATATCCGGGATGTGCCAATGTGATAATTTTTAAAAGGTCGTAAGGCCTATTAATATTATACATTTATATTATAATTTTTATATAAGAAACTACATTCTAAGAAATAAATCGGTAAATTTACGCATTAAAACAAGTTTATTGATGATACAAAAATGTTTGTTTATCTGTGTAAAAATATGTGCAAATTCCCAAATACGCCCGAAAGTGTGTCAATTTCAAAATACACATTTTCTCGATTGGCGCATTAAGCGTTTAAGTGAGTAAACTCAGAAATACACAGTTTAACGTGTAAAATGCACATGAGTATATACACGTCTGTGTAATATACAAAAAAAGATAGATTTTCTGTACACAGTACACAACATTGTAGTTTGGGATGTAAATTTTGCACTAAACATTCGTATAATCGCAAAACAAATTTTTTTTTTGTAGGACAGACACATTTGCTTGGTGTGTTTGTTTTCTTTTCAGAAGATTTGTTTTTGGTCCAAAAATAAGGCTTAAATAAAAAAAATATACTGTCTGAAATTACGTTTATTAGGATGAGCGAAGCGAATCCTCTACTAGGCCACTCAAATTACATTTTGTCGTACATTTTACAAAAAAAAACTATTCAATATTTTAACTTCAAATTAAACAAAAAAAATAAATTATGATCTGTAGATTTGCACAATATAATTTTTTTACAGTAAAACGTTAAAAAAATTATTATTTTAATTAATTTATTTTACATGCATTTCCAATACGGACGCATTTTAGGAAATAAATAAAAAATGAAACGCGTATATTTTCAGAAAAAAATATAAATCATGGAGTAAGTAATTATAGATAGAATCATGATTAATTTAATAAATAAAACATGTTTTCATTATTCCGCAAAATCGCTTGCACAGATGACACTTAAACATTTTAAAAGAATTGTATTATGGATATTTTTTTGTAAAGTAGCAACAAAATAATTGTAAACAAATAAAATTAATTGTTCAATTTGTTATATAAATGAAAAATTAAAAGAACTGCGTGAAGTTGTTGCCTCGATTCAAGCTCTTTATAAATGTACTAAAGCAAAGTTGGCCGATTCAGAAACGACAAATAGACTTTAACCATTTCTTACTTTATCATTTGGATCTAAAGTAATGTTACGTTCTTATTTGTGGACCGCAAAAGGTTTAGTGAACGGGACTTTAGACTTTGTTGCACGTATTAAAGAAAATCACAAGCCACCAGACCAGATATCGCGAATAATCATGGATAAATTTGAATACTGCAGTAATTTAACTTATAAGAATTGGTGCGTACCGATTCCCCCAATAATTAAATTCTGGAAAAATGGAAGCATAAATTGCTCAAAGAAAGAATTTCTTCTGCAGTTAGCTTTTGCTGTTACAATTCATAAACCCCAAGGTTTAACATTAGATGAAGCAGTGGTAGATATTGAGGATATATGGACACCAGTTGGCTTAAAAACGTACGTAACGCTGTCGAGAGTGAAAATCCTTCAAAATTAAGCATTCAATAGAAATTTTTCTTACAAAAAGTTCTACAATATCAAAAATTCTCATACGCTAACATGTAAAAAAACGAAGAAATTAAAATAAAATGTTTTACAGTTAAAAATTCATAGTATCAACGAAAGCAGATTTCAAATGTTTTTCCAGAAAATAGGATTTTGAAGAAGTACCTTTCTTCAAGCTCTCTTCAAATATATTATTCTAAAATAGCTATCAAAGATTATCTGATGTTAATTACAAAGATTTGAAACATGCATATTTCAAACAACTTTAAAAAACACCAAAGGCTACTGGAAATTGTAAAAACATCTTTAAAAGAGCTTTCAGTTGAAAATTTAAAAATATTTTGTAAAAGTTTGCTTCGAAAATATCTTATTATGCCAGTCTTACATCATAAATAAAAAATTAAAATGCGCCAAAACATAAAATAACATTTTTGTTTAATAAAGATGCAAAAATAATATAAAAAAATATTGTTATTTTCAAATATCTGTTTTATAAATTAATGCTTCGCGAATCCAAACAAAGCATGGCTTTTGTTAGTTATATTAAATAGGAACCCATCAGTTTTCCTTTTTTAGGGTACTATTTCAGTGGGGAGTATGAATTTTAATACAAAAAATTGTGGTTATATTGATAAATGAAATCACAGTCAGGTATAATCTTTATCAAAAGAAAAGACTTTACATCTCTAAGAAAAAAAACTTTCTTGTTTTTTTTTTTTTTTTTAACAACAAAATAAGTTTGATACTCTTTTCTTTGTCGAAGTTTTGAAATGTTCCATAAACTATGCTTTATTTTATATTACAGTTAGGGCAATTTCTCTTAAACAAATTTTGAAAATACAACCTTTAACCTCCCGAAAGCTACTTTAGCATGCTCTGTAGTTCTTTTATTTTATGGAATATAAAAGTAAGCAACGTTAAAAGCACCAAATAATTTAAAATAGCAGCAAACCGGTTTCGGTAGTATATAGCGTACTGTCGTCAGTGTTGAGGAAGGTAAAAATGTGCTCATATATATAGGAGGGACGGTGGATTGAAGGTGACCAATAGGACACATTGAAATGCAAATTTTAGCCAGTAGGAGAACGCACGTGGAAAGAAACTGAAAGAGAGAGAAGTGCAATGCTGCCAGACGGGCTATTTTTTTAAAAATTTAGATTCAAGATTGGAACCACATTTTACAAACGACAAAATGTGCTTTATTCGATGACAAAACAATTAACATGAAAACAAAAGGTAATTTATTGTTTCAAAAAAGTGGTGCCAATCAAGAAATCCGAATATATAAAAAGTAGCCCACTGGCAACACTGGAGAAGTGGGTCAAGGGAGGGAAAAATATATTTATTTAAAAGAAGTTTTCATATAATATTTCCAGCAATCCGATAATGGGGGGATGGCGAATTCACAATTGACAATTTTGTCAAGTTTTTTTTTATAAATGTGGAATGCTTGAAAGAAGTTATGTTCATGAATGAAAGTAGATTTGGAAATTATTTTAGCTGAACTGAAGTAAAAAGTATGGTTCATCTCCCAATGTTTTGCAATGGAGGATTGATTGATTTCTTGTTTCTAATATTTCATATAATTCTGATATTTCTTTAATACGTCTTTTTAAAAAGCGTTTAGTATATCCAATGTAGGAAAGACCGCACTGGCAATTAATTTATTTTAACTTTGTTAATACAATCCATATTTCTCTCTGCTACTTTAGGATTTGGTAAAGTTCTTGGTTGAGATGATGTAGATACTTCTCGTCGTTTGGAGGGGCACCTTTGCAAATTCACCGCTGTGAAATTCTGGTCACAACAGTTGTTTGTCTTAAACGCAATATTATAAAGAAATCGTGTGAATCATAATTGTATTACCTTGAAGTAAGGAACGAGATTAAGGCAATTTTTTTGCTACACGAGTGGAAATCTAAGAAGTGCTCTGATTTCATTCCCAGGGTTGTAAATGGATTACTGCAATTTGCACTCAGCAACAGACATTTAAATGAAAGTGACGAAAAAAATTCTGCTACATTCATTGTTCTTTCCATTTAGCTCTAAATATTATCCCCCGTAACCCGTAAGACATGGTGACGTCACGGTGACGTCGTAGTGAAGTCACATTGTGACTTTGTGACCGTCGATGTGACGTCACGTGACGTCGATGTGAAGTCACAGTGACTCAAATGTGAAGTCGTTATGGCCGTTTTAGAGCTCGTTTGTGACGTCACATTGTGACCACTTTGTGACGTCACGATGTGACCAAAATGTGAGAAATGTGTCATTTGTGACAAAATTGTCATTAAAACTGTGACTATTCTGTGACGATAGTGACAAGGTTGTGAAGACAGTTTGCGATTATATTTTGATTTGTGACAAATTTTGTCACTAACTTTGTGACGGTAGCAGTATTGTCAATGTTGCGAAGTCATACTGGGACACAATTATACAGTTATGAACAATGTTATTTAGTGTAAAATCACTTACATCAATAATTTTATTATACTTTGGCGATACATCTCAATTAAAACTTGGGAGCTGCTATAAAAAGAATGTTCGAAGAGAAAGTTACTGGATCAAAATGTAATGCCATGCAGACTTTAATCTTTGATACATTTTTTTTCTGTTGCAATAAATAAAAATATTTAAGACAATTGAATATTCGATCTATCACAATTATTTCAAATTTAGCGATTTTTTATTCCAATAAGCATTAAAATTATCAAAGAAACACTTCCTTAAAGATGCAACACTAGTCACAGAAAAAGAGCTGGATGATAATATAAAGTCCGTGGCAGCGTTCTTTTCAAATATCTCGCTCAAATTTTAATATTTTTGCATGTTTTTTGCATAGGAAGCTGAGGACGATCTACTACGGGCCTAGTTTTTACTTTTTCGATTTTACTTGCATATATTTTATATTTTGATAGTTTCAATATCAGTACCGGTTTAAACCGGTTTTGAAATTTAAATATATATTTTTTTAAACTGAAACCAAAATCAAAAAAGTAAAAACTAGGCCGCTTATAGATCGTCTTCAGCTATGCTATGCAAAAAAATCATGTAAAAATATTAAAATGTGAGCGAGATATTTGAAAAGAACGCTGCCACGGACTTTATATTATCATCCGGGTCTTTTTCTATGACTAGTGTTGCACCTTAAAGGAAGTGTTTCTTTGATAATTTTAATGCTTATTAGAAAAACAAATTGCTAAATTTGAAATAATTTTAATAGATCGAATATTCAGTTGTCTTAAATATTCTCATTTATTGCCACAGAAAAAAAAAATATGTAACAAAGATTAAAGTTTGCATGGCATTTTGATTCGGTAACTTTCTTTTGGTACATACTTTTTATAGCAGCTCCCAAGTTTTAATTGAGATGTATTGCCAAAGTATAATAAAATTATAGATGTGATTTTACACTACATAACAATGTTCATAACTGTATATTTGTGTCCCAGTGTGACTTCACAACATTAGTAATGCTGTTACCGTCACAAAGTAAGTGACAAATTTGTCACAAATAAAAAAATAATCACAAACTGTCTTCATATACTGTCTTCTATGAATATTAAAATATTATTAAAACATGCAAAGAGTAATTATGGAAAAAATTAAAGCTAAATATTTATTAGTATATTAATAAACAAAAAACATTAAGGGGCTATCCATTACTGCAAGGCTATCCATCACAGACACATCTATCTAATAAAAATTCCGACGATAAACATAAATTAGAACAACAAATACGTTAATCATAATTATTAATATTTTATTTATAGTATTAGAGAGTATTTATAATACCCATTTTAATCACGATGTTCACTTATACTACATATAATGGATATTCTGAAATTTACCTCTGTAAAATTATTCAGGAAAGGAAATAATAAAAGTTTCTGAAATGAAAAGTTAATAATAAAATACAGTTATTACTTTTTAGCTTCATACCGCTCAAGTATTTGCGTCATTTGTTTTAAATTCAATCATGTTTAAATTCTTATCGATTGAACTTCCAAATTTTCATCCAAACTTCTAGTTCTTTCTGAAAACATTCCAATAAGAATATTTACAACTGAAACGTTTTCACCCACGATGACTATCCATTCAGAAATTTTATAACATTTCACAAGTTAAAAAATACATTAAACAATCATTAACATAATTGTTTTTTTTAATATCAAACATCTACGATTTCTTTTAATAGTTCTTCTCGTTCTCTTATAAATTCCTCTTCTGAGCAGATACAATTTTTTTAAATAAAATTATGAAATGTTTCAGAAGATTACTTAATACAAAAATTAAAAAAGGATGTTTGTAAATAATTTTATTCCATAAAAAAGCTTCTTTATTACAAAATATAATTATCTTTAAATGTTTAATAATTATATTATCGATTTATTATAATTTACTATCATATGATTTTATGTTTATGGAAACACATTATTTTAACCAGATATTTTAAAAAAGGAAACAACGCAGATTAGAATGCAATTAAAATCACTACCTGTAACAACCTAATCCAAATTATTAAAAATCAAGTTCTTTATGACAACAAAATAAATAATGAATGCATTAGACTTTATTAAGTTAATGAAGCATTGATGTTTTATAGCATGTTTTTGACAATGTAATTAAAATCGTTCTCAGAACAATAATAATAAAAAAGCAACCATTAAAAATAATATTTTCCATACCTTTTTTCCATCGAAGTCATTCGTTCTAGTTATTCTTGCTGCACTAACTAAATCCGATAATAATTAAAGTGGCAAAGACCAAATTATTTTAACAGTCAAAGCCCCATTAATTTTCTCGGACTTATATTTTGCCGCTTGGAAGGCCTGTAGTGGACATTCTTCTTTAAATTGTTAAATCCGTGTCAATATGCAACTACTCACAACTGCCATAAATTCCAGCCAACTAACTTCTTGCGTCTATCATCAATTTAAAATATTTCTGTTTACGTTTATTTATTCTTTCGTTTGCAAACGATTTTCATTTCCTATGCGCATGACCGTTTAGTTTTTTTCTTTTTCTGCGCAACAGCTTCGGAAGTTAAATACGAATAGTTTTATGAGAATGTCTTTTTTTAAGTGTATTTTTACTTTTTATTTTTATTAGTTTCAAAACAATTCAAGTTAAAGCAAATTGTTAAATAATAATAATAAAATTCATAATTAGATATTATTGGATAAAACATTGTTTAGGTTTTAATAAAGTAAAAATAATAGCTTTAATGGTAATATAATTTTTTTTAATCATTACCATTACTTCTATCAAACGCAAACATACATAGTATCTTCTTAAAAAAAAAGGAGCGGGAGGGGAGGGGAGTTATAGAAATAAAAAGAATAATAAATAAATAATAACTAATAATAAAATTAATAATAAATTCTAAGAAGGTCACATTTCAGTCACAATGTGACGTCACTGAGGGGTGGCATTTTGGTCACAGATGTGACGTCACATTTCAGTCACAATGTGACGTCACTGAGGGGTGGCATTTTGGTCACAGATGTGACGTGACCACAGTGACTCACAGTGACGTCACTGTGACGTCACTGTGAACATGCATGCTATGTGGGAAGACATGGTGACGTCACTGCAACGTCGTTGTGAAATCACATTGTGACTTTGTGACCATCGATTGTCGATGTGACGTCACGTGACGTCGATGTGAAGTCACAGTGACTAAAATGTGAAGTCGTTATGGCCGTTTTAGAGCTTTTTTGTGATGTCACATTGTGACCACTTTGCGACGTCACAATGTGACCAATTTGTGAAAAGTGTGTCATTTGTGACTACTTTGACATTAACATTGTGACGAACTGTGAAAATTTTTTTATAAAGTCACATCTTAGTCACATTGTGACGTCACTGAGTGGTGGCATTTTCGTCACAGATGTGATGTGACCAAAGTGACTCACAGTGACGTCATTGTGACGTCACTGTGAACATGCATGCTATGAGGGCCACTTCTTACACACATTAGTGTCCAAGTGTACATTATCTTAGAATAATGCCCATAATATGTATATGAAATTGCATAAGTATTGCAATTGAATAAGATATTATTTGGTTTTTATTCTGAGGAACACAACTGTCACAATATAAAATTAAACTATCAGCATGTGGAAAGTCTGTCAGTATCTTCCAAACATTCGTTGATAAAGCTAAGTTTATGTCATTCCCATCTCTACCTGACATATCCTCTGTCCACAAGCGACAATATGCTTGCTTTTCTTTGTTTCATGTTGCATGTGCCGTCATGTTATACAAGTTAATTTTTTTAATAGAAAAAGTTGCTGACATCACTTTTGATACTTGTTATACAAAGGGCATAAAATATTTGGGACATTTTCTAATACAAATCAAATGACTGATTTATCAGGGGAATTTCTGTCATCATTTCTGAGAGTTCTCTTGGATTCAACTTTTTTTTTTGAGCAGATCATATTTAAATTGCATGTCATTATTAATTTCTCCCTGGATTTCAGCATGTTTATACTCCTCACAGTGATCACACCTATCTTTCTTTGGTTTATTGAATTCTACATTGAACTGTGTATTAAATATGTGCCTATAACATGAAAGTTTCACTGGCTCGTCATTGCTTTCTCTGCATTTCTGAAAGTATAAATCATACATTTTCTGAAAGTTAAGCCCTGAGTCTAAGTATGTTTTTTAGTGCTTGTTCTCTTGTAGTGTGACTCAATCTTGGTAAAACTTTCAATATGAGCTTTTATTTTATTCTTGATATCATTTGAGATTATTTTGTTTTAAAATTTACCACAGGGATTTTGCTCGCAGCTAGAGACAGGGTATTTCCAATAGGATGTACCTAACTACATAAAGGCACTTTTAACTGACGAGAACCTATAGTCCTGCATCAATTGGAATTTGTAGGAATTACTTTTATTGATTTTTTTGTTATTTTTTTTAGCACCACGATTATGAAGAGCTGGTGCTTCATCTAAACTGTCATCCATTCTTCCCACAGGATTTTGTAAATCTAAATCAATAAGATTAGTCCTTCATCCTTGCTAGAATTAGGTCCATTAGTAAAATTAAACACAATTCGTTTTGCATATAGACGTACTAAAAAACATATTTAAAAATATTTTTACTGATAAAAATTTCCTCTATATTTAACAGAAAAACGATTTAATTATCAAAATAATATATTCTTTCAAATAAGAAATAAAACATTGCCGATTTTCATTATATAATATAAAATGAAATAACAATATCGCCCAATCCAAAGTTGCGGGTGTGACATTTACACAACTTAATTTAATCACCAGCAAAAAAAAAAAAAAAATTGAGCATTGGTTTCAATTTGTATGAATTTCAATGTAGACCACTTACACATACATTTATCCAAATCTGAAAATTCTCCGATGTATCATTTATTTATAAAAAAAAAAAAATAATTTCCGCCTGTTGCGGGTGTGACATCAAAAGGACATGCATTTTCATCTTTCAGTGCAAAAATGCAAAACTCTGTGAATTATGACAACTGAGTGAATTGATATTTTTATATATTAGACAGTAATACTTAAATAATTATTCTATGCAAAAATTAAATTACTTACTCAATTTTTGCTTTTGTGGAAAATATTGAAAATTTTCGTTGCGGGTGTGACTTGTATGACATACACAAATATTTTCAAGGCAGATTTTTTTAAATTAAAGAATTAATCAATATTACAATTATAATATCTAGAGAGGAAAAAAAAAAATTCATTTCCAATCTTGAATTTATAATTTCTGGTGGTGGTAGCTTTTTTTTTACAAAAATGCTCTTTTTTTTCCTAGGATGCATCTGACTGACTGGGGCAAATATGCACGTTTTCTTATTTTTTTTTCAAACATTCTAATTCTATATCGTCACCATCCATTTGTCTTATATGTCCATCAAAGTTTTCACTTTTTTAATGTCGAGAAAAAAACAAGTTCTACAAAATCTCCAACTGCACATTCATCGTTGGATTGTCAAAGTATGGATACATCTGACTGACTGAGCCAAATATACACATTTTCTTGATTTTTACTCCGATACTCTTATTCTATAATATCCCCATTCATTTGTCTTATTTGTCCATCAAATTTTTCACTTTTTTTTTAAAAATATGGAGAAAAAAACAACTTCTACAAAATCTCCAGCTGCACTCTTATCATTGGATATCATATTTTTGACAAAATATGGTAACAAACAAATTCTCTTGTGATTGCTTTCTGAAGTTTCTGCTACATTAATTGGTCCTACGTGAATAAAAACAACATGATGTATCGATGGAATGTTGAGCTCCGATTGTGCTTGGTGCTAGCATTCATGAAGCATTTTCACACTATCTTCTGAAATCTCACATTCAGCAAAGTTCTTTTATATTTTTTAGGACTTTTTCTACACACATGGCAAAATCTGAAGCTGAATTTATAGTTGCAGAGCGTTGCTAGTGTTACCATTTTCTTGGCAACTGCACCATCCCCATCGACAACTCCTTTACCATGAGATGAAATGCAAAAGGATTGTCATCCTTTACCATGATTTTTTAAAATAGTCTCTTCTTTTCTCTCCTTGCTTTGTCTCTTTCCTTCTCTTGTTGTAGATATGCTTCATATTTAAAAGGGTTTTCCTTAATCTTTTTTCAATGATATTGTGATCTTCCTGTACTCTTCATTCTCTGCAAAAGAGAAGAAATTAATGTGTAAACTGAATAAATATAGCACTTCCAGTCCAAAAATATAAGCTTAACAAATTTTTAATAGTTATCCCTTGAAATTTCTAATCTTACATAAAGTTAATTATGTTAAATTTTGGTTAATTTCAAACTGAATATATACGTTTTATGCTAACTTAATAAACATTTTAACAGTTTCTATTATTCTTACTTCTACTTTTTATTTAATTTGAATTAAAAGAGAGAAAAAATCTTCCCCTAATATTGATTTACTTATTTTAAAAAACTAAAAATATATACATTAGATAAATACTATCAAATAACAAAATTAAAAAAAATGTATATAAAAAAACAAAACAAAATTAACAAATTTAAAGAAAATTGCTAAAATATTGTTTCGTAATTTCCTTTTTTTAATTTCTATAAAAATCTTACCTTTTAAATTAATTTCTTAATCATATATCACTAATAAAATTATTTTCTTGCAGTAAAGCAACAATTTTATCAATCCAAACTGAATAAATCAACTGCACACAGTGTCACATGCTCAGATGATGCAAATTTTTATTTATTAACTGGAATTCCCTCTATTAAATCAAAGGGTATAGTTAAAGCTGCCAAGTACATGTTTTCCAGCATATTATTCTTTTATAAATTTACATATAATGTGTTCAAATATGCATTTGTAATCAATTTTAAAAGACGTTGCGGGTGTGACTTTAATTAAATGTCACACCCGCAACAGGGACATGTCACGCCCGCAACGCTCAATAATTATAATTAAAATATTAATTAATTTCTTTTGTGTCTGTAATTCAAAGTATCTTAATAAACTATTTTTGAATATAAAGTTTCATAACTTTAAATCAAAAATATTTTTCTGCAGAGATATAAATGTAACTTTTTGTTGCGGGTGTGACACAATAATTAAGAGTAATTAAATATGCTTACCTTTTGTAATGAAGATTAGTGAACACTTCTCTGCAGACAAAAACTCTCAATAATAGCTGTCAGATCATATATATCCAAGTTTGGAGATTTTCAGAATGTTTGTTCAGCTGTACGAGACCATGAAAAGTAAAGATTTTTGCCACAGTCTATTTTACAAAGTCATAGTGTCACTTTATTAATTAAAATAAGTATGTTAATGACAAAAATTTAATTCTTTTTTGATAAAATAGGAAATAGTACACTCTTAACAGTTATGCAAAATTTCAATCATATTTAAAGAAATTTAAATTTTCATCCTCATGTCCATTTTTTCGTGGATTGGGCGATATATTATCTTATATGCTGTCTCCGATTGCTTTGCACATAGAACTCTGTTATTCTGACTGCTTTCAACAATTTCTTATGGAACTATATTATTCTCAATCATACAATCGAAAGTAAATTATATATTTCGAAATTTTAATGCAGAAATGCTTTCCTTGATACAAATAGAACATGCCTATGCCAAAAATTTAACTTTTTCAAAAATGTCCGTTAGAACCTTATTCTCAGGTGACGACTTCTTTCTGTTTCTAGCAAATTACACGCTTTAATTAAGCCATTAAACACACATAAATACAGGTAAAATTTAACGACAAGTGTGTACATTTTATGACGAAAGTGTAATTTTATAATTTTACATATATACGTATGTAAAAGTGACTTACACATTTATGTTTTAGAGCAGAAGTTCTGAAGGTGTGTTCCACGGAGATCTTTGGGCTCCGTCTATACTTTGCAGAGGGCCGGGGGCATACCAAGAAAATAAACAAAGTATGAAACGAACTAGCATATTGCAAGAGTTTTTTTGCAAGTTTTTTTTTTTTTAACATATTGCAAGGGTTAATATTTTTCAAAATTATGTAGGATTTTTTGTGTGTGTGTGACAAAAATAAATACATCTATCACTGGATTGAAAAACACTACATTATTTTTCTATAAACTCATACAAAAATTTGCATTTTACATGTTGTGCATTGTATATCTTCTATATAATATTTTTGGTTTGACTTACTTTACTATATGTTTCTGCTTTTAATGTATTTTAAAAATTCGATTGAAAATAAGTTACAAGAAATAGTATTTTGAATTGAATGCAGAGCGTGAATTGAAAGAGTAAATATATATATTATACATACATTTCTTTTTTTATAACATTAATTTTTTTAATCTTTTTATGTTATTTGTATATTTCAATTTTTTATGTATATTGTCATAATAAGACGATGTTTGTCGATTAAAACGCCTCTTTTTTTGTAACATATTGTATCATCTAAAAACCCCCTCATTAGATTAATTTATTATTTGTATATGTTGTATATATAGCTTTCTTTTTAAATTTGTTATGTTGTTTTAAAAAGTACTAAATTTTTTAAGAAATGAATGTTGTTGAATACGAACTTTTTGTTAAAACATCTTTTATCACTTATTAACCTCACTTTAAATTTTTGTTTTAATTAGTCTCGGCAATGGCTACTTATGATATGATGCCACATTTTCTTATAAAAAATACTTTTGCGATTTTAAATATATATATCGCTTCATTACATTTCTCATTTGTTTTAGAGTGTAGGAACATAATAAATTTGTATTTTCCACAATAAAGTATGACACATATGAATCAAACAAGGTTTTTTGTTCATATATTTTAATGATGAACATATATTAAAAATATTTGTAACAAAAATACCTTGCAATGTATGAAATAGTACTTCGCCACTAGATAAAGTGGAACTGACTGTCATCTTGCATTTCAATATTGCTACAGATTTTTTTAATATAATTCACAACCTGTTCGTTATGCTTGACTAAATATCTGTTCACTCATAGAATTTTTCATGTTCCTTCACGTTTCACAGAATACAAATAAATAGTGTTGAAAACTTCTGAAGATATGCTTAACCCATTAGTGGCTGGCGTCCCTTTTTAGGGACGCTTCAAAAGGTGCATTCAGCACTGTTTTTGACACCGGTAAAAAAGAGAAGCAATAATTTTTTTTTATTTAAATGATGCATTTTCGTGATTAATGAACTAAACTTAAATCTTCTAAAAATAATGGTGCCAACCAAATGAAATTTACGCAAAAGATGCTGGGCACGAATGGGTTAATTATAAAATTTATCAGCTAAAATCCGGAATCAAATTGATTTTGGACGACTTGCATTATGGCAGAACATATGGAATCTGAGTTTTAAAAGTCGCCTTATTAAGAAGATCAAACTTTTGGAAATCGCGAAAAATCTCTAACTGCGTCCAGTGGCTTTTATTGTAAATCAAGATTTTACAATGCCAGAAATCCTCAATAAAACTAATTATGTTTCAGGTTACACTTTTTTTAAAGGGTTTACCAAAAGAATATATTTATAGAAAGAAAATCAATTTTTTCAACTTTGGATAAGTCATTTTTTGAAACACACGTCCTCAAACAGATTGTCACCCTCGATTTTTAAGTTGATTTTTGTAATCTTGCATATCGGCTCATAAATTTTAGAACCTTGACTACAGAGTATAGATCTTGTATAGAAGGAGATGCATTATTGTTAAAACACACCTTTGATCTGGAATTTCAAGTAGGATTTTTCACACAATTTGATTTTATTCAAGACAAATCCTACCATTATTATACAGGGTGAACTCGTACTGAACCGCTTTCGATAACGTGGTGTACGCACCAATTAATCACGTCCAATCGTATTCACTCAAGCGGGTCACATATTTGCCCCACCTTATATATATAGCAAATACACTGTATGGCCAAAGGTCACTTGCGCATTTAAAAAAAATATATATCTAGAAAAGCATATAAGAAATTATACTGAAACACCAGGTGTGTAAACAAAATAGTACAGCTCATATATTTCCGTGAATTTTTTTTTTCCGAAACTACATAAGAGGATGCCAATATATTGAAGAAGAATGAATATCTTTTGGATAGCGCTGTCAAAACTAATGTACAAAAGCGTTCATAGAGTACATTATGATTAAGTGATCTTCTTATAATTAAATGTGTTTTTTTTATGAGGATAGCTTGTGTACTGGTATTGAAATTAAGGTTTTTATAAAAACAATCCCGAATTTTCCCAAGGTTTTTGCTTATAATTTGCAGAGTTCTTAATATAAAAATTTATCATTCTTCTTAATTAATGTTGTTCTTAATTTTTAACTAATGAATAATGTAATTAATTATATTAATGTTAATTACTATTGTACTTATAAAATTATTGTGTTAATATTAATTAATATTGTACAACTATTGTAAGTAATTAATATTGTTCTTTTCAGAAAATATGATAAACATCATTGTACACAATACGCTGTAATCAGAATTAAAAAATAATAAAAATTATATGAAAAATGAGCAGTTTTACTAAATAATGTTTCACTGCGCATGCATGAATGCGAAGCTGCTGATATCATGATAACTGTATAGGAAGGTGGCGACATATTGAAAATAAAATTTGATTGTTGTGACCATTTTAGATAAAACCGTCTCGCTTTTTTTTTTTTTTTTTTTTTTTTTTTTTTTTTTTTTTTTGCTCATCTAATTGAACTCATAAAGGCGAGTATTATCAAGTTTTGGATTGTGGATTACCATACTTTGAACAATTTTTAATCCGAGCAAGGCCCTGTGCGTATTTCGCCCCTCTTATAGGGGCAGTCTTGTTGGTGGTGATGATAACAGTAAAAACAATTTTCATGGTGCCACTATACCCCCAGAAGGTGTAGTGTGGTAAACGACTATTTCAGTAATTCTTTAAAAAATGCTAACAATTGTATCCCATAAATGTTTAACTACGCTGAACGATAAATATCTATCACAGCGGCATCTGCTAGCTTTTCATCGAAACGCTTTCTCTATTAAATTTTTATGTAATGTTTGCGTTTGAATTACCAGATGTCTATGCAATCGCCGTTAACCATGTAGCATCTTTCAACATTTATGGGACTCAGTTTTTTACATTCTTTTTATTCTTTGATTACACCATTATATCTTCTAGCAATTATATCTAAACAGACAACATGAGAAAGATCCCATTTTTTAAAAAATGACATCTTTAATTTTTATTCATTTAACTGTAAAAATTACTATAATTTCTTCAAAATAAGGTAATATTTCAATGACTTTTCAAATTTTCATTTACTATTTAAATTTGTTGTTTTTGTTCGGAAGTTTGTCGCGGAAGAACTGACACGAAATTTTTTTTGCAAACTATTTCCAAACAAAAAATTTTGCAATATATGTCTATTACAACTGTTCAACGAATCTCTCAGAAAGACTTTCGTTTGAAATATTAATGTTGAAAAATTTTGGTGACATTTTTTTTCAGAGACAAACATTCAACAGTAAGCTGTAAAAAAATTTTTTTAGAGGGTTTTGGCAAAGCCAAATGTGCAGTTAAAATAGAGCCAAATTTTGTACCAATAAATAATGGATATGTTGTGTACTAATTTAAATGATGCATCTCAAAAAGAGATTTGGTTACTATGGCCGCCAAAAGTTATGCTAAAACAAAAACATTGACAAAATGATGCAATGTGTTAATTACCATTAAGGCTTAAAATAATGATACCAACGACAAGAAAGGTAATAACGAAACGATTCTTGCAAATTTAGATACATACTGAAAATAGGTGATTTTTTAAAAGAAAAGCGATATTATAATTTGGGAGATGAACATTTAACACATTACTGTACTACGTGCCATAACTGGTACATACCTAGAAACATAATTTTCAATATGCGCAATGACTTTTGCCAATATAATCTCTGTCCGTAATTAGGAACAAGCCAAAAAATGAAATAATGCTTATTTTGTCCATATCTAATGGCTGCACTGGACAAAGGATTAGAATTTTTTTTTTTTTTGGATACGAAAGAAATGTTGATCAAGTTAATAAGGTACGATTTACTTTAATTATTTCTTATGAATACGAAAAAGAAAGTAGTATAAAAAAGTTTCGGAGTTTTAAGCAGATAAAATTAATAAATATAATCTCATTTAATTGCATACTATAGTAATACAATATTATAAATCCCTTAATTGTGTACATATGGCACACACCATAAAATTTGAAATCTAAATTTTTTTATTACTATTTTTCCCATTATCAGACTGACATATAAATTTCATATAATTTTTAGGGTTCCACATTTAAAATATGGAAACGGAACCATTATAAGATCACGTCTGTGTCTGTGTGTCTGTCCGTCTGTTTGTCTGTCACAGACATTTTACTCGTAAACTATAGAAGCAGAAAGGTCAAATTGGGTGAAATAATAAAGACTTTTGAAACACATATTTACAGATTATTAAACATTCACAAATATATTTAGGAAAAAATGTAGAGGGTCTAAATAATTTACTTGAAAAAAAATTCTTTTCTTTTTATATTGTGTGGTGAATGCTTTCGCAACGCTGAATTAAAAAATATGTTTCTTTTAATTTTAGGTATTATATTTTCAGAGATATCGTCGAAAATATAGCGCGAAAATATGTCCCCCCGCCCCATAAATTTTTGAATCTATTGAAATTAAAATTATGAAAAAATTAGAGGTAGAAAACATTAAGTTAAACCTTTCAAAAAAAAAAAAAAAAAAAAAAAAAAAAAAAAAACAATAGCGATTGATCTTGGTTACATAGTTTGAGAAAATCGCATATTTCTTTGCACACAAATTTCAGTTTACAGGCTTTCAGCAAAGGGCGTTGAATAGAGCATACCTATATATGTATACGTACATATTTATAGTTGTATATATATAGGTATATAGAAGGGGTCTATGTCATTTAGCCGACAACCAAATCACCGACAAAACAATTAGCATACAGAAAAGATACTACGAAAAATTTTAATTCGTGTGGGTCTGGAATTTTACAAAAAGCAAAATAATTAAAAGTGTATGTCCATGTGGCCTAAGTCAGTCTATGGTTCTTTATCTCAGAACCTTGTCAACAAACTTTATTTAAAATCACATAATAAAATCACAATAAAACTTTATTAAAAAAAAAAAAACAATACATAAAATAGATAATAAAAAGCAGCATGGCTATTGGCGACGCCCCCCCGAGTCCTGGGGGACACTCCTAATATGTTCAAACAGGATATTTTGAGAGAAGTTAATTGTTTCACTTACTATTATCTTCCTCATAATCTTGGCGTAATTTTCAGAACATAATCGACGAATGACCATATCGTTCGCAGGATCCCAGGAACCCAGGGCACCGACAACTACTGCCTCGACCCTGGCAATACAGTTATTAACAGAAAGTTCCTTAGCTAAGTCACTATACTTGTCTTCTTTAATTTTTCTAGTATCGCTAAAAGCCGTTGCGCCATTTTCGAATGGGCAAGTAACATCTAAGATTAAGATGCTTTTATCTTTCTTCAATACCAGGTCGGGACGACAGTTGGCACTCCCGACAACTTGATCCTCACCAAGTAGAGACCATCTGCCAAGAGCAGCTTTTTTAATTCTCTCGACCACTGCATTATGACGCTTCCTATACAAGGTACTATGTACCATGCAGTGATCGAGAACATGAGGTAAGGTCTCTAACTTGGGACATTTGCGACACTTTTTGTTAGTGTGACCACGGGCGTGATTGTAGGCATTTAATTTATTAAATAAGACCAGCCGCGCACGATGAATGAAACGCCAGTCTTTGAAGGTGGTATATTAGCCAGTGGTAAAGAAGTGGCAGCTGGACTTAGCCGCGGCCACACATATGTTCGTTTTACCTTGATGAGGGTGGTCCCGAAGAGACTGCGTACGCTTGCTTCTTAAAAATTTTCTCATGGATTTAAAAACAAGCTTACGGTTCCCCAGGGCTTCACCCCCAATAAGTAAATCAACTTGTAAATTGTCATTGACACACCATTCAACATTCAATCTTTTAGACGCTTGACGAGCCCTCGACCAGGTAGATTTGTACTTGTCAGAGGTGCGGGTCGAAGGTGCAGAGTTCAAATATTTATTAATGTTAAGCTGGCTGGTGGATTCATATCTCCAATTGGAGATATTGGCCAACTCATCCCAGGCTTGCTTCTGGATAATTTTATCACCGGATGTAAGAAGTTTGAACCCCCCGTCAATTAAAGCAATATCGCTGTCTTCAGCCGCCAACGGAATACCAAAAAGCCCATCTTCTCTACTACCATAAAGGTACTCGTTGGCGGCGTTTGACGGGAGGCCCAAGGTTTTTTTGTACAGGGGCTTCAAAGTATCGTCGATAATAGACCAATCAGTTTTTGCAAGTTGGTCAGTACGTTGAAGAAAAAGCAAAGATGGATAATAAAAAGTTTTTACACAGTCAATCCTCTGCCAAGGAGTAAGCTTAGAGGAAAGGATTTTAATGCCCCTCTGCTTAATGCTGTCGACCGTGACTGAGTCCCTTGGGAGAAAAAAACCAACCGGTTTACCTAAGAATCTCATAGGACTACCATCAATCATATATGGTAAATCAGACCCAGCCAGGTTGAAGATAGTAGGGCGACAGCCAGCAGGGGGCTTACTACTGTAATGTAAGGTAATGCATTTAGAAGGATTAAATTTAAGGCCTATTTTAATGGCAAGAACGTTTATCAGATGAAGAAGGGCTTGCAGATCCTCGGCAGTTCTAGCGATCAATAATAGATCGTCAGCGTAAGCTAGAATGTAATGGAAAAGATTGTAAGTGCCGGGGTCTCTGACAGAGCCCTCTCTCTGTATTTTAAGGAGGATGAAATTGATGGCCAGTATGAAGAGCACCCCGCTTAAAGGGTCACCCTGTCTGACCCCGGTGGCTGCCACACGAGGGGTAGACTGGCCTTTAGTAGTTCTATAAATAGTCTTTGCTTCCCGGTACACGTCATTTATAATGGAGATAAAATCCTCCCCCGCACCAGCATGTCTGAGTGCTTCAAAAATCACCCAATGGGGGAGGGATCCAAAGGCGTTCGAAACGTCCAGGGAAGCGAGAAAAAGGTCTTTTTTACTGGTCTTGCTATTCCTAATAATACTTTCAAGAATAAAATTATTTTCAAATACCCCATCGTGGGGCAGAAAACCCTTCTGGTTGGCAGACAGAATCTTAAATTTATCCAACCAGAGGTGTAAGCGTTTGCTAAGGCAGCTGGCGTATAATTTATACAGAGTGTTACCGAGGGCAATCGGCCGCCAGTTCCCAGGGTCAGTCCTATTGCCTTTTTTATATAATAAATTGGTGGTGGTGTTTTTCCACGACGGCGGGACAGCTTTGAACGTTAAACAACAATTGCACAATGGGGTCAGGGCTATTGCATTTTTATCGATGAGTCTAAGATGGTTGTAGGTGAGGCCATCTGGGCCCGGGGAAGTGTTCTCACAGGATCTAAGCTTTTTCGACACCTCAACTCTAGTAAACGAATCGCAACTGACGTGAGCAGCAGTAGGCTCACCCTCTTTCATAAAGTCAGTGCTAGGGGGAGGGTCTGAAGCAACACCTGCATAATGGTCGGCCACCCCCTCCGGGTCCAGATCGCAAAAATCACTATTATCATCTAAAATTAACCGTAAAGCTTTCTTTCTGTTTCTTCTATATAATTTTTGTATATCGGTAGAATTTTCGGGGTCTATTTTCTTAGGGGGACGGACTGTCCCGTCGTCGGGTCGGGATTTAAAATTAAGCTCCTTTTTAATTGAAGAAACAAAGTCGTCTTCAACTGAACAAAACTCAGTAAAATTTGCATTATTTTCGTTTAAAATAGAATTAAACCTGTTAGCATATCTTTCGATGAGAGGGGGATCTGACGGGATTGCCTCAGGGATAGCATCGCCAGCGCCACTACCACCGGGGTCATCGTCGTCATCATCATCACCACTTTGATTACCATCAGTGGCGTCATCAAAGACACCATTATGCGAATCAGCAGAAGGAGAATCATTTATCGAGGAATTAGACGAAGACTGAGTTTGGTGAGCATCGAGAGTGGTTTCAACAGTATCAGGGTGACCAATAGATATACTACCAGTATCAATAGACTTAAGGGCAGTTTCAGTGTTCAAATCATGAGCATTCAAAATAGGCACTGTCCTCGCATTATCAGTCAAAACAGCAGGGCTCTCAATGGTGTTATTAAAAAGACCACCAGTCCGGTTACTCAAGTCAAAAGGTATACTAGAATTATCATTCTTAGGAATAAAGGAATTAAAAATGACGTACTCGTTAAAAATTTTCTCAGCCTGTAAAGGGGGCTGAGACAAGACAGAATAATTAAAAGCATTAGAATCTACAGGGTTAAAATCGGGTAAAATCCTATTGTTAAAATTAGACTCAGTTAAAATATCAGTATTACTTAAAACATAAGGAGTCGTAACACAATCCAGGGTGGTAGGACACTGGCCATCAGTAGGAACAGTTTGGTCAGAGGATGACTGGTTAACAGAAACCTGGAATAAGTGGTTCCCATCGGAACTATTACTATCACGGGGGTCACAAAGGTCAGCATCAGTTTTCCTTATAATAGGATTGTCAATCCCACTGCCTGTGACCACTTCAATGAATCTATTAATATCGTCATCTGTAATAACGATTGAATTATCAGCACTTTCCACTGCTAGGCCATTTTGATCATCAATGCCTAAAAAATTCTTAGTGTCTCTAATAAAATTATCAATATCATCTTTTTGTTTTTGGGGAGTCGACACATTATTACAAACGCCAGCGGCCACGGCAGGGGTGACAACTGGTTTAACTTTGACCCCAATACCACCTTTCACAGTTTTACTACTACTAGAAGAATTTCTATTACTGTTGTTAAGGATACTCATGTTACTAGTAGCAGAATTGCGAGAACTACTGATTGAAGATAATCTACTAGAATTACCACCAGCCCTAGTATTCCTATCGGCAACCGGCAGAGCATTCTTTCTATTATAAGCATTTTGTATTTCAGCTTTCTTATGAGTAGATTTATGATTACTTAATCCGCGCCAGTTGGGGAAAGTTTTACTGCACTGGTCACAGACAAAAGGGCAATTTTCTTCCATTACCAGCATAGGTCGAAACTTAAAACAAGAGTGATTGGCAGGGCATCTGCCCATTGCCGTATGACAAATACCACACCAATTCGATTTTCCCGACACCTCGATTTTGTGAATCGTTTTCATATGGCGAACGAGACTGTTCACCACAGTATACTTGTTTTCGCTCTTTAATTTAGTACCACATTTTCCAATCATACACTGGACGGGGCATTTGATGGGCCAAGTCACAGTGAGGTGAAGCCCATTCAAGCGAGGAGGAACATACAAAATATTATCATCTTCATCATCTTGATTATCAGCAGAGCTCTCAGAACCACCAGTGTCGCTACTACGGGAAGTGCCAGCTATGCTTCAAAGACTAAATAAAAATAAATTTAATAAAATTATTTACAAGATGAATGAAGTTCTAAAAGCTAGTTGTAAAAACCAGCTGTAAACAGTAAAAAACAATGAATTTAAAACCATGCTTGTATAAAGCACAGGCAAAGAATAAAACGTTAAAATCGTGTTTGTAAAAAACACTTGTAAAATGTAAAAGGACAAGACAAAGGTGACTATTTACAGATGAAAACACAAAATGATTATGAACGATCTCATGCAATGAGAGAGAAATAATACAAGATGATAAGTACAGGCGTATTTTATAACCCACTGTATAACTGGGTTAGTCAAACAAAAATAAGATGCAATCGTATTTTACAACCTTATGTATTAAGAAAGGTTGGTCAAGCTTTGTCGAAAAGATTAACAGAAGAATTTACACACCACAAAGCAGTGCACTTCACTTACATATAGTAAAATGATGTGTCAAAGCTCACCGCACACAAAGGGGTGGACGCAAAAAAAAAACCGTAAAGGTAGTCAGTATTACGTTAAAACAAGATTAAAAATAAATATATAATAGAAATTAAATAAAATACAGAAGTCTGAGACAAGAACCATTTACAATACTGAAAATCAATTACTGAAAAACAGAATTACTGGCCACATGGACCGAAATTAATTACAAGGAATACAAACGAAGATGAAAATCAAAGAAAACAAATTCACAGACCCACGTAGTATCCAATTGTTTTACAATCGCCAGCACAATATCAGATCCAAAAGACTGTGAAAGATACAAACAAAAGGTCAGTTATTATAAAACTGCATTTATTTACAATTCAAAAACAAAGTATCACTGACTAAAATAACTTAAAAAAGACATTTAATTAAACATTACAATTTAAAGTTTAAAACAAGCGAAATCTAGGTATTTAAAGCAAATACAAGACTTATAAACAAATTAAAATACATTCTAAAACCTTATATATTAAATATATGAGCCAAAAGTCTAAGTTATATAATAAGTAATAGCAATTGAATACAATATATAATCTATATTAATAAAATAACAAATCGCTCTGTGTGTGTGTGTGTGTGTGTGTGTCTGCGCTAGTTAGCGAAAACTGCGGTACGTACGAAGCTCAAAATTTTTCTGAGAGTAGCCCAATATCTCTCCTGATGCACCTGACGCTCAGAATTTAAATTCTATTTATTAACTGAGTAATTAATTAAATTTCAAACCTCACTCTCATAAAAAATCGATTTTTTAGCTTTTTTGCCTTTCATTCTCTTATGGTTGATTGGTTGCATAAAATTTTCGCAGAAATAATTTAAAAAACTGGGACTGACCTTTAAAATTCATAGACTGGCAAACTGTCAGTTTAAATGAGGATTTTTTTTTTTTTTTATCGCAGCTGCTGTACGCCCCGGAGGAAAAAGATAGGTGGTGGCGAAGTAAAAAAAGGTTTGCAATATAAAAAAAGAATGCCGAATATGCCGAAAAAAAGGTTTGCAATATGAAACCATTTATCGCTGAAATTTTAATGTCTCAAAATAAAGCACGAGGATTTTGTATTAATAAGACGGATTGGAAGAAATGAATTACAGCTGAAGCATATTTTACGAAGAAATAGTAATTTTTTTAAATGGTCTTTTTTCTATTATATTATTTATTAAAATAAATGTTTGCTTTTAAAATAATTGAAATTAGAAAATTAAAAATAATTAAATGTCAAAACAAAATTAAATAAAATATTGAAAACATATGATTTAAAGTAAAAAATTGTATTACTAAAAGTTTCCTCTTTTTTTTTTCAGAAATTTTTAATACTTTATAACATAGATGAAAAATGTTTATGATTTAACAACATATTAATAATTCCATGTCAATATATAAAATATAGTGATGAAAAGATTCTTTTAAAATCATACATGAACACTTAAATAATAATATTAATCTAAAATCTAGATTTCAGAGTGCAGACGATTTTAAGACATTAACGAAAGAATGTTGATTTTTCAAGCAAAGTCTTAAATGATGCTTCTATATTGATATTTCAAAGTCATATGATAAAAATAATCAAATAATTCTTCCCTATGATTAATATATTTGTATCTTTTATGCATTCCGATCGTGTATTACAACCAATAATGACACAAAACGATATTTTTTAAACGAAATTTTAGTCATCTATTCGATAACAGTTTAAAAGGTAAAAAAACAAAAACAAAGAAATACTGGTTTAAAGCAGTTTGAATTGATCGAAGTTTCAAAGCACATGGTTTTGTTGGTGCTTATTTGGACTTAATCTAGCGGATTTTAGAATTACATTTTTTGCGTCACCTCAAGATATTATACTGCCACTCTATTAATTTCTTTTTACTGTATGGTTGTACGCATATTTTTGGCATTTCGAACATTAGAATTTATGAGTCATTAGCTGTGTTGCAGTAAAAAACATTACACAACACTTTTCTGTGAGTTTATTTTTTTAATCGTTGATTAAATTTAAATGTGTTCTATTCAATTTAAAATTGTAATATGGCTTTAATTTGTTTTTAAAACAAAAATAAAATAGCTGTTTGGCGTACAATTGTTTGTATCCGCAAACGATTCATTCACCATAACAAATTATCAAATAGCAAAGTAAATTATCTATCGGAAATAGCCATAAAAAGAATAGTACCAAAACTGATTATAACCTTAATGTTTCGACTAATTTAAACATAACCCGTTCCCAACCAGAAAAAAATCAGTGTGATACACAAAATTTCCGTGAGTATAAACCCGACCCTGACCTAAAAATTCATTTTGGAAAAAACTATGGATTTGATAACTGACCCGAACCAAATCTGAATCCTGCAAAAATGTTTAAGTGAAGTATAACCCGATTCAAACAAGGAATTCTACGGACAAGGCATTTTAATTTCTATGGACATAAATCCAACTCGAACGTAAAAAATTCCATTTGAAAAAAACTGAAATTTGACCAAACCACATCTAAATTCGACCAAAATATTCGAAAGAATCATAACTGGATTCGAGTATGACAAAATAATTTCCGTGGACATGAACGAGATCCGAACCTAAAAATTCTATTTGAAAAAATACCTGAAATTCGAATCAAACCAAATCGGAACCTAATAAAAAATATTCCAAAGAATCGTAACCGGATCTAAATAAGACAAAAAATCTCCATTCACATGAACCGAATCTGAACCTAAAAATCACAAAATCTGAACTTGAAAAAAAATATTCCAGTGAAACATGTTCTTATTCGAACAAGGCAGCATAATTTCCGTGAACACGCAAGAGAAAACCCGAACCCAAAAATTCCATTTGAAGAAAAAGCCGAAATCTGAATTGAAACAAATCTGTTCCCGACAAAAATATTCCAAAGAACCATAACTGTATCCGAGCAAGGCAAAATAATTTCCATGGACATGAATACGACCCGAATATTAAAACTCAATATCAAAAAATACCTAAAATCTGAACCCGACAAAAATGTTCTAATGAATCATAACCAGATCCAAACAAGACAAAATAATTTCCATGGACATGAAACTAATATATGGTTTGGCAACATTTAGGTTGCAATTACATTACGCTAAGTCTTTGATTATATTTAATTTCCCGTTAGGTTACAGTTAGGTCACGGTTAAGTTAAAGTTACGTTAAAGTTAAATTGCATTTATGTTATGGTTAGAATAAGGATATGTTACAATAAAGTGAAGGCTAGGTTACATTTATGTTATATTTAATTTACGGTAAGGTACTGTTAAGTCAAAGTTAGGTTACAGGCAGGTTATGGTTACGGTACAAAAGTTTACGGTTAGGAATTTATCCATAGAGTGAACATTACGCATGATTTGATTAAAAATAACACTTACTTTTGTTAAATGGCTCTGAAATTATAATACTATATACCAACATTTTAGCTACCAGCGAGTATCGATTACATTCATGGTATAGTCGGATTTAAGAGTGATATAATTAGTTTGAAATTCAAAATATTTCACTTGGGATTTCTATGTGAAAAAAAAATAATTAGTTACGTGACTTAACAGTGATTTTTGATAAATATCAACACTTTAACATGAAAATCACGCAGTCGTTGGATACACATTCCCTCCCGCGTTTCTCATCGCCCATTTTGAGTATTTTTAGAGCTTAACATTTGCTGTTTTTTAAACCGATTTTTCACACTGTCAGTGGCCACGTATTTCAGACAATGCATTTCTGCATGTTTCAAGTTAATGATAAAATCATACAAATTTCAATTTCTTTTAATATTGTTAATACGGACCCGGGCAACGCCGGGCGGGTCAGCTAGTTTATTTATAAAAAAATTAGACATATAATAAAACTGATAAAAGCCGTGCTAAGAACAGCAAGCTCGTCAAGGCATTTCATAGCCAAAGTACACTTGAATTTAAAATAATACACTTAAAAATCTTAAAAGCAAAGTTAAAATATAAAAGGGATATAAGTTAAAACACTAATAAATATGAGATTAAAAAACATTAAAACGTCCAAAATACAGCAGAATCTCAAAATAGCGTCCAAACAAGCAATGGCGGAACGGGACAAGACAAATAAAATTTCGAGGAGGGAGGCAAGGGACACGAATTCAAAAGCATAAATTTTCCAAAATGTCGCATATTCTAAATTTTCAAAATCGCATATTTCTTTGCACACAAATTTCAGTTTACAGGCTTTCAGCAAAGGGCGTTGAATAGAGCATACCTATATATGTATACGTACATATTTATAGGTGTATATATATAGGTATATAGAAGGGGTCTATGTCATTTAGCCGACAACCAAATCACCGACAAGACAATTAGCATACAGAAAATAGTCGACAGGACGTTTAGCCGACAAGTACATTTAGCAGACACGTACATTTAGTCGACAGGACATTTGGCCGAAACGTACATTTAGCCGAAAGGACATTTGGCCGAACGTACAATTAGTCGACATGGACACTTTGCCGATAGGTCAATTAGCCGACAAGACGATCAGCGGACAGGACATTTAGCCGACAGGACATTTAACCGACAGATCAATTAGCCGACAAGACGATTAGCCGACAGGTCATTTAGCCGACAGGACATTTAACCGACAGATCAATTAGCCGACAAGACGATTAGCCGACAAGACGATTAGCCGACAGGTCATTTAGCCGACAGGACATTTAACCGACAGGTCAGTTAGCCGACAGGACGATTAGCCGACAGGACATTTAACCGACAAGACGATTTGCCGACAAGGCAATTTGCCAACAAGCCGATTAGCGGACAGGTCAATTAGCCGACAAGTCGATTAGACGATTTGTATTTACAAAATTTTGTATGTACTCAATAAGTAAGAATAGGACAAAGCCTATTTAATATCAGTAACCTCGATTATCCGGAACTATTTTTTTCGGACTCTCGAAAAAATTTTTTGACGGATTTACACGTTTCAGATACTGGAGATTCTGAAAAACATATTTCCTTCTATAGTAAAACTTTTTAAATTTTTATCCACAGCACTCGTGTTGCATATCTTTAGAATGGTCTTAAACTGCCTTTTTCTATTATAGATGTCTTGTGTGTCCCGCTCCGCTCTGCCCCCGAGGGGGGCACAATTTTAATTTCTTTACAATACCAGTCGTGTGACACATCATTTGAAAGGTCTGCAACTGCTTATTCATATTAAGGATGTCTTGTGTGTCACCCCCCTTCGCCCCCTTAGAGGGGGCACATTTTAAAGTTCTTTACAACACCAGTCGTGTGACACATCGTTTGAAAAGTCTGCAACTGCTTATTCATACCATGGAGTATTGGCGAGCGTAGCAAGCGGGGGTAGCCTACAACTTGGAAACGCGAAGCGTTTACGCGGGGGGTTGGCGAGCTTAGCGAGCAGGGGGCGGAGCCCTCTTAGTTTAGAAAAATAAATTGTCGCCTGTCTGTCTGTCTGTAAACGCTCAATCTCACGAACAAATGGAGATAGAGCCTTGAAATTTTGTATGTACTTACAAGGAAGGTCTCCATTGGGGGCATACTCAGAATTTTTTGAAAAAAATACGAATTAAACTACTCGTGTAGGTAATAAAGGATCAGTGAAAATTAGCGGCGGAATTACATTATTAGATATGTAAAAAAATAAAATAGTTTGGAATAATTGGCGTGAAAATCTGAAAGCGACGCGGGATTTGGCGAACAGTGCATTTTCTCGCCAAAAGCAGACGATTTTAACGAATCTGAAAATTGATTTTAATTGACTTCACTGTTAAAAATCCGCATCATTTACTGCAGCGTCACTCCACTACATTTATAGAATATCTCTCTTCTGACCAATGAGAATGAATGCTCCATAGCATGGTGAATTGACAGTGTCATACACTATTAAAAATCTGCTGCATTTTGTTGCAACGCACTCCACCGCTTGTATATAATAGCTCTATTCCAACCAATGAGAAAGCTCCATTTCACGGCCAAGTAACCGTTTTTTATACAAGCAAGGGAATGCGTTGCAACAAAATGCAGCAGATTTGCAGCAGTGTATTTTTGAATTTGGAACAATTTTAATCAATTTAAATTGTGTTTTAAATGATAAACACATAAAATATATTAATTTCGTTTTGTTATAAGTACTTATAAACGTATATGACAAAATTACACTTAAAGTAAAGTAAAAATGCAAAACTAAAATTACTTAAACTAAACTTATTTAAATAAATTGAACATAGAATTTTTTTTTTTTTTTAAGTATTCGAAGCGTAAAAGCGTATTTTTCAAAATTTCGTTTTTTCGCCAACCGGGGATAAATCGCCAAATAAACGAAGTTTTTATTATTTTTTTACGGACATTATAAGGAGATTCCGCCGAAATTTTTTTATAAACATATATAACTATATGAGAAGAACATTCTGTAATTTTTTCAGATTTTTCTGAGTATGCCCGTATGGAGACCTTCCTTGTTAGTAAGTAAGAATAGGACGAGGTTTTATTTAATATCAGTAACCTCGATTATCCGGAACTTTTTTTTTCGAACTCTCTAAAAAATTTTTTGACGGATTTACACGTTTCAGATACTAGAGATTCCGATAAACATATTTTAAGAAAAAAAAATTGCCGTCCGTCTGTCTGTCTGTAAACGCTCTATCTCACGAACAAATGGAGATAGAGGCTTAAAATTTTGCATGTACTTAGTAAGTAAAAATAGGACGAAGCCTATTTAATATCAGTAACCTCGATTATACGGAACTATTTTTTCGGGCTCTCGAAAAATTCGTTCTGATGAAATGTGTATAAAAAACCTCTATCGATTTTTTTTCTAATCGGAGGCGAAACTGAATTCTGCAATGGCAGAATCTACATTCAACGTGTTTTTAATTTTAATCACGTTTATTCTGTAGAGCTTTTCATGCTATTTTGGCATCACTGACACTATCACGTCATCGAATTACGAGATGAAATTGTTACCAAATTGAAGATAAAATATTATAAGGATATTTTGGCATGTCTGCGCATTACCCTAGTATAAACCTTATTTCAGAGTAAAATTTATAATAAAAAAAGACGTCATAATGCACAATTCAAACCAAATAAATATAAAAAAAGAAGTGATGATTCTTCCGGAGCAGCAATGCTTTCTAGTTTTATTCCCGCCAACTTAACAGATTTTACTTCCTCTAAATCTAAACGTCATTCTTTTTAAAAATGCACAATTTGACGAAATTTTTTAGGCTATAAATAAAGTCTATTTAGAGCCCACTATTGCCATTGGGAAAAGGTAGGTCCCATAGTTAAACATTTAACGCTTTTTTTAGATGTATATATAGATATTTAATGCCGTTGGAGGTTACTATAGTAATGGGTTGTTATTGCGTTTGCGCATATCCCCTTTTTTTAATCTCTATAAATTATCGATGCTAATCTCACAACTTATATATTGTATTACTTATTTTGTCTTATGTATTTTTTTCGATCGAACATCAAAATTAAACGTACCTGGAATTGGTGTTCCTACTGCCTTCGGCAGCATAACCCATGAGGCTTATTCTGCTCTGTTCTCGAAACTAACTTAGTGTGGTTTTCTTTCGACCCGAAATGAAATTAAAGTTATCAGGAACATCATTTACGTTATTATAGCAGTCGATTTAATATTCCTACAATTTGATTTTAATCATATAGCTAGCAAAACTTACAGAAATTGTTTTATTTTTTAAAAGTAATAATAAAATAAATAAAACATACATTGTTGCAATACATGAAAATTAATATTTTTCGATTAAAACAAAATCAAACAATTTTACTGTCTTAAAAGTATTATGGACTTTTATTAATTAACACAAATTTGCTGATGAGAATTTGTGGAATACAAATGTGGAATTATTCCTTCACCGAACTTTATTTTTTTTATGTCTTACTTCCAATTATTGACTTAAATTTAATGTAATATACAGGGTGGTCATAAAAAAAACTTTGCCGATATATGGAGCTCTAGCGGCCAATCCGCTCAACCGATCGAGGTGAAATTTCAGATATAGCTATTCAGAGGTATGAGCTCAAGATTCTGTGAACGACAACAAAATGGCGCTCATGGTTACAGGTCAATCAGCCGACAAGCGGATTAGACGATTTGTATTTACAAAATTTTGTATGTACTCAATAAGTAAGTATAGGACAAAGCCTATTTAATATCAGTAACCTCGATTATCCGGAACTATTTTTTTCGGACTCTCGAAAAAAAATTTTGACGGATTTACACGTTTCAGATACTGGAGATTCTGAAAAACATATTTCCTTCTATAGTAAAAACTTTTTAAATTTTTATCCACAGCAGTTACAGAAACTCGTAAATTTCCAATGGCAACACCAGTTTTTTTATCGCAAAATGCTCAGCTCATGCGAAAACCCTAAAGAGCGTTGGAACCGTACGTGTATCACAAGAAACAGACATGTTATGCACGCACAAAAAACTGTTCTGCGAATCTCCCCCCCCCCCCCCCCATAGAAAAAACTCGATTGGGGCGCAAGGAGGAAATTTACATGTGACACAGATTCAGTACACTAATCTTTGATTACAATACAGATCGGAGAAAATAAAACTTTTATTTTGATTGCACATTTTTCACATGGATGCCATCAACATGCAATGTGTAATTGCCTGTGATGGCTCCCATGTGGAGAGAACCTAATTATCGTGACTTTAAACAAAGAATGAAAGGTTTGAAATGAAAAAAAGCCAAAATTTTTTATTAATGACCATAAATGGCACTTACCAATAGTAGTATATATAAATTCAATGTTTAGTTGGTAAGCAAATTATATGGGAAGTACGTCAAAAAATGTCCCATTGGAATAGGATTATAATCAAGAAAACAGGGATTTTTAGGGAAGGAGAGAGGGGACTATAGAGAGAGGGGAGAAGGGAAGGGAGAGGAGACTATAATTGGTAACAAACTGGAAAAGTACAGTATAATAAAACAGTAAACCAAATAAACAGGCTCAAGGCTATTCAGATTAATTGTATAGTATGCTTTTATTTAAAAGAATAATTCTGCATGAAATACCCATTTAATTAAATTGAAAGGTGATTAAAATCCCCAGCCCCGTTTCGCTCTTTTAAACTTAACTAACGACTCTCAAAAACTAATCAGGGAAACTCCTTATGAGAATAAACATGTATACCAGTAAATCGAATAATTCTGCATAAAAATGCCATTTAGATAAAAAGTGGCGTAGCAAGCGACGGCTGAGTGGGCGGTCCTCCCCGAGTGTCACCCTCTAAGATGTGACACCCAATCATTTTTGGCGAACATATATATATATTTAATCTTATAAAATTTTGAAAACAAATTCTAAAAAAAAAATGAAAATTCTAGCGCACGACGCAATAGAATCAATTTTCTAAATAAGATATGCACCCAAGAACAAAAATCAATCTATGTAACAAATGGGTAGCGAAAGCAAACTTTTAAAGAAAGAATTATCTTCTACATATAGACACCGGATTGATTTAAGCAAATTATGGGTCGACTGATGAGCCGCTCCTGTGTTTTTTTAATGTGGTTTTTTATGGTCATTTGTTGTAATACACAGAATTGTGATTGAAAAAATATGACGGATGGAATGGGGATGGGGGGATGACACCATTTACATCCGCCCAGGGTGTCACTCATTCTTGCTACGCCATTGTAGATAAATTAAAAGGAGAGGGAGATTAGCTTCCCATTTCCATCCTTTATGCTTAACTAATGAACCTCCAGATCTAATGAAGGAAGTGCCTTATCAGAATAAACTGGTATAACAAGTATGAAGCGAACTGGATAATTCTGCGTAAAAAACATTTATATGAAATTAAGGGTGTACTAGTCTACGCCCTTCGTCCCTTTATACGTAACCAATAAATCCCTAAAGCTAACCAGGAAAAGCGTATTACGAGAACGAACCTATATACAAATTTTAAAGCTAATCGAATAATTCTGCATGAAAACCCCATTTATCTAAATACTCCTCCCGTTTTTTTCTTTTATATTTAATGAGCCCACAAAATTAACCTGGGAAGAATCCTATCAGATTGAAGCTATATCAAAATTTGAAGCAGATCGGATGATTCTGCATGAAAAACACTTTTATCTAAATAAAAGGGCACGACTGGTGTTTTAAAGAAATTAAGAATGTTCCCCTCCTGGGGGGGGCAGAGTAGGGAGTGACACACAAGACATCCATAATATGAATAAGCAAGTTCAGATCTTTCAAATGATGTGTCACACGACTGGTGTTGTAACGAAATTAAAAATGTGACCCCCCTGGGGGGCAGAGCAGAGAGGGTCACACAAGACATCCATAATAGGAAAGGCAGTTTTAGACCTTTCTAAAGATATGCAACACGACTGCTGTGGATAAAAATTAAAAAATTTCCCCTTTGGGGGGGGGGGGGCAAAGTGGGGTGCGGCGCCCCAAACATGCATAATTGGAATGAAGAGTTACAGTTCTTTTAAACTATAGGGGGGCTCCTCCCCCTGATCGCTACGTTCGCTAACCCCCCGGGTAATCGCTTCGCGATTCCAAGTTGACATTGAAAGTGGCGTAATCATAAATTAAGTGTAACGCAACCGTGACCTAACTTTAATTTTAATATAACCTACCTACAAGGGGGGGTCTGCCCCCCAGATCGCTACACCCGCCAACCCCCCGCGTAATCGCTACGCGATTCCAAGTTGTAGGCTACTCCCTGCTTGCTGCGCTCGCCAATACCCCATGGTATGAATAAGCAGTTGCAGACCTTTCAAATGATGTGTCACACGACTGGTGTTGTAAAGAAAATAAAAATGTGCCCCCCTGGGGGGGCAGAGTAGGGGTTGCACACAAACATCCATATTATGAATAAGAAGTTGCAGACCTTTCAAATGATGTGTCACACGACTGGTGTTGTAAAGAAATTATAAATGTGCCCCCCCTCCGTGGGGGCAGAGCGGAGAGGGACACACAATACATCCATAATATGAATAAGCAATTGCAGATCTTTAAAATAATGTGTCACATGACTAGTTTTGTAAAGAAATTAAAATGTGCCCCCCCGGGGTGGGCAGAGTGGGGGGTGACACACAAGACACCCATAATATGAATAAGCCGTTACAGACCTTTCAAATGATGTGTCACACGACTGGTGTTGTAAAGAAATTAAAAATGTGCCCCCCATGGGGGGCAGTGTGGTGGGTGACACAAAAGACATCCATAATAGGAATAAGCAGTTGCAGACCTTTCAAATGATGTGTCACACAGCTGATGTTATAAAGAAATTAAACATGTGCCCTCGCTGGGGGGGGCAGAGTGGGGGGGTGACACACTAGACACCCATAATATAAGCCGTTAAGCCATAAAATAAGCCGTTACAGACCTTTCAAATGATGTGTCACACGACTGGTGTTGTAACGAAATTAAAAATGTGCCCCCGCTGGGGGGGGCAGAGTTGGGGGGGGTGACACACAAGACACCCATAATATGAATAAGCAGTTGCAGACTTTTCAAATGATGTGTCGCACAGCTGGTGTTGTAAAGAAATTAAAAATGTGCAAAATAAGATATGCAAAACGAGTGTTGAGGATAAAAATTTATAAGTTCCCCTTTGGGGCGGGGGTGCGGCGCACCAAACATGCATAATTGGAATCAGCAGTTACAATTATTTTAAACTATAGGGCGACTCAGCCCCCCTGCTCACTACGCTCTCTAACCCCCCGCGTTATCTCTTTGCGATTCCAAGTTATAGGCTATCCCTGCTTGCTGCGCTCGCCAATACCCCATGGTATCGCTTCGCGATTCCGTTCGCTATTGCTTTGCAATCGCGGTTGTAATCGCTTGTCGATGCACAGACGGAGCTCTTTCTTAATTATTCTATTCGACTCATGAAAAGAGTGGTCCACCCGGACGCGTTATTTCCGGAAACCTTACACATCAGTATCATTTCAGGAGTCAATCTTAAGGCAATTTTTTTTTTTTACTATAGAAGGAAACATAACCTATCTGTGTTGTAACTGCAACCAAATTGTAACCTATTACAACCTACCGGAACTTAACTGTTAACAAACCGTTACCTATGCATAACCTAACCATAAACTATCGGTAACATAACTTTAAGCAAACCGAAATTTAATTGTTACTTAAAAATTATTTTACAGTGGCGTAACGATAACTTAATTTTAACATAACCGTGATTTAACTGTAATCAAATTATAACGTAACCAGAACTTAATTGTTATCAAACTGTTACCTGTACATTAGGGTGGAGCGAAAAACATTATTTTTTAAAAATCTAAAACGGGTAGGTGCCAAAAGTTGCCTTTATACTAGTACATCAACTGTGTGAAATTTTACCGCTGAAAAAAAAAATGGCTTGAGTCTGCGCTTTTGCTCCAAAAATCGAAATTTTGGGTAAAATTTGTCATTTTTTTACCTTTTTTCAAAAAAATTAAATATTTCCTACAGAGCTGGTTATTATTTAAAAGTGTTACTTAAACCTTTATTTTTATCTGCTTAACATATTTAAACTATAAAACAATATCTTTATTCCGTATACCTGGAGAAAAACAGACAACTTTTGGTAAGAAAACGGCATTACCACTCTATTGGGACGTACAATGAATTGTTGTTTTTAATACAGCTCTTCTTTTCAAAACTACATTGGACATACGCTGTGGAGGTGGCTATATTTCATATTTGGGACGGGTGGTAACCCGTCCCAATTATTCGATCATCTTAGTACAGTGTTTTATTTATGTATTGATTTGTGATATTCTTTATCAAAATTTGGCATGTTTTCGATGCATACACCTAGTTTATCTGTTATTTGTATTCACATACTGCTGTGACTATCTTAATGTATATTTTTGCAGCTTATACAAAAAAATGAAAGCAGAGTAATAATACTGGAATATTATTAAAGGGATCTATTCGGCCATCTATTTTCTTTATCAAATTTACATCCAGTTGATGAAAGTGATTAGAAGTTCTGTTACCACAATATTTTTTCAGTCAATTATAATTTTTTACGTAATGACCTGCTTCAAAGATGATTTCAGGTATTTCATTTATAAGTATGCCATCATTTATTCTGCTTTTGCATTTTTTATATGTTGAGAAGCGAGCTGTTGAATGTGATTTCTGATGATCGTCCGAGAGAATTGCAATGGGAATTTGTCCTGCACGTGCAGAGCAACCGTTGTTGTAAATAACTTTTTTTTTGCATTAGTTTTATGCCGTTTTCTAAGTGTTTTCGTAACCAGATAATTTCCCATTAACTTTTAGATCCCCATTTTATAAGTGAACAATATTTGATGGTGAACTGTCCTGGGCATAAACTTATAATGCATAGTAATGCTTTTTGAGGGAATGTACAGACTCTAATCGACTAGTACTCATTTAAATTTAGGAGAATTCTATTTGTCGCTATGAACCATTTCGCATTGGGTAAACTTAGAATTGAGTATAATAATGGATCATATGATACTTCAACTCCAGTGAATTTCCTTTGCGTCAATTATTAGAGAAGTCGATGTAAAACGTTATAATCTACATGGATTCACTGGATCAATAAGAAAATCTTTGTCTACGTATTATTCCTATTGCATTTTTTTTTTATAAAATAAATAATAATTTTGATGTTTATTTTCTCAAATTAAGTAAAAGATACTCAGAACAGACTAGAAATTTCTGACGGAGATTGCAAAGCTGATTCATAAGGAAAGCTATTTCTCCGAAGAAGTGGGGAATAGGAATTTAGAAAACATCTCGCACAAAAAAAAAAAAAAAAACAGCTTATAAAGCTAATAAAATTTTCCGCTTTATGTAAGCACAGATTGGCAATCAGAGTCCATAGATTCACTTACAAAATATATAATCAAAGTTTATACCGCGGGATATTTTATACCAACTGTAATACACATCTAAAGAATAGGTCTAAAAACTTATTAGAAATTACTCGACTACGAAAAAACACATGAAACGACATAAAACAAATACTAAAACTTCTTTCAAAATATTGTTGCTTTACACGCAAATTATGTTTGCATTCCTCTGTGACCATCGTCATAATATTAAACTGCTATCTTCTCAAAATATATTCAATGTAATAGGTACAGTAAATGATAACATACTAGAAATTGAATTCAAACAATAAATTTTTAGGCATATCATTATATATATAATTTAATTGATTGAAAAAATGTTGTGGTAACAGAACTCCCAATCATAATGTATTAATTGTATGAAAATTTAATGAAGATAATAGATTAGTGAATAGGTTCAATTAAGAACATACCTAATACATTACTCAGCTTCCTCTTCTGTTGTAAAGGTATAAAAATATACGTGCAGCAGGTCACATCAGTAGCATCCAATGTCAGTGGAAACAAAGAAGAAGTAAACTACTTTGATACATAGAAAACTTATGCCCTTCTTCGGGAAAAAAATAACAATTCAATACAAAAATAAAACACTGGGCCTAGATTGCTGGGTGGCTGAGACGGGTGGGATATGAAACGCAGCCACATCTACGAGTTATATACAGAATAGTTTTGAAAGCAGATAGGTAAGAAATGCAATCAAAAAAACATTTCTTTGTATGCTCCAATAGAGAAGTAACGCTGGTTTTTACCTAAAGTTGTCAGATTTGCTCCAATTATACAGATTAGAGATATTGTTTTATAGTTTAAATATATTAAGCAGATAAAAATAAAGGTCTAAGTAACACTTTTAAATAATAACCAGCACTGTAGTAAATTTTTAATTTTTTTGAAAAAATGTCAAAAAATGAAAAATTTTACCCAAAATTTCGATTTTTGGAGCAAAAGCGCAGACTCAAGTCATTTTTTTTCAGCGGTGAAATTTCACGCAGTTGATGTACTAGTATAAAGGCAACTTTTGGCACCTACCCGTTTTTGATTTTTAAAAAATAATTTTTTTCGCTCCACCCTACTGTATATAACCCTAATCATAGTAGCATAACTGTAAGCTAACCGTAACCTATTTGTTAACTAAGAGTAATATAACAGTCGCGTTACCATATCCTAAATGTAACGTAACCAAGACCCAACTATAGCCTAAGTATAACCTAATATTGCAGTATAAGAATAATCTACCAGCAATCTAACCATAATCTAGTTTTAACCTAACCGTGACCAAATTTAAAGTTTACTATTACCACCGTAACTGAATTGTAACCTATCCGTAACGGATCTATAAAATAACTATAATCTTGCCATGACCTAACTATAACCTAATTACTACCTATCGGTAATCTAATAGTAAATCGTCATGTCGATTAAATGCCCTGTCGGCAAATCGTCTAGTCGGCTAATTGTCTTGTCGGCTAAATGTCCTGTTGGCTAAATGTTACGTTCGGCCAATTGCCTGTCGTCCAATTGTCTGTCTGCTAAATGTCCATTTCGGCCAAATGTCCTGCCGGCTAAATGTACGTTTCGGCCAAATGTCCGGTCCGCTAAATGTATGTTTCGGCTAAATGTCCTGACGGCTAAATGTACCTGTCTGCTAAATGTACTTGTCGGCTAAACGTCCTGTCGACTATTTTCTGTATGCTAATTGTCTTGTCGGTGATTTGGTTGTCGGCTAAATGTCTGCGACCGATATAGAAGTATATACAGGGTGGTTAGTTATTAACGTCAGGTGTTCAGACCCCTCTATATCACAGGCATATGAAGACGATCCATAAGGTCGAGGTATCGGGGAAGACTAATTGGTGCGGGGTATGCCATACTGCAATCGGCAGATGAATAGGACTGACCCTGGGAACTGGCGGCCGATTGCCCTCGGTAACACTCTGTATAAATTATACGCCAGCTGCCTTAGCAAACGCTTACACCTCTGGTTGGATAAATTTAAGATTCTGTCTGCCAACCAGAAGGGTTTTCTGCCCCACGATGGGGTATTTGAAAATAATTTTGTTCTTGAAAGTATTATTAGAAATAGCAAGACCAGTAAAAAAGACCTTTTTCTCGCTTCCCTGGACATTTCGAACGCCTTTGGATCTCTCCCCCATTGGGTGATTTTTGAAGCACTCAGACATGCTGGTGCGGGAGAGGATTTTATCTCCATTATAAATGACGTGTACAGGGAAGCAAAGACTATTTATAGAACTACTAAAGGCCAGTCTACCCCTCGTGTGGCAGCCACCGGGGTCAGACAGGGTGACCCTTTAAGCGGGGTGCTCTTCACACTGGCCATCAATTTCATCCTCCTTAAAATACAGAGAGAGGGCTCTGTCAGAGACCCCGGCACTTACAATCTTTTCCATTACATTCTAGCTTACGCTGACGATCTATTATTGATCGCTAGAACTGCCGAGGATCTGCAGGCCCTTCTTCATCTGATAAACGTTCTTGCCATTAAAATAGGCCTTAAATTTAATCCTTCTAAATGCATTACCTTACATTACAGTAGTAAGCCCCCTGCTGGCTGTCGCCCTACTATCTTCAACCTGGCTGGGTCTGATTTACCATATATGATTGATGGGAGTCCGATGAGATTCTTAGGTAAACCGGTTGGTTTTTTTCTCCCAAGGGACTCAGTCACGGTCGACAGCATTAAGCAGAGGGGCATTAAAATCCTTTCCTCTAAGCTTACTCCTTGGCAGAGGATTGACTGTGTAAAAACTTTTTCTTATCCATCTTTGCTTTTTCTTCAACGTACTGACCAACTTGCAAAAACTGATTGGTCTATTATCGACGATACTTTGAAGCCCCTGTACAAAAAAACCTTGGGCCTCCCGTCAAACGCCGCCAACGAGTACCTTTATGGTAGTAGAGAAGATGGGCTTTTTGGTATTCCGTTGGCGGCTGAAGACAGCGATATTGCTTTAATTGACGGGGGGTTCAAACTTCTTACATCCGGTGATAAAATTATCCAGAAGCAAGCCTGGGATGAGTTGGCCAACATCTCCAATTGGAGATATGAATCCACCAGCCAGCTTAACATTAATAAATATTTGAACTCTGCACCTTCGACCCGCACCTCTGACAAGTACAAATCTACCTGGTCGAGGGCTCGTCAAGCGTCTAAAAGATTGAATGTTGAATGGTGCGTCAATGACAATTTACAAGTTGATTTACTTATTGGGGGTGAAGCCCTGGGAAACCGTAAGCTTGTTTTTAAATCCATGAGAAAATTTTTAAGAAGCAAGCGTACGCAGTCTCTTCGGGACCACCCTCATCAAGGTAAAACGAACATATGTGTGGCCGCGGCTAAGTCCAGCTGCCACTTTTTTACCACTGGCCAATATACCAGCTTCAAAGACTGGCGTTTCATTCATCGTGCGCGGCTGGGCTTATTTAATAAATTAAATGCCTACAATCACGCCCGTGGTCACACTAACAAAAAGTGTCGCAAATGTCCAAAGTTAGAGACCTTACCTCATGTTCTCGATCACTGCATGGTACATAGTACCTTGTATAGGAAGCGTCATAATGCAGTGGTCGAGAGAATTAAAAAAGCTGCTCTTGGCAGATGGTCTCTACTTGGTGAGGATCAAGTTGTCGGGAGTGCCAACTGTCGTCCCGACCTGGTATTGAAGAAAGATAAAAACATCTTAATCTTAGATGTTACTTGCCCATTCGAAAATGGCGCAACGGCTTTTAGCGATGCTAGAAAAATTAAAGAAGACAAGTATAGTGACTTAGCTAAGGAACTTTCTGTTAATAACTGTATTGCCAGGGTCGAGGCGATAGTTGTCGGTGCCCTGGGTTCCTGGGATCCTGCGAACGATAAGGTCATTCGTCGATTATGTTCTGAAAATTACGCCAAGATTATGAGGAAGATAATAGTAAGTGAAACAATTAACTTCTCTCAAAATATCCTGTTTGAACATATTAGGAGTGACCCCCAGGACTCGGAGGGGGCGTCGCCAATAGCCATGCTGCTTTTTATTATCTATTTTATGTATTTTTTTTTTTAATAAAGTTTTATTGTGTTTTTATTATGTGATTTTAAATAAAGTTTGTTGACAAGGTTCTGAGATAAAGAGCCATAGACTGACTTAGGCCACATGGACACACACTTTTAATTATTTTGCTTTTTGTAAAATTCCAGACCCACACGAATTAAAATTTTTCGTAGTATCTTTTCTGTATGCTAATTGTCTTGTCGGTGATTTGGTTGTCGGCTAAATGTCTGCCACCGATAAAGAAGTATATACAGGGTGGTTAGTTATTAACGTCAGGTGTTCAGACCCCTCTATATCACAGGCATATGAAGACGATCCATAAGGTCGAGGTATCGGGGAAGACTAATTGGTGCGGGGTATGCCATACTGCAATCGGCAGATGCCCAGCCAATCATTCATGTTTTAAACTCAGGCCTATGCTTTTTCAAACTAATGTTGACTGCCCTTTTGCCTGCGACCAGTGTGATGAGACGTTTCCTAACTGGCGCGGGCTGTCTAACCATCGAATTGCTCATAAGAAACAGAATATACAGGATAACTATAATAGAAAAAATGCACTGCCGATTGCTGGCAGGAATTTAAGAGCTGGTGGGAACTCTCGTACCCCTCCTTCTGTCAACAATAGAAATGCTAATATTAATGTTAGTAATCGGAGTAGTGCTTCTAAGTCCTTTGTCAATGGCACCGGAGTGAGGAGGAATACCACTGCCGCAGCCACCAGTAAAAAGTCCCCTAATACTGATAAGTCTAATTTGAATAATATTGATAAATTCATACAGGATACGAAAGCGTTTTTAAATGTGACTAGTAATACTGAGATGATTAATGATAGCGCAATTAATGACTCCATTATCATAACTGATGAGGATATCAATCGATTTGTGGAGGTGGTCACTGGTAGTGGAATTGATAAACCTGTTTCGTCTGTCGACTATCATGATAACTCCGGTGGCCAGTGTGACTTAACTATTAACTCCGTGGAGTATAATACTATTGAGTGCCCGTCCCAGGTGACCATTGAGCAGTCTACCTCTGTCCCGGTCCCTATTGATAGCCAGTCTGCTGCCACCTCGGGTTATAATTTAGCTAATGTGATTTTACCTAATGAGATTTTACCTTCTGATAATGATTTTAATTCTAAGGATTTTAATTCTTATTTCCAACCCGGTGATACTACTAGTTTTAACCATTTATTTCCCCCCCAGCCCCCTATACAGGTTGAGGGTGAGACCGTTTTTAATCGTTCTGATTTTAATCAACCTATTTTTAATGAATCTGTAAATTTTAATTCTTTTGTCCCCACTGCTGGGCTTTTTAACAATAGTAATCGGGGTGGTGGCAGTTGTAATACGTCTGTTGAGCACCCTGCAAATGACTATCAGAATCAGTGTAATGTGAACCATAATAATGCTAATAGTACTGAAACTATACCTAAAGTAATTTGTAATGATTCTTTGGGTAGTTTTGATAATAGTTGTCCTAGCCAGGACCATGAGAATGTTGAACAGTATGTCACCACTGGTAGTAAGGATAGTAATGAATCTGACAGTCAGAATAGTTCTATGAGTACTGTTACTGATAACTGTAATGATAATCTTGCTGATGGTATGGATGGTGTCGACGGTGACGATGGTGACGATGATGATGACCCCGGCGGTAGTGGCGCTGGCGACGCTATTCCCGAGGCAATCCCGTCAGATCCCCCCCTCGTTCCCCATTTTTCCAACAGATTTACCCAAATTCTTAATGATAATAATGCCAATTTTGGTGAGTTCTGCTCCGTGGCTGATGACTTCATCAGCGCTATTAAAAAAGAATTAAATTTTAAAAATAGACAGGACGACGGGGCAGCCCGTCCCCCTAAAACTATTGATCCAACTAATGCTACTGATATACAGAAACTTTACCGCAAGAACCGTAGAAAGCCCTTAGATTAATTTTAAATGACAATAGTGATTTCTGTGATCTGGATCCGGAAGAGGTTGCTGATCACTATGCCGGCCGGTCCTCTGATCCCCCTCCCTCAACTGATTTTATGGCTGAAGGTGATCCAGCTGCCGCGCAAATGAGCTGTGATACCTTCACGAGGGTGGAGGTTTCGAGGAAGCTAAGATCTTGTGAAAATACCTCCCCGGGTCCAGATGGCTTGACTTATAACCATCTCCGCTTAGTTGATAAAAATGCTGTCGCTTTAACGCCCCTATATAATTGTTGTATTAAATTCAAAGCTGTCCCGCCGTCCTGGAAGAAAACTACTACCATTCTTCTGTATAAAAAAGGCAATAGATCCGACCCTGGGAACTGGCGGCCGATTGCCCTCGGCAATACGATATACAAACTTTATGCCAGCTGCCTATCAAAGCGTCTCTACCTCTGGTTGGAGAAATATAAGATCTTGTCCCCCAACCAGAAGGGATTTCTGCCCCACGATGGGGTATTCGAAAACAATTACATATTAGACATGGTGATGAGAAACAGTAAGGTGAGGAAGAAAGACCTGTTTATTGCCTCCCTTGATGTCTCGAATGCTTTTGGTTCCCTCCCCCACTGGGTGATTTTTGAATCACTTAAACATGCTGGTGCGGGGGAGGATTTTATTTCTATAGTCAGAGACATCTATTGGGAGGCTATTACGAACTACAGGACAAATAAAGGCCAGTCTACCCCTCGTGTGGCAGCCGCCGGGGTCAGGCAGGGCGACCCACTTAGCCGGGTGCTCTTTATACTGGCTATCAACTTCATTCTGTTTAAGATTCAGAGAGAGGGTTCTGTTAGAGATCCCGGCACGAAGGAGCTATTTCATTTTATCTTAGCATATGCTGATAACATGCTTCTTCTTGCTCGTAGTGCCGAGGATCTGCAGGCCCTCCTACATTTAATTAATGTTCTCGCTATTAGAATAGGCTTAAAATTCAATCCTAATAAATGTGTAACCTTACATTACAGTTCCAAACCCCCTGCTGGCTGTCGTGACACCCGTTTTAACCTGGCTGGGTCTGAACTACCCTGCCTTATTGACGGTGACCCCACTACTTTTTGGGGTAAGCCTATCGGTAGTTTTCTTCCTAGGGACTCAGTCACGGTTGACAGCATAAAACAGAGGGGTCTTAAAATTATGTCATCCATGTTAACTCCTTGGCAGAGGTTAGACTGCATTAAAACATTTTTTTATCCATCATTACTTTTTATGCAGCGAACTGACCAACTGTCCAAAACCGATTGGTCGTCTATTCATAATGCTTTAAAGCCCTTAATTAAGAAAGCATTGGGCCTTCCATCTAATGCCGCCAACGGGTATTTATATGGCGATAGAGAAGATGGATTATTCGGCATACCGTTAGCGGCTGAAGATAGCGATATAGCTTTAATTGATGGGGGGGGTTCAAGTTACTAACGTCAAATGATAAGATAATTCAGAGGCTAGCTTGGGGCGAATTAATTGACACTGCAAACTGGAGGTACGAGTCCACCAGTCAGCTGAATGTTGATAAATATCTTAACTCCGCATCGTCTGACCGCACCTCAGACAAGTACAGGTCTCCCTGGTCGCGGGCACGCCAGGCCACTAAAAGATTAGATGTGCAGTGGCAGACAAATGACGCTCTTCAGGTGAATTTAATTATTTGGGGGTGAGGCCCAGAGCAATCGCAAGCTGATCTTTAAGAGCATGCGTAAATTTCTGAGGGGGAAGCGAACGCAATCGCTCCGGGACCACCCACATCAAGGCAAGACTAACGCTTGCGTGGCCGCAGCTAAGTCCAGCTGCCACTTTTTCTCCAACGGACAATATACTACATTTAAAGACTGGAGATTTGTCCATCGTGCGCGGCTGGGCTTGTTTAACAAATTAAACGCCTATAATCATGCTCGCGGCCACAGTAATAAGAAATGTCGCAAGTGTCCTCAGGTGGAGACCCTGCCTCATGTCCTCGATCACTGCATGGTGCACAGCACCTTATACAAAAAACGACATAATGCAGTGGTCGGGAGAGTTAAAAAAGCTGCTTTTGGTAGGTGGGCTCTGCTTGGGGAAGATCAAGTTGTTGGAAGCGCCAACTGTCGTCCCGACCTGGTGATTAAGAAGAACAAGGACATCCTTATTCTAGATATCACATGCCCGTTTGAAAATGGGCTAAATGCTTTTAGTGATGCTCGTAAAATTAAAGAAGAAAAGTACAAGGAATTAGCACAAGAGCTCTCTGCAAATGGATGTAACGTCAGGGTCGAGGCGATAGTTGTTGGAGCCCTGGGTTCCTGGGATCCTGCCAACGACAAGGCCATTAGACGATTATGTTCCGAGAAGTATGCTAAGATTATGCGTAAAATTATTGTAAGTGAGACCATCAGCTACTCCCGGGACATATACTACGAACATATCAAGGGGATCCACAGGACTCAGGGGGTCACCAAAGATAGCCATACTGCTGTTTGATATTCTCTTAATGCTTTTAATATTTTTATTATGTATTTGTAAATAAAGTTATTTTATCATGTTTTTAAATAAAGTTTATTTGACAAGGTTCCGAGATAAGGAACCACAGATTAAATTAAGGCCACATGGACACACACTATTAACTTGCACGATTGTAATTCCAGACCCACACGGATTAATATTTACCGTAGTAAAATTTTCTGTATGCTAATTGTCTTGTCGGTGATTTGGTTGTCGGCTAAATGTCTGCGACCGATATAGAAGTATATACAGGGTGGTTAGTTATTAACGTCAGGTGTTCAGACCCCTCTAGCGAGTAAAGGTTTGGGCGAAACATAACCAAATTTGATCAGCATACATAGTAAACTATGGGATTTCGAATTCTTAAAAAAAAATAAAGAAAAAAAGTTTAAAAAATCGCCACTAGGGGCAATTTTAGCTAAAATGCGACTAAAATGCATTTAATTTGCATAAAATCAGCAATTTTGGCGCACCAAAAGTGTATTAGTGTAAATGTTGAATGATTAAATGGCAAAAAACAGACCAATTTTGTATAGATCAATTTTTGCACAGATCAATTTTATACTGCTGGAATACTGCCCGAGCGCTGATGGTACCTGCATATTTTTCATCTCTTGTTCGACAATAGCAGTTACAACTTCGGCAACTTGTTATTGACTAGTCACTTTGCGTCCTAGGCCTTGTTGCCGCATAGTTTCAAATCGATTAATCATCTTTTGTAAATTTGTTATGCTCATCGGTTCTTTTGGCAAATTCTGTAATCGGTGAAATTCAGGACGAGCATCATTGCAATTCTCGTTCTGCTGATAACACAGCTTGACTAGTAAAGTATGGTGAGAGTTGATAATGATGAGAACTCTCCCTGCCTTTCCTTTTATACTCATGATTGCTATACACAACTGATTTTATGCAAATTAATGCATTTTAGTCGGTAAACAACGCTAAAATTGTCCCTAGTGTCGATTTTTAAAACTTTTTATTATAATTTTTTTAAGAATTCGAAATCCCATGGTCTACTATGTATGCTGATCAAATTTGGTTATGTTTTGACCAAAACTTTACTCGCTAGAGGGCTCTGAACACCTGACGTTAATAACTAACCACCCTGTATATGTATGTATGTATTTATACATATTAACAGGGGTGCCGTGTACTAGTAACCATTGGCTTTTAATTCCTGAATAACATCTTTTAATTATAAACTTGTGTAATGTATCGCCTAGTTAATATATAATAGCAATAAACGTCAAATAATTAAAAACAAAATTACATTTGCTAACCTCCGTTTTTCGTAAATCAAGAAACATACTTGGAACTGAAAAATTGTGTTAGATTATATGCATGCTGTGTTAAATATCATTTTCATGTGCAATTTACTTTATTTTACTCCCTAAATAGATTTTTGGTTCGAAGTATTTTTTTGTGGGTTAAAAAATGTCAGAGGTAGGCATCTATGTAGAATAATTAATTAGAATTACATACATAACGAGATTCGCTACTAGCTTGCATAAAGTGGCTCTCTTACTACGCCTTTAGTGTATTAAATTTAATTAAACAGCAATCTGGAAAGGGCACGGATTGACCTACTTTCGAAGTTTACTTACCCCAATGCCAAGTATAAACTTCGAACGATGGTTTATTTTTAGCTACACTGTAAACAGAAAATATTATTACTACGCTGAATTCAGTTTTATGGAATTCCAAATGAATTTTAAATATGCACTAATTTGATTGTCAGTACCAAATTAAGTTCATCAAAAAAATTTTGTGTGCGTGTGTGGGGGGGGGGGGTTAGCAGATTAGGATAAGATTAACCCTTTCGCGATGATTAATGATCATTGTTTAATTTGAACACAAAAAATTTTCTTTAATTGAATTAGGAAAATGCTTTGGCTAAATAATGTAAACTACAATTAAAAATAACTGGTGAGATTAAGGATTCTGAGCACGTTAAGTTACTCGTACACAGGTCTCTCGTCCCCAAAAGAAAAAAAAAATAGAGTTATAAAAAATAATAATATTTGATATTATTCAGGCTTCAAATCTCTTTAAGTGTTTATGGTATACACATTTATACTTAAATATATAAATTTAACCCAACCTTACGTTGTATAGTTTTTTTTATAAAAGCTTCTTCTTCTTTTAGCAATCATATCTATACATATATAAAATAGTTTGTACTGACTGGCTGATAATCAACGCACAGCCCAAACTATTGAAAGTAGAAGCATAAAAATCGGAGAAAATATACTTCTTATCATATAAGCGCGCACTAAGATAAGATTTTTGAAAATTCCCCCTTCCTCCTTTAAGCGGGTTAAACGGGGGGTCGAAGATTCTTGAACATCGTTATATATCTATGCAGCTGTTTAAGGTAGCGGCTTGAAATTCCAGAAAAAATATTTACTTAAAAAAAAATTAAACATATATTTCAGTGATTTTAGAAATAGCACTCCTGAGGGGGTTAAAAGGGAGGGTCGAACAATTTAGAACATTTGGTACATCTCAGCAGTAATTTTAAGTAGAAACGTGAAAATAAATCTATTAAAAACAATTAAACACGTGTTTCAGCGGTTTTAAAATTTCCATTGCCTAGGAGGTTAAAGTGGGGATCGAAAAATTCTAAACTCTTTTTGGCCCCATCATGTGACATATCAATGGAAAGCTTTCGGACCGCTGTTTTATATTATGACCCTTTTTTAACGCAACCCCAGTTTGCCCCCATTAGGGGTGGGCAATTTTCGAATTTTTTTTTAATTGTCCTTTTTCATCGTTAGACATCGGATTTTTTATGGGATCCTCTGATAAATATTATTTATAATACATGAAAATTTCAAAGAGAGGAGTAGGTTTTATACCGTGGAGGCATGATAGTTGGTACTTTTGGAGGCAATCTTCTAAATTTGGCCTGTCCTCTCATGTGATATATGATTGGAAAGCTCTCTGACTATTATTTAAAATTATATAACTCCAGTGCCACTCCCTTCATTTTCCCCCACAGATGTGGGCATTTTCTAAACTTAGCCGGCGGCCGTCATGTGATATATTGTTATAAAGCTCTGTGACAATTTATTTCTGTCATGCACTTCTCATGCCTTTCCCTCCCAATTTAAACGGGATAACTCTCGGCGGTTCAATTATCGTATTCCATCAGAGGTTTTCTAATAATGGGAAAGTTATCGAACTGATCTCAATAACATAGAAAAATCAATAAGAAATGCTGATCCCATTTAGTTCCTGTTGTTGCCACCAAGTATGCTTTTAATTCTATTTTTTTAACATTTTGATACTAATTGACGTATAATTCTAATTTTTCATACTTAAACTTCGTTATATTTTTATACATTCTTGCGTCTTTTCATCTTTATGCAACCAGGCCATACCGTCATATGACTTCTCGACTATTGTGGCCCCCTTTTATCCTTTCTTCGGTGTGTTGTGTTTTAATTCCATTCGTTTTTGGTTTCCATTTTTTTTACTAAAATCCTTTATAAGTACGTAAAAACAATTACTTTAATGATTGCTTATACACCATCTTGATTGTAGATACTCTTAAATAACCGATGGCTCTATCGATTGTATTTTTTTTATGATGATTTTTTTCGATTGGTAGATTGTCAAAAATCCCCTATCCTTAGCCTTATCTTAGCAGAAGTTTTAGGTATAAACTCTAAATTCAAGACAAGAAACTTATTAAAAATTATTAAACATTTATTTCAGCGATTTTAGAAAATAAATTTCTTCGTCCAAAAGGATTAGCAAGAGATACGAAAATTTAGACCATTCCGCCATAATTCAGCAGCAGTTTTAGATAGAGACATGAATTTGGGATTGCCTAATCTACTAAAATTAATTTAAACACGCATTTTAACTATTTTACAATGTCCCATTTAAGCGGGTTTAATGGAATATTTGCACGTTTAGGGAATTTCGCCATATCTCAGCAGCAGGTATAAGGAGAAGCGGAAAATTAGAGATAACGCACCTACTAGAAAAATAGCTAAACATAGGTAGTTCAGTCATTTAGAGCTATTTTGTCTGTTATTTCGTCAATATCGACTTTGAATAGGATAATGTAAGTTTATACGAGTAAGACAACAATTATGGATGTTTCATTATATATTAAGTTTATTTATTATTTTTATTTAATCTTTACTAGATGCTTTTCGTTTGATTCAAGATTCCTTTAGAGAAACCGACCAGCGTAGTGGGCGAAGACTGCTAGTTTTCAATAATACAGTTCATAATTCATTTATTCTTTGTACGTAAACCTCTGAGTGCGAGTAATAGTTGCACTTGATATTTTATTTTCATAAAAATGGAAAAATTCGTTCAGTAAAGGGTTAAATGATACTATTTCAGGCTAAAGCATCTGACTAATGTGATTAAATGTTTATTTTAACCATGGTTTTTGCTCCTTTAAAAAAATACTCATGCTTGAAAAATATATTTATGTTCAGCTCTTCATACCTATGTTTTTTGTTAAAGTTTTTATTTATTACTTAATATTTTAGCTCAATATGATTTTTCAAAATTAAAGTTTGCTGAAAAATTCATGTTCTTCTGAGCACTATATGTATGCTTTTTTAAATTATAATTTGAAAAAACCAATATGTCTTTAAAAACAGAATTTACAAGAAAACATTTATTTTTTCTGTTTATTCGTTATTAACAAGTACAGAGAATATAACTTGATTTTTACATATGAAAATTAATTACTATTTCACTGTGAGTTACGTTAAAGTCAACTTTTAAGACTGGAAATAATCTAAGAAAGTAGTTTTGAGTGTGTCTATACTTAAGTAGATTGAATAAAATGAGATTATCTTTGGAAGGAGTGAATTTTTGAAACAAAGCCCAACTTTACCTTCGAATGACAGAAAGACAAAAATCGAAGATACTTTAGAGATTCTCCCGAACAAGAGGAAATTCATGAATTATTAATGAAGTCGTAAGGATGTAAAGAAGAAAAATTGTTTGAATTATATTTGAAACTTGCAAAAGAATAATAGATCGCCATTCATGAAGTATTTTGGATATTCAGCTTTATTATATTACTTAATTTATTCAAGACTTCCTCATTTCCAAATAAGAAAGGCTTATTAGAACTAGTAATATGGTTTTTGCTATTAGTTTGTTAATATAAAATGGATTTATTCATTTTCATTAAAAAGTTCAAAGCATATAATGGATGTATTCAGTAATATGCTATAAACAACTATGATGAGAAGTTGTAAATTTATGTGTATTTAAAAAATGAATGTTTTTTTTTTACAAGGAAAATAAATATTGAACTTAAAGCCTTTTTATTTATTTATATGCGTATTTTTAAGTGACTCGAGAACTTTTATTATAAATGTATTTTTTTTAATGTAGTACTGCTTATTTCAGAGATATGGACTTTCAATTAAACTTTAAAGATTGAGAAATCTGAAGTTTTTAGTTTTTAATTAAAGTTTCTAGTACATAATTACCATAGTTAGAAAACGACTTAAACATTCATCCTTTTAAGAAATAATTATTATTAGATATGACGGAAAAAGTTAGCTACATACATAGCAACTAAATATCTAATGATAGGAACATGTCGCACAGTTATTTAAAAAATTACATTGTTCAGGAAATTTAGTTTTTTCGGAGAATAGCGATAATGTCTTCGAGGAAATTATTTTTTCTTATATACTTTAATATTTTTAATAAAATTTATTATAAGGTAAAATAGCATATATATATATATATATATATATATATATAAACAAAATTACAACTGATTATTTTACAATTTAAACGTCGTACTTCTGGAAAGCGTTACATATGGTAAAATAATCAGCTCAAATTTGTAACTTTAAAGAGTGTATTTTGCCATATATGACACACTATAATGTTGAGGGTTGAACAATAATAGAGAAACACCCCGTGAAATTCACGCTTGAATGTAAATGTTGATTCTAAACAACCCTAAATTTGGCACTGTTGTATTGGTCTACAATTGTAAGTCTGACACAAGCGATTATTTTTTATTTCTGACTGACGCCACTTTTTCAAAACAGAAATCCTTAAGACAAACTTTGACGACATTTCGAAGAAAAGCATATTTCAAAATTTATGTAAGAAAAATTCTGGTTTGAACAAAATATAATAATGTCGCTTGTGGCAACCTTGACCAATGCCACTTGTACAGTGTCCGCAATATGTTGCAAATATTAGTCCTTGTCAGAACAGGATTATGTGTACTTGTGATTTCATTATGTCTGAGATAATTGGATTCGAAGATGGATAAATTGTTGGTTCTCCAAAGGTGGAGAATTCCTTTACGAAGGTAGCCAAAGTGTTTCATGCTTCAAAAGGTACAGTATTGAAGATTTAAAACGCATGCAGGAAAAGTGGAAAAACATCCTCTACAAAGTCAGAAAGGGGAAGAAAGTGTGTGTTGGATGACCATCAGAGCACCAAAACAATAAGGAAATAGCTCGGTAAGCAGGGATTTTCAGGACAAACAGCAATTTAAAAATCACCTATCGGCAATGCAAATGCTTTAAGATGAAAACGTGGTGACTAAGCCATGGAGTAATGGTAGAGAGCAATTTTGTGGTATGAATCTTGTTTCATGCTATTTCCAGCTTCTGACTTAGTTTACCTCTAGCAAACACCGTCCCAAGCATATGATGCAGGCTGCTTACTGTCAAGTGTAAAACATTGCGGGTGTTCAGTTTTTATTTTGTGCAGTCATATGATGGTATTCCATGGGCCTCATGATTATTCTGCAAAGTTGCATTACTGGCAAGAATTATGTGACCATTTTGGTCGATCATGTCCATTCCATGGTTTTTTTGTCCAATCGTGATGCTGTGTTTCAAGACGACAATATTTTATTTCATATGTCTCCAATCATCCAAAACTGTTTTTGTGATAATGAGCGAGATTTGTCGCATCTACTCTATCCATCACAGTCACTAGATTTCAAAATTATTGAACTTTTTGTCGTAGTCACGACCTAAGTACCTTGGTCTTTCCCCCTTTGTTCAGTTTTCCGTCTTGAGTTCGTTTGAACTCAATCTAGGCATGCATTTTGTCCACTAATCCCCTTCGCGCTTTTTCAGTTGTCGCCAATGCGACTCGTCCTTTTCGCATTTTTTTGCGATCTCCAGTTTATTTACTTTAACTTTTACTTCCCGTAGTCTGCCTGCCATGTTTAGCATACTATACATACTAGCATACTAGCCGCGGATGTTGGCGTTTCCCGTATTTCTATGAAGCTTTGATCATTCTTTGGCGCGCGATTTGCCTTTTTGTGTTGGCAACCCTTGCCGTGCTTATAACCTGCGGGTTTCGCTAGTGTCTGGGGGTATCTTACGGGATAGAGTGAGCCTTTTCCAATGCCTTGCACTTACCGAGAGTGTGCTTGGAATGCCGCTGAGTTAGGATTATCTTTATCTGATAGAGATGATCGTGGCAAAAAGGTGATATGCAGATTTTCATTAACTATGTTATTTTATACCTTGTCAACATTTTACCAAGTATTTTTATATCCGCTGTCTAATGTTATATTTTTATGCTGATTGAAATACATGTCGTCAAACTTAGAATTAAGCAACAGTAAGATTGACATATTCTGGTATTTAACTTCCTTTGAATTAATTCCACCACGATGCCTAAAATATAAATTGAATTATAAATAAGTTTTAAATAAACATTGGTGTTCGAACGAACTATTTGTTTTGAGTCACTTTATACTTAACAACAATCTCAATCTCAATTCACGGAAGTAAAACTTTCCACGTACCTAAGTTATTTTCATTAATTATTTATTTTACAAAAAAGCACAACGCAATATCGGAAAAATTCCCCTATACGTTAAAGGCATCTTATTTGTGTAACAGTATCCTATCGGCTTAAGTTGAATGCTTCCAATTTACAGTATCTTATTGTGTTCTTTAACCCTTTCCGGCGCGGTGTCCCTTAAAAAGGACACCTAATTTTAATTTTACTGGCACCAAGAATATTTAATTAAAATTTTCCTTTGATAAAATGCCTGAAAATAAGCAAGTTCGTATTCTCTAATAAATTCGTTTATAAATTCTGGTGGCAGATAATTATTTCAATTAAACTTACTCCGCGCCGGAAAGGGTTAAAGTTCCCATAGATTTGACATTCAGGTGATTTAGCCAACCAGTTTTCGCATTCTACGAATGCATGCTTTATCTTCTAAATTGAGTTTAATCATTGATTCTTAGATATCATCGATCGTACAGGCTCAACCAACCAGTATTGGGCAGAATCTAATTACAAAGTAATAAAATTACAGATTAAAATACATTATAATCTCCTCCCAGTGTAATTAATTAATATGGAAGACATATTACAAAGTAATTTCAAATACGCTTTTGAAATACATAATTTGATTACCGTGTAATGGAATTACAATTCAATTCTCTTGTTATCATTTAAAATGTAATTAGATTAATTTGTATTTAGATTACAAGACGATTCAGTTTACATTCTTAATTATATAATTAAATTAACCTTAAAAGACAATTCCGATTATATTTTTAAATGTGTTGTGCGCTTAACGTGTAATTGGTTATTAGAAATTCTAATTACAGCTCTAAAAATATAATTTAGTTTAAATTCTAATGTATTACAAATAAATGTAAATTACGTTTGTACAGAATACAATTTTTACAAGCGTAATTTAATACAAGTAAATCTAAATTAAATTCTATGAAATGTATTTAAATTAAATTTCAATTAAATGCGAGTTCATTGTAACTACTTTTTTTAAATTGATGTAAAAGTTACTTGTAATTCATTGCAAGTTTAACCGAATTACGTCTAAGAATGTAACTAAATTTATAAGTTACTAATTATATTTTAGCAAGTATTGATTTATAAAGTTATTAAAACGTAAAGGAATTTTTTAAATGGAATTGTATATTTACGATTTATCTGGTTAGGCGGGGGGGGGGGGGGATTTGGGGGAAATTTTGGTGTTATGTATGTGTTAGTGTATAGATGTAAATCTCAGCGTAGTAATTTATAGATATAATATACAATTTCTTATTGTTAGTAGTGACAAATGTGACGGTAAAAAATATGTTGCAAATTTTGAAAACTTTGTGTGATGCTAGAACAATGGGATAAAATATTTTCTCAATTTCAGGTGGAAAGAATATTAGATTATTTTTACAAGTATGTTAGAAATACAGCAAGAACATTAACAATTTTCAATTTTGAGGCTAATATACGAGTAAAGTCAACGGGGAGGGGTGCTTTGAAAACCATTTTTAAGCTATTGCATAGCTTTTATCGCGAACTTTGAGCGCGGCGAACGAATCTAGAAATTCCATAACGAGAAAAAAACTAATACTCCGGCTAACGCCGTTTCAGTTTGGCGGACTTCGGCACGGTATACTTCGACAGACTTCGGCAGATATTGACGCGGAAAATTTAAAATGCTTATAACTCGCGATCTAATATTCGTAGCCGGCCAAAATTTGTTTGGTAATTTATATGAGACAGTGTTAATTTTTGGTGACAGGAAACCCTCTCCCCACGGGGAGGGTCAAAAAATTTAAAATGCTTATAACTCGCGATCTAATTTTTGTAGCGCGGCCAAATTTTGTTTGGTAATTTACTATGAAACAGTGTTAATTTTTGGTGACAGGTGACCCCCCACGGTGAGGGTAGAAAATTTTAAAATGCTTATAACTAACGATCTAATTTTCGCAGAGCGGCCAAATTTTGCTTGGTAATTTATTATGAGAATGTGTTAATTTTTGGTGACAGGACACACTCCCCCCAACGGTGAGGGTCGAAAAATTTAAAATACTTATAACTCGTGATCTAATTTTTGTAGCGCGGCCAAAATTTGTTTTGAAATTTATTATGACACAATGTTACTTTTGGTGAGTGGAGACCCCCCATGATGAGGGTAAAAAAATTTTAAATGCTTGCAAATCACGATCTAATTTTCGTAGCGCGGCCAAATTTTGTTTGGTAATTTATTATGAGACATTGTTAATTTTTGGTGACAGCAGATCCCAAACGGTGAGGGTCGAAAAATTTAAAATGCTTATAACTAGTGATCTAATTTTCGTAGCTTTGCAATATTTGTTAGGTAATTTATTCTGAGACAGTGTTAATTTTTGGAGACAGGAGACCCTCCCCTCCACGGTGAGGGTCGAAAAATTTAAAATGCTTATAACTCGCGATCTAGTTTTCGTAGCTCGGCCAAATTTTGTTTGGTAATTTATTATGATACAGTGTTAATTTTTGGTGACTGGAGACCCCCAGACGGTGAGGGTCGAAAAATTTAAAATGCTTATAACTCGCGATCTAATTTTCGTAGTGCGGCCAAATTTTGCTTGGTAATTTATTATGAGACGGTGTTAATTTTTGGGGAAAGGAAACATCCCACGGTGGGGTCGAAAATTTTAGAATGCTTGTAACTCGCGATCTAATTTTCGTAGCGCGGTCAAATTTTGTTTTGTAATTTATTATGAGACAGTGTTACTTTGGTGACATGAGACCCCCCACGGTGAGGGTCAAAAAATTTAAAATGAATATAACTCGCGATTTAATTTTAGTAGTGCGGCCAAATTTTGTTTGGTAATTTATTATGTGAGAGTGTTGGGCAGAATCTAATTACAAAGTAATGAAATTACAGATTAAAATACATTATAATCTCCTTGCAGTGAAGTTAATTAACAGGGAAGAATTACAAAATAATTTCAAATACGCTTTTGAAATACATAATTTGGTTATCGTGTAATGGAATTACAATTCAATTCTCGTTTTATCATTTAAAATGTAATTAGATTAATTTGTATTTAGATTACAAGATGATTCAGATTACATTCTTAGTTATATAATTAAATTATCGTTTAATGGATTACAAAATGATTCAGACTGAATTTTTAATTTTATTATGCAATTAACCTGTATTTGGTTACAAGGTAATTCCGATTACATTTTTAATTGTTTATTCTACTGAACGTGTAATTCATTGTACACAATTCTAATTACACCTATAAAAATATAATTTAGTATAAATCCGAATGTGTTACAAATTAACGTCAGTTACGTTTGCCCAGAATACAATTTGGTAAAAGCGTAATTTAATACAATTAAATCTAAATTAAATTTTACGAAATGTATTTAAATTTAATTGCAATCAATTACGAGTTAATTGCAATTCTTTTGGATAAATTGAACTCGTGTGATACATCGTTTTAAAGCCCTGTGACTATTCATGTGAATGCGTCCCCTCCCCTCGCCGGCAAATTTTTCAAAATTTTGCCTCAGGTGAATGTTTTTAAATGTTGATGACGCCCATCTTGTACTATATTGTTAGAAAAAATTGACCATTTATAATTTTTGACGCATTCGATGCGTCCTCCACACCCCCAGGGCGTACTTTTCTAAATTTCGTAAACACCCGTCGTGAGACATATCTTTGGAAAGGCCTTAAACTGCTTATTCTTATTTTGCACGTCCGGTGCGCCATCCCTCCTCTCTGCCTCCACAAGGGGGCATTTTCTAAATTTGCATATACACCCATCGTGTGGCATATCGTTTAACAGAACTGTAACTGCTTATTCCAATTATGCATGTTTGGGGCGTTGCACCCCACTTTGCCCCTCCCCCTTAAAGGGGAATTTTTTTAATTTTTATCCACATCCCCCGTGCTGCATATCTTTAGAAAGGTCTGAAACTGCCTTTTACTGTTATGCATGTCTTGTGTGTCCTCTTCCGCTCTACCCCCCCAAGGGGTGCACATTTTTAATTTCTTTACAACACCAGTCGTGTGACACATCATTTGAAAAGTCTGCAACTGCTTATTCATATTATGGATGTCTTGTGTGTCACCCCCCCCCACTCTGACCCCCAGGGGGTCACATTTTTAATGTCTTTACAACACCAGTCGTGTGACACATCATTTAAAAGATCTGCAACTGCTTATTCATATTATGGATGTCTCGTGTGTCCCCCCCACTCTGCCCCTCAGGGAGGGCAAATTTTTAATTTCTTTACAACACCAGTCGTGTGACACATCATTTGAAAGATCTGCAACTGCTTATTCATATTATAGATGTCTTGTGTGTCATCCCCCCACTCTGCTACCCCAGGGGGGCACATTTTTAATTTCTTTACAACACCAGTCGTGTGACACATCATTTGAAAGGTCTGCAACTGCTTATTCATATTATGGATGTCTTGTGTGTCACTCCACAGTGGGGGCACATTTTTAATTTCTTTACAACACCAGTCGTGTGACACATCATTTGAAAGGTCTGCAACTGCTTATTCATATTATGCATGTCTTGTGTGTCACCCCCAGGGGGGTGGCACATTTAAGCTATTTCATTTTTTTTATCGCGGGCTTTGAGCGCGGCGACCGAATCTAGAAATTCCGTAACGAGAAAAAAACCTAACACTCTAGCTGACGTCGTTTCAGTTTGGCAGACTTCTCATTTATTCAATAAAAGAAAAAAATGTGTTTACTTATCAGTCATCACGCACAAAAAGTGTAACTTGAATTAATATCAAAGAAAAAGAAAAAACTTGAATTAATATCCACGACAAAAAAAACTGCATAAATAAAAAATAAATAAATAATTATAATTGCATAAGTTGATAAAAAATGCTATGCAATAGCTTAACCGCAACAGTCCCCGAGTGCCAAACGCTTTTTTTTTTTCAATTTAAAAGAAGATTCCGTCATAAACAGGTTCTTTTTCCATCAGTTTAATTCTAATTTAATAAGCCTAGAAATCTGCGATTCTTTAAAAAGAATAATTTTCAGTGTTTAGTTGTAGAGTAATTGCGATTTAAAAATACATGCATGCTTTGCAAAAATTTTTCGACCAAAACAAATTTTACTGATTTTTCAACAGACTTGGTCACATCGAAAAAATGATTTTTATACGGGATGATTCAATTGGGACTGAATATTTTGATCTCTGAAGACTAGGAAGAATGAAATGAGTCCCGGCATCGTACAGAAAAAATGTGTTAGGCCCTGCCCGGCCTGATCGTTTAGGGAAAAAGTAAGGCCCGAACCCGATCCGGAATGAATAGTGATTAGGACCGGCCCGGTCTGAATCTTCAGAAAAAATTTAAGCTTTGACTCGGTCCGAATGCCGCTGATGAAAATCGGGCCGAGGCACTGTGCAATAGTAGCTCTCATCTAGTAGATCTCAGAGTCTGATACACCGATTTTAATCTGCCCGTTGTTGCGCATGCATTGTCCTTTTCAAAGTTTGTATGGTATCTTTTATAGCTAGAAAAATAAAAAACATGTAATGTTTGACGTATTATGAAATGTAAAAAAAATATTTATTGCTCTCGAATCCCACCGAATTCACGTTATTCGTAATCTATTGATCTTAAATGTCTGTGTGATTTAAGTAATTACATAAATCGTTTCGGTTCCACAGAGTACAATAGTTTTACAGTTAATATTGAACTTTTTAAAAACGAAACTCACATAAATTTTAATACAGCGCAAATATACGGGCCTGAGAAGTACAATCACATATAAATGAAATCCAAATTGTAAACACACACACAACTTTCATATGATAAATATAATTAAATTAAAGGGAGGGAGAAGGCTTCATTGATTTTTTTTTATAAAAGACCTTCCATATTTTAATGTTTAAAAAATGTTCCGTTCCGGAAGTGACTTTGGCTCTATCTAGCGAGCACTTGTAAAAAGGTATTCATTAAGCTGTTGATCGTCCTAGCATCAACACGAGTCATAATCAGCCTTGCACAATATGCTATAGAAATTTATTTTAAGTATAATCGCTTCAAATTAATTCATCATTCATGTTTTGTGTGTTGCGTGTGTTATTTTGTCCAAGTGAAAATAAAAGTTTTAAAAGCATTGAAGACTCAGTCCACTATGTCGACAAACAATATTAGGGCAATAACTGAAAAAAATTATAATGCACGCTATAGTGATCGTAGAACACTTATATTTTACATGGTAAACTTAATCTTTATTGTAGGGAGAGAGACATAAAACTGATTCAGTATTTATAGTTGTAATTGGAAAGTTCTATATTTAAAATCTAAATTCATTGAATTTTATTTTACGCTTTTATACATTTCTAATAACTTAGCCCTCAATAGATTATAAGTTAAGAGGTAGGTAGCGTATGTGCCGCTCGGCGAATAGTCCAGGAAAGAATATTTAATAGAGAATCTATTTATTATTCGTAGAACACAAAAAATCCTCTGGATAAATATTTACAGCATTAAAATTATTAATAAGCACATAGGCTCTTTGACCAACCAGCTTCAACAAAGTTCAGTTTGGCTTCCGTAAATACAAAGTTCGTGATTAACGCAAAGTCTCGTTAAATTACACACAACGTAGAAGTAGAAAAATTTACAGATAACTGCGTTATCAAACCTCTCGAGACGAGAGTTACCGCTGTGTCTCCTGGCGATAGTACACTCCGCGATACTGCACCGGGCTTTGTGATCAGATCACCCACTTAGATCCTCTGGCGGGATCCATCTTTTTCCAGCTCTCAATCCGAGCTACTTCACTTGTCCGAAAGAACACCCCGAGCTCACCGCTCTGCACTCCTCTGCTCTGAGAGAACACACCCTCTCTCTCCCCTGGCTTCTCCTTTTTCTTCCGAACCAGGTCCTCCTCTAGACCTCCCCTTTGAGGTCACAAACCAATCATGAACATTAATTGATCTTTTCTCATTAAATGAATAGTTAAAACGTGCTCCCATTGGCACCTAAGTTTTCCCACCCACGGCACCCGTCTGTCTGGCTTTCCGGTCGTCTGGTACTTTCGCTTCGTGTCGGAGTGTCATCAAAGGCGCGACGTCGGTGATCGACCCATTCATGCTACTGTCATCCGACTGTCGGTTCCATTGATCGATAATGATGTAGCGATCCTTTATAATATCGCCGACAGTATCACTTTGAGAATAAGGGTCACTTTGAGTTTGCAGTTTCATGATGAAACCTCTTTCAGAAACAAAATGCCTATTTCTGCTATTTTGCTTTAAAAACCTGTGATAATTCTGAATTATCACACATTCTTTTGATAGAAAATTCTTTTGCCCTATATTTGAATAATATTGGGATGTATCCTTTTTTTAAATTTGCTATTAAAAAATCTTTAAAGTTGGATCAAGCATCGAGTAGTCAAATTGACCTTCTGCTTACAATACTGTCCACAGTAACTTAATTCTTCAGAGCATTTTTTAATTCAAATTTTTGCTATTACGAATACATTCCTAAAAAAGAATCATTACATACGGTTACAAAAATGAAACTTTTAAATTTGAAATGCAAATTCATCGAATTTGTTTACATTTTTATACTAAATCGCAACATTAGTTTCATCATAAGTCTCGATTTCAGAATTTTCGACATTGTTTAGCCCTGATCATAAATATAAGTTGCTAACAGCTTAAAAAACTTATAACTCGAGATTTAACTATGATAGAGCATTTATATATTGTATGGTAAACGTAATTTATTAAAGATGGACATTGTCGGTGATTTTAACAGAAGATCTCAAGTTTTAGTACAATTTAAGAATAAAGGACTGAAAAACAAAAATATTTAAAACTCGGATATAACCTGTTGCAGACTACACAAATTTCGTATGACAAATGCAACGGAAGAAAAATTTAAAAGGAACGTTTAAATGGGAGATGGTGTGCCAATTTTTTAAAACAAAAGCCGCCGAAATTTCGTGAATTATAGTATAACTAAGGTACCCTGGGGTAATAACGCCACGTTAAGGTTCTACCAATTTTCACGGCTTAGTTTTAGATTGTATTTTTCAAACAAATATAGAATCCGATACAGCAACTCATTGACTATCTATATAAAATAAAATAATTTAACAGATCTGTATTCATAAAATGTAATGGCGTTTTTTCTTGACCAATGCTATTTGGCGTTAATACCCACCTATATGGGTAATAACGCCATGCAAACAAAACTATAAAATAAGATGGAATAATAACATGTAGATTACCCAATTCTAAAAATACAAACTCTACAGCTCTAGAAATTGACAAATTGCAATCTAAACTATTGAAAATGTAAAATTTTTTTGTGACTCTGAAAGAAAAAGAAAGGTGTGGTGGTGGCGGGGGAAAGAGGCAAAAGAATATCAAATTCTAAGCTACGTTTTGCTTAAAAATGACCATTTAAATAGAATTATTAGAAACATTGCACGGATTATTTGAATCAGTATTTATATTCCCATGTATGCATTCTATGCGATAGAAAATATGGATTTTTTTGTGAAAGTGAAAGAAAAAGAAGTGAGGGGGATCTTCAACAGAATACAACACCCTGTGTCTCTCTTTGCTTAAAAAATCCCGCTTAAATACGATTATAAGAAACATTGCATGGTTTTAACCATTTATAATGTAATATTTTAATCATGTGAAGTTTTATAATAACTAGAGTTATATGTATAAATATTTTTGTTAAACCTAAACTGCTGTTAGCGTCTCAATACCGCTGAGTTTTTCAAATTTCAGTGTTTAACTTGCAATTTTTAGTTTAACTATAGATACCGGGAAAATTTTGTTTCATTTGGAGTCCTATTACTATCTCTAGAGACTTTTGAATAGCTTAATTTTATTTATAATAATCCTGTATATAAGGTTCAATACAAAAATAATATTCTAAAAGTTAATTTAACATTTTATTCATCGTTAGATTAAGCGGTCTGACAGGTCGCTCACAGTAAGTTATGCGACAATTTTTGTCACAGCAGTTAAGGGTTCATATTATTATAGTAATCTAGTAAATAATTTTTAACCCATAACTCCACACTAATGCGGATTCTCCAAACCTACAGTTAAATTGTCGATGTTTTAAAGAACATGCTTTAATAAATTTTTAATAAACTGAATAAAATTTTTGATTAAAAAATGTTATCCCAAAGAGATCTCTTATTCAATTTTATACATAATTCAAATAGTTATATATCATTATCTCTATATTAGCAACAAAATTAACCTTTAACTGCTGTTGGCAATCTGACTGAACACTGTACCCCCTCCCCCCCCCCCCCAGAAAAAAATAGCGTTTAACTTGTATTTTCCAGTTTAACTATAGTTACAACTGAAATTCTCTTTTGTTTGGAGTTCTCGTAATATTGTTAGAAATATTTGAATAGATTAAATTTAATTAGAATTAATTCTGTACAAAAAGCTTAGCGCAGGAACAGTATTCTATAATTTTTAATCATGGATCGCCTTTTAACCTTTAACTAATGTTACCGGTCTCGTAGACCACTATTTTTTAGTTTTTTATTTTAGTTAGTATTTTTTAGTTTAACTTGTAATTTTCAGTTTAACTGCAAACACTACCGAAATTTTGTTTCATTTGGAATTTTAGTACTATCACCAGAGACTAAATAGGTGAATATTAAGTATAATATTCTTGTATAAAAAATTTAGTGCAAAAACACAATCCTATGAGTTATTCCCGCCTTTTATTCATCTTTCAATTTTGAGGTCTCACAAACCGCATCACATTCATACGTTGCAATTTCTGTCACATCAGTTAAAGGTTAAATTCATAAAGTTTTGAAAAACCGAACGCTGAGAAAGCGGACAGGTAAAATTTCGAACTCAATTGAACAATCCATTGGAAATTTAATAGAAACCTGATTTTGAAGATGTTCGAATTTGAATCTCGAAAACATTTTGTTATAGTTTTATTTACAAGAGTTAAAAATTATTTTTTACATTAGTAAAAAAAAATAATACTATAATAAAAAATAGAGAGATTATTTTTAAGTATTGAGCACCCCCCCCCCTTAATCTTACCATTTCAACAATGATGACAATGCTGCCCCATATTAATATACAGGGTGAGTCATAAATATCGAAACAATAGGCTATCTCCTTAAATATTGCCCCTAGACCCATACTTCCAACTGCAAAAATTCCTAAAAAAACGTGAAATTTTTGATAGGATAAGTTGCAACTCCATGGGGGGTCTATTTGCAAAATTACGAAAATTAAATTTTTATACAGACCGCAGAGGATAAAACTTCCAATTAGAAAATTTTTCCTTATCCATTCTTGAACTGAACAAAAAAAAATTCATTTTGATATCTTCAAAACTCAGAGAGTTATGACAATTTTAATAAATCGTGAGATTTCAAGGGATCAAACACAAATTGAAATTTGTGTAATTGAAGAAACAACGTTGCTGTAATGTATCCAGAAAACATTCATTTTATTTATTTATTTATAGAGTTAGTATTCTGAATGTTTTATGATAGTTAACCATATAATTTGTGAGCATTATCACTTCATAAGACTTTCTAAAATATATTTTTTAAATTTAGAGTAAATTAAAATTGTTATAACTCAAAATATTATTTTTCGCGTTGAATTTTTTCTTTTGATTAAATGAAAATGCCTAATTTTCAATTTTGATTCAGCATTTTATATAATATGTATATTTTTTGAAATAAAAGTATTTAAAATAGCAATATAAAAAAAGATGCAACTTTTTGTAAACAAATCATATTTTTAAAAGTAAATTTTCTGAGCTGAAAACTTCTTTCGGCATGTTAAGCATGCTTTTTTTTTTTTTTCTTTTGAGATGTCAAAAAACTATTGAACTTGCGGGACTGTTACCGTAACCGACGGTTATTGACTTATGTCAGTTTAAAAATGAGAAATACTGAAATAAAAACATTTGATGCAGAAAAGTGCATTTAGTTTTAAACAAAGATGGACTCTTAACGTTTAAATGCTTTTTAAAAGTTCCTATTTCATTAACTCTGTCCTGTATAGTTTCGATTTCAGATTTTGTTTAAATTTTGCCATTCTCACCCTCTTTAACTACTGTTTAAATGTGTCAGTTGATTTAAACCTCATTTTTTATCACGTCGATTTAAATATTTTTCCTTGTGAAGTGAGTGACACACAGACAGAAATTTTGTAAAAACATTTTTTTCGGTATCTCTAAGCCCTAAAACGTGTGAATCCGTCGAAAACCGGAATTCAAAATTTTCATGAATCCAATAATTCCTTCTTGTAAAGATAGAAGAAAGTAAAAATAGGTTTAAAACCTTCATAAATTTTGAAGATGAATAGTAAAAAAGTAGATTTTTGAAAATATTTCTATGTAATTTATTAAAATATATTTCCAATGATTCCGTTAATAGAAGTGTCAATATCGCTATTACTATTTTCACTAAACATATTTCCCGCGGCAATAAGTTTATAAGAAACTTTTAATGAGAGTTTAATTAATATCACTTAATTTTATACACTTTTAACAAGTGTTTAATAAGACGGTCCGGCCAATGGGTCGTACCAGTTATGAGGTTGGCGCCAAGGTCGAGATATTGCAGACAACTAGCATATTTCAAGGAAGTTTAAAGCAAAAACCTATACGCTTTTATTTTATATCTAAAAGTTAAAGTATTGTCTTGGATCGACATTTAACAATGCGTTAATTTATGGTCGATCCCTAAATTGAACTTCAAATGAACTGATTTCGGAGCGCTCAGACGTATGCTTAAGTGGTGTAAGCCACGAATTTTTGAAAATTTTGGAATTTAATATTTATCAGGGATTTGTAGATATCGAGATGAATTTTTTTTTGTTCAATTCAGGAATGGATAAGGAAAATTTTTCTAATTGGAAGTTTTATCCTCTGGGGGTCGTATAAAAATTTAATTTTCGTATTTTTAAAAATAGACCCCCCATGGAGTTGCAACTTATCTTATCAAAAAATTCACCTTTTTTTACGAAACTTTGCAATTGGGAGTATGGGTCTAGGGGCAATATTTAAGGAGATAGCCTATTGTTTCGATATTTATGACTCACCCTGTATAAACCCCTATCGGATATAGTTCGGCCACTGTTGAAAATCAACCGGGGTAATATCGCCAATTCCTGGCGTTATTACCATGTGAATGGTATACCCATTGATATACCCAATGGTATACCCATTTGAATGTAATGAAAAAGATTGTCTTTAATGTGAAAATAACTTACAACTGTTCAGTCTAAAAATTATAAATGAATAAAGTTAAATTTAAATCTTTTAACACGCATCATTTGAAACTGATAGAAATAGTTAATGAAGGTATATTTTTCAATACTGCTTGCGCGATTTTTTTTTGGGGGGGGGGGGTGGAGGGGGTTTCATTTTCAGATATTCACAAGTGAATGAATGTATGGGTTTAATTGTTTTAAATTTCAAAATAAAACTCATAATAAAACTTCTTTATAATCAATATTTGTATAATCAAAAAAAAGAACAAATGTTATCAAAATAGCAACTTTGATAAATCCTTTTTAACACTTTCCAGCAAAGTTAAAAAGTGTTTATGCATTCGGTTTGGCCACCTGGCCGCGCTGTAACTCTCGTAAATATGTTTGGATTGCCATTAAAATTTTTGATGTTATTAACATTGATCCTAGCACCAACCCTATTGAAAATGAAGTTTCTACCATGATTAATTTATCTACAGGTATAGTCAAATTTTTCCCTGACTGTACGGACTATGCAAGGAAAAATTGCTTCAAATGAATTTTAAAGATGTTACACCCTGTTAAACGTCTTTAAATTTGTATGAATCTACGAATTTGTAATTTTCAATTTAACTAAAAACACTTCATTGAAAATTTCTTTCGTTTGGAACTTTAGTGCTATCACCAGAGACTTTGAAATAAGTGAATGATTTTTTTTAAACAGTCCTGTACATAAAATTTAGTATAAAAACATCATTTCAAGAGCTAATCATGCCTTTTATTAATCTTTCAATCTTGCGGTCTTACAGATCCTTTCACACACTTATGTTACAATTTCAGTCACTTTAGTTAAAGCTTAACATAAAGATGAATAAAAGGCTATATTAACTTTCAAAGTACTTTTTATATACTAAACTTTATGTACAGGACTGATCACAGAGTACAGACAGAGCCTCAACTCGGCTACAAAAGAACGCCCTCAGTGGATCACTTAAAAACTAAACCATAGCGTTGGCGATTTTTATCCTCGTGATTTCTGTTTAACTGTAACCATATTCTGGCTTGGCACTTCTTGCTGAATGCTGATTTGATTATCTTTGCACACGTGCTTATGCTATTTGATCTTAGATTTCCGCGCTTATATTGATTCGTAATTATTACTGTTATTGTTCTTGAATTTTCAAGTTTAAATTATTAGGTCGTTATGTTAAGAAGAGACACATGTATTGTTTTCAAATTGAATACGTCAAAGTTATTTCATATTAAAATAATTCTTTCATAAATTTCAAAACAAGAAGCAGCAAGCCGTCGCTGAATTTTTTTTTCTTTTTTCCTATATCATTTGTCGCCAAGGAAGCGATGTTTCGCCGAATCAGTAACCTTCTCTTACGTTGTGATCGTAGTTTCAGAGTCATCCGCTCGTATCGCTACTGTCTATGCGTAATCCCATGTTAAATAAGTTGCCATTACAGTGTATGAAAGTTGATTCTCTGTTCCGTACTCTGTGGGACTGATAATTAAAGCTCAGTTATTCAAATGTCTTTAGCGATAGTAATAATTCTACAAACGAAATAAAATTTAACCAGTATCTACACTTAAACTGAAAGTGATAAATTAAGTAGCCAAAACTGAAAATCATAGCGGTCTGAGATACTGCCAACAGCAGTTAAGTATTAATAGTTTTTTATTAATTTTTTTTATTTTTTTCTCGCGGGATATTTCTTTTATTGAAATGGGAATATACAAATTAAGATGGGTCGAAAAAGTGAAATATGAATAATCGAATCGGCGCGAGTAGCAAAAGTTGTCTTTTATGCATATTAGTTTACATGTGTATCTTTTTTAAAATCCGTTTATAGTTTCCGTTACCCCAAGCGTAGCTACAAGAGTAATTTTCGACTTCACTGAAATTAACCTTATCTCTTGAAGTTAACTTTTAATTGGTGTAATAAAAACTGTTGTATAACTACTGTGAGCGGTCTATAAATGACACATAATCTTTAATTAATGTTACCGGGTCTCACAAACCACTGTTTTTTTCAATTGTTACAGTTAAATTTGTAATATTCAATTTAACTAAAAACACTAGATTGAAAATTTCTTTCGTTTGGAACTTTAGTACTATCACCAGGGTCTTTGAAATAAGTGAATTTTTTTTAAACAGTCTTGTACATAAAGTTTAGTATTAAAAACGTCATTCCATGAGTTAATCATACCTTTTATTCATGTTTCCATCTTGCTGTCTCACAGACCCCTTCACACATTTGTGTTACAATTTCAGTCACTTTAGTTAAAGGTTAATATAAAGATGAATAAAATGCTATATTGACTCTCAAAATACTCTTTCTATTATAAACTTTATGTACAGGACTATTATACTTAAAGTTCAGCTATTCAAATGTCTCAAGCGAGAGTAATAGGGCTACAAACGAAACAAAATTTAACCAGTATCTACAATTAAACTGAAAGTGATAAATCAAGTTGTCAAAATTGAAAATCATAGTGGTGTAAGATACTGCCAACAGCAGTTCAGGATTAATAGTTTTTCATTAATTTTATTATTTTTTTTCTCGTGGGATATTTCTTTTATTGAATTGTGAATATACAAATTAAGATGGCTCGAAAAAGCAAAATGTGAATAATCGAATCGGCGCGAGTAGCAAAAGTTGTCTTTTATGCATAATAGTTTACATGAGTTTTCCTTTATTAAAATCCATTTATAGTTTCCGCACCCCAAGTGCACCAAAAGTAGATAAAAATTAATTTTTTTATGAAAATGTATAAATATTTTGTTTTTTTTTTATTTTACTTTTAGGTCTTTTATGTACAGTTGGCAAAAAAAGTATTTGTACACTTAATTTTTTTTTTATTATAATGAAATTAAACAAAAGATTTAAGCAAAAAGTACTGTAATATATTAATTTAATGCATTATAATATTATAGAAGCAAAAACAAAATTAAACGAATCGATTTTTTCATTATAACAAACAAATATACATAAATATAATGCAAAAAAAGTATTTGTACACTATATTAATGTAATATAATTAAGGAAAATTTAGTAAAATGATACAAATTAATATTTTGTGTGAATTCATTTAGCGTTTATGACTACTTCTAGAGGGTGTGACATAGATTTCACCAACTTTTTTGTAGCGGTCTTGTTAATGTTATTCCATGACACAATAGGAGCTTCTTTAAAACTGTTTTTTACTGATACATATTTTTTTTCGGATTTTTGCATCCAATAGCATCCACAAATTTTCTATTGGATTCAAGTGTATAGATTTTAGAGGAGTTACCAATCGTCTTCGAGTATTGTAGTAACCTTATGCTGGTGATCACAGCAGTATGCTTTGGTCTTTATCATGCAGAAAGTGAAAAGCTTCCTCTACGCATAATTTCTTAGCACGGCTGAATAAATTATGCCGCGACACATCAATGTATGTTAAACCTGTCCTTTCATTGTCAATAAATTTTAAATCTCCTGCTCCATTCGAAGCTATACACCCCAAAACTATAATATTTCCCCCAACATGCTTGATAGTTTGAAGTGTACGTTTTGGATCTAGAACAGTTTTATTTTTACACCAATTTTTTCAAATGCTTGATGGTAAGAAAATTCCGAATTTTCCCTCATCAGAAAAAATTACTGTTTTCCAAAAATCCAATGATTTACTTCTGTATGCGAAAGCGAATACTATGCGTTTTCGCTTATTTGTTTCGCTGATGAATGGATTTTTCCTTGAGGTTCTTCCTTTTAAATCTGCATTGAGAAGAATATTTTATATTGTTTGAGGTATTACTCTGATGCTAGAAGATGTTGCAAGGTCTTTAGCAAATTTTTGAACCGAACACATAGGATTTTTTAAGGCTTTTTTTAACAACAATCCCTTTTTTCCTCATTGTGAGTGTGCTGAGAAATCCTGATTTTCATTGAATTTTGATGCTTTTAATTTATTCATAGTTTCTCACTATACATCTAATAGTTGTAAATGGTAATTTAATAGCTTTTACAAATTCTTGTTACGAATTTAAATTTTTATTATGCTCAATCATAGGATTTCATATATCTAGAGGTGCCTCTCTAGTTTTAGGTTCTATACTCAATTTCTTGAAGAGCAAATTGGATTATATGTCAGACAAATATAATATGAAGTTAAAAATTATTAACAGTTTCTGTAAAAGTACTCCTTTGAACCATAAACACTATAAAACACAGTACATATCAGGATGGAGAAATGTACAAATACTTTTTTTGCAAAAATTTTTTAAACTTTTCCTATTAGAAAATTATTTTACATCTTTATCGAAATTTTCTTTTGTGTAATTTAAAACACATGGTAAACAGATTGTATTAAAACTATTTTTGACAAAATATCTGTTTTTATTTAGTTAAAAAAAATTTAGGGTGTAGAAATACTTTTTTTGCCAACTGTATATCAGTTTATATATTTTTAAAAATTGAAATCTATTCACGTCTTCCAGTAACCTAAGCTACTTAAATGTAGTTAAAAATTGAAAATTTGATTCAATCAAAAGTTTTACTAAAATCACATAGATTTTAAAATCGCTTTCATTTTACAAAAGCTCCCTGTCGGCTTGGCCTATAGGCGGAGGTAGATTTCGAAACGTGCTCATTTCAACAACAAAAAATAAAATTTCATTACAGATAAACCTAGTTTAACAACTTTATTTGCCCTCTTTTGAAAAATTTTTAATTTCATTTTTTTCTAAGAACTTGATTTGTAAGAAACAAATTAAGCTAAATTCGGCTGAAATGCCCATTTTGACAGCATAATTTGAAATATATTCTGACTTCTTTAAAAAAAACGACTTATACGGTACATTATATAATTCGTAAATAACAAAAACTGTCAATTAAATACGTTTGAAAGCAAAAATGGATTTAAAAATGAGTCAGAAAATACGCAGTTTGTTATTTGAATGCAACCTAGGGTAGATGTGCCAGTAATGGACCACCTCGCACTTTTTGGTTTATAAAAAAATAATAAATAATAGTTAAGCTTTTATTATTTTTTTCTGAACTCCACCTTGCATGCTTTATAAGCTGGATTAATTTTTTATACTTTTCGTCAAAGCAATTAGGAAGCAGAAAATAAAGTTTCACAGTTTTTCTGTTTTTCACTGAAAATCTTAATGAACATGCTAAGAGCTGACTTTACTTACTTAGTTTTTATCTTTTTTATTTTTCCGTAAAAATTGAATGTTTTCGTTTGGTTAGAAATGTAAAACATTGAATTTAATATACCAATGGCGATTTACAAAATTTTATTTATTTTTAAGATTTTAGGAGGGGTGGTCCATTACTGGATTGCTTATTTCGTGATTTTCCAGTAATGGACCACCCAAGTGACCAATACAAAAAGTGTAATTTCAGTAGAGATAAATTTTTTTGATTTAACTGAAAAGCTAAATAATCAAATTTAATACTTAAATTTTACCTATTAGAATTTAATGAAGGCAATTGCTTTAAAAATAGCTGTTTTTAAAAAGTCATTCAAAATTGGTACCAAAAACAAGCAGAACATTTGACAAAATCAATAGAAGTTGTTTTAAGTTGGTTCAGAAATGTAAAATCATATTTGGAAGAAGATATTAATATTTTCTTCCGAATTCTAAAGCATACAGAGAGAATTTTCAATAAGGTTAAAACAAGGTTTCTTTTGTTCTCTTAAAACAAGGAAACTTTTGGAACAAAAATCAGTTAAAGATGTGTATTATGTAGTACCAAAAGTAGGGGGAAAATGACAGTCCGACCTCCGGAGGAGGAGTGAGTAGCTGAGAAGGGAGGAGGGCTCCTCCTCCTCAATCCTCCTCCACAGCCCTCCTCCTCAATCCTCCTCCTCCTCCTCAATCCTGCTGACATCGTCTTGTAAGAGAAGGGGTTAAAAGGGGGGATTAAATTATTTTCGCGAAATTTGAATATTTTATGCTATAAGAGAGGGGTAAAAGGGGGGTAAATTTTTTAAGTATACTACAGTACGAGCGGTTCTTTTGACTGTTGATTAAGAGATGAATGATTCATATTAAATTAAAAATAGTAATTAGTTAAAAAGTAATTAAAAATAATGAGTGAAAAATAATGAAGGGACTTAGAATTTTTCGAGCGGTATTTTTTAGTCAAGTGTAGTACGTAATAGAATTTAAGAAATGAATAATAGCAATTAACGATAATTAGTAATTAATTAAAAAGTAATTAAAAATATTGAGTAAAAATAATGAAGGTAATAATTAAAAATGATAATTAAAAATAATGAGTAAAAAATAATGAAGGGAATTTTTCGGGGAAATTTTTTCACCATGTTGTAGTACGAAGGTAATTTTTTTATTTTAATGATTTAATTTGTGAACTTTAATTTTTTTTTTCACCGTGTTTTAGATAAGGGGTTAAGCGGATATTTCAAAGACAGAGAATATTTTTTTCTGTACTATTGTACGAGTGGTTTTTAATTTTAATGTGGCGACTTAAAAATTTTCAGTTTGGTGTAATTTTAGAGTTTATTTTTTTTTTTAAGCTGAAATTTTGGGGAGATTGATTTTTTTTTTCCACTGTGCTCTTACATGATGAGTTAATCGGGAATTTTGGGGGAAATTATTATTTTACGCTAATTATACACGAAGGATATTTTTTTTCGGGGGTTGATATTTTAATAAAGAACTAATTAAGAATGGTGCATTCATGGTGAATTAATGAATTATTTTTTTAAGAGTAATTTTGTTAAGATTGAATTATTTTTTCATTTTTTTGGAGTTTTAACCGGAGATAAATGCTTAATAGGGGGACTTTAATTTTTTTTCAATGAAATTGACATGCGCTCGTCGATCTAACCGTTCGGAATCTGTGATTTTCTTATCATGTGTGGATATTGACTTGGAATATCTTAGAAACACCTGAATAACCTTTATTCCAGTCTGTCGTCATAAATAACACATGCTTGTAATGGGAATTTGGGAATAACAATTTTAAATATTTATTAAATGAAGTAACTTTAAAATTATTTCGAGTGTTAGTTTTAGTCAACTATGTTATACGCTTGATATTTTAAAACAATTAAAAAATAACTTTAAAATTTGAATGATAAAAATATGTTTCAAAATTGAATTTTAAGTACTAGCATTGAATCGCACTGTTCGGAATATGTGGTTTTCTTCGAACCTTGGTGAAAATTTAATTGAATTGATTATCATTATTTTGTGTGTGTGTTGTATGTATGTGTGCGTATGTATGTATGTGTTGTATGTATGTGCGTGTATTGTATGTATGTATGTATGTATGTTGTATGCATGCATGTGTGTGTATGTAATGCGTGTGTTGTATGTATGTATGTGTTGTATGTATGTATGTGTGTGTGTGTGTGTGTTGTATGTATGTGTATGTTGTATGTATGTATGTATGTATGTGTGTGTTGTATGTATGTGCATGTTGAACGTATGTGTGTGTATTTTTTTTATCGATAGGTGTGATCTTTAGCTGAAAGTGACCTAGGGTCAAAACTTTTACCCAGGAATCGCCACGGGGAGGCAGATCACATGATTCCCGTATTGCACACATTCACATACATTATTTCGAGCGATATTTTTAGTGAAACATAATATGCAATTGAATTTTTAGAATAATTAAAAAATAACTTTAAAATTTAAATGAAAGAATGTTTCAAGATGGAATTTAACATACTAACATTTAATCGCGCTCGTCGGTTTTTACTGTTTGGAGTCTGTCATTTTCCTTTGACCTTGGAAAACCTTGCGTCAATAAGGATATTTCAGAAAGACCCCCACTTTGGGTACTCTTTTAAAATAATATTTGTAATGAGATGTGTTCGCGCGCGTCGGCCTAACTGTTTGGAGTATCAACATAAAATCATCAAATTAATACAAAATATTCCAAATAGTTAGAAAATGAATGGTTAAAACCGCCAAATAAGAACAAAATACTTCAAACAATGAGAAAATAAATGCTTAAAATCAACAATTTAACATTTAAAGGTTTTATCTTCAGATCAAAATAATTTGTGCAAAATGCTTTTAAATATTTTTAAAACAGTATTGAAAATAATATTTTTCATATCTTAACATAAAAAAAGTGTTAAATCCAAATCGATGAAGAGTTTAATAATTATTTTCTCAAAGAGAGGATACTAAATTCGTTGCAATATATGTGTGTGTGTGTAAACATAGATGAATCATTCTTATCTGCTTATCCGATAGCGTTTTCCGAAAAGGGTTGAATCTCTGAATCATAGCTGATAGGAACTGGAGTTGATGCGTTATCTTAATTAATCTTAATGAATACTATATCTAATTAAAATTACTTGACTTGAAATAAAATAACGTCTTTTGAGCAATATCTTTTGAAAATTTAAGATATAATTATTTAAATCAAATTAGAGGCTTTTTTTCTCATCGATTTATTTTAAATAAAACTAAAATATTTATTTTTTTCTGTACTTTGTTAGCAAAATAAAGAGTATATCACATTCATTTCGGCTTTAACTGTTTAAAAATTTAAATTAACCTATAATTAAAATGATTACATAAGGTTGAGTATGTGATCTGTTAAATGAAATCTAGTTAAAAACGGAACACGCATTCATATAAAACTTTAAATACTTATGGTTTTGTGTATAATGTAATGTATGTATTAAATATTAAATGAAAAATATGAATTAACAATTAATGAAAGACATTAACATTAATAAAATATTAATTAAACATTGCATTGATTAAAAACTTAATGAAAAATATTAATTTGGGAATACGCATTCGTATAAAACTTTAAACATTTATATTTTTTGTGTATAATATTATGTATTTATTAAATATTAAATGAAAAATATGAATTAACAATAAATGAAAAATATCAATTAACATTAATAAAATATTAATTAAACATTGCATTGATTAAAAACTTAATGAAAAAAAATTAATATGGGAATACGCATCTTTATAAAACTTTAAATATTTATGCTTTTGGATATAATATTATGGATGTATTAAATATTAAATGAAAAATAGGAATTAACAATAAATGAAAAATATTAATTAACATTAATAAAATATTAATTAAAGATTGTGTTGATTAAAATATAGATTAAAAACTAATTGAAAAATATTAATTTCTCATGTAATTAAAATAACACTTTATAAATTAATGAATTAATAATAAATGAAAAATGTTCATTCGAAACAACTTGAGAAATACTAATTTGTAATGAAATTAGAAAATAGCAATTAATTAAATATTAATTAAAAATTAAATGAAAACTATTTATGAGAGACACATTGAAAAATATTCTCAGCTTAAACTTTCATTCATCAGTCCTGAAATCCAACCTTCATCGTTGCTTACCTGTTGGGAAATGTCTGATAACAACATATTCTTATCTTTGACGGTTTTCCCGAAAGTTGACTCACTAGATAAGTAAAAATGACAGGTTCAAATCTGAAATTAAGAGTTTATTCATATCGAATATAATTAATATAACATGCAATTAAAAAGAGACTTAATTTATTTCACACGTCATAATTAAGAATTTAATTAAATCCTGAATATAATTTTTTTAAATCTTATTAATAGAATAGAATAGAAATTCTTTTCAACATTTTCAAGAAACACACATGTTATTGAATACTTAATAGAATGTTTTTCGTAATGAATGTGTAATTAATAATTTTTAAATGATTTTTTCTAATTAATTAGTGTTTAATTAAAATTTTCATAATTAAAATAAATATATCAAATAAAAAAGGAATTCTTTTCAAAATTTTCAAGAAACACAAGTTATTATTAAGTAATATTTTGAATAACTACAAACTTTAATCATGATGAGTCATCACTGTGAATGATATTTTCTTCTTATATGTTTTAAAAACAAGTTTAAGTACCCAAATTTATTGATATATTTCATTGTGTGTTGGATCCTTCTTTACTAATCTCGTTAAAATTATTCATTTATAAATGATTTAAACTTCACATTTTAAAGTTATTTATATAATATACTAACATTTGACTATTAAATATCAAATATAGGATATGAACTTTTTACACTCACATCTTACAATGTAATTAGAAACCAAATGTAATGATTTTTAAGCATGTCTTCTTAAATTTTTTTTCAATGTAAGACTATCGCAGTTGAATATTTAGCTTTCTCTTCATAACTTTATAGAGAAATATGTAATGTATACCACACGATTTCATTAAATGAATCACAATACAATTCAAACTTCTCATTTTCAATGTTTTATATATACTAGTGTTTATCAAATAAGTGTTTATTCTGAACAATCATTACTTATTATATTGATGAAAAGTTTGTGTTGAACGGTTTTTAACTTAAATGGTGTGAGAGAAGGATATATTAGGACAGAAGTTATTAAATATAGAGTCTTTAAAGTTTATACCCGTGCAAGAATTGGCATTTTAAGAAACTAAGTTGTGTCACATTTGAAAGCATTCTTTATATTCGAAACGCACACGTGATCACGATCACATCACTGAAGAGTATAGAGAAGCTGTTTATGTTGTATATAATTTGAATTTTCATTAACACAATATTATAACCGAAGTTTTTCGACAGTTTGAAAAATTATGATGCACAACGTCTGCACACGTTAACACAGAATAAGATTAGCTTATGCCCTTTCGATGATAAGCGTTATTTGCAGGTAAGATGTATTAACATAACAACATTTTCTTGGTAATTTTACTAGCAGGTTTCGAAACCACAAACATCTGATCATACTTCTCATTTTTAACACGCGACGCTAACCATTGGGCCATTAAGGCCCGTAATTTAGTAACTAAAAAGTAAGAAAGATCGTCGAAAGTGATTAATTCACACATACAAAAATAATTTTTATTGTGACTTATCAGTTAAAAATCACGAAGAAAAGAAAAAAATCACATATGTTTTGGATTACTTTGAGATTTTATGAGTCACTTCATCAGTTAAATAGACATATCCACTTCTTACGAATCACTACTTATGCTTAAATTTTCAAACACTTGCTTATATGAAATGTATTATATTTTAGTTTATCAGTGATAGTGTGATTACTTGTTAATAATTTTAATGTTATTAAAAAAATTTCAAAAATCAAATGTTAATAATTAATTAAAAATATACAAGTCACTATTAAAGGTTTGAACAAATTATTAAAATAATTTTACAAAACTTTTCAAATTATTTAAAAATGTTTCACTAATATTTAGTAATCGACAAATTTTAATGTCGATAATCATTTATGTGACTCAGGTTTTCTGTTTTAACTGTTAAGTTATCAGATTCCCCCTTCAAGTACATCTCATTGATATGTTTTAATCAACCAACCAACCATTCAACTGTTTCCAAAATCAACTATTATGTGAGTTAGGTTTTCAGTTTTATTTGTTAAGTTATTTTATCTCTCCCCTTCATTTACATCTCATTGATAAGTTTTCAACAACCAACCACCCAACTTTTTTCGAAATCAACTATTTATTTACCCCAGCAACCAGCTATTTCCTTACCCTAGTAACCAAAAAGCTTTTATCGACACATGAACAAAATTTTTAAGATGCAAGACTTGTCATTTTTAATCGAAAAAACAATGACATATGTAATAATTTTTCCTTACTTAAATGAAACCTTTGCATGTGTATGGTAAAACTTGGAAAATTCATTTAATACACAAATTTAAAGTCAACGGACAAGGTCTTCATATTTCTTTTAGTAATTTACTAACATTTTAGCAAATATCTTAAGAAATCAACAAAGTTTTAAATAATTATTTTAATAAAAATTCTCATTTGTAAGTGACATTACTGACCTAACTTGAAAAAATTAACTTGTCAAAGCAGGTTTTGATTATTCCAGCTTAGTAATAATCATAAGTTTCATATGATAATCAACCTGTTTGGTTATTTCCCAGTATGGTTTTATAAAAAAAAGTCTCACATGCAAATAACATAACTTAACTAACTTGAAAAAATAACTTGTTAAAGCAGGTTTTCAATGTTTCAGCTTAGTAATATTCATAAGTTTTATATGATATTCAACCTATTTGGTTATGTCTTAGCATATCTTTATAAAATTTATCTAAAAAACCTTTAATATCAATGTTTAAAAATATGCGAATAATTCAGTTAGTCTTTTATAGATGATTATTTTCACTTCTATTATTTAAAAAAATTTTTCAATAAAATTATTACTGATACCAGTTTATCTCAATGTTATGAAATGTGCATGCAAAACTTTTAATTCTAATTTCACATTTTATTATTTCAAGTTATTGTTTTCAAGGTGTACTAAAATTTGGAAAAAAATATTTAATTTTCATACATAATTAAATTGAAATAGTTTAACAATAAAGACACATTTAACATTGCATACTCACCTAATCCAACATCACCACAAAAGTACGTCCTACTCAGTCGAAGATTTGGGAAGAAATGAAAGATTCAATGTCCTTATCAGAAAATGTTATCAGATAATTTTATCTTAAGATATGTGACGTCATAGAACATATGACATCAACGGGTCACGTGATGTATATCACATGACCGGTGCTTTGTTAATTAATTAATCTTATTAATTAATTATAAAATATTAAAATAATTATCAATTAATTCATTAATTAATTTAATTAATGAATTAATTAATCTTATAAAAATAATTATTATTTCTTTGTTATTAGAAATAATAATTATTTTTATAAGATTAATACATAAGATTACTTAAATTTTTTTCACCCCCCCCCCTTTTTGTTTTCGTTTTTAATTTTTTTTTTAATTGGTAAGAACTAGTCCTATCAAAAAACTTGTAAATGCAAAAGTTTTAGATAATGTTCAGAGCATTTACATAAAATTTAGTTGGATTTGATATCTTGAGAATTGACGAAGTTATGATTTTTTTTCTCCCAAAAACCCTGTTTTTTTCGCCCCTTGAGCCCATTTCTAAATTTATCAAAAATCTGTCATACATAAAATTTTGGCGCATTTTTAAGAAGTAATATGAACTTTAAACCGATTCGATATCTATTTCAATTAAGAAGCTATGGCGTTTTTTGGTTTTTACAAAAACCCTCCCTATTTCTACCCCCTTGGACCGATTTTGCCCATTAAAGAACTTAGCCGAGATTTTATATCCCTTGATTTCATGTATCAGTTTGGAACATATTGCAGCAGAACTATAGAAGTTATCGTGTCCATAAGAAAGTGATATATATATATTTATATATATATATATAAACCTTTTTACTAATGGTAGTTTTGGTGTCTAGAGGTCACGATCGACGTAGATCTGCAAAAATTTTTTCAGAAATTCCAACATTGGAGAGACCGCAATAGGTAGTATTTCATATGAAATCTACCTAAAAAAAAGAAAAAACTTTAAAATTTATTTTTTTTATAATAGTACATTAAATGCTAAAAAAATAAACACAATAAAACCAGAGAAAAAAAATCTGCCTTTGACGGAATTCTGTCTTAAACAGAAACTGTGCTAATCCATGCAAAATAAATACAATAATACCTGAGAAAAAAATAAACTTTAATTAAGCTTCCTAGGAAGGGTATTTTTGTATTACATATTTTTTCTTTCCTAGCTGATTCCGTCTTAAAAAGTTTTACTGCATAACATTTTTCAAAGTCCCCAACGCACGGAATATGGATTAGTGATATTAAAATATAAGTGAAACATTTATATATAAACATAGATTCATTTATAAAATAAATATATCACAGCCTTCGGCGTTTCTTTAATAATAAAAAGTATAAACATAAAAAACGAAAAGCTATAATAAGTATTTTTGGTCAGAATTCTTCCACGCGAAACAATTTTTAACTACACTGAAGTAAAAAACTATATAGAAATCCACGGCTGAGACTGGCTATAATTTAAACGGTTTTCCTTTCTGGTCCGGATTATGATTTTAGCATTTTTCCATGACGGGCAGAACTTTTTTCTCTATGGGTCGGTTCGGGACCGGACCTAGATATTTCGATCCAACGATCAACATATTTTGAAAACAAGTTTTGATTTAATTCAATACGCTGATTTACTATGTCCAAATAAGAGGCACGGTCTTAAATCGACATTTAAAAAGGACAATTTGTGAACGATAGCTCATTTGCTTTGAAAGGGTCCATAACTCTTCGTTTACAGGCATGGTGTAAGTCACAAATTTTGGAGAATTTTGGATTTTAATATCTCTGTCAGGTTTTCAGATACGGAGATGAAATTTTTTTGTTCAATTTAGGAATGGATAAGGAATAATTTTGTAATTGGGTATTTCGCTCTACAGGGACCGTATAAAAATTCAATTTTCGTATTTTTTCAAATAGACCTCCCCCCCACATGGAATTGCAACTTATTTTATCAGAAATTTCACCTTTTCTATGAATTTTTCTAATTGGAAGAATGAGTCTAGAGGCAATATTTAAGGAGATAGCCTATTGTTTCGATATTTATGACTCACCCTGTATATATATTTTTAAGTCTTGAAAGAAATTCGTATTTTAGTCACAACGTGTCGTCACTATGTAGTTACGTTTTAATCACAGATGTCAAAAGATCACCGTGATATGTAGTGATGTTTTTGAGATATGTTTGTTACATGAGTATAGATTAACCAAATACTAGCAGAAAAAAATAAGAATTTTCTGTCATGTCTTTGCTTTAGTTTTTTATTCCTTTTATAAAAAAAAATCACGTGCTCCTAATTTAGCTGAAATTTGGGAGTTGGGCAAAGAGTATCTTAACCAAAAAACAAATAAAAAGAATTCTGCCCAGTTAAACGGATGACATCGAGCTCACAGGCTATTCACACTAATTTTATATTACTTTTTTTTCAAAGAATAATGCCCCTCGAAATACAAGTTAAGGGGTTATTAGCTCAATCATCCCCAATTTTCATAAGTAAACTTTAAACAATCAGGGATCTGTCTTATCAGAATGAAACAATATCCAAAATCCGAAGCAAATTGGATAATTCAAAATAAAAACTCAATTTATCTAATTTAAAGAGAGAGTAATCCTCCCCTTTATATTTAACAATTAAGCCTCGAAAACTATTTAGTGATTCCCCTTACCAAAAAGAACCTACCTCTTAAATTTGAAGCAAATTGGATAGTTCTGTATAAAAACCCATTTATTTATTTTAAGGGAGTTGGTGTTAATCGCCCGTTCCTCCTTTATACTTATCAAAGAATCGTCAAAACTAATCAAAGTTAACTTTATCAGAATGAACCTATGTCCAAAAGTTTGAGCAAATTGGAAATTCTGCATGAAAAATCCACTTTCTTAAATTAAAGGAGGTTATACCCTCAATTCCCCTCTTATACTTAATTAAAAAAAAAAACCCAAATCTAATCTTGGAAGTGCTCTATCAGAAGGATCCTATATCGAAAATTTGAATGAAATTTGATAATTCTGCATGAAAAACCCATTTATGTAGATTAAGGGCGATTAGTCCCCCCCCCTTATATTTATACAATGAACTCTCAAAACTAATCAGGGAAGTGCCTTATTATTAGAATAAACATGTATCCAAAATTTGAGTCAAAGTAAATATTTTTATCATGAGCTCTTGCGTTATGTGAGTACATACGTATGTACAAATTCGCAGAACATTCGGGTACATTAGCTCTCAAATATTGTTAGCCCGTAAGCCAATATATATATATATATATATATATATATATATATATATATATATATATATATTGAAAATGCTGTGTTAGTGCTACACTATGCAACGGATTTGCCGAAATAAAATGTACACCCCTGAATTATAATAGAGTCCTCCCCCCCCCCTCTGCGTGCCCTTTTTAACATCTACACACTTTCATATTCACGCACTTTCAATCATGTGTAAGTCATGTGGGCGTGTAAATCCAGATTTTTTTTTTTTACATTTGCGTATCTGTCTGTGTTTATTAACCAATAACATCTTATAGACTTATTTTATAAAATAAATACACATAAAAACAGGTAATTTTTTGTACAAAATGTGTAATTTTTATAACAAGTGCGTGATATTGAAAATTTACGCATTTATTTGTGTATGTTTAAATTACAGTAACACAGCAATTCGGGTAAACTCAGGCATTTTTCTATATTTACACACTTGTATGAGCTTTTCAAGTGATAACAAGATACACACTTAGTTTCATAAGCTAAAAATGCTTAAAAAGTTAAAATTTTCAAAAAAGAAAAAAAGACAAAAATGTAAATTTTTTGATAAATGTGTACTTTTAACCCACTAATCGAATTTTCTCGAACATGTGACCGAACCGAATGGTCCTCTTGTGTCTGAAAGTAGTAAAATACAAAATTTTGTCAAAATCTTTAAAGCCGTTTTTAAGATAAATATTATACATACACACATACACAATTTTTGCTCATATTATAGTATAAGATTATCTAGTTAATAGAGCATTTGAAATTAAAAACATTTAAAATACTGCTCAAACATGTGAATAAAAAAGAATATTGTCCAATTAAACTGAAGACATTGAGCTCAAAGGCTACGCATACTAAATTTATATAACGACTTGACATTTTCAAGGGTTCATGCCGTTCAAAAAACAAATCAAAGAAGACAATAGCTTCCCTCATTTCGCCTTTTTATTCTTAATCATTGTATTCCTTAAACTAGTCAGAAATCATATAAAAAATCTATATCCAAAATTCAGAGCAAATCGGATAATTCTTCATAAAATCCCATTTAAATAATTTAAGGGGGGTAATTGCCCGTAACCCCTTTATAATTAACAAAAGGACCCCACAGTTAATTAGGAAAGCTGCCCCCAAAGAATTAGGCCCCCAACGACTAGTTTATATCTTATAAGTAGTTACCATGCTAAATTTCATGCTTGTAGTCCTTTCAGTAACACAAAAATAGCATTTTTAAAACTTTTTTGGTCCTGCACCTTCTTTGCATTTGTGGCATCGATATAAGATATAGCCTATGTTTGATTCCGAACGAACATCGTGATTTTGGTACCATTACTTTTGAAATCGGTTCAGTAGTTCCAGAGATTATCCTTTACAAACATTGGAATTATCCGTAACAGCCAACCAATCAACCAACACCCCCTTCTAACCAACAAACAAATCAACAAACAAATTAACCAACCAAACAATAAACCAACAAACCAGCCAACCATCCAACCAACAAACAAACCAAGCACGCACGCATCCCCCACTTTAAAATTTTGAATTTTTAAGGAAATGCTAGGTATCATTTACATCTTATAAGTAATTAGAATGCTAAATTTCATTCATATAGTCCCTTTAGCAACACAAAAATTGCACTTTTAGAACTCTTTTTGCTCTTGCACCCCCTTTGAATTTATGGTATCGACATACGATACAGCCTATCTTTGATTCCGAAAGAACACCAACATTTTGGTACCATTACTTTTGAAATCGGCTCGTTAGTTCCAGAGTTCGTCTCTCACAAACAATGGAATTATCCGTAACAACCAACCAACCAACACCAATCTTCTAAACAACAAACAAATTAACCAAACAGCCAAACAAGCAAAAAACCAACCAACCATCCAACTAACAAACAAACCAAGCACGCATCCCCCCTTTAAAATTTTGAATTTTTAAGGAAATGCTAGATATCATTTACATCTTATGAGTAATTACAATGCTAAATTTCACGCATATAGTCCCTTCAGCAACGCAAAAATCAAAAAATGACACATTTTTTGAGACAATCATTTTTAGAACGCTTTTTGCTTTACACCCCCTTTGAATTTAATATATGACATAAGATACAGTCTATGTTTGATTCCGAACGAACACCATAATTTTCGTACCATATTACTTTTGAAATCGGTTCGATAGTTCCATAGATTATCCCTTATCCGTAACAACCAACCAACCAACCAACCAACCATCCAACACTAACTTTCTAACCAACAAACTAACCAATCAACCAACAAACCAACCAACCAACAAACCAACACCAATCTTCTAACCAAAAAAAGGTGTAAAGCAACAAACAAATTAAACAATCAACCAACAAACCATCCATCAAACCAACCAACCATCCAACAAACAAATAAACCAACCAACCAATCAAGTAACAAACCAACAAACCAACCATCCAACTAACAAACAAACCAAGCACGCACGCATCCCCCCTTTAAAATTTCGAATTTTTAAGGAAATGCTAGATATCATTTACATCTTATAAGTAATTAGAATGCTAAATTTCATGCATATAAATCCCTTAAACAATGCAAAAATCGCATTTTTAGAACTCTTTGAATTTGAGGTATCGACATAAGATACAGCCTGTGTTTGATTCCGAACGAACATCATAATTCTGGTACCATAACGTTTGAAATATGTTCGGTAGTTCCAGAGATTATCCCTTACAAGCATTGAAATTATCCGTAACAACCAACCAACCAGCCAGCCAGCCAATTCTAACCTTCTAACCAACAAATAAACCAATCAACCAACAAACCAACCAACCAACAAACCAACCAACCAACAAACCAACACCAACCTTCTAACCAACAAACAAATTAACCAATCAACCAACAAAAAAAAAACCAACCAACCAACCATCAAACAAACAAATTAACAACCAACCAACCCTCCAACTAACGAACAAACCAAGCACGCACGCATACCCCCCTTTAAAATTTCGAATTTTTAAGGAAATGCTAGATATCATTTACTGCATCTTATAAGTAAATAGAATGCTAAATTTCATACATAAAGTCCCTTCAGCAACACAAAAATCGCATTTTTAGAACGCTTTTTGCTCCTGCACCCCCTTTGAATTTGTGGTATCGACATAAAATACCGCCTATGTTTGATTCCTAACGAACACCATAATTTTGGTACCATTACTTTTGAAACCAATTCCATAGTTCCTGAGATTATCCCTCATAAGCAAACAAACAAACTTTTCCTCTTTATAATATAGGTATAGACTAAAATATGATGGGCTTCTACAGAAAATCGAGATATCCCTTCTCCCTTGAAACGATTGCGTTTACTAAACGAAATTTGTCTACTATTATTTTTTAACACAATCTAACTGATTGGTAAAGTTATCATATGAATCGAATATTTTCCAGCTGAGCGAAAAATTGCCCAGGCCGGGAATCGAACCCGGATACTTGGCTTACAAGGCCAATGCTTTACCTGTTAAACTAAACGGGCGATAACCCACTGGGAGTTTTCGCTAAGATAACCTTATTGGTCATAACATCTGGTCTGTCATTTAGACAGCTCGGCAGAATAAGCCACAGGTAATGGAACTCCATAGAACGTTGGATACGTAGATATATTATTATTTTTTAACACAATCTAACTGATTATCAGGTCTTGAAATGACAGACCAGATATTATGGCCAATAAGGTTATCTGAGTGAAAAATCCCAGCCGGTTATCACCCGGTTAGCTTAAAAGGTAAAGCATTGACCTTGTAAGCCAAGTATCCGGGTTCGATTCCCGGCCTGGGCAATTTTTCGCTCAGCTGGAAAATATTCAATTCGTATGAAATATGTCTAGTTTGACAATTTATATCAGAGTTCACTTTTGGGTTATTAAAAAGTTTTATTTGCTCTATACTAAAATTTACCGGTCTTCGGCAACCCCCCCCCCCTCTTCATAAATTTTGCATTTATCATACAAAGTATGAGTGTCTTACGATAAATAAAGTTTTAGTTATAAGTTTTTAAGTTACCAGATCTTTATATTTACTATACACTAAAATATTCGGGAGGGAGGGGAGGGCAGAGTTTCAATAAAAAATTAGTGGGATAACCCGTTTAAAATTCTCAGTTATAAAATTAAAATAGTCACTGTAATATTTAACACCAGATATCATCCTCATTATAATATCATTGTAATCCAGATTTCTTAGTTATTATTAAAAGAATATAATCATAAATAAGTCTCAAGTACAAATGGAATAAAAACTAATTAGAAAATTTTCTGTTTCCATTACACATTAATTGTAACTAAAATTTCTAGTTACCATTATAACAACGTAAAGGTAATAATAATCATAAATACATCTAAAATCAAACATATAAATCTAAAATAACATTCGCATTAAAAGTATTTGTAATTAAAATACCGCAAAACAATGAAAATCGTAACCTTCTGCATTACAGTTGCAACCAAATCTTAATAAAAAAATACGTGTGGCACTCGGGGACTGCCGCGGTAAAGCTATTGCATAGCAATTTTTATCAACTTATGCAATTATAATTACTTATATATTTTTTATTTATGCACTTTTTTTGTCTTTGATATTCAAGTTTTTTTCTTTTTCTCTGATATTAATTCAAGTTACACTTTTTGAGCGTGATGACCGATAAGAAAACAAAATTTTTTCTTTTATTGAATAAATGAGACGTTAATATCGTTTAAAGTATTTGTAACATCTTACAATACATGTAGGTTATTCAGCAATTTTTATCATTGAAACTATAGGTTTATGGCAGCTGAGACAAGAAACATAAGTTTGAGACTTGATATCCTCTAAATATCTGAAAAATACCGCGTCAATGTCTGCCGAAGTATACTGAAGGATATCGTGCCCGAGTCTGCCGAACTGAAACGCCGTTAGCCGGAGTGTTAAGTTTTTTCTAGAAACGGATCTTCTAGATTCTGTCGCCGCTCTCAAAGCCCGCGATAAAAGCTATGCAATAGCATAATAAATTACCAAAGAAAATTTGGAAGCGCTACGAAAATTGGATCGCGAGTTATAAGCATTTTAAATTTTCGACCCACACCGTGGGGGGGTCTCCTGTCACCAAAAATTAACACTGTCTCATTATAAATTACTAAACATAATTTGGCCGCGCTACGAACATTAGATCGCGAGTTATAAGCATTTTAAATTTTTCGACCCTCACCGTGGGGGGTCTCCTGTCACCAAAAATTAACGCTGTCTCATAATAAATTACCAAACAAAATTTGCCCGCACTACGAAAATTAGATCGCGAGTTATATGCATTTTAAATTTTTTGACCCTCACCGTGGGGGGTCTCCTGTCATCAAAAGTGACACTGTCTCATAATAAATTACCAAACAAAATTTGGCCGTGCTACGAAAATTAGATCGCGAGTTATAAGCATTTAAAATTTTTCTACCCTCACCGTGGGGAGTCTCCTGTCAACAGAAATTAACACTGTCTCATGTTAAATTACCAAACAAAATTTTTCCGCGCTACGAAATTTAGATCGCGAGTTATAAGCATTTTAAATTTTTCGACCCTCATCGTGGGGGTCTCCTGTCACCAAAAATTAACACTGTCTCATAATAAATTACCAAACAAATTTTGCCCGCGCTCTGAAAATTAGATCGCGAGTTATAAGCATTTTAAATTTTTCGACCCTCACCGTGGGGGGGGGGGATCTCCTGTCACCAAAAGTAACATTGTCTCATAATAAATTACCAAACAAAATTTGGCCACGCTACGAAAATTAGATCGCGAGTTATAAGCATTTTTAATTTTTCGACCCTCTCCGTGGGGGTCTCCTGTCACCAAAAATTAACACTGTCTCATAATAAATTACAAAACAAAATTTGGCGGCGCTATGAAAATTAGATCACGAGTTATAAGCATTTAAAATTTTTCGACCCTCACCTCCTGTCACCAAAAGTAACAATTTTTTCTCGTTACGGAATTTCTAGATTCGGTCACCGCGCCCAATGCCCGCGACGAAAGCTATACAATAGCTTAAAAAAATACCATTGGAATTATCCGTAATTGTAATTATAATTATGAATACATCGTTAATTGAATTTAAAATTCAGAATACAGTTACGCATAATCGTAATTATAATTTTCTGAAACATAATTACAATTGTATGTTAGTAATTATAGCTTTTATAGTTATGATTACAATGTTAATTGAATTTCAAAGTCAAATTATATTTGCATTTAATCGTAATTAGAATTATTTCCCATTACAATTACAATTATATATAGATAATCATACCATTTATAGTTACGATTACAATGCTAATTTAATTTCAAGTTCAGATTATAATTGCATTTAATCGTAATTAGAATTTTTTTCCTTTATAATTACAATTATATAAAGATAATCATAGCATTTATAGTTACGATTACAATTCTAATTTAATTTCAAATTATAATTATAATTGCATTTTATCGTAATTAGAATTTTTTCCATTATAATTACAATTATATAAAGATAATCATAGCATTTATAGTTACGATTACAATTCTAATTTAATTTCAAATTCAAATTATAAATACATGTAACTCAAATTGTAATCTCTTGCGTGCCGTTACATTGTAATTAAGTTACAAAGTAACTTAAGATTGCGTATTTGCCCAACTCTGCAACCAACCAACCAGTATCAACTTTAATACCACACTTTTATAGTCTAATACTGCGTGATAGCTATCCATTTCCATCATTGTTAACTGAAATTGCCTCTATTTTTGAGGAAGAATAATATAAGATTTCCCTGAAAAACCTACAACCCCTATATTTATTCATTCTTAACAGGTTGAAACTGTTTTGAATGTTAACAGTTTTTTACAACTTATTATGCATGCTAATATATTTTCTTTTAGGTGGTGTTATGTTTCGTCCAAACCCTATATCATGCGCATCCTTATTTTTAAACACCAAAATTCCGGAAAAAATTACTTTGATTCAAATTGGAGAAAGCAATTTAAACACATTTTATTTAATGTACAAATATCAACGTTAACAATACCAATCAATTTTAATTGTAAGCATAGTGCCAAGTATTTTGGAAATTTGCTCATGTATATAGGAGAGATAAAGATTCAAGTTAAAGGTTTATTGGCCAATAGGAAAACGGAGGATTGGAGGTAATATCCAATGGGAAATAGATGGGAAATTTGACAGAAGTAAGCATGATTATGGAATGGATGGGGAATTAATCGAATTTCCTATCGATTTTAGGTAGATTTCGTATGGAATACTACCTATTGTATTCTCTCCCATGTTGGAGTTTCTGAAAAATTTTGGAGATTTACACCACTCATGACTCCTAGACACCAAAACTACCATCAGTAAAAAAGTTTATATATATATACAGGGTGTCCGAAAAGTCTGGAAACGGTCGAATAACTCGAGAAATACATATGAGATTGAAAAACGAAAATATACGTGTTGAATATTTTTAAATATGCTACGCAGTGATTCCAAATTTGACCTTCGCAACCGACCCCTGGGGGTCAGAGGGGGTCCAACTTTAAAATCTTAAATTATAACCCCCAATTTTTATTGCAGATTCAGATTCTACGGACAAAAATACGTAACTTTTGTATTTGATGTTTATTTCGAATCCTCGTTTATCACGGAGTAATTGAGCATATTAAATCGATACATATTTCGGTTTTCCCAACCAAGTTTTGCCTGATTGGCCAGAATTTTTGATGTCGAATTCATCATCTTTTGCAGGAATAGCGTTTCTTGAAAATCACCCGTGGCGATTATTTCGATAATGCTACGCTGTTAAAAATTTGATCCATTTGCTGTAGCGTCACTCCACAGCCTATATAGAATATCTCTTTTATGACCAATGAGAATGCTCCATAACACAATAAAGTAACCGTTTTCTATAAAAGCGGTGGAGTGACGCTACAGCAAATAATAAAAAAAAAACATACACCCGCATCAGCCGTATTTAGAAACCATTCGTTATTTAGAACCCATTCGTTATTTAGAAACCATTTACTGGATAAAATAAAAATCCAAGTAGAAAACTAAATTAATATATTTCAATGAATTTTTGTAGAGAAAAACAGAAAAAAAAAACATTATACACTGTAAAAAATTTAACTCATTTGCTACAGCGTCACTCCACCGCTTTTATAGAAAACGGTTACTTTACTGTGTTATGGAGCATTCTCATTGGTCATAAAAGAGATATTCTATAAAAGCTGTAGAGTGACGCTACAGCAAATGTGTCAAATTTTTAACAGCGTAGCATTATTGAAATAATCGCCACGGGTGATTTTCAAGAAACCACTATTCCTGCAAAAGACGAGAAATTTGACGTCAAAATTCTGGCCAATCAGGCAAAACCTGGTTGGGAAAACCGAAATATGTATCGATTTAATATGCTCAATTACACCGTGATAAACGAGGATTCGAAATAAACATCAAATACAAAAGTTACGTATTTTTGTCCGTAGAAACCGAATCTGCAATAAAAAATGGGGGGTTATTATTTAAGATTTCGAAGTTGGACCCCCTCTGACCCCCAGCGGATTGGTTGCGAAGGTCAAATTTGCTATCACTGAGTAGCTTTTTTAAAAATATTTAACATGTATATTTTCGTTTTTCAATCTCTTATGTAGGGGAGAGTGGGGATACTTGAGCCACCCCTATTATCTCTACAGTTGGTTAATTTTTCTTTCTAAAACTGCCAATATGATAACATATTTATAGTTCTGAACATGTAAAAAAGAAATCACACATCTTGGTACCATTTTGAAAATATAGTGATTAATAGTTGTCTTTTCCCTATCTGAAGTAAATATTTGGGTGCATGGCTCTTTTGTTTTTTTGTAATCAAAGTTTTGTTTAAAGTTGCAACTATATACATACATTCAATAAGCATAATTTCAATTGTATTTTGAATTTAAAATAGTTCTAATAGCTGCATGCTTTATTTAGTAAAACTGTGGGAAACAAAAATAGTGATAGTGGGGATACTTGAGCCAATGAGAGTGGGGATACTTGAGCCATGCCTCAACCATCCCCACTAGAAATTAAACATGGGTGAAACAAACAAAAAATAAAATTCCATCCTTATATTCACTAATAGATATTTTTCTGGATAGAAGGGAGAATACTTTTTCATTTTATTTTTTTTCTTAAAAAAATAACGACCTTAAAATGTTTAAAAATGTATATTTTTAAATGAAAATATCTATTTTATTTTTCATTTTGACTAACAAAATAGCCTGTCTAGATAAATGTAAACATAGTTTTCAGTTTAACTTTCATTAAATTAAAATAACTTTTTAAAACGGTTTTACAGGCTATAATCTCTAATACTTTAATTAGTTAGGTCCAACATATTAAAATATTTATTTTTTAATATAACGTATTAAGATTAATATTTTATATTGAAATCGTAACCTCTGTTGCTGTAACTTTTTTTTAACTAAGAAAATTGAAGAAAAAATGGTAAAAAGAGCGCACAAAAAACAAGAAAAGCAACAAAAATCCCAGTTCAAACTTACCTGCATGGAGCCAAAGAGGAAGACAAAATCTTTTCCTGTGAAATCAAAAAAGTGTTTGAAATAGTAGAATGATACATCTGGCTTAAATTCCGACAGCTACTAAATTAAAAGCATGAGTTCGACAATATCATTAGAGGAAAATTCTGTCAATGATGGTGATGATGTGAAAAGAAAATCTTCTATTGATGATTGGTTACTAATAAAATATGCCAGAAAGAAAACTGTAAAAATATTTGTTGGATAAGTGCTTAATATTTTGAAAAAAAATTTGCACGAAGAATTGCAGATTCCAAATTTAAATGGCTCTGAACTGAGGATGTTTCTACCGTCTTTATAACTCAAGTTGAAATTATCCTCCGACAACCAGTTTTAACGACAAAAAATGATCGTATTACTAGCTTTGTTTTCTCAATTGGTTTTGAAGGACTTTACGTTTCATAATTTATCATTCTGTAAAATGTTTGTGCAAAAGTAAAGCGAAAAAAATTACTTTTGTAGGTATTTTTCCTTAGTGGCTCAAGTATCCCTTCAGCATGGCTCAAGTATCCCCGCCATGGGGATACTTGAGCCACGATGTAAAACAAAAAATAAACATTTATTATACATAGAAAAATAGTTCAAAATTAATTGAAAGTGGTTTTTAGTTGAAGAAAAAATATCAAATCTTCATTTTCAATATTTTATTTTATTCTAAAAAAAATATAAAAAATTAAAAAAAATTAAAATTCAAAAAATGGCTCAAGTATCCCCATCTTCCCCTATTTTTCGAGTTATTCGACCGTTTCCAGACTTTTCGGACACCCTGTATATATATATATATATATATGGGTGATTCTCAAAATAGGAGACAATTTATGTCTTTCAGCATACAAAAAAAATTGAGAGGTTTTCTGTCATGTTTTTATACTTAGATATGTTTGTCTTAATATTATTCATTATTTGCACTCAAGAATTGCTCACTTTTTAGTTAAAAACACCTTAAAATAACAGAATAAATGTTCAAAAGGTCATTAGCATGGATGTCCACAGCAGCTGTGCCTTGCATATACTAGCTTTTTTAAGAGTTAATATCATGTTTATGAAATAAAACAAATATTATTCTTTCTTTAAATTAATCAAGGAGAGGATTTATCCAATTAATTTCTTTTTAAAAATAAAATTATAGTATATAAAAAAAGAATTAAAGTTTGTCCTCCATATTCTATTTTCAAAACAAGGTCATACTATAACAGCTGGTTATTAATCAAAATTTCATTTTCACACATGACAATAGTTTGAAAATATAAAGTTTCTCCATGGCAACAAGTAGCCATTTTACCCCAGCCTGAAAATAGAAGCATGTATTGTATTTTAAGAATATAAGTTGAATAATAGGGGCGTACATCAATTGTATGTCATTAGAATGGATAATAATTTTCATGTTTATTTTATAATTAAAATTTTTATTTTAATTATTTGCATAGGACTTTTGTGTTTTAAAAACCCCAGAAAGGACTATTGCATTGTGATTATATTATGGCTCATAATCTTATTTAAATTAAAATTTGTCATTAGCATGGACAAATATCAGTGTCATTAGCATGGTTTTTCTGTCCATGCTAAAGACTCCTATGTGCATAAATGTAACCATTGCTTATATTGCTTCTTTTATAAAGTTTAATTTTACATATAAATTTAGGTATTATATTTATTATCCCTAAAATATACATTAAATCTGTCAGAAAATCACTAAGACAGCTTCTTACATTGCTAGTGTCAGAATGTTGCTCATATAAACAAAGTTTGCTCTTTGGTAATGTTTTTATTCTCCTTATATGTATATATGTAAAAATGGAAACCATATACTGAAAAGGAAGGCTAATAAATATGGAAAAAAATATTTAAACAGGAAGAAAATAGAAATTTCTTAATATATTTATTCCATGCAATTTGTTTTGTCATTAGCATGGCTCAAAAAATACTAATTTTTTTTTTAAGTTAATTTTTAAATATTTAGCTCTGCTGACTACATGTAAAGTATACTTAATACTATATTAACAACACCTATTTTTTTCAGAAATTTTGCTAACAGTAATTTTTTTGAGCTTTCACTTTTGAAATTGTCCCCTATTTTGAGAATCACCCATATATATATATATATTTCACTTTGTTCTAGACACGATAACTTCCATAATTATGCTCAGATCTTCTTCAAACTTTTACATAAAATCAAGGGGCATAAAATCTCGGTCGATTTCGTTAATGGTAAAAATCGGACCAAGGGGGTGGAAATAGGGAGGGGTTTTTTGAAAAAGAAAAAACTTCTTAGTTAAAATAGATATCGAATCAGTTTAAAGTTTATATTACTCCTAAGAAATGGGCTAAAAGTTTATGCATGACAGATTTATGATATAGTTAAAAATGGGCTCAAGGGGCGAAAAAAACAGGGTTTTTGGGAGAAAAAAATTCATAACTTCGTCAATTCTAAAGATTTCAAATCCAACTAAATTTTTTATAAATGCACTGAACATTATCTAAAACTTTTGTACTTACAAGTTTTTGATAGAGCCAACTTTTATCGATTAAAAAAATTAAAAACGAAAATAAAGAGGGGGGAGGAAAAAGAAAGAAATCCATAACTTACTCAATTCTTAAGCAATCAAATCTAATTAAATTTATTTTACATCTTCTCAATAATATCTACAACATTTATACAAACAAGTTTTTCATAGGACCAATTCTTATACCGAAAATAAATTAAACAAAAATGGGAGTTGGAGAAAAAACCTCAAATCCAAACTGCTTATATTCTGATTCATTTTTAAATTCATTTTTGATTTTAAACGCATCCAAATGGCAGATCCTCTTATTTAGGAACTATATAATGTGACGTATTGGCCAGTGTTTCGATAAAGGCAGAATACATTTTAAAAAAGGTTGCCAAAAAGGGTATTTCCAACAGAATTTCCCGAAGTAATAGTGATTGAAAATATAGGAAGTATAACAAATTGCGTTTTTTCTGAGTCATTTTTAAATCCACTTTTGTTCTCAAACGCATCCAGTTTACAGGTCTTCTTATTTAGGACATGTATAGTGAGACGGATTGGCCAATCTTTTGATAAAGGTAGAATATATTTCAAAAAAGGCTGCCAAAATGGGCATTTCGCACAAAATTTCCCAAAGCGATCATGATTAAAGAAATGAGAATGTATTCAAATAACAAATTGGTTATTTTATGACTCATTTTTAAATCCAATTTTGCTCTCAAACGCTTTCAATTTAGTTTTTTGTTATTTAGAAACTATATAATGTGCTTATTCATCGATTTTTTTATAAAGGCTAAATATATATATTTTAAAAAAGCTGTCGAAGTGGGCACTTCACACAAAAAAAAAAATTTCAAAGCGATCATGATTAAAGAATTGAGGATGTATTCAAATAACAAATTGGTTATTTTATGACTCATTTTTAAATTCAATTTTTCTGTCAAAAGCATTCAATTGACAGTTATTTATTATTTAGGATATGTGTAATGGGCCCGGTCGCAGACATTTAGCCGACAACCAAATCACCGACAAGACAATTAGCATACAGAAAAGGATACTACGAAAAAAATGTTACTTCGTGTGGGCCTGGAATTTACAATTACCACAACCAATTGAGAGAAAGAAAAAAAAAACTAAAGTGTGTGTCCATGTGGCCTAAGTCAGTTCTATGGTTCCTTATCTCAGAACCTTGTTTGTACAAAACTTTATTTAAAAACACATAATAAAACTTTATTTAAAAACATACACAAAAACATAAAAAATCACTAAAATAATACAAGCAGCAGGCTGGCTAGTGACGACCCCGGAATCTTGAGGACCATCAGCCATCCGGATATGTTCAAAGTACACATCTTGAGAATAGCTATTTGTTTCTGACACAATGATCTTTCTCATTAACTTTGCATAGTTTTCAGAACACAGCCACCGGATGACTCTATCATTCTTTGGGTCCCAAGATCCAAGGGCCCCGACCACGATCGCTTCTACAAGGATTCTTTTATTATTAGTAGAAAGTTCAGTAGCCTGACTCGCATATTTATCTTCCTTTGTTTTTCTGGCTATATCAAAAGCATTTGGACCATTTTCAAATGGGCATGTAACATCAAGTATTAATATATCATTGTCTTTCTGTAGAACTAGATCGGGCCGGCAATTTTGAGTACCAATCATTTGATCCTCACCAAGGATAGGCCACCTACCAGAAGCAGCCTTCTTAATTCGGTTGACCACTGCATTATGTCGCTTTTTATAAAGAGTGCTATGCACCATGCAGTGGTCCAATACGTGTGGTAAAGTTTCCGGTAGGGGACATTTGCGACATTTGAAATTTGTGTGACCACGGGCGTTTTTGATGGCATTAAGTTAGTAAAGCAAGCCCAGCCGCGTTTTGTGGATAAAACGCCAATTTTTAAAAGTCTTGTATTTTCCATCTCTAAAAAAGTGGCAGCTGGACTTGGCCGCGGCCACACATATATTAGTTTTACCTTGATGAGGATGGGCCCTCAGCGACAAGGTACACCCACTTCTAAGGTATTTCCGCATTTCTTTAAAAATGAGCTTTCTGTTTCTAAGAACTTCCTCACCAATAACTATTTCGAGGTTGCTAGCATCTTCTATACACCACTTGGCCCCTAATCTCCTGGTGGCTGGACTCGCCCTAGACCAAGGCGACTTGTATTTATCGGAGGTCCGGGTAGCAGGTGCAGAATTCAGATAATCTTGAACAATCGAATGGCAGGTGGAGTCATATCGCCAATTAGCAGTTTCCTCTAACTCATCCCAGGCCAGTTTCTGCACAGTAATATCGGTTGAAGTTAGTAATTTAAACCCCCCGTCAATCAAAGCGATGTCGCTGTCTTCAGCCGCCAACGGAATACCAAACAATCCATCATCTCTATTTCCATATAGGTATTCGTTGGCGGCATTTGACTGGAGACTAAGGGTTTTCTTAATAAGAGGTCTTAAAGAGTCATCGATATACGACCAATCAGTTTTGGATAATTGCTCTGTACGTTGTAGGAATTGCAAAGACGGGTAGAAAAAAGATTTAATGCAGTCGATCCTCTGCCAGAGAGTAAGCTGGGAGGTCAATATTTTAATACCCCTCTGCCGGATATCCTCAACAGTGACCAAGTCACGAGGGAGAAAGACGCCGATGGGTTTACCCAAGAATCTTGTTGCATCACCGTTCTCAAGATGCGGAATGTGTGACCGGGCCAAGTTGAATTTGGTATTTCTACATCCAGCAGGGGGTTTACTGCTATAGTGGAGAGTTATACATTTTTTAGCATTAAACTTAAGTCCAATTTTGGTAGCCAGTTGGTTGATAAGGTTGAGAAGGGCCTGTAGGTCCCCCGCCGACCTAGCGATGAGAAGTATATCGTCGGCGTAAGCAAGAATGTGATGGAACATACTTCTAAGTTCCGGGTCCCTATCAGAGCCCTCTCGCTGAATCTTCATTATGATAAAATTGATGACCAGGATAAAGAGTACCCCGCTCAGAGGATCTCCTTGCCTGACCCCGGTGGTGGCCTCACGAGGGCTCGAGTAACCTCTAGTAGTTTTATAGGTCGTTTTCGCCCCCCCCCATACACATCCTTAATAATAGCAAGAAAATCGTCCCCCGCCCCAGTAAATTTCAAAGCTTCAAATATCACCCAATGGGGCAAGGAACCAAAAGCATTTGATATATCTAAGGAGGCGAAAAACAAATCCTTTCTCTTGATCTTCGTCTTGCGTATTATCATGTCGAGTATATAATTATTCTCGAAAACACTATCGTGAGGAAGAAAGCCCTTCTGGCATGGAGAAAGAAGTTTATTGTTCTCCAGCCAGAGGTAAAGACGCTTAGTGAGGCAGCTGGCGTAAAGTTTGTAGATAGTATTCCCAAGAGCAATCGGGCGCCAGTTGCCAGGATCGGATTTGGGACCTTTTTTATAAATAAGAATAGTAGTACTATTCTTCCAGGAGGATGGGACAGCTTGAAATGTAAGGCAACAATTATACAGAGGTGTTAAGGCGGCGGCTTTAAGGTCAACTATTCTTAAGTGAATATAGGTTACACCATCCGGGCCCGGGGAGGTGCTTTCACAAGCTCTAAGTTTTTTAGAAATTTCGGATATAGTAAAAGGACTGGAATTCATTTTATCAGGAGCAGGAACATACTTATTCATAAATTCGGTATCATTAGGTTTTTCATAAGTGTTGCTATTATAATGATCAGCAAGCTCCTCCGGGTCCAGATCGCAAAATTCGGGATCATCGTTATTGATCAATCTGAGGGCCTTTTTCCTATTCTTTCTGTAAAGCTTGTGGATTTCGGTATGGTTATTCGGATTTATTGTTTTGGGGGGGGCGGGCTGCCCCATCCTCAGTTTTAGTTTTAAATTTCAGGTGTTTTTTAATTGCGAGAATAAAATCATCTGCGATACTCTGAAATTCATCGAAATTAGATGTAGGATCGTTATATATTTCAAGAAATCTTTGAGAAAACCTGTCAATGAACGGACGCTCTGACAGGATTGCCTCGGGAATAGCGTCGCCAGCGCCACTACCACCGGGGTCATCGTCGTCACCACCATCTTCATCACTAGGATCCCCCCCCCCCCGTTATCATCATTAATACCCACATGGGGGTAAATATTTAAAGTGGTGTCGGAATCAGTAGAATTAGACGGTTCAGACACATTATCAGGTTGGCTTGGATTATCAGGCTGAGTGAGAATTTCCTTAGGAACAGTGTTACTATTTTCAGTAACTTCAGATAAACCAACAATACCATCCCCTTTGGAATCATCACTATCAACAGCGGGGCACTCATTTGATGCACCTCGGGCAAATAATCCCCAAGAACGCCTAGGGATATCATTATTTGGGTTAAACGAATTAAAAACAACAAGTTCATTAAATATCTGATTATTGGAGGCCTGTATAGGGGGCTGAGAGTTAAAATCTCTCGTAGATGTTAAAACCTGATGGTTAAAAACATTAGATGGAGTAATCACCGGTTAATTATTCACTTCAGGGATAAAATCACTAATGGCACTACAGTTAACATTACCATGACCGGAGGCTACATCATCCCGGCCACCAAAAGAACAAACCTGGACAGAGTCCGACTGCTGCGGAACCTGGGATGAGCAGGGATCGAAATCAGGGTCATTAGGGTCACATAAGGTGGAGTTATTGGAAGCACATATGCGGACGATCATAGTCGACAGGGCGCTTAGCCGACAAGTACATTTAGAAGACACGTACATTTAGCCGACAGGATATTTGGCCGAAACGTGCATTTAGCCGACAGGATATTTGGCCGAAACGTACATTTAGCCGACAGGACATTTGGCCGAAACGTACATTTAGCCGACAGGACATTTGGCCGAAACGTATATTTAGCCGACAGGACATTTGGCCGAAATGGACTTTTAGCAGACAGACAATTGGAAGACAGGCAATTGACCGAACGTAAAATTTAGCCGACAGGACATTTAGCCGACAAGACAATTACCGACAGGACATTTGACCGACAGGTCAATTAGCCGACAGGACATTTAACCGACAAATCGATTAGCCGACAGGACATTTAACCGACAGGTCGATTAGCCGACAGGATATTTAATCGACAAGACGATTTGCCGACAGGACATATAGCCGACAAGACGATTTGCCGACAGGACATTTAATCGACATGTCGATTAGCCGACAGGACATTTAACCGACAAGACGATTTACCGACAGGACATTTAATCGACAAGACGATTTAATGTTAGATTACCGATAGGCAGTAATTAGGTTATAGTTAGGTCATGGCAAGATTATAGTTATTTTACAGTTCCGTTACGGATAGGTTACAATTGAGTTACGGTGGTAACAGTAAGCTTTAAATTTGGTCACGGTTAGGTTAAAATTAGATTATGGTTAGATTGCAGGTAGATCATTCTTATACTGCAATATCAGGTTATATTTAGGCTTTAGTTGAAAATGGTTACGTTACATTTAGGATATGGTTACGCCACTGTTATATTACTTTTAGGTAACAATTAGGTTACGGTTAGCTTACGGTTAGCTTACAGTTATACCACTATTAGGTTATGGCTAGGTTATGTACAGGAAACAGTTTGATAACAATTAAGTTCCGGTTACGTTATGATTTGATTACAGTTAAGCCACGGTTATGTTACAATTACGTTATCGTTACGCCACTGTAAAATTATTTTTAAGTAACAATTAGGTTTCGGTTTGCTTAAAGTTATGTTACTGATAGTTTATGGTTAGGTTACGCATAGGTAACGGCTTGTTTACAGTTAAGCTCCGGTAGGTTGTAATAGGTTACTCTTTGGTTGCAGTTACACCACAGATAGGTTACGTTTCCTTCTATAGTGAAAAAAAAACTAGCCTTAAAAGGAATGACTCCTAGGATGCTGATGAGTAAGGTTTCCGGAAATAACGCGTCCGGGTGGACCACTCCTTCCACGAGTTGAATAGACCAATCAGGAAAGGGCTCCGTTTATGCATCGCGAAGCGATTCCATGGGGTATTGGCGAGCGCAGCCAGCAGGGGTAGCCTACAACTTGGAATCGCGAAACGATTACGCGGGGGGTTGTCGAGCTTAGCAAGCGGGGGGGGGCGGAGCCCCCCTATAGTTTAAAAGAACTGCAACTGCTCATTCCAATTATGCATGTTTAGAGCGCCGCACCCCATTTTGCCCCCCTTTTCAAAGGGGAACTTATTAAATTTTTATCTACAGCACTCGTATTGCATATCTTTAGAAAAGTCTGAAACTGCCTTTTCTTATTATGGATGTCTTGTGTGTCCCCCTCCGCTCTGCCCCCCAGCGGGGTCACATTTTTAATTTCTTTACAACACCAGTCGTGTGACACATCATTTGAAAGGTCTGCAACTGCCTATTCATATTATGCATGTCTTGTGTGTCACACCCGAATCTGTCCGCCAGGGGTGGGCACATTTTTAATTTCTTTGCAACACCAGTTGTGTGACACATCATTTAAAAGGTCTGCAACTGAAAATTCATATTATGGATGTCTTGTGAGTCATACCCCACTCTACCCCCCCAGGGGGGCACCTTTTTAATTACTTTACAACACCAGTCGTTTGACACATAATTTGAAAGGTCTGCTACTGCTTATTCATATTATGGATGTCTTGTGTCCCCTCCCACTCTGCCCCCCAGGGGGGCACATTTCTAATTTCTGTTTAACACCAGTCGTGTGACACATCATTAGAAAGGTCTGCAACTGCTTATTCATATTATGGATGTCTTGTGTGTCACCCCCACTCTGCCCCGCCAGGGTGGGGACATTACTAATTTGTTTACAACACCAGTCGTGTGACACATCATTTGAAAGATCTGCAACTGCTTATTCATATTATGGATGTCTTGTGTGTTGCCCCAACTCTGCCCCGCCAGGGGGGGGACATTTTTAATTTCTTTACAACACCAATCGTGTGACACATCATTTGAAAGGTCTGCAACTGCTTATTCATATTATGGATGTCTTTTATGTCACATCCCCCCCACACCGCTCCCCCAAGGGGGGCACATTTTTAATTTCTTTACAACACCAGTTGTGTGACACATCATTTGAAAGGTCTGCAACTTCCTAATCATATTATGGATGTCTTGTGTGTCATCCCCTACTCTGCCCCCCCAGGGGGCACATTTTTAATTTCTTTACAACACCAGTCATGTGACACATCATTTGAAAGGTCTGCAACTGCTTATTCATACCGTGGGTTATTGGCGAGCGTAGCGAGCACGGGAGCGGAGCGCCCTTAGTAGGTTATATTAAAATTAAAGTTAGGTCACTGTTGCGTTACAGTTAATTTATGATTACGCCACTGTTAGATTACTTTTAGGTAATAATTAGATTACGGTTAGGTTACGATTAATTAGCAGCTTCCTTACCTGTTAGGTTATTGTTAGTTTATGTATAGGTAACGGTTCGATTACGATTAAGTTCCGGTTAGGTTATAATTAGGTTACAGTTAGATCACAATCACATTAGAATTAGGTTATGGTTGCGCCGCTACTAAATAACTTTTATGTAACAAATGGGTTATGGTTAACTCACAGTTAAGTTACCATTAGGTTATGGTTACGTACAGGTAACGTTTCGATTACAGTTAAATTTCGGTTAGGTTATAATTAGGCACGTTTTGGTTAGAGTTACGTCACAGATAGGTTACATTTAATATAACATGTGGTTACGGTTAATTACGTTAAGCTACGGTTAGATTATGGATAAGTTACAGTTACGTTACAGTTAGGTTATGATTAAATTACGGTTATATTATATTTAGGTTACGGTTATATTACAGTTAGGTTATAATTAGGTTACAGTTAGATTACTTTTACGTTACCTCCAAGTTATACAGTAGACAAAAAAAATATTAGAACAGTGTGAATTTTGTAGTTTTTTAAGTAATAAAACTATTTAATTGCTATAAAAGATATATGTTAAGCAAAGTTTTTACAAAAATATCCCATTTTTGTAAAAACACAGATTAAAAGTTAACAAAACTTAAAAAAAAGTAAAAATAATTAAATTTGCATTGCAAAATAAGTATTAGAACATCAGATTGCAATGTTGAAACATAAAAAATAAGATAGTTGAAGACTGAAATATGAAGTTAATACTTGTTATGCAGTCCTTTTGCTGCAATTATTGCTTCTAATTGTCTCGGCATAGATTCTACTAAATCTTTAATGATTTTTGAAGACATGGTGTTCCATGCGTTTTACAATGCTTGTTTCAACCTTGATTTGCTTGTTATTGAGATTTTTTTATTTTTTGATCAAGTAGATGCCATAGATGCTCAATAGGAGTCAAGTCTGGTGATTGTGGTGGAGTTTCTAATCTTCGGGGAACATTATATAAAAGCCACTCTTTGGTTTTATTGGCAGTATGTTTGGGATCTTGATCTTGTTGAAAGAAAAATGTCTTCTCCAACCCTAATTTTCTTGCACTGACCTTCAAATCATGCCGTAACACATCAATGTATGATAAAGCTGTCATTTCCCCATCAATAAACTGGATATTTCCAACTCCATTTTAAGCCATGCACCCCCAGATCATGACATTCCCCCTTCCATGCTTTACCATCTTCAGTAAATTGAGATTCTAAAGCAGCACCTTCTTTTCTCCAAACAGTGAGTACGTGTTTTGTTTTGAAAATTTTGAACTTGCTTTTGTCAGAGAAAATTACACTTTTCCTGAAATCTAATGTTTTGCTTATATATTTTTTGGCAAATTGTAGACTTTTTTTCTGTTGTTTTCTGGAATAAACGGTTTCTTTCTTGGCCTTCTTCCTTTTATACCAGCCCTATGCAAAACATTTCTCACAGTCTGTGAAGATACAATCTTTCTGGTATTGATTCAATATTTGCGGCCAACATCCTTGCACTTCCAGTTGGATTTTTTTTTGCATCTTTAATTTATTGTCGCCTTTCTCTCACAGTCAGCTTGCTTGGTCCCCAGTTTCTTTCTTTGTTATCCACAATACCAGTCTCTTTTTTTCTTTTTAAGAATATTATGAATTGCACACGATGACACATTTAACATACTTGGAATTTCCCGCAACGTTTTTCCACTATGATGCAGAAAAACAATTTGCTCTCTTATTGAAAGTGGAATCTCTTTTGTTTTGGGTGCCACGACGAAAAACTTGCACGTAAATTATTTTGAATTGATTGTCAACAAATGAAATAAGTTTCCTTTGCATGACCTTGACACTTGAAAATAAAACAAGGTTAAATTACAATTTGCATGTTGGTTTTTAATTTGTTCTAATACTTTTTTTGCGGTGCGAATCTCGTTTTTTTAATTTATAAAAATAACATATTCTGTTTAAATAATTTTTGATTGCTTATTGAATACTGTGTAAAAAATATTATTATATATAAATTAATTTCACCACTTATTTCATTTTATTACCTAGAAAACTACAATTTTCACAATGTTCTAATACTTTTTTTGTCAATTGTAGTTAAGTTTTTACTATGTTACATTTAGGTTAGATTTAGATTATTGTTACGACACAGTTAAGGTACGGTTAGGATATATTTGGGTTACAATTAGGTTATCATTATGTTATGTTTGTTTTACAAGCAGGTTACGGTTAGGTTATGTTTTTTTTATAGGTTATGGTTAGGTTATCGTTATCTTATGTTTATTTTGTTATTATAGAGTTATGTTATAATTAGGTTACGGTTCTGTTATAGTTAGGTTCTAATTAGGTTACGATTAGGTTAGAATTAGATTTTGGTTACCGTGCCTTTAAGTTACTTTAAGGTTAGCGCTGTGTTACGCTTATCTTACAAATAAATCGCATGGAGCAAAAGTTAGATAATATGTTACAATTCGGTTACGGTTAATTTTACCGCTATGTTATGTTTATCTTACAGATAATTCAAATTGCAAGCAAGTTATAATTACATTGCTGTTAGATTATAGTTAAGTGATTATTTTGTTATAGTTAGGTTAGAGATGTTACGGTTAGGTAATGTTAGGTGACATAGTACAGCTTGATTATGATTAGATTACAGTTGCGTTTCGTTAATGACCTTCTTACGTAAAATCGTCTGTAGAGATTTGATCAACTATTTTTAGAGTTTAAAAAAGCCCGAAATTTCCCCTAAAAGTGATATTTTTAAATGATGACCCATGAAAGTTACCTTTCCCCCTTGATGGAATTTCGGGACAAAAAGGATGCCAGCAATGTAAAATCTTCTTTAGAGATTTGATCTACCATATTTTGCGTTTGATCAAACCTAAGAATGCCCCCATAATCGATATTTTTAGATGTGTTCCCCTAAATATTAGCCTCCCTTTATGGAATTATGAGACAAAATCGTTGCTATTGTTAGAGATGATCAATCATTTTTAATAGTTGTTGTTATACGAAAATTCTATAGTAAAATCGATACTGAGCACAAAATGTTAGTGAGAAAATGTTAATTAGGTGCAAAACATTTTGATCACAAGTGATATAGGGTAGATGTGCCAGTAATGGACCCCCTGAAGGAATTTCTCTAAAAAATAAATTTTTATTAATAGTTATAATTATTGTATACAAATTTTTTTCATATTATATTAATCTCTCAACAATATTTAACTAATCCCATAGTTACATTTCCCAATAGAAATAAAAGTTTAATTTTAAATAATAGAAATATGTCTAAACACCCAAAAGCCCAGTAATGGACCACCTATGTTCCAGTAATGGACCGCCTATGTTCCAGTAATGGGCCACCCCAAAAAATAACAGATAATTGCTTTTAGGTGCGTTCGTAATTATGTAAATACGTAGCACCTATAGTTGTCGTTCAGTCCGTCCGTTTGTCTGTCTGTCTATGTGTCCGTTTGTCTGTCCGCCTATCTGTCTGTCCGCATATAACAACGCAAAAACTATCCAACCGAATCGGTTGAAATTTAAAATACATAATTATTACAAAATTTTGTCAAGTCATTTCAAATTTCATGAAAATCGGATGAATAGATCAATTACAAGGAAAATCAAAAGTATTCCGTTACATTACGGTCAATGGGGAAAAAAGTTTGAAATGCATTTTAATCGTTTGAAATTTAAAACATATAAATATTACATAATTTTGTCGAGTCATTTCAGATCTTATGATAATCAGATGCATAGATCAATTACAAGGACTATCAAAAGTATTCCGTTACATTACAGTCAAAGGGGAAAAAAGTTGCAAATGCATTTTAATGGTGTTACACTAATTCGAACATAATAAAATTGACATGAACCTATGATGTATATGTATACTAAAATATAAATTTTGTACAATCTGAGATGCAAAGAATATTTATTATTTAATTACAGGGCCACACAAAAGTATTCTACTACATAATGCTATACGGGGAAACATTGTTTGGGATATGTTTTAATTATATTAAACTGTACCACATTTTATGAATATGATATACGTTGCTGAGGTGTAATGAAAATTACTTCCTGTGTGTTTATAGGAACACAAAGAGTTCAACCACTGTACTGTAACCGAAGTATTGTCTACTATATCAGGAAGATCTGTATATTTTTAAAACTTTGTTGTCGTACGAACGAACCTCATTTGCTACGCTTCACGTGCAATTTCCAACTGTTTTCAATTGTATTTTGCTACAGAGCTTAATGAAAGCATAATAATAATAAAAATATTAAAACTTAAGTTAGAAATTCATTACATTAAAGGATTTATAATGAAAAAACATAAAACAAAATATTTAAATTTAAGTTATGAATTTATTATAATCAAGGATTTATAATGTGGATATAAAACAAAATATTAATGATATTATTAACTGTTTATTATTAACTAACATTAAAGGATTTATATTGTAAAGATATACAACAAAAAATTTAATCTTAAAGGATTTACAAGATAAAGACAATGTTTTACTGAAATCAAGTTTAGATAAAATAAGGCATTAAAAAAAAGTCTCCAATGTCCATTCATATCATTATCTAAGTGACGTGCTTTGCAACTGTGAAATATAAATAAGAGATCTTCAATTTTATCTTCCCTTTCCGATAGTCCAAACTGCTCAATATGGAATTTTAGAATGCATTTAAAATGATAAATATTCTTGCACTATCCAACCATTTTCAGATAATCATATAGCCCACCAATTTGGTACAGATTGATTCCACAACTTCCCTTCAGAGATGATTATATGGATATATTATCACCAATGGAACAATCTCATTATTTGCTGAAAAACATCCCATAACAGTGATTTGTTCTTTTTCGTTATTTGGTACTACATAATACACATCTCTAACTGATTTTGGTCCCAAAATTTTCCTTGTTTTAAGAGCACAAAAGAAACCTTGTTAAAGAAATTGCCTTTATTAAATTCTAATAGGTAAAATTTAAGTATTAAATTTGATTATTTAGCTTTTCAGTTAAATCAAAATATTTTATCTCTACTGAAATAACACTTTTTGTACTGGTGACTTGGTTGGTCTATTACTGGGCAATCGCGAAATAAGCAATCCAGTAATGGACCACCCCTCCTAAAATCTTAAAAATAAATAAAATTTTGTTAATGGCCATTGGTACATTAAATTCAATGTTTTATATTGCTAACCAAACAAAAACATTCAATTTTTACGGAAAAATAAAAAAGTTATAAACTAAGTAAGTAAGTCTGCTCTTAGCATGTTCATTAAGATTTTCAGTGAAAAACAGAAAAACTGTGAAACTTTATTTTCTGCTTCCTAATAGTTTTGACGAAAAGTGTAAAAATTAATTCAGCTTATAAAGCATGCAATTTGGAGTTCAGAAAAAAATAATAAAAGCTAAACTATTATTTATTATTTTTTTATAAACAAAAAAGTGCAAGGTGGCCCATTACTGGAAGGTGGTCCATTACTGGCACATCGACCCTATATATATATATATATATAATCACATTTAAAAAAAGAGTCTTTATAGTCAATATTCATTCTACATGTGTATTTAACAAAAAAATTCTTTTCAGCTCGGCCTAGTGGCGGAGGAATAGTTCGGAGTTAAGTACTATTTTCACAAACAAAAACTAAATCACTATTAGAGACAAACCTTGTTTAACAATTTTATCTGGCTATTTTTGACAAGTTTTTAATGTCATTTTCGCGCTAAAAGCTAGTTTTATCAGAATCGTGTTAAGACAATTTGATAAAAAACATATCTTTTCACATTCAACAACTCGAAATTTTCTGACGCATTTTCAGACTCATTTTTAAAAGTGAATCATGAAATTCGAGGAAATGCGTTTTTCGGAAAGATTTATATGCGGTATTTCTTTATTTTAAATTTTTGTCTTCACTATGGCTTCGAAAAATTCCGTTCAAAATGCCCAATTTAATTTTTTTCAAACTCTGCTTTTATCAAAACAGCAATCCATCTATTACGATCGATCATGATATTGATCAATACAATACATTATGTTGTTTTTGAATAATAGAACCTGCCAATTGGATGTGTTTGAGAGCGAAAATGAATTTAAAAAGAGTCAGGAAATAAGAAGTTACCACCTTAATATCATAATTTTTTCTTTAACCTCTATTTTTATTTATTTATTATTATTTATTTATTTATTTATTTATAAGTGTTTGTACTATCGAAATCTCGTCAATATTAAGAAGATTTCCAATAAATTTCAACTGATTGGAAAGCTTGCGAATTGACTAAGTTATGAATTTTATTCTTCTTCAAACTCCCCCCTCCCCCCCACACATACACACTCTTTTTTTTTAATTATTAAACGGCAAGAGTTAGCAAAACTTGCCAGTTTAAAAGTTGTAAATAAAGAAGATTTGTAATAGATTTAAGTGAATTTGATATCTTGAGAATTGACGATGATATCAATATGCTAATGCTTTGTTTGAAAAACAAAGATCATACGAAGCTTCATAAAACGCCGTATACCCCCCACCACATCCCTGTCAAAACCCCCCAAAACTATACAGAGATTCGCCTTATCAGAAAGAAATATGCAAAATTTGAAGCTCATTGGATAGTTCTGCACAAAAAACACATTTATTTAATTTAAGGAGGGGGTAATCGCCCGCTCCCAAAACTAATCAAGGAAGAGTCTTATTAATATGAAACTATATTCATAAATCGAAGCAAATTGGTTAATTCTACATGAAAACCCCATTTACCTAGATTAAGATTCCAACTCCGATCCCCCCCCCCTCTCTTCATAACCTATGTATCCCCAAAATCTAATCATGAGGTTTCATATTACCAGTGTGAACATATATCCAAAAACTGAAGAAAATCGGTTAATTTTGTACGGAAAACCCATCTACCAGAATTAAGAACCCTCCGATCTCACCTTTATACTTAACCAATCAATTCCCAAAGCAATTTAGAGTAGAGTTTTATCAAAATTAACCTATATCCAAAATTCGCAACAAATCGGGAAACTCTGCATGAAAAAACCTTTACCTAAAATAATTGAGGAATACCCCCATTCCCCGCTTTCTACTTAATCAATGAACACCCAAAATTAATAATAAATCATAGAGGCGCCTCATCAGAATGATCTTGTATCTAAAATTTGAATGAAACCTGATAATCATTCATGAAAAACCCACTTATATAAATTAAAGGGGGGGGGGGATTAACCCCCCATCCCCTTTTATGCTTATCCAGTGAATTCCAAAAACTAATGAGGGAAGCGCCTTAAGAGAATAAACCTGTATCCAAAATTTGAAGTAAATCGGATATTTTTATCATGAGTTATCGCGTTTCGTACACTACATGCATACACACATATATACATTACTACAGAACCGACGGGCACACAAGCTCTCATCGTTTTGAAAGTCTGTGAGCTAAAAATTCTTTTTTTTTGTTGCCACTTTAGTTTTTAGCACTTACCGTAATTTCGAGTGTATAAGCTGCTGATCAAGCAATTCTTTTTCGACCCAGAATTTTTTAAGAAACAAATATAACTAGTTAGATCGCCGTGAATATTTGTCTTTAATCACTAAATAAGATTTCTGGGTCCAAAAAGAATTGTTTGATCCGCGGCTTATACACCCGAAATTACGGTATTTATTGATAAGTTCAACATTTATCAATTCCTTGTCACTTTTTTTCTGGTCACTTTTATCGCTCTTACTTGTTATACCATTTTTTCTGTCATTTTTTTTCCCAAACAGTTTTTTCCTTTTACCACATTGGACATCAACATTTTTTTTTAATTTATTTATACAAATTTCTAAGCAGGGATAGGGAGATTAAAGGTTTAAAAATATCTATTTTATTCGTAGAAAAAAGATTAAAATTATTATTATGTGACTAAATTAACAAAATGTGTGAAGATAAAATATTATCATATACTAGATGAGCCGCCCGGCGGCATTTTCAGAAAGAATTACGTTTTGAGCACCAGCCTTGGCGAGTTGACAAAAGCGAGAACGTTCAGCTAGCTGCATCGCCAAACACAAAATAAACTACGTTCAAATGTGTCATAAAACATATCATTAATAGAATTATATTTATTACAAGCGAATCTTTACTACTTTTTTAATTAACTTCTCAATTTCTTCGAACATAGCGAGTTAAGGAAATAATATTTTTGAATTGAGAAAAGAAAAAAAAAAAAAAAAAAAAAAGAAAGAAAAAGGAAAAAAACCCATGTTTAGATGTTCTCTGAAATTTAAAGCATTTTAAGCTGAAAAAGCTCTTTGTTTTAAACTATGTTTTAATCGTAAACAACGGTGAATAACATTTCCGCATATTATAGTCTCTGCTTGATAACATTTACGGAAAAACAAATGAACAATAAACGCGATCTCTTTTCAGAAGGAAGGGTTGCTATTCGCTAGGCGTTTGACGTCACAAACGAGAAAGAGTACGTAGCATTGACTTCATTTTCGCGCCAATCGTTGTTGTGGCGGTAAGGTGCTCAAAACGTGATTCTTTCTGAAAATGCCGCCCAGCGTTCCCGGGCCCGTAAAAATATTCTTTATTAAACCTAAATCAACTACTGCAAAATCTAAAAAAAACATTCTCGAAACGAATTCCGTTGCCTACGGTACTGTTTAGCAGAAATGCTGCGCACACAAGGCAGAAAAAGGAAGGGGGGTGTCTAGAATATTTTAGTTTTATATTCCAGAACCAAGGGGCGAACTCTTTTCTTAAAAAAACTTTTTGTAAACTTAAGAAAGATATTTGATGAAATAATTATTCGAAAATAGGGGTAACAATTATGAATTAATATACATCAATAAATAATGGGATAAACTTTCTAAATTTCATATTAAATAAGTATTGCTTATCCCAGGGCTATGAAAAATCCGCATCTAAAACGGTACGGTTTTAAATATTTGATCACGCCCTCCCTAAAATGATTATTGCCTGCCTCCTACCCATAATTTGACGCAGAATTCAGACATTTTTCTCCGGGAGGGATTATAGAGTTCCTGCGGGGGGGGGGGGGGGAATTGTACTTTTTGACCATTGAATACGCAAAATTTCAAATTTTCCGGAAGGGGACATTTTATTGCTCCGTGAGGGGAATGTCCCCCTGGGACATTCCCCTCACGAATTCAACACTTATTTGACGCCCCTTACTCTTTAAAATCTATGTTATGTGTTATAAACTATCTGAAAGTTTTATATTAAATAAGTAATATTTATCCCAGAGCTTAATGAAAAGTCAGCATTTGAAATGGCAGGAAACGGTACAATTTTAAGTATTTGACCGCTACCCCTAAAAAATCCCCCGCCCCTTATTTGATTCTCTTTACTCTTTAAAATATGTAGTATGTGTTGTATTTTATCTGAAAGCTCGAAAACTATCGTTTTGTGAGATTTTATTCTTTTTCTTCTTTTTTTTAGAATTTTAATTAATTTGTGTTTTAGAATTCCATTTCCTTTTTTAAAAAACTATTTTTTATTTTAAAAAACTTGTATTTTTATAAAATTAGATGTTATTAAACTGCGTTTAAAAATATTTTCCAATCCATAGGTTTAAAATGTCGAAATGGTGTATTTAAAAAAATATGATAACGTGCCAAAGAATCTGATATAACAATTATTTATCCTTTCGAAAAACTCGCTCTTAAATAAAGCAAGTCATCCGAGTAACGAATTAAAAATTAATATCTAAGGTTGTAACTAAGCGGATGTGAAGAAATTTACACATTTGAAATCAGCGAAAAATTTGTCATCTAAATTGGTAAAAATTAAATTTATAAATTTAACATTCGAAAATATTTACAGGTCGTCTAAAAATGCCACTACTATCGGACGCCCAGCTGTCTGCATTCCAAAACACCTGCTCTCATTCCAGAAACATTTATGGAAATACTGTTTCTTTGAATGGAAATAAAATGAGATTTTATAAATGGATTTTTACGGATTTTTCAACTATTTACAGGAGTATGAAAATAATTTTTAGATTTTCTGAAAGGGGAATTTTTTCTGCATGTAACTGTCTTATTTTTGAGTTTTTAGGTTCAGAAGAATTTAAAATAGTCTTTTATTAAAAAGCCTAGTATTTATCGCCGTGGCAACATTGTATTTACATTAACCCTTTTCCTTTTCTTTGCGTTTTTGAAGAAATATTCTGTGGTTTGATAAAAATCTATGCTCTTATTGGATTATGAGTATTTTCCCTTCCTTCTAATTTAAGGATTTTAATTAATTTCTCAACTAATTATTAAAATTTTAAAATTCGAGGGTCAGGTACATTAGGAAAGATCTTGGACAATCTTCACAAAAAATTTGAACCTGGTACGTGACGTAGTTTTTGCTAACTATCGCAGACACACAAACGCACACACACAGAGCGATTTGTTATGTTATTAGTATAGATATTTTTTAATTTCACCTACTTCCTACAATTTTCTAAACACAAGATTTTTTTTTCAATAATTATTTCTTAATGGTTGTAACAAAAGACGGGAATAAACTGGCGCCATAGTTACATGCACCAACCAATGATATTCTTTGTTTATATCACCCTGAAAACATTCACTGAAGGTTTCATTTGGTTTTCTGATACTCATATTGATAGTCCGGACCATTTTACGGATTTCTCCACGATGTCCAATATTTTAGATGATTCCGATAATGATTCTTAACCAGCAGAAATTATCATCTCACAAAGAGGACAACCTAAAATCTACATTAATGGATTTCTTTTCATAAAAGATAAAAATCGTGAAGATTTCTTTTATTGGATTTGCGAAAGAAAGAATTTGAAGGAATCCAGATGCACTGGAAGAGCTGTTACAACTTTCTTAAATGGCCACCATATAAGTAAGAAGTTTGATATCCATTCTCAAAACCATGCTTCAGAGGCAAGTAAGTATTTCATTTTAAAAGGAAAAAAATGAAATGAAAGCTCTTTCAAAACAGTCAAATGATCGACCAGTTCAAAGTATAAATTCTGTAATATCAACCGCAGCTCAAGATATTCAGCCGTTTTTTCTCGGTGCCGATGTACTTAAGCTGCTATTAGACTCACGAACGTTAGGCGAGAAAAACTTTTCAGTGGATTTTAACTCCAACATTTTCCCGTTCAAAGAGAGAAAAAGGTTTGCAATTGTTTTTGAAAAAGGTCGGAGAAAAAGCCGTAAAAACAGTTTCTACTGGTGCCAGGCGTTAATATTTATCGCCTTCTCGTATCAATCGCTTATCTCTGATTCGTTGAAACGTTCGATGTTGGATGAAAAATCTAAGCTAGGCCAGACTTTTTTGAACGTGTGGAAAAAAGTTGGGAAGACATTGCAGTTTGCTATTACACGGGATGTTGTGAGGATGTTTCGCGGAAAGTTGGAGGAAATCAAGTGTTAACTCAAAAGTCTTACTAAATGTTGGTGAATCTGATAGCGGCTTTAGACGACAAGTTAACAGAGCAAAGCATACTAATACTCCGGTAGACCCAAAACAATTAGGGAACTTTACTTTACCCGTTCAGTACGCAGTGACTTTAAGTGGTCAGCCATTTTTTAAATATATTAAAGAAGGGGATGAAAGAATTTTCCTTTTCACCACAAAAGAAAACTTAAAGCAACTACAATTGTCAAAATTCTGGATAATGGACGGAACTTTTAAAACTGTTCCTACCATTTTCAGACAAATGTTAGCGATATTAAACAGGCTTCGTTTTATTCTAACTTACTAAGTACATACAAAATTTGAAATCTATCTCCATTTGTTCGTGAGATAGAGCGTTTACAGAGAGACAGACGGAAGGCAATTTTTTTAATGTTTTTCGGAATCTCCAGCATCTGAAACGTGTAAATCCGTCAAATTCTTTTTTCTAGAGTCCGAAAAAAAATAGTTCCGGATAATCGAGGTTACTGATATTAAATAGGCTTCGTCCTATTCTTACTTACTGAGTAATACAAAATTTTAAGTCTCTATCTCCAATTGTTCGTGAGATTGAGCGTTTACAGACAGACACAGAGACAGACGTACAGCAATTTTTTTTTCTAAAAATACGTTTTTCGGAATCTCCAGTATCTGAAACGTGTAAATCCGTCAAATTTTTTTCGAGAGTCCGAAAAAAATAGTTCCGGATAATCGAGGTTACTGATATTAAATAGGCTACATCCTATCCTTACTTACTAAGTACATACAAAATTTTAAGTCTCTATCTCCATTTGTTCGTGAGATAGAAAGTTTACAGATAGACAGACGGACGGCAATTTTTTCTGAAAACTTTGGGGGCTCGCCCCACTGCTCGCTACCCTCGCCAACCCCCCACGTAATCGCTTCGCGATTCAAAGTCGTAGGGTACCCCTGCTTGCTGCGCTCGCCAATAACCCATGGTATGAATAAGCAGTTGCAGACCTTTCAAATGATATGTCACATGACTGGTGTTATAAAGAAATTTAAAATGTGCCCCCCTTGGGGGGCAGAATGGGAGATGACACACAAGACATCCATGATATGAATAAGCAGTTGCAGATCTTTCAAATAATGTGTCACACTACTGGTGTTGTAAAGAAATTAAAAATGTGCCCACATGGGGGGCAGAGTGAGGGGTGACACAAGAGACATCCATAATATGAATAAGCAGTTACAGACCTTTCAAATGATGTGTCACACGACTGGTGTTGTAAAGAAATAAAAAATGTCCCCCCCCTGGGGGGAAGAGCGGAGGGGGTGACACACAAGACATCCATAATATGAATAAGCAGTTTCTGACCTTTCTAAAGATATGCAACACGAGTGCTGTGGATAAAATTTTCAAAAGTTCCCATTTAGGGGGGGGACAAAGTGGGGTGCGGTGCCCCAAACATGTATAATTGGAATGAGCAGTTACAGTTCTTTGAAACTATAGGGGGGCTCCGCCCCCCTGAACGCTACGCTCGCCAACCCCCCCCCCCCGCGTAATCGCTTCGCGATTCCAAGTTGTTGGCTACTCTTGCTTGCTTCGCTCGCCAATACCCCATGGAATCGCTTCGCGATGCATAGACGGAGCCCTTTCCTGATTGGTCTATTCGACTCATGGAAGGAGTGGTCCATCCGGACGTTTTATTTCCGGAAATCTTACACATCAGCATCATTCCAGGAGTCATTCCTTTTAAGGCTAGTTTTTTTTTTTACTATAGAAGGATATGTTTTTCGGAATCTCCAATATCTGAAACGTGTAAATCCGACAACTTTTTTTTTCGAGAGTCCGAAAAAAATAGTTCCAGATAATCGAGGTTACTGATATTAAATAGTGTTACAGTTTTTTTTTTATTACTGCTTCTCTTTAAAATTTTAATTATTCAAAATTCAAAACACCTCTTTCCTTTTTTTTCTAGATACGCACAGGCCTTAATACTCCTGTGATTCCTTTTTCCGTTCCCACGCCTTCGCAAGCGTTGGTGAATGTTAGAAAGAAAAGCACACCCCCTCCCCTTAAGACTTGCATAAAATCCCTGCTCGGCAGAGAAGTGCAGTAATTGCTAAAAGCCCTTTTGTTAAGATTAAAGATGTGTGTGTTTCCCAAGCTATGAGTTGTCAGACAATAAATAGCGTACCCTATAATAATTGGCCACACACACAGTTTCTTAAGCCCTGGGTAATATTGCTAAAAGTACACTCCTTTTTTTTATGACCCATAAAAAATTGTATAGTGTCATTTCAGAAAGAGAGCGAGATACATTTTCGACCATAAAAATATCCCCGTGCCTGTTACTCCTTTTGTGTGCAATACTTGGAGTCCCTGCTGTAGATTTCATGGGAACGGGAGCTGAAAAACACCTGCTTGTGAAAAACCACATGTAAGTCACGTGATTGAGATATAGAAACATGTCCTTATATGGACATTGGATTTGGTATTTGCGCACTGACCAACGGGAAGTCACCCTTTTGGTTGGGGAAAGTGGGGGGATGCGGCCGTGTTCCCAGAAAAGTACCCCCGTATGTTAGAGGCTTACGTGCAATTGGTTTTTTGAAAAAAGGTCAGTCCTGGTGATAGAGTCGAACGGAGAGCATCTAGTTGAAGAAGCGCAAAAGTTCTGTCCCCCCCCTCCCCTGTTTTGGATCTGGGAGAGGGGAAGCCAAAAAGAATTCTACGATTTTTCGACATTACTCCCAGAGATACGCTAAGTGGAAGTCGCAGAAGTGTTGCCTGCAAAATATAACGGAGAGTTTGCTGAAGAAATATGTCCCTTCCGAACTATTGGTCTAGAAAAAAGGGATCGGAGCCCCTCGTTTTAAGTTGAAATATCCTACATGTTGCAGTTGAGTATACCATAAGTACAATTGATTTCCCGAGTTCCCGCACTCTTAAGGCTTATTGAGATACGTGCTTAACGGAAGCCTTTATCGAGAGCAGCGTAATAAATGCCCTTGGCGGCAAATGACTGCTAGCATGTGGCAGTGAACGTCCAAGATTGTTTTTGTTGTTTCAAATACTTCTCAAGGTAAAATGTGGATACCCAAGAGCCGAAAAATCTCAGCCTAACGATTCGTGTCGCTGATGGATGATAGGCGATTATGTCGCAAAGCCCTCACGAAGTTACCGTAGCTCAGCGTACTGTTTCAGACGAAGGGAGGGTAGCGTAGAGACTGTTTTCAAAGAGTACTCCAAGTCTAATTTGGGCAACAGAAACGCCATAAATTAGTTTAAAAAAAGTGCTCTGGTGCAAGGAAAATTTGTGATCCACGTGAACAATACATATGAAAATACCCTAAATGGGTGAATGGTAGAAATAGCTGTAGGTAATAAATGTATTTTGTATTTGTTCTTAAATTCTTTTATTATTATTGAATATTCTTGTTATGAATTAATATTTCCATATGTTTGCAACAAAATTTGTGTTAGTGAATTCAGATGCCTTTTTTTTATTATGTTAAATTAAATAAAGGAGAATGTATTTAAAGGATATGCTTTAGTATAGTTCTTTAGTTTTTTTTTAGTTATCCTACCGTGATATTAGTTTGTTTGAATTTTAATCTCAATAGTGTCAAAATAACTATACTAAATTTTGTAATACCATGAAATTAAAGTAGTTTCTTTGAATGTTTAAAAGTAAAAATAGTTTTCAACCATTTCTTTTTTATTCAGAATTTTAAAGTAACTTATCAGGCTGGAAATCATATAAGCACTGATTAATTAATATACTTTTATCTTAAACTGAGTAAAGATATTTAGCTAATTAATAGAATTTTTAAAGCAAAACTGTTGGGAAGTTCACATGATTTAAAATGAATTAACTTATCTTATAAAAAAAAAAAAAAAAAAAAATATGGAGAAATTAAAATAGATGTACTAACACTATACTTTTTAGCCACAATGTCATTGTTGTATTATGGGATGCTTGTGTTTATATTGTAGAAATCTTATTGCTTGTAAAAAATTTTTTTCTTTCTATGCTCCCCACAAATAGATGGGAGATTCCAGGGTCTTTCTTCTATTTTTTTGAAATTTTAACAAAGGTCTTGAGCTTTAAAGTTATCTATTCGAGTTTGATATCCCATAAAACAACATTGACAAAATATTGGGTTCACTGCTACAGATCCTTATGTGCTACATCTGAGATCTAGACAGATTGAGAATTTTGTTGTGTTATCATTATTACCTACTGGAAATCATTAATATGTATAGAAACTTAATGAATATGTATTTTTTTTATTAGTTTTAAATTTTATCTTGGTAATCTTTCTTATCTCTGTAATTTCTTAACTTAACTTGTGTTATCTAATAGTATTTATCCTTATGAAATCTCCTTTTGTTTTGATTATCTTAAATTACAACAAAATTCATATAGAAGGTAGTCTAGTCCGGATCTCAGCTAACTCATTAGTGAAGTAGATGAAATATTTGAACTAATTAAGAAATTGAGTGTAGAAATGATTGTTTATATAGTAATGTTTATATGAAAAAACAATTTTATTGAATGAATTTTTTTATTAATTAATTTATGATCTGTAGTAGTCAAAAAAAAAGGACCCAACAGATTGGTGCCGTGTTTCTGAGCCTAATTATTGCAATATACACAATAAGTTGGTGCCGTGTTTCTGAGCCTAATTATTGCAATTTACACGATAAGTTGATGCCGTGTGGCAGAGCCTAATTATTACGGTATACACAATAAGTTGATGCCGTGTTGAAATGCCTGATTTTTGCAATATACACAATAAATTGGCACAGTACTGTAGAGCCTGAGTTTTACTAAACTGTGTTTATATTAAGTGTGCTTCAAAGTAAATAAATATATGTATTGTTGTTCTATTTTTATTATTTTGTTGTATGTTGTAAATTTGAGTAATAGGGGTATACATTGCTATTTTATGGGTATTTTATGCCATATTTAGAAGTAGTAAAAGTTTGTGTGTGGATATTTTATTATTCCCTTTTTTTCCCCTCTTTTATCTTTATTATTTTCAAATTTTGTATCGTATCTTGTGCACTTTAAAACGCAAAAATGGCACTCGACCCCTCTAAAGAGATGGCGAAAATTCAGCGAAAAACTGCCCTTATTGATAATCTCAATTATATTCCCCCATTCAGTGGCGAGGGTAATTCAGTTTCTTTTGGGGATTTTTATGAAAAATTGGACAGTTTTGCCAACATGTTTGGCTGGGATGATGAGGAAAAGAAATTTGCATTGCTATCCAGATTATCTGGTGCAGCTGGTATTTGCGCACTGACCAACGGGAAGTCACCCTTTTGGTTGGGGAAAGTGGGGGATGCGGCCGTGTTCCCAGAAAAGTACCCCCGTATGTTAGAGGCTTACGTGCAATTGGTTTTTTGAAAAAAAAGGTCAGTCCTGGTGATAGAGTCGAACGGAGAGCATCTAGTTGAAGAAGCGCAAAAGTTCTGTCCCCCCCCTCCCCTGTTTTGGATCTGGGAGAGGGGAGGCCAAAAAGAATTCTACGATTTTTCGACATTACTCCCAGAGATACGCTAAGTGGAAGTCGCAGAAGTGTTGCCTGCAAAATATAACGGAGAGTTTGCTGAAGAAATATGTCCCTTCCGAACTATTGGTCTAGAAAAAAGGGATCGGAGCCCCTCGTTTTAAGTTGAAATATCCTACATGTTGCAGTTGAGTATACCATAAGTACAATTGATTTCCCGAGCTCCCGCACTCTTAAGGCTTATTGAGATACGTGCTTAACGGAAGCCTTTATCGAGAGCAGCGTAATAAATGCCCTTGGCGGCAAATGACTGCTAGCATGTGGCAGTGAACGTCCAAGATTGTTTTTGTTGTTTCAAATACTTCTCAAGGTAAAATGTGGATACCCAAGAGCCGAAAAATCTCAGCCTAACGATTCGTGTCGCTGATGGATGATAGGCGATTATGTCGCAAAGCCCTCACGAAGTTACCGTAGCTCAGCGTACTGTTTCAGACGAAGGGAGGGTAGCGTAGAGACTGTTTTCAAAGACTACTCCAAGTCTAATTTGGGCAACAGAAACGCCATAAATTAGTTTAAAAAAAGTGCTCTGGTGCAAGGAAAATTTGTGATCCACGTGAACAATACATATGAAAATACCCTAAATGGGTGAATGGTAGAAATAGCTGTAGGTAAGAAATGTATTTTGTATTTGTTCTTAAATTCTTTTATTATTATTGAATATTCTTGTTATGAATTAATATTTCCATATGTTTGCAACAAAATTTGTGTTAGTGAATTCAGATGCCTTTTTTTTATTATGTTAAATTAAATAAAGGAGAATGTATTTAAAGGATATGCTTTAGTATAGTTCTTTAGTTTTTTTTTTGTTATCCTACCGTGATATTAGTTTGTTTGAATTTTAATCTCAATAGTGTCAAAATAACTATACTAAATTTTGTAATACCATGAAATTAAAGTAGTTTCTTTGAATGTTTAAAAGTAAAAATAGTTTTCAACCATTTCTTTTTTATTCAGAATTTTAAAGTAACTTATCAGGCTGGAAATCATATAAGCACTGATTAATTAATATACTTTTATCTTAAACTGAGTAAAGATATTTAGCTAATTAATAGAATTTTTAAAGCAAAACTGTTGGGAAGTTCACATGATTTAAAATGATTTAACTTATCTTATAAAAAAAAAAAAAATGGAGAAATTAAAATAGATGTACTAACACTATACTTTTTAGCCACAATGTCATTGTTGTATTATGGGATGCTTGTGTTTATATTGTAGAAATCTTATTGCTTGTAAAAAAATTTTTTCTTTCTATGCTCCCCACAAATAGATGGGAGATTCCAGGGTCTTTCTTCTATTTTTTGAAATTTTAACAAAGGTCTTGAGCTTTAAAGTTATCTATTCGAGTTTGATATCCCATAAAACAACATTGACAAAATATTGGGTTCACTGCTACAGATCCTTATGTGCTACATCTGAGATCTAGACAGATTGAGAATTTTGTTGTGTTATCATTATTACCTACTGGAAATCATTAATATGTATAGAAACTTAATGAATATGTATTTTTTTTTATTAGTTTTAAATTTTATCTTGGTAATCTTTCTTATCTCTGTAATTTCTTAACTTAACTTGTGTTATCTAATAGTATTTATCCTTATGAAATCTCCTTTTGTTTTGATTATCTTAAATTACAACAAAATTCATATAGAAGGTAGTCTAGTCCGGATCTCAGCTAACTCATTAGTGAAGTAGATGAAATATTTGAACTAATTAAGAAATTGAGTGTAGAAATGATTGTTTATATAGTAATGTTTATATGAAAAAACAATTTTATTGAATGAATTTTTTTATTAATTAATTTATGATCTGTAGTAGTAAAAAAAAAAGGACCCAACAATAGGCTTCGCCCTATCCTTACTTACTAAGTACATACAAAATTTTAAGTCTCTATCTCCATTTATTCCTGAGATTGAGCGTTTACAGACAGACAGACGGACGGCAATTCTTTTTTTCTAAAAAAATTTTTTTCGGAATCTCCATTAACTGAAATGTGTAAATCCGTCAAATTTTTTTTTTCGAGGGTCCGAAAAAAATAGTTCCGTATAATCGAGGTTACTGATATTAAATAGGCTTCTTCCTATTCTTGGGACTGCTTCTGGTAGGTGGACTATCCTTGGTGAGGATCAAATGATTGGTACTCAAAATTGCCGGCCCGATCTAGTTCTACAGAAAGGCAATGATATATTAATACTGGATGTTACATGCCCATTTGAAAATGGTGCAAATGCTTATGATATAGCCAGAAAAAGAATTGAAGATAAATATGCGAGTCTCGCTACTGAACTTGCTACTAACAATAAAAGAGTTCGTATAGAAGCAATCGTGGTCGGGGCCCTCTGATCTTGGGACCCCAAGAATGATAGAGTCATCCGGAGGCTATGCTCTGACAATTATGCTATGTTAATGAGAAAGATCATAGTATCAGAAACAATTAGCAATTCTCAAGATGTGTACTTTGAACATATCCGGATGGCTGATGGTCCTCAAGATTCCGGGGGTCGTCACTAGCCTGCCTGCTGCTTATATTCTTTTAGTGTTTTTTAATATGTTTTTATGTATGTTTTTAAATAAAGTTTTAGTATGTGTTTTTACATAAAGTTTTGTATAAACAAGGTTCTGAGATAAAGAACCATAGAACTGACTTAGGCTACATGGACACACACTTTATTTTTTTCTCGAATGGTCGCGACTAATTGTAAATTCCAGACCCACACGTAGTAACATTTCTCGTAGTAACCCTTTTCTGTTACTCTTATTAAAGAAAACTCTTGGCCTCCCGTCAAATGCCGCCAACGAATACGTGTATGGTGATAGAGAAGATGGCTTATTTGGTATTCCGTTGGCGGCTGAGGACAGTGGCATCGCCCTTATTGACGGGGGGTTCAAACTCTTAATATCTACCGATAAAGTTGTCCAAAAGTTAGATTGGGATGAGCTTGTGGAAACTGCAAATTATCGACAAGACTCCACCAGTCATCGTAATATTCAAGACTACCTTAATTCTGCGCCTGCTACCCGGACCTCTGATAAATATAGGTCGCCTTGGTCAAGAGCACGCCAAGCTACCAGGAGACTAGGGGTGAGGTTATCGATTGAGGATGCGCATAACATCGAGCTTGAATTTGGTGACGATGCTCAACGTAACAGGATGCTTATTTTTAAATCCATTAGAAAATTCCTTAGAAATAAACGTACCCTGTCACTGAGGGCTCACCCTCACCAAGGCAAAACGAATATATGTGTGGCTGTGGCCAAGTCCAGCTGTCACTTTTTCAGAGATGGCAAATATACAACATTCAAAAACTGGCGTTTTATACATAAGGCACGGCTGGGCTTGCTCTATCAACTGAATGCCATCAAGAAAGCCCGTGGCCACAGTAACATTAAATGTAGAAAATGTCCACTGCCGGAGACTTTACCTCATGTGTTAGACCACTGTATGGTACATAGTACCCTATATAAAAAGCACCACAATGCAGTGGTCAGTCGTATCAAAAAAGCTGCCTCTGGTAGATGGACCATCCTTGTTGAGGATCAAGTAATTGGGACTCAAAACTGCCGACCCGATCTTATTCTCCAAAAAGATAATGACATTTTAATTATTGATGTGACGTGCCCATTCGAGAAGGGATCGGAAGCCTTTACGATTGCCAGAAAAAGGAAGGAAGACAAATACGCTAATTTAGCTCATGAACTTACAGTAAATAACAAAAGAGTACGAGTTGAAGCGATCGTGGTCGGTGCCCTTGGATCTTGGGACCCTAAAAATGACAGAGTCATCCCGAGATTATGCTCAGAAAATTATGCAAAAATGATGAGGAAAATTATTGTTTCTGAGACCATAAGTTACTCTCAGGACGTCTATTTCGAACACACCCGGATGACTGATGGTCCTCAAGATTCCGGGGGTCGTCATTAGCCAGCCTGCTGCCTGCCTTTTAATTCTATGTACATTGTATTGCATGTTTAAATAAACTTTTATATGTGCTATATTTTTAAATAAAGTTTGTTAAACAAGGTTCGGAGATGGAGAACCATAGAACTGACTTAGGCCACATGGACACGCACTTTTAATTTTTTTTCCTCATTGGTCGCGATTAATTGTAAATTCCAGACCCACACGATGTAACATTTTTTCGTAGTATTCTTTTCTGTATGCTAAATGTCTTGTCTTTCTGTATGCGAAATGCGAAATACTCCACGATGGGGTAATCGAAAACAATTACATATTAGATATGGTGATGAGAAACAGTAAGATGAGGAAGAAAGACCTGTTTATTGCTTCCCTTGATGTCTCGAATGCTTTTGGTTCCCTCCCCCACTGGGTGATTTTTGAATCACTTAAACATGCTGGTGCGGGGGAGGATTTTATTTCTATAGCTAGAGACATCTATTGGGAGGCTATTACGAACTACAGGACAACTGACTTCCCTTTTGCCTGCGACTAGTGTGATGAGACGTTTCGTAACTGGCGCGGGCTGTCTAACCATCGAATTGCTCATAAGAAACAGAATATACAGGATAACTATAATAGAAAAAATGCACTGCCGATTGCTGGCAAGAATTTAAGAGCTGGTGGGAACTCTCGTACCCCTCCTTCTGTCAACAATAAAAATGCTAATATTAGTGTTAGTAATCGGAGTAGTGCTTCTAAGTCCTCCGTCAATGGCACCGGAGTGAGGAGGAATCCCACTGCCGCGGCCACCAGTGAAAAATCCTCTAATACTGATAAGTTTAATTTGAATAATATTGATAAATTCATACAGGATGCGAAAGCGTTTCTAAATGTGACTAGTAATACTGAAACGATTAATGATAGCGCGATTAATGACTCCATTATCATAACTCATGAGGATATCAATCGATTTGTGGAGGTGGTCACTGGTAGTGGAATTGATAAACCTGTTTCGTCTGTCGACTATCATGATATCTCCGGTGGCCAGTGTGACTTAACTATCAACTCCGTGGAGCATAATACTATTCAGTGCCCGTCCCAGGTGGCCATTGAGCAGTCTGCCTCTGTCCCGGTCCCTATTGATAGCCAGTCTGCTGCCACCTCGGGTTATAATTTAGCTAATGTGATTTTACCTAATGAGATTTTACCTTCTGATAATGATTTTAATTCTAAGCATTTTAATTCTTGTTTCCAACCCGGTGATACTACTGGTTTTAACAATTTATTTCCCACCCAGCCCCCTATACAGGTTGAGGGTGAGACCGTTTTTAATCGTTCTGATTTTAATCAACCTATTTTTAATGAATCTGTAAATTTTAATTCTTTTCTCCCTACTGCTGGGCTTTTTAATGATAGTAATCGGGGTGGTGGCAGTTGTAATACGTCTGTTGAGCACCTTGCAAATGACTATCAGAATCAGTGTAATGTGAACCATAATAATGCTAATAGTACTGAAACTATACCTAAAGTAATTTGTAATGGTTCTGTAGGTAGTTTTGATAATAGTTGCCCTAGCCAGGACCATGAGAATGTTGAACAGTATGTCACCACTGATAGTAACGATGGAATGAATCTGACAGTCAGAATAGTTCTATGAGTGTTGTTACTGATAAATTTAATGATAATCTTTCTGATGGTATGGATGGTGACGACGGTTACGATGGTGACGATGAAGATGACCCCGGCGGTAGTGGCGCTGGCGACGCTATTCCCGAGGCAATCCCGTCAGATCCCCCCCCTCGTCCCCCATTATTCCAACAGATTTACTCAAATTCTAAATGATAATAATGCCAATTTTGGTGAGTTTTGCTCCTTGGCTGATGACTTCATCAGCGCTAAAAAAAAGAATTAAATTTTAAAAATAGACAGGTCAACGGGGCAGCCCGTCCCCCTAAAACTATTGATCCAACTAATGCTACTGATATACAGAAACTTTACCGCAAGAACCGTAAGAAAGCCCTTAGATTAATTTTAAATGACAATAGTGATTTCTGTGATCTGGATCAGGAAGAGGTTGCTGATCACTATGACGGCCGGTCCTTTGATCCTCCGCCCGCAATTTATTTTATGGCTGAAGGTGATCCAGCTGCCGCGCAAATGAGCTGTGATCCTTTCACGAGGGTGGAGGTTTCGAGGAAGCTGAGATCTTGTGAAAGCTCCTCCCCGGGTCCAGATGGCTTGACTTATAACCATCTCCGCTTAGTTGATAAAAATGCTGTCGCTTTAACGCCCCTATATAATTGCTGTATTAAATTCAAAGCTGCCCCGCCGTCCTGGAAGAAAACTACTACCATTCTTCTGTATAAAAAAGGCAATAGATCCGACCCTGGGAACTGGCGGCCGATTGCCCTCGGCAATACGATATACAAACTTTATGCCAGCAGCCTGTCAAAGCGTCTCTACCTCTGGTTGGAGAAATATAAGATCCTGTCCCCCAACCAGAAGGGATTTCTGCCCCACGATGGGGTATTCGAAAACAATTACATATTAGATATGGTGATGAGAAACAGTAAGGTGAAGAAGAAAGATCTGTTTATTGCCTCCCTTGATGTCTCGAATGCTTTTGGTTCCCTCCACCACTGGGTGATTTTTGAATCACTTAAACATGCTGGTGCGGAGGAGGATTTTATTTCTATACTTAGAGACATCTATTGGGAGGCTATTACGAACTACAGGACAACTAAAGGCTAGTCTACCCCTTGTGTGGCCGCCGCCGGGGTCAGTCAGGACGACCCACTTAGCGGGGTGCTCTTTATACTGGCGATCAACTTCATTCTGTTTAAGATTCAGAGAGAGGGTTCTGTTAGAGACCCCGGCACGAAGGAGCTATTTCATTTTATCTTAGCATATGCTAATGACATGCTCCTTCTTGCTCGTAGTGCCGAGGATCTGCAGGCCCTCCTACATTTAATTAATGTTCTCGCTATTAGATTAGGCTTAAAATTCAATCCTAATAACAGGGCCTGATTATCAACGGGGCACTCTCCCACCAGAAAAAGTAAATAGAAATTTTTTCCTTATTCATGATAGTAATTTTGACTGAAAAGGGCCTGTAAACAAGGCGAAAATTTCAATGTAATTTTACTGGGGAGAGAGTGCCCCGTTAGTAATCAGGCTCTGCCTAATAAATGTGTAACTTTACATTACAGTTCTAAACCCCCTGCTGGCTGTCGTGACACCCGTTTAAACCTGGCTGGGTCTGAACTACCCTGCCTTATTGACAGTGACCCCCCTACTTTTTTTGGGTAAGCCTATCGGTAGTTTTCTTCCTAGGGACTCTGTCACGGTTGACAGCATAAAACAGAGGGGTCTTAAAATTATGTCATCCATGTTAACCCCTTGGCAGAGATTAGACTGCATTAAAACCTTTTTTTTTCCATCACTACTTGTTATGCAGGGAACCGACCAATTGTCCAAAACCGACTGGTCGTCTATTGATAATGCTTTAAAGCCCTTATTTAAGAAAGCATTGGGCCTGCGTACCGTGTCCCTTGCCTCCCTCCTCGCCATTTTATCTGCAAGGTCATCTTGACCTAGCCACGCGCAGTTCTCGGCTGCTATTTTTGAACTCTATGGACTTTGTCGCTATTTTAGGACTTTTTAAATCATGTTTTCGAATATTTTAGAGCTTTTATTTATTAATGATTAGGATTTTAATCTATTATAGCTGTATTTTAAGTGTTTTACTCTCATTAAGTGTATTTTAAATGTTTTACTCTCATTAAGTGTATTTTAAGTTTAATAATCTCTTGTTTTTTCTATTTAGTAGCTAACTGCTAGCTTTTGCTGTTTGAGGCTAACAGAGTATTTCAAAACATTGAAATCAAGTATATCAATATTTACTAATAAAATATATTTAAGCATTAAGATAATTTAAGATATTAATGTGCGTATTTATATGAATGATATAGTGTAAATATAGGCATTATAATAAGTGTATTTATAATGAATGTGTTTATTTGAATGATATAGTGTATGTTTCGTCGGTAAGTGTATGAAGTTCGTTCTGCCTATGCTGATTGTTCTCTGCGTCTGGTGTCCCTTGCCTCCCTCCTCGCCATTTTATCTGCAAGGTCATCTTGACCTAGCCACGCGCAGTTCTCGGCTGCTATTTTTGAACTCTATGGACTTTGTCGCTCTTTTAGGACTTTTTAAGTCATATTTTCGAATATTTTAGCGCTTTTATTTATTACTGACGAGGATTTTAATCTATTGTAGCTATATTTTAAGTGTTTTATTCTCATAAAGTGTATTTTAAGTTTAAAAATCTCTTGCTTTTTCTGTTTAGCAGTTAGCGTTGTTTTTGTGTCGTTTACTTACCTATCCTATAGCGATTTAACTGCTTCTATTAAATATAAAGTTGTTTTTATGTATCGTGTTAACATATGGGTACTACGTGGGTCTGCGAATATGTCCATTTTTATTATTTTTGAATTTATGATTTATCAATTAACGCATTCGTCCCATGTGGCCTGCAGCTGTTAAGTTCATTTCTTTCTATTTTATCCTTATTTAATTGCCCAGTTCTTTACTTGTAAGTGGTTCTTGTCTCAGACTACTGTCATACTTTAATTTTTATCTTGTTTGCTTAATGTACCCAGTGTTTTGTCCTAACGGACGTCAGTTGATGCCTACTTGCTTAATGTGAACATAGACTTTCTGTTTATGTATATAGCACTGCTGTACTATCTTGAGCTGAGAGCAAACTTGTGTTTTTAACTTTCAACGTTTTATCTTTTTTTTAACTTTTATATGTTATCTCTTTGCTCATATATTTCTCGACCAACTTTTAACACGGAAAGTTGTAAAATACGACCGTGATTCCTCGAGCAACCTTTAACATGAAAGGTTGTAAAATACGACCGTGATTTTCTTTCATTTTTCCGTTATCGATGTGTCCCATTGTATGGGAATTTTGTTAATTTTTGTTTCTTGTATATAGTATTCATTCATCTGTAAATATTCATTTTCATTTGTACATATTCATGTTCATGGTTTTAGCGTTTACAAGTGCTCATTTACAAGCACGGTTTTAATGTTTTATTGTTTACATGTATTTTTGACAAGTACCGTTTTAAAATGGTGTAATATTCTTCAGTAAATAAATATTGCATTGATTTTTCTCTTTATAGCATAGCTGGTGTATCCCAAAATAATAACGCTGCGGGCCCCAGTGGCAGTGGTACGGAAGATAATGATGCTGAGGATGAAGCTGAGAAAATTATTTTATTCCCTCCTCGCTTAAATGGCTCCCACCTCACCGTTTCTTGGCCAATAAAATGCCCAGTTAAATGTTTGATTGGCCTTTGCCAAACCCGGATTAAGAGTGATACTGGTAAAAACGACAAGTATTCTGTGGTTCACGGACTCGTTCGTCACATGAAGCAAATCCATAAGGTCGAGGTTTCCGGGAAAACTAATTGGTGCAGTGTGTGCCATAAGGTGATCGGTAGGTGCCCTTCGAATCATGAGTGCTTTAAACACAGAAATATGCTTGTTCAAACTAACGATGGTTGTCCCTTCCAGTGTGACCAATGCGACATAGCTTTCCCAAACTGGAGGGGGTTTAGTAACCATAAGAAATTGCATACTAAAGAGGAAATTCAAAACAAATACAATGTTAGAAATGCCCTACCGGTCACCGGTAAAAGGAAAGTGGCTGGTGGTGGTGCCACTAGTACTAAAGTTACTAAGGGTAATCTTTCTTTATGTAGGAATACCAGTAATATTTCTATGATCAGTAGTAAGTCGATTAGAAAAGCTGCTAATAATGTCTCCCCCACTGACAGAACTCTTAGAAATAAGGTTAAAAAGCCAATAATTGATGGGGGTCAGATTGATAGTTTCATTAGTGAAACTAAGAAGTTTATTAATAAAGAGAAGCCTGTTACCTCTAGAAACACAAATAATGACAACCTGCCTATTAACATTACTGATGAGGATGTCGAGGAGTTTTTGACTATTGTTACGGGGAGTGGTTTGAATGACTCTACGTTCACTTCTTGTAGACGTAATCCTCCAGATATTAAAACTCCTAGCGACTCCAACTGTGCTCTTAGCTGTGATGCTACTAATGTTGGCAATGACCTAGTTCAGGACTCATCCCAGGTCCCGTGGCAGTCGTTCTCTGTCCAGGCCTGTAACAATGGTCAGGATGCAACTGCCTCGGGTCCGGTTATTAGCGATAATGGTGAGATAAGTGTTTTAAACTCTGTTGATGAGGAAAAATGCCCGGTGAATATACTCAGTTCTAAAGATTTTAATGTTTTAACCTCTACTCCCGATTTTAATTTGCAGCCCCCTATACAGGTTGAGTCTGATCAGATTTTTAATGAATCGGTGATTTTTAACTTTTTTAATCCTACGTGTGATATCCCTAAGCATTCTTGGGGTTTGTTTACCCGAGGTAGTAAGGACATCAGTTCTGAGTGCCCTGCTGGTAGGAAGGATAGTTTGGACCCCATTAATATTAATGTTATTAATCCTTGTACTTCATCTGAAGTTGGGACTACCATCCCCAAAGTGCTAGATGTTCCTAATTATCAGGATACTATTCCTAAGACTATCGAAGTGATCCAAGGTATCCGTGAGCCTAGTGATTTGAATAACTCTAATGATGATGCTAGTTCTAATGGCTCTGAGTCTACTATTAATGCTGAACGGTGCGTTAATGATGGTGATGTTGTGAATAGTGATCCCGGTGATGACGATGATGGTGACGACGATGACCCCGGTGGAAGTGGCGCTGGCGACATTATTTCCGAGGCAATCCCGTCAGACCCTGAATTTATTGAAAGGTATGCTAAGAGATTTATGGATATTTATAATGATCCTAGTGCTGAGTTTTCTGAGTTTGAAAGTATTGCTGTGGATTTTGTCTCGGCTGTTAAAAAGCATTTAAATTTTAAGTCGAAACCGGAGGATGGGACAGTCTGTCCACCTAAAGTAATTGACCCCAATAGCCATATCGACATTCAAAAACTATAGAAAAAACCGAAAAAAGGCCTTACGTTTGATTTATAATGATGACTCTGATTTTTTGTGATCTGGACCCGGAGGAGGTTGCTGACCATTATAATTGTACTGCTTTTGACAAACCTTCTAATGTGGATTTCCTGAATGAGTATACTCCTGCTAAAGAAAGAATGAATACTAATCCATTCACTAGGAATGAACTCTCTAGAAAACTCCGGGCTTGTGAAAACACCTCCCCGGGCCCAGATGGCCTGTCTTATAACCATTGGAAATTAGTTGACCTTAAAGCAATAGCCCTCACCCCCCTTTACAATTGTTGCATCAAGTTCCAAGCTGTCCCGTCCTCTTGGAAAAATACAACTACAATTTTGATATACAAAAAAGGAGAAAAGTCTGAACCGGGCAACTGGCGGCCGATTGCGCTTGGGAATACCATCTACAAGCTCTACGCCAGCTGCCTTACTAAGAGACTTTACCTCTGGCTGGAGAAAAATGACAATCTTTCTCCATGCCAGAAGGGCTTTTTGCCTCACGATGGGGTTTTTGAAAATAATTACGTCTTGGATAGGATGATGAGGAATTCTAAAATTAAGAGAAAGAACATTTTTTTTGCATCGCTAGATGTATCTAATGCGTTTGGATACCTGCCCCATTGGGTGATTTTTGAAGCCTTAAGGCTTGCTGGGGCAGGGGAGGATTTTATTTCTATTATACAGGACGTCTATAAAGGTGCTAAAACAAGTTACAAAACTACGAAAGGTCATTCAACATCTCGTGAGGCAACCACTGGGGTCAGGCAAGGGGATCCACTTAGCGGGGTACTCTTCATCCTGGCCATTAACTTCATTCTTATTAGGATTCAAAGAGAGGGGTCTGGTAGCAGGGTTGGCAAGTTTTTGACAGTATGCGGTTTTATCCGGTTAAAACCGTGGTTTAAACCGTCATGGCTAAAACCTCTTGTCAAAAACCTCGTCAGAAACCTCAAATACTACACTGATCTGTAAAATTTCACATTAAACATCTGTCACACATATACAACATTAGATGTAATATTAAAAATTCACTTTTACTGTATTGTATATTATCATTTCCGGAAAAAAAAGAAAAAAAAAATCTGACATTTGGGCTGCCTCCAAACTTGCTCAACTAGCAATGCTTCTGCTATGAAGCCCTGCTAGCTCAGCACCAACTGAGAGAGTATTTTGGAACTTTGGCTTCATACACTCTAAACTCAGAAACCATTTGGGTGTAAATGAATGTGCTAAATTGGATATGTGCTATAGGATGCTGTGGGGTAAAATTGATCCAGATTATTAACTGTACAAAATCATTTTCTTCTGATTGACCATTCTAAAAAACAATGTTTTATTGCAATTAAAGTAATTTCATTTTTTTTTTGTAATTATTAATTTACAGTATAATTAATTTTAAATAAGAAATTACTTAAATCATTAAGACTTATTCAATGTTTCTCTTTTGTTCTTAAAATGTTTAAAGTGCATTACACGTTTTTGACAGTTTAAGCCAATTTTTGACGGTTTAAACCAGTTTTTAACACTTGTCATGTCAAAAACCAGTTTCTGACGTCAGAAACCCAACCCTGTCTGGTAGGGATCCGGAACTGAGAAACTTCTTCCACTTTATACTTGCATATGCCGATGACGTTTTGCTTATCGCTAGATCGGCGGGGGACCTCCAGGCTCTTCTTCACCTTATTTATATTCTTGCTTCTAAAATAGGGCTTAAATTCAACCCAAGAAAATGTGCAACTCTTCATCATAGTAATAAACCCCCTACTGGATGTCGTGATACAATCTTCAACTTGTCCGGGTCACAAATTCCCCATTTGGAGAATGGTGATGCAACTAAGTTTTTAGGTAAACCGATTGGGGTGTTTCTGTTGTGCAAAAGTTAATTTTCCATCTGTATATTACTTAGGTCTCACGTCCCTGAGATATATTCTTTGTTTTCCTGCTTAGCACATCGATCACGATCGTAATATCGGAGATGCGCGATGTCTAAAGTAAACAATCTCTCATGTTTCTAATTCCTTCTATCTTCTGACGTAACTTTCGGTTGCAGGAAGTGTTTATTCATTACGTATGTATTACATCATCGCCACGTGCCGCTCCTGATTGGATGCTGAGACTGCACATGCTTTGCGCATGCTTTGAGCTGCTTGAAAGCAACTATATATACTTCTGAAGAGCTGAATCTCTCTCTTCTGATTTTGCTTTACAATGTGGTGATGTGTACTGCAGTATATCACTAGTTTATGCCTTTGCAAGTAGCAAGGCTTAGTTCATCTGTTATTATGTTTTTAATTAAATAAATAGTTTAGTTTTTAACTTAGCCATTTTTATTCAGAAGTCACTATCTTTGTCTTACTTTACACTTTGAGGCCCGGTGGTTTAACCAAAAAACCCTATATTTCTCAAGATCCGGTTATGGGCCGAATGTGTTTTAAATTTAAGGAATATAAATATTTAATTAAGTAAAGTGAGATAGGATAAAGTTTCACTCTGATGAATGGCCAAGAATACTTGAGAAGGGGGGCCTGTTACGCCTTCAATGTTGACTCAAGACAGCTGTTTTGATAATGGAAGTCGGCAGATGTTTTGATAGTGCACTTCATGAAAAGGCTCCATTTTTGTTTTTCTTTCCTAGTGAAGATAAAATGAAAGTGTTTATCAGATAGATGCAAGGTAATTTATCTCTCTTTAAGTTGTGTACTTGCAACTGATAACGATGTGCCGTGAATATTGTTTACATTTGAGCTGCTGATAACAAGTTTGCTGCCGGTGATGTTTATGCTTACTTGTGGTTCTTGTGGTTTACATTACAGCTGTTATAGAAAGTGGATGGTGTTTTTCTCCATTTTGGATAGTTGTTTTAGTGTGAATTATTGAGTGCTTACGGTGTGCCATAGAACTTGGTCATCATGATGGAAGTTTTTTTTCAGATAGACACTGAATAATTTGGACTCAAGTTTATTTTTATTTGAACTTTAATGGCTTACTGCAATATATTATTTTATTGAATTAATTTATAGGACTTTTTGGGACTTTAAAAATTTAAATATTTTACTTGCTTTTTTTGAAAAAAAAATTTTTTTGGTAAAAGTTAAATGTTAGAATTTAATTATAAAATTTAATTACAGGTATTTAATTGAAATAATTTGAACTTAAGGGATTATATTTTTGATATATTGTGTATAATTGAATTGTTAATTATCAAATATTAATTAATATTTAAATTAGTTAATGAAATTATTAGTAGTTTATGAATGTTGTATTTTAAAGTATACACTATTGTTGAATGGTTCTTTTTTAATATTCTATTGAAAGTTTAAGAGTTTCTAACATTCTTTTATTATATATACAATATTGTTAAATATTTTTAAAGTGTTTTGAAATATATTTGAATTTTTTTCCCTAAATACAAAATGGAATTTTCAGTTCAAAAGCTGAATAGCAGTAACTATTACACTTGGGCAGAGGAAATGCAGGTCTATATGATGGATCGTGGTGTTTGGGAATTTGTGGAGAAACCAGATCTTGAACCACCTGCTGATTTGGCTGGGAAGGAACTTAGAAATTTTGAATTGCGTAGGGATGGAGCATATACCTCAATTTATTTGAACATTGAGAAGCCATATCGTTCTATTATAAGTGATACTAAAGATGCTTATGTAGCATGGAAAAAGTTAAAAGAGCGATACCAGCCAACATCTCGTAGTAGGATTGTTAGTTTATTGGATAAATTTTTTTCATCGAGGTTTAGTAATGGGGATGACATTAGTATCTATGCAGCTAAACTTAAAAAAGTAGTCAATGAATTAGCAGATGCTAACCATAAAATGGATGAAATGTATCAGTCTTTCCAACTCATAGTGACCTTGAACGCGTATGGGATATCTTCGACCCCCGGAGTCTTGGGGACCATCTGCCATCCGGGTGTGCTCAAAATAAACATCTTGCGAGTAACTAATCGTCTCAGATACAATGATCTTCCTCATCAGTTTAGCATAACTGTCCGAGCACAATCTCCAGATGACTCTGTCGTTCTTGGGATCCCTAGACCCAAGGGCACCGACCACGATCGCTTCAACTCTCACCCTCTTATTATTAATAGCAAGCTCTTCCGCAAGATTAGCATATTTATCCTCTTTGGTTTTTCTTGCCACAGCAAAGGCTTCTGCACCGCTTTCAAATAGACAGGTAACATCAATTATAAGTATATCATTATTTTTTGAAGCACGAGATCGGGTCGGCAATTCTGTGTCCCAATGATCTGGTCCTCACCAAGGACTCTCCACCTACCAGAAGCAGCATTTTTTATTCTACTGACCACTGCATTATGTCGCTTCTTATACAGAGTACTGTGCGTCATGCAGTGGTCAAGTACGTGAGGTAAAGTCTCTGGTAGGGGACATCTTCTACATTTAGTGTTTGTGTGACCACGGACTTTCTTGATAGCATTGAGTTGGTATAACAAGCCCAGCCGCGCCTTATGAGTAAATCTCCAGTCTTTGAACGTTGTATACTTTCCATCACGGAAAAAGTGGCAGCTGGACTTGGCCGCAGCCACACATATATTAGTTTTCCCTTGGTGAGGATGAGCTCTCAGCGACAGGGTACGTTTATTCCTCAAATATTTCCGCATTGACTTGAAAACAAACTTCCTATTGCTGAGGTTCTCCTCCCCAATAACTAAATCGATATTATTTGCATCTTCAATGGACCACCTCACACCCAATCTCTTCGAAGCTTGTCGAGCCCTGGACCAAGGTGATTTATATTTGTCTGAGGTCCGGGTGGCAGGTTCAGAATTTAAATAATTTTGCATATTTAAGTGGCTGGTGGAGTCGTGGCGCCAATTCGCAGTTTCAACTAACTCATCCCAGGCCAACTTTTGGGTAGTAGTGTCAGTGGAAGTAAGCAGCTTGTACCCCCCGTCAATAAGAGCGATATCACTGCCTTCTGCCGCCAACAGAATACCAAATAAACCATCTTCTCTATCGCCGTAAAGATATTCGTTGGCGGCATTGGACAGGAGGCCAAGTGTCTTCTTAACCCTTTGCTCCCCAGTGGTTTAGGTCTTAAACCACCAATCTTTAATTCGTATATTTCAGTTCCCACCAGAAAATTAAAACAACAATATTTGCTTTAATCAATAACAGAACATTCCATATTTAAATAAAACGAAATTAGCCATTGAATTTTTCTGGTGTGAAATGAACTACATAGTTTCTAGAACGTGTTCTGGCATGGGAATTAAAGGGTTAATTAAAGGTCGAAGGGTATCATCAATTAATGTCCAATCTGTTTTAGAAAGATGTTCAGTTCTTTGCAAAAACTGTAAAGATGGGAAAAAGAAAGACTTAAGGCAGTCGATTCTCTGCCAGGGGATTAACTGGGAGATCATTATTTTAATGCCCCTCTGCCGGATATTGTCAACAGTGACCGAGTCACGAGGGAGAAACTCTTGAAAAATATAGGGTGGTTTGGTTAAACCACCGGGCCTCAAAGTGTAAAGTAAGACAAAGATAGTGACTTCTGAATAAAAATGGCTAAGTTAAAAACTAAACTATTTATTTAATTAAAAACATAACAGATGAACTAAGCCTTGCTACTTGCAAAGGCATAAACTAGTGATATACTGCAGTACACATCACCACATTGTAAAGCAAAATCAGAAGAGAGAGACTCAGCTCTTCAGAAGTATAATATATAGTTGCTTTCAAGCAGCTCAAAGCATGCGCAAAGCATGTGCAGTCTCAGCATCCAATCAGGAGCGGCACGTGGCGATGATGTAATACATACGTAATGAATAAACACTTCCTGCAATCGGAAGTTACGTCAGAAGATAGAAGGAACTAGAAACATGAGAAATTGTTTACTTTAGACATTGCGCATCTCCGATATTACGATCGCGATCGATGTGCTAAGCAGGAAAACAAAGAATACATCTCAGGCATGCGAGACCTAAGTAATATACAGATGGAAAATTAACTTTTACACAACATTAGGCCACCCTCTCGCGATCACTGAGATCCCCTTAAAACATGTTCTATAAAAAGTAAACTTCAAGAGATTATATATCATACTATATAGCAAAAACTCGAACATCTCCAAAGCCACTTCCGATTAGAAACCAAGACTGCTTACACTACTCATCCCAATGGAAGAAAAACATATATATAAATAATTCATAAGTACAATTCAAAACAGTAACAACAATTTAAATATATATATTCCAGACAACAAAAACAAATATCTTAATGACGACAAACTACATTTCATTAACTAAGTTTCAATTATACCTATAGTCCAATAATTTAAACAAGACATCCAACTTAAGTGCACCATTGCAATAAGGCATTTCAAAAATTCTTAGAAAGTTAAAACTGTTCTTAGAACTTGCATAAAAGTTACAGATTCATAACACTTAAAATATCACATCATGAAACACTGGAGGATATCAAAGACTTAAAGTTACTATGGCTTTTTAAAGTACACAGTTTAAAAATTCAAAAATTTATAGAAAAATATTTAAAGTATTTATACAAACAGTTTTGAGATAAAATTTTGAAGAGACACTTTAACCAAAGCTTTAGTAAAAACATCTGCCAAGTTATCATTACTTTTAACGTAACATAAATTAAATAACTTCTCAAAGACCAGATCTCTCAGAAAATGCAATCTGACATCAATATGTTTTGACATAGCATTTTTAATAGGAGATTTGCAAAAATCTATGGCAGATTTATTATCACAATAAAGTTCATAATGTATTATCTCATCCTTAAACAAACCCATCTCAAAACATTCACTAAGTATGTGTCTAACCCAAGTGATTTCCTTTGCAGCTTCGGTAAGAGCAATAAATTCTGCCTCCATAGTAGAAAGGGCGACAGACTTTTGCTTGAAAGTCTTCCAAGAAACAGGTGCCTGACCAAAAAGCAATAAAGAACCTCCCATACGTTTCCTATCGTCACGATTAGTGGCATAATCTGCATCACTAAAACAGCTTACTTTAAGGTTATCAATCTTAGATAAATCAAGCTTCCTCTCTCGAGTAGCATACAAATAACCAAGTAGCTTAATTAACCCGTTCCAATGAGTTGGTCCAGGATTTTCCTGAAACTGGGAGAAAAGATTTATCGCCAAACAAATGTCAGGCCTAGTTCTGTTGGCTATAAAAGCAAGACACCCAACAAGACTACGATATGGAATATTCTGCATATCATTAAGTTCTATTTCATCTTTTGGACAATCTGACTTGGAATAAGCAACTCCTTTAGAAATGGGGAGAGAAGTAATTGGGGGGTTATATTCCTTAAACATATCGTAAACCTTTTCAATATAACTCTTTTGGTGAATGAAAAGTTTACCATCACCCTCATCAAATTCCACACCTAGGAGTTTCTTTGTACGTCCCAATAATTTAAGATCAAACTTAGATTTTAAAAGATTTATAACTTCAGAAACTAGAGTTTCTGTTTGCCCAAAAAGTATAATATCGTCCACATACAACAACAATAGAACTTTTCTTTTAAATATGAAAACACAATTTGCCCATTTCAATTTCTTAAAATTTAATTCCTCTAGTACATGCTGAAGCTCAAAGTACCACTGACATCCACTTTGTTTGAGACCATAGATTGCCTTCTTAAGGCGACAAACATAGTTGGACTTTTCACTATCAACATACCCTTGAGGCTGACTCATAAAAACCTTTTCTGATAAATTTGCATATAAATATGCACAGTTAATGTCAATTTGACGATGAACCCAACCAAAGAAACAGACTAATATACTAAAAAATAGTCTAATAAGGGAAAAATCAACCACTGGGCTATAAACATCCTCGTAAGAGATACCTTTTTCTTGCCTAAAACCTTGTGCGACAAGTCTTGCTCTATAACGAGCAATTTCACCTTTCTCATTACGTTTAATGTAGTATACCCAGCGATTGCCTAAAATTTTCTGATCCTTAGGTTTGGGGACAAGCTCCCACACGCGCCTTTCTCTCATGGTTGAAATTTCATCATCCATCGCCTTAGACCATTCCTTTTTAAAAGGAGATCGTACAGCCTCAAAATAGTATGACGGCACTTTTACCTCACAAGGAAGGTCTCCATACGGGCATACTCAGAAAAATCGGAAAAAATTATAGAATGTTCTTCTCATATAGTTATATATGTTTATAAAAAAAATTTCGGCGGAACCTCCTTATAACGTCCGTAAAAAAATAATAAAAATTTCGTTTATTTGGCGATTTATCTCTGGTTGGCGAAAAAACGAAATTTTGAAAAATACGCTTTTACGCTTCGAATACTTTTTAAAGAAAAAACTTTCTATGGTCAATTTATTTAAATAAGTTTAGTTTAAGTAATTTTAGTTTTGAATTTTTACTTTACTTTAAGTGTAATTTTGTCATATATGTTTATATGTACTTATAACAAAATGAAATTAATATATTTTATCATTTAAAACACAATTTAAATTGATTAAAATTGTTCCAAATTGAAAAATACACTGTTAAAAATCTGCTGCATTTTGTTGCAACGCACTCCCTTGCTTGTATAGAAAACGGTTACTTGGCCGTGAAATGGAGCTTTCTCATTGGTTGGAATAGAGATATTATATACAAGCGGTGGAGTGCGTTGCAACAAAATGCAGCAGATTTTTAACAGTGTATGAAACGGTCAATTCACCGTGCTATGGAGCATTCTCATTGGTCAGAAGAGAGATATTCTATAAAAGTAGTGGAGTGACGTTGCAGTAAATGCTGCAGATTTTTAACAGTGAAGTCAATTAAAATCAATTTTCAGATTCGTTAAAATCGTCTGCTTTTGGCGAGGAAATGCACTGCTCGGCCAAATTCCGCGTCGCTTTCAGCTTTTCACGCCAATTATTTCAAACTATTTTATTTTTTTACATATCTAATAATGTAATTCCGCCGCTAATTTTCACTGATCCTTTATTACCTACATGAGTAGTTTAATTCGTATTTTTTTCAAAAAATTCTGAGTATGCCCCCAATGGAGACCTTCCTTGTCAGTCATGTTAGCCTCATGGTGCTCAACTTTGGGACGGAGTTCTACACCAGAATAATTATCTTTCTTTTTAAAACTAAAGAATTCTTTCCTATATTCAATATTTCTAGCTCTGCAATAATTTTCCACATCTTTATGAGATCTAAGCCTAGTATTTGTTCCTTCAATACCGTAATATATATCATTCTGAGAGTTATCTTTTCGCATAACAGCTTTTCTGACCCACCTAATGGCTTCACCACCAATTCGAAATCTAAATTATCCTGCACTGGAGATTCATTATCTGACTCTTCTGTTTCAGAATGAGCTAATACCTTTTCGGGAGTGCCTAGAGATTTTATAGATTCTGACAGTTTATTTTGATCAGATTCCGATTCAGAATCAGATTCATCTGTATCAAAATACTGGACTCTACTCTTAGGCAAAGCTTTCCCGTTCTCAGGATTACGACCCATGGTGCCCAGGACGCGACCACTAAACATCTCATTTTCATTAAAACTAACATTTAGAGTTTCCTCAACAACACCCTTTTCAGGATTATAAATTCGATATCCCTTAGTCTGCCCTGCAGAACCAACCATGATACCTTTGGTAGCACGCATTTCAAATTTCTTCCGGAGTTGTTTGGGGATCCCTATAAATGCAGTGCATCCGAACGGCTTTAAGTGACTTACTGAAGGACGTTTTCCACCATATAATTCAAATGGTGTTTTAGATTGACCCTGGTGGACAACTCTATTCCAAAAATATGTGAAACAAACAGCTGCCTCAGCCCAAAATTTTTGGTCTAGATTACTGTCCTTCAACATCGCTCGAATCCCATTATTTACAGTGCTATTGAATCTCTCTGCAGTTCCGTTTTGTTCCGGTGTATACCGATTCGTTTTCTCATGATGTATCCCCTCCTTGTTAAAAAGCTGTTTAAATCTGGCATTACAATATTCGCCCCCATTATCTGACCTTATACTTTTAATTTTGTTTCCTGTGAACCTCTCTGCTCTATTTTTAAACCTAACAAAAGTTTCATAAACCTCATCGTTACTCTTAATTGGAAAAAAAACAGCCTTTTTAGAAAAATCATCTATAAAAGAGACAAAAAAACGAGAACCACCGATTGAAGGGACTGGCATTGGTCCACAAACGTCGGTGAAAATAAGCTCGAGAGGCTTACGTGTTCTATTTTCGGGTAATGGTTTAAAACTTATCCGTCAATTCTTTGCTAAACGGCAAGGTTCACAATTAAGTTCCTGATTTTCAATCTAGGTAACCCACGAACTCTATCATTTTTACTGGTCTCAACTATATAATTTGTGTTGATGTGACCATATTTCTTATGCCAAGTCTCAAGGTCAGGCATTGTAGTTTGAGTGAAATGCAGATGCTCTCTGACATTATTATTAGGGTATTTTGGTCTAAGAAAATACAAGCCATTTTCTCTTTTTGCAAAGAAATCCAATTCCCCTTTACAATTATACACAAAAATTTTACCATTTTTGCCAACAAATTTGCCCCCCTTTTTATCCACAGCACATCCAGCAAACAAATTCCTTCTTAACTTAGGAGAATAAAGAACATTATTTAAAGTTATTTTCTTTTGGGTACCTTTTACATTTACTAAAAATTCTACTTTGCCTATACCCTCAACTGGGCAAGATTCTTCACCGATAGCAACAGATACTGTTGTATCGCCTGCTGGTCTACGTTCAACAAATAAATCTTTATTACGGCAAAAATGAGAAGAAGCAGCGGAATCTACAACCCAAGACAAATCATCAGGACTCTTACTACCTTGACTGTAGTTAGCCTCTACAATATAACTCGAATTGTCCCTGTCGAAATTCCCCTTTGGCTTCGACTTTTTACCCTGAAATTTAGTAGGATTTGGTTTCTTTTCTGGACAACTAGAGGCAAAATGGTTTAAACCAGAACAATTAAAACACCTAATTTCTTTTTGTTTATTGGATTTGACACTATTTCTATATTCCTGTTTATTAACTTTAACCTTATATGCAGATGCATCCACGCGTTCAAGGTCACTATGACTCGTCGTCTATTGATAATGCTTTAAAGCCCTTAATTAAGAAAGCATTGGGCCTACCATCTAATGCCGCCATTGAGTATTTATATGGCGATAGAGAAGATGGATTATTCGGAATACCGTTGGCGGCTGAAGATAGCGATATAGCTTTAATAGATGGGGGGGGGTTCAAGTTACTAACGTCAAATGATAAGATAATTCAGAGGCTAGCCTGGGGCGAGTTAATTGACACTGCAAACTGGAGGTACGAGTCCACCAGTCTGCTGAATGTTGATAAATATCTTAACTCCGCACAGTCCTACCGCACCTCAGACAAGTACAGGTCTCCCTGGTCGCGGGCACGCCAGGCCACTAAAAGATTAGATGTGCAGTGGCAGACAAATGACGCTCTTCAGGTGAATTTAATTATTGAGGTGAGGCCCAGAGCAATCGCAAGCTGATCTTTAAGAGCATGCGTAAATTTCTGAGGGGGGAGCGAACGCAATTGCTCCGGAACCACCCACATCAAGGCAAGACTAACGCTTGCGTGGCCGCAGCTAAGTCCAGCTGCCACTTTTTCTCCAACGGACAATATACTACATTTAAAGACTGGATATTTGTCCATCGTGCGCGGCTGGGCTTGTTTAACAAATTAAACGCCTATACTCATGCTCGCGGCCACAGTAATAAGAAATGTCGCAAGTGTCCTCAGGTGGAGACCCTGCCTCATGTCCTCGATCACTGCATGGTGCACAGCACCTTATACAAAAAACGACATAATGCAGTGGTCGGGAGAATTAAAAAAGCTGCTATTGGTAGGTGGGCTCTGCTTGGGGAAGATCAAGTTGTTGGAAGCGCCAACTGTCGTCCCGACCTGGTGATTAAGAAGAACAAGGACATCCTTATTCTGGATATCACATGCCCGTTTGAAAATCGTCTAAATGATTTTAGTGAGGCTCGTAAAATTAAAGAAGAAAAGTACAAGGAATTAGCACAAGAGCTCTCTGCAAATGGATGTAACGTCAGGGTCGAGGCGATAGTTGTTGGAGCCCTGGGTTCCTGGGATCCTGCCAACGACAAGGTCATTAGACTATGTTCCGAGAAGTATGCTAAGATTATCCGTAAAATTATTGTAAGTGAGACCATCAGCTACTCCCGGGACATATACTATGAACATAACAAGGGTGATCCACAGGACTCAGGGGGTCACCAAAGATAGCCATGCTGCTGTTTGATATTCTCTGTATGCTTTTAATATTTTTATTATGTATTTGTAAATAAAGTTATTTTATCATGTTTTTAAATAAAGTTTGTTTGACAAGGTTCCGAGATAAGGAACCACAGATTAAATTAAGGCCACATGGACACACACTATTAACTTGCACGATTGTAATTCTAGACCCACACGGATTAATATTTACCGTAGTATCTTTTCTGTATGCTATATGTCTTTTCTTTCTGTGCGAAATGTTGGGTGATTGATTTTTTTTTTTTGCACACAAAATTTCATTTTATCTGCAAGGTTAAAATACGTTTTCTTGTTACGGTCTTATACAAAAATTGCTGCTGATACAGAAACTGCTGCTATTGTTCTGAAATTAAATAATTGAATGTGCTGAAGTTATAAGCAAATAGTTTTTTTAATATCTTTTGTTTCTTCTGTGAATGAAAAATAATGATAATGGTGAACATGAAAATTTATGGTTTTAAATTCGTGTCCCTTGCCTCCCTCCTCGCCATTTTATTCGTCTTGTCCCGTTCCGCCATTGCTTGCTTGGACACTATTTTGAGATTCTGCTGTATTTTGGACGTTTTAATGGAGATATAAGACATTAATAATATTTGTGATTTAATATAAGACAGTGATTGGAGCACGTTGTTAGAAGTGATTGATTTTTTTTTGCACACAAAATTTCGTTTTATCTGCAAGGTTAAAATACGTTTTCTTGTTATGGTCTTATACAAAAATTGCTGCTGATACAGAAACTGCTGCTATTGTGCTGAAATTAAATAACTGAATGTACTGAAGTTATAAGCAAATAGTTTTTTTTTAATATCTTTTGTTTCTTCTGTGAATCAAAAATAATGATAATGGTGAGCGTTGAAAATTTATGGTTTTGAATTCGTGTCCCTTGCCTCCCTCCTCGCCATTTTATTCGTCTTGTCCCGTTCCGCCATTGCTTGCTTGGACGCTATTTTGAGATTCTGCTGTATTTTGGACGTTTTAATGGCTTTTAATCTCATGTTTATTAGTCATTTAACTTATATCCCTTTTATATTTTAACTTTGCTTTTAAGATTTTTAAGTGTAATATTTTAAATTTAAGTGTACTTTGGCTATTAAATGGCTTGACGAGCTTGCTGTTCTTAGCGCGGCTTTTATCAGTTTTATTATATGTCTAATTGTTTTATAAATAAATTATATATTGTATTCAATTGCTTTTACTTATTATATAACTTAGACTTTTGCGTCATATATTTAATATATAAGGTTTTATAATGTATTTTAATTTGTTTTTAAGTCTTGTATTTGGTTTAAATGCCTAGAGTTCGCTTGTTTTAAACTTTAAATAGTAATGCTTAATTAAATGTCATTTTTAAGTTATTTTATTCAATGATACTTTGTTTTTGAATTGTAAATAAATGCAGGTTGATGCTACGTGGGTCTGGAAATTAAAAATATTTTACTTTTATTTATTCTGTCTGTTTCTTAAGTCCATGTGGTGTGACTGTATTACGTATGCATGTATAATGTAAGTGGTTCCGTCTCGTAAGGCTGTATGTTTGTTTTTTATTCTTACAGTTGGAAAAAAATTATTTTTACACCCTAAGTTTTCTTTATTTTTAACCCAATAAAAACAGATATTTTGTCAAAAATAGTTTTAATACAGTCTTTTTACCGTGTGTTTTAAATTACACAGTAGAAAAATTCGATAAAGATGTAAAATAATTTTCTGATAGGAAAAGTTTAAAAATTTCTTGCAAAAAAAAGTATTTGTACATTTCTCCATCCTGATATGTACTGTGTTTTATAGGGTTTATCGTTCAAAAGGACTACTTTTACAGAAGCTGTTAATAATTTTTAACTTCATATTATATTTGTCTGACATTTAATCCAATTTGCTCTTGAAGCAATTGAGTATAGAATCTAAAACTAGAGAGGCACCTCTAGATATATGAAATCCTATATTGAGCATAATAAAAATTTAAATTCGCAACAAGAATTTGTAAAAGCTATTAAATTACCATTTACAACTATTGGATGTATAGTGAGAAACTATGAATAAATTAAAAGCATCGAAATTCAATGAAAACCAGGACTTCTCAGCAAACTAACAATGAGGGAAAAAGGGAGTGTTGTTAAAAAAACTTTAAAAAATCCTATGCGTTCGGTTCAAAAATTTGCTAGAGACCTTGCAACATCTTCTCGCATCAGAGTAATACCTCAAACAATAAAAAATATTCTTCTCAATGCAGATTTAAAAGGAAGAACCTCAAGGAAAAATCCATTCATCAACGAAACAAATGGGCGAAAACGTATAGTATTTGCTTTCGCATACAGAAGTAAATCATTGGATTTTTGGAAAACAGTAATTTTTTCTGATGAGGGAAAATTCGGAATTTTCTTACCACCAAGCATTCGATAAAACTGGCGAAAAAATAAAACTGTTCTAGATCCAATACGTATACTTCAAACTATCAAGCTTGTTGAGGGGAATATTATAGTTTTGGGGTGTATAGCTTCTAATGGAGCAGGACATTTAAAATTTATTGACAATGGAAGGACAGATTTAACATACATTGATGTGTCGCGGCATAATATATTAAACCGTGCCAAGAAATTATGCGTAGAGAAAGCTTTTCACTTTCTGCAGTATAACTACCAAAGCGTACTGCTGTGATCACCAGCACATGGTTACAACAATACTCGAAGACGACTGGTAACTCCTCTAAAATATCTAGACTTGAATCCAATAGAAAATTTGCAAATGCTATTGGATGCAAAAATCCGGAAAAAAAATATGTATCAGTAAAAAACAGTTTTAAAGAAGCTCTTATTGTGTCATGGAATACCATTAACCAGACCGCTACAAAAAATTTGGTGGAATCTATGTCACACAATCTAGAAGTAATCATAAATGCTAAATGAATTCACACAAAATATTAATTTGTATCATTTTACTAAATTTTTCTTATTTATATTACATTAATATAGTGTACAAATAGTTTTTTTGCATTATATTTTTGTATATTTGTTTATTATAATGTAAAAAATCGATTCGTTTAATTTTGTTTTTGCTTCTATAATATTATAATGCATTAAATTAATGTATTACAGTATTTTTTGCTTAAATCTTTTGTTTAATTTCATTATAATTAAAAAAAATGAAGTGTACAAATACTTTTTTTGCCAACTGTATACATTTTGTTGTTTTCGTTGTTTGCTTGACTTCTTGATGTCCCGTTTACCTTTGAGTATCCGGTGAGCCTGATACCAAAATTTTGACATTAGTAGTGACAAAGAGTCGGTTTTGTGTATTTCTATTGTATGTCAACTTTTTAGACTGAGATTTTAGAAATTGCTTTGACTGACCTTGCGGTGCAGAAAGTCGTTAAATACGACTGCACACATGTTTTCATTTCTTTATTTTTCTCATTGCATGAGAACTCATCATTCTTTTGTGTATATAGTTTCATATTCATTTGTATATATTTTCATCGCGCCTGTACATAGTATTATCGTTTTTAGCTTTTACATGTGCTCTATACAAGCACACTTTTAATGTTTTTAGTCTTTACATGTGTTTTTGTACAAACACGGTTTTAGCACATTGGTTTTTATTCTTTACAACAAGATTCGACATCTGGTTTTTAAAGTATCATTTTCTGATATTGTGATAATTATTCATATCATTTGTTGTATATTGCAGCATGGCTAGCGCTACCAACGGTGGTGGTTCTGGAGCTAGCGGTGAGACTAATGAAGATGCTGTGGAGGAAGAGATATTATAAGTCCCCCCGAGATTAAATGGGCTTCACCTAACAGTGACCTGTCCTATTAAGTGCCCGGTCCAGTGCATGATAGGTAAATGTACTATTAAAATAAAGAGTGAGAACCAGCACACTGTAGTACATGGGTTAATAAGGCATATGAAGACGATTCATAAGGTCGAGGTATCGGGGAAGACTAATTGGTGCGGGGTATGCCATACTGTAATCGGCAGATGCCCAGCAAATCATTCATGTTTTAAACTTAGGCCTATGCTTTTTCAAACTAATGTTGACTGCCCTTTTGCCTGCGACCAGTGTGATGAGACGTTTCCTAACTGGCGCGGGCTGTCTAACCATCGAATTGCTCATAAGAAACAGAATATACAGGATAACTATAATAGAAAAAATGCACTGCCGATTGCTGGCAGGAATTTAAGAGCTGGTGGGAACTCTCGTACCCCTCCTTCTGTCAACAATAGAAATGCTAATATAAATGTTAGTAATCGGAGTAGTGCCTCTAAGTCCTCCGTCAGTGGCACCGGAGTGAGGAGGAATCCCACTGCCGCGGCCACCAGTAAAAAATCCTCTAATACTGATAAGTTTAATTTGAATAATATTCTTAAATTCATACAGGATACGAAAGCGTTTCAAAATGTGACTAGTAATACTGAGACGATTAATGATAGCGCTATTAATGACTCTATTATCATAACTGATGAGGATATCAATCGATTTGTGGAGGTGGTCACTGGTAGTGGAATTGATAAACCTGTTTCGTCTGTCGACTATCATGATAACTCCGGTGACCAGTGTGACTTAACTATTAACTCCGTGGAGCATAATACTATTCAGTGCCCGTCCCAGGTGGCCATTGAGCAGTCTGCCTCCGTCCCGGTCCCTATTGATAGCCAGTCTGCTGCCACCTCGGGTTATAATTTAGCTAATGTGATTTTACCTAATGAGATTTTACCTTCTGATAATGATTTTAATTCTAAGCATTTTAATTCTTGTTTCCAACCCGGTGATACTACTGGTTTTAACAATTTATTTCCCACCCATCCCCCTATACAGGTTGAGGGTGAGACCGTTTTTAATCGTTCTGATTTTAATCAACCTATTTTTAATGAATCTGTAAATTTTAATTCTTTTCTCCCTACTGCTGGGCTTTTTAATGATAGTAATCGGGGTGGTGGCAGTTGTAATACGTCTGTTGAGCACCTTGCAAATGACTATCAGAATCAGTGTAATGTGAACCATAATAATGCTAATAGTACTGAAACTATGCCTAAAGTAATTTGTAATGGTTCTGTAGGTAGTTTTGATAATAGTTGCCCTAGCCAGGACCATGAGAATGTTGAACAGTATGTCACCACTGGTAGTAACGATGGAAATGAATCTGACAGTCAGAATAGTTCTATGAGTGCTGTTACTGATAACTTTAATGATAATCTTGCTGATGGTATGGATGGTGACGACGGTGACGATGGTGACGATGATGATGACCCCGGCGCTAGTGGCGCTGGCGACGCTATTCCCGAGGCAATCCCGTCATATCCCCCCCTCGTCCCCCATTTTTCCAACAGATTTACTCAAATTTTTAATGATAATAATGCCAGTTTTGGTGCGTTTTGCTCCGTGGATTACTTCATCAGCGCTATTAAAAAAGAATTAAATTTTAAAAATAGACAGGACGACGGGGCAGCCCGTCCCCCTAAAACTATTGATCCAACTAATGCTACTGATATACAAAAACTTTACCACAAGAACCGTAAGAAAGCCCTTAGATTAATTTTAAATGACAATAGTGATTTCTGTGGTCTGGATCCGCAAGAGGTTGCTGATCACTATGCCGTTCGGTTCTCTGATCCTCCGCTCTCAACTGATTTTATGGCTGAAGGTGATCCAGCTGCCGCGCAAAAGAGCTGTGATCCTTTCACGAGGGTGGAGGTTTCGAGGAAGCTGAGATCTTGTGAAAACACCTCCCCGGGTCCAGATGGCTTGACTTATAACCATCTCCGCTTAGTTGATAAAAATGCTGTCACTTTAACGCCCCTATATAATTGCTGTATTAAATTCAAAGCTGTCCCGCCGTCCTGGAAGAAAACTACTACCATTCTTCTGTATAAAAAAGGCAATAGATCCGACCCTGGGAACTGTCGGCCGATTGCCCTCGGCAATACGATATACAAACTTTATGCCAGGTGCATGTCAAAGCGTCTCTACCTCTGGTTGGAGAAATATAAGATGTTGTCCCCCAACCAGAAGGGATTTCTGCCCCACGATGGGGTATTCGAAAACAATTACATATTAGATATGGTGATGAGAAATAGCAAGGTGAGGAAGAAAGATCTGTTTATTGCCTCTCTTGATGTCTCGAATGCTTTTGGTTCCCTCCCCCACTGGGTGATTTTTGAATCACTTAAACATGCTTGTGCGGGAGAGGATTTTATTTCCATAGTTAGAGACATCTATTGGGAGGCTATTACGAACTACAGGACAACTAAAGGCCAGTCTACCCCTCGTGTGGCAGCCGCCGGGGTCAGGCAGGGCGACCCACTTAGCGGGGTGCTCTTTATACTGGCTATCAACTTCATTCTGTTTAAGATTCAGAGAGAGGGTTCTGTTAGAGACCCCGGCAAGAAGGAGCTATTTCATTTTATCTTAGCATATGCTGATGACATGCTCCTTCTTGCTCGTAGTGCCGAGGATCGGCAGGCCCTCCTACATTTAATTAATGTTCTCGCTATTGGAATAGGCTTAAAATTCAATCCTAATAAATGTGTAACTTTACATTACAGTTCTAAACCCCCTGCTGGCTGTCGTGACACCCGTTTAAACCTGGCTGGGTCTGAACTACCCTGCCTTATTGACGGTGACTCCACTACTATTTTTGGGTAAGCCTATCGGTAGTTTTCTTCCTAGGGACTCTGTCACGGTTGACAGCATGAAACAGAGGGGTCTTAAAATTATGTCATCCATGTTAACCCCTTGGCAGAGGTTAGATTGCATTAAAACCTTTTTTTTTTATCCATTACTACTTTTTATGCAGCGAACCGACCAATTGTCCAAAACCGACTGGTCGTCTATTGATAATGCTTTAAAGCCCTTATTTAAGAAAGCATTGGGCCTCCCATCTAATGCCGACAACGAGTATTTATATGGCCATAGAGAAGATGAATTATTCGGAATACCGTTGGCGGCTGAAGATAGCGATATAGCTTTAATAGATGGGGGTTCAAGTTACTAACGTCAAATAATAAGATAATTCAGAGGCTAGCCTGGAGCGAGTTAATTGACACTGCAAACTGGAGGTACGAGTCCACCGGTCAGCTGAATGTTGATAAATATTTTAACTCCGCACCGTCCGACCGCACCTCAGACAAGTATAGGTCTCCCTCGTCGCGGGCACTTCTGGCCACTAATAGATTAGATGTGCAGTGGCAGACAAATGACGCTCTTCAGGTGAATTTAATTATTGGGGGTGAGACCCAGAGCAATCGCAAGCTAATCTTTAAGATCATGCGTAAATTTCTGTGGGAGAAGCGAACGCAATCACTCCGGGACCACCCACATCAAGGCAAGACTAACGCTTGTGTGGCCGCAGCTAAGTTCAGCTGCCACTTTTTCTCCAACGGACAATATACTACATTTAAAGACTGGAGATTTGTCCATCGTGTGCGGCTGGGCTTGTTTAACAAATTAAACGCCTATAATCGTGCTCGCGGCCACAGTAATAAGAAATGTCGCAAGTGTCCTCAGGTGGAGACCCTGCCTCATGTCCTCGATCACTGCATGGTGCACAGCACCTTATACAAAAAACGACATAATGCAGTGGTCGGGAGAATTAAAAAAGCTGCTATTGGTAGGTGGGATCTGCTTGGGGAAGATCAAGTTGTTGGAAGCGCCAACTGTCGTCCCGACCTGGTGATTAAGAAGAACAAGGACATCCTTATTCTGGATATCACATGCCCGTTTGAAAATGGGCTAAATGCTTTTAGTGATGCTCATAAAATTAAAGAAGAAAAGTACAAGGAATTAGCACAAGAGCTCTCTGCAAATGGATGTAACGTCAGGGTCGAGGCGATAGTTGTTGGAGCCCTGGGTTCCTGGGATCCTGCCAACGACAAGGTCATTAGACTATGTTCCGAGAAGTATGCTAAGATTATGCGTAAAATTATTGTGAGACCATCAGCTACTTCCGGGACATATACTATGAACATATCAAGGGTGATCCACAGGACTCAGGGGGTCACCAAAGATAGCCATGCTGCTGTTTGATATTCTCTATATGCTTTTAATATTTTTATTATGTATTTGTAAATAAAGTTATTTTATCATGTTTTTAAATAAAGTTTATTTGACAAGGTTCTGAGATAAGGAACCACAGATTAAATTAAGGCCACATGGACACACACTATTAACTTGCACGATTGTAATTCCAGACCCACACGGATTAATATTTACCGTAGTAAAATTTTCTGTATGCTAAATGTCTTGTCGGTGATTTGGTTGTCGGCTAAATGACATAGACCCGTAATGGGCCGTATTGCTCAGTTTTTTGATAAAGGCTAAATATATATTTATAAACAGCTGTCAAATTGGACACTTCGCAAAAAATTTCCCAAAGCGATCTTCATTAAAGAATTGTGGATGTATTCAAATAACAAATTGGTTATTTTATGACTCATTTTGAATTTTAATTTTGCTCTCAAACGCATTCAATTGACAGTTTTTTTATTTAGGAATAATATAATGTGCGTATTGGTCGATTTTTTAATAAAGTCAGAATATATATTCAAAATATGTTTTCAAAATGGGCATTTGAGACTAATTTTGTTTAAGAAGATTTTGATAAAATCAGTTCTTATAGTAAAATGATATTAAAATCTTTTCAAAAGTGGCCAAATAAAGTTGTCAAACTGGGTTTATCGTTAATAATATTTTTTTTTGTTTTTGAAATGAAAACTCTTTGAAATCTACCACCGCCGATAGGAAAAGCCGACAGTTATTTTTTCTATTTGTTTTAGACATAATTTCCCTTCTATTACACATTCTCTTCTACATAATTTTTGAGTAGAGTTTGTTTTTACTTGTTGCTAAAATATCATTTTTAACTGTAAGCTATTAACACAGTTCGAGTTGCATGACTTTCTAATATTCCTTTCAAAAAATTTTACCCTTTCATTAATCTAACAAAACAATAATTTTTTAACTATAAAAACCTTCACCTTTTTTATAAGAATTTATATGGCAGCACAGTATTAAAATCAGTACAAATGGAAGAATATTTAATCAAAATAAAAATATTAAAATATTGCTTTAATCAAAGTATTAATTAAATAATAGCAATTAATCAAAGACTGATCGAACAGGTCGACGGGTTGGAGAGCGAAATCGACGTATTCTCCGGAGATCCTCGGGATCTCTGGTTACCGATTTTTGCAGGGGTGCAAAAATCTAGGCGCCAGCTAGCAGTCTCTCATCACTAAAATTTAAAAGTTTTCTTCGCTTAAAATTTAAAAGCATTCTTACAAGATTTTTATACGAAATATAATACGAAAATTAACGAAATAGTTTTAGTGGTGAGAGTCTGCCTGCTGGAGCCTAGATTTTTGCACCCCTGGACATTTAACACGAAAGAAAGAAAAATTAAAAAGATGTCACCTGACAAAATAATAAAAATAATATTGCCCAGTTATACTGAAGGCATTGAGCCCACAGGCTACGCATAATAATTGTACATCATCGTTTTATATTTTCAAGAATTATTTAAGTTCGAAAATAAAATTAAGGAGTGACAACAGCTCCCCCTTCCCCCTTTTTATACTTAATCATTGAATCCCCTAAACTAATCAGGGACATGCTTTATCATATAAAAATCTATATCCAAAATTTAGAGCAAATTGGAAAATTCTTAATAAGAACCCATTTATAAAGTTTAAGCCAAATTATCCGCTCTTTTATATTTAATCATTAAACTTCCAAAACTGTTCAGAGATTTGAACGAAATCTGATAATTCTGCATGAAAAACCCTTTTATATAAATTAAGGAGAGGGGCATGAGAACCTCCGTTCCCCCTGTTTATACTTATCCATGAACACCAAATATTAGTCATGGAGGCGCCTCATCAGAATGATCCTATTTCTAAATTTTGAACGAAGACTGATAATTTTGCATGAAAAACCCATTTATATCAATTAAGGGGAGGGGCATGAGCCCCCCGTTTCCCCTCTTATACATATCGAATGAACTCCCAAAAACTAATCAGAGAAGCACCTTATCATGATATAACTATATGCTAAATTTCAAGTGGATAGTATATTTTTAACATGAGTTATCGCGTTACGCACGTACGCACGAGCGAACGTACATACAAAACGGGCGGCAACATAAGCTCTCAGGCTATGATAGCCTGTGAGCTAAAAAGCTAAATTCATTAAATACATCGAAAAGAAGGAAGGGTTGGAGCTTTGAAATCATCGTACTACCATTGCAGCTCCAGCTTTTGTTTTTATATTTGAAAAGCATATTAATTACAATGGCTAAGGAAAATTGTAGTAAAATCTAAAAAATATCAGTTTAACTTTACCTTTCCTCGCCTTCCCCTATATCAAAGTATTAATTGTAATAAAATATTATATTTAACAAAAATATAACAAAATGCTTCTTTGTCATTTTTGTATATTCAAAATGCTTTTGTTAAAAAAAAAAGGTCTTTAAAAATTTGAATGCTTTACTTATTATCAAAATAACTGTAGTACTTGGGATAAAATACATCTATATGCATATATTTATAGAAAGAGAGAGCTGTTATAAATACAGAAAACTATCACATTAACTAGACGGATGGTCAATCCCAAAACTTTTTTCTATCTCATACACGTTAATATTTTCAGAATAACGAAACATAGCAGCGTCAACGTTTAGGTAATTTACACCAAAATCTAATCAGCAAGAACTTATTTCAAGTTTTGACTGAATCTGAAATTTTAAGAAAATCCGTGTATTAGTATTTAAGATAGAAATATCGCAGAAATCGCAAAAAATCTGTATAGAAGCGATACATGTTGAGCCATTTACTTTAAAAACTAAAGAAAACTAAGTTATATCAGGGACTAACTGAATTTAAATTTTGATGAAAAAACGTGCGATATGTCGTGCCTGAGATAGTTATTGCGATAATCAAGAACACATATCAGCGCCAACTGTTGAGAAATTTACTCCAAAAATTACAGAATAATAATTTATATCAGGGACTAACAAAGTCTTAAGTTTAATGAAAATTCGTCCATTAGTTCCTGAGATAGAGCTATCGCGATAATCATGAAAAATACCTTATAGCAGCGCCACCTGTTCTGTGATTCATACCAAAACGTAATCAGAACTATATTATATCAAAGACTAAATTAATCTAAATTTTTATGAAAATCCGTCAATTAGTTCTTGAGATATAGCTATTGTAGAAATTATAAAAAAGGCAGCACAGCAGTACCACCTGCTGGGCGATATACAACAAAAATCAACGCGATACAGTTTATATCAAGTTCTAACTGAATGCGTAGTTTTGTGAAATTCCGTTCATCAGTTCTTGAGATATAGCGCCCTCAAAATTTATGTCACACACAGACAGACTGACTGATTCACTGACAGACATATTGTAAAAACATGTTTTGGGCATCTTTGACACCTAAAACGTGTAAATCCGTAGAAAACTGGAATTCGAAAATTTTCTTCAGTCCAATACTTTCTTCTTGTAAAGATGGCAGAAAGTAAAAATTTAATAAGTCAGTACACTTCTTTAGTTACACTAGGTATATTATATATTATCTGTTCCCGATAAACATCACATAAGTAAATGGTACAAATATATTATAACTGTCATTTGCATAAAAAAAATCCTTAATTTGAGATATGCATATAAAGTTAGAAGAAACATTAAGAATAATATCTGTAATAAATTCTGATGTCTTGGAATGCGAATACGAAACAAATGTTGCATGAAAGGGGGGAAAGGCCTGTTATTTACATAAAATGATCCTTAATTTGATATATGTATATGACCAATTAGAAGAATCATAAATAACATCTGTCAAAAATTTCGATGTTTTAGAAGGATTATACGAATGAAACGTTATGTGAAAAGGAAAATTCTGGTATTAGAAGAATTAATTAATTATTAAAATAATAATTAAGAATATTAAATGACATTTGACAAAGAAATAAAGCATAGCATCTGTAATATTTGACAATCTTTAGTTAAGGGGGTCAGGGGTTGAAAACTTTTCAAAAAATCGAATTTTTTTTATGATCTAGTTTGATTATTCAATTAATTTTTAACTCAATGCAAAAAACCGCATAAAAATGTTAGCATTTTTTAACGGAGTTATAAGCATTTATGTATCAATACTTACATAGCCGCATCCATATAATTTCAACTTTAAGTCGTGTTTTCTCAAAACTTGATTTTTGCATGCATGCATATAACATCATAATCTACATTATGAATTAAGGTTATAACTATCACTTAATAAAAACAGTATTAAAAAAATCTCTCAAAGTTGAAAATTTAAAAAAACCCTAAAAAATACAACTTTTTTTTCCATTAAAAAAAAATCAAAATATTAAACTATCTAAAATATATTAATTCATAATCTAGATAATGATGTTATATGCATGCAAAAAAAAAAAAAAAAAAAAAAAAAAAAAAAAAAAAAAAAAAAAAGCCATTCCATCAAATAGTTTTTTTTTTTTAATCTTGGTGTTATTCATCAAAAATCAAGTTTTGAGAATACGCGACTTAAAGTTGAAATTATATGGATGCGGCTATGAAAGTGTTGATACATAAATGCTTATAACTCCGTTAAAAATGAAATATTTTTATATGGTTTTTTAGCATTGAGTTAAGAATTAAATGAATAATCAAATTAGATCATTAAAAAAAATCGATTTTTTGAAAAGTTTTCAACCCCTGAGCCCCCTTAAATGTGCTTAAATGTAGGAGAAAGAATTTTTGAGAAAAAAATAGGGAGGGGAGGGGGAAAGGATTTACTCTTTACATAATAAAAATTAAATTAAACTTTGCTCCGTGCACCGTTATTAAGGTAATAAAGTAAAAAATTGAATGATGCCAGAAATATATTTTACTCCAGAGTGTTTGATCAGCCCCTCATTCACGGAGGGAGATAGAGAACAAATCTTTGCTCGTTTCAGAACTATGTAAATTTCTGATGTGATTGAATCAGCTAGTTTCAAACATTGGATATCTTGTTTGGAAAGCTGCAGACATTACCTATGAGTCACTAATACTTGGTTTCAACTCCACAACATTTATAAGTTACACTCGGTAAAATTTACTTGGTCAAGCTCTGTATAAATTTGACCGCAAGATGCTTTGTTAAAGGCTAGAATGCTGAATCTAATGTGTACAAAAATCTATACAGCTCTAGCGATAATGCTCTATAACATGCTAGTCAAATGGGAGCTCATTTTGATTTATAATATTGAAACTCTGTTGCTGTTTGCTCACACACACGATTACAATGCTTACGCTGTGCATTCGGAAAGTAAGAAATACATTCATATTATTATAAATAAGCACAGAATATAGTGTCTGGAGACATTTTGCACACTATATATTATAAAAATCGTATCAGTAGCAATTAAACTATTTGAGCGATATTGAGTTCAGGCTGAAACTCGAACCCAAAACTTTTGGATATAACTGCTCTTCTAAATAAGCTAACTGAATGTTTATATGCTAAATTGCAGAATGTTGGTTGGAATGTCGTCCAGATAGCTAAATTGGAAGATCTTTGGTAATTAAAGCCAAATGTTCTGCTCTCTAGTGCCAGACTGGACATACTTTCGTTCACATGGTAAAAAATCCTTGTCGGCTCAGCGGAGATAGATTTCGTTAAGTGCTCATTTCAACAATAAAAAATAAGATATAATTAGATAAAAACCCAGTTTAACAATTTTATATGGCCGCTTTTGAAGGAATTTTAATTTCATTTTTCTGTAAGATCTGGTTTTCTTCGAATCATCTTAAGCAAAATTCGGCTCAAAATGCCCACTTTGTCAGCATTTTTTCAAATATATTCTGATTTCATTCAAAAATCGACCAATACGGCGCATTATATAGTTTAAAATTAGAGAAACAGTCAACTAAATGCGTTTGGAAGCAAAATTGAAATTGAAAATGAGTCAGAAAATAAGCAATTTGTTATTTGAATATATTTTCAAATCCTCAATCATGTTCGCTTCGGGAAATTCTTTCAAAATGTCCACATTGCCAAAAAAAAAAAAATAAATAAATTTCAAATACATTCTGCCTTTATTAAAAACTGACCAATACGACACATTATATTGCGCTTAAATAAGAGAACCTGTCGATTCATTGCGTTTGAGAGCAAAAATGGATTTAAAAATGAGTCAGAAAATAAGTAATTTGTTATTTGTTTACTTTCTCAATTTTTCAATCACGATCGCTTCGGGAAATTCTATTCGAAATTCATTATGAAAGCATTTTTTTTAAATACATTTTCTGCCTTTATCAAAATTTGACCAATACGGCATACTATACAGTTCTTAAACAAGAGAACCTGTCAAATGGATGAGTTTGAGAGCAAAAATGGATTTAAGAATGAGTCAGAAAATAAGCCATTTGTTATTTGAATTCTTTCTCAAATTTTTCAATCACGATCACTTCGAGAAATTCTGTTCCAAATGCCTATTTTGACAGCCTTTTTAAAAAAATACATTTTGCCTTTATCAAAAAATTGAATAATATGACACATTATACAATTTCTAAATAAGAGAACCTGTCAACTGCATGCGTTTGAGAGCAAAAATGAATTAAAAAATAAGAAATTTGTTATTTGAATACTTCAACTTTTCAATCATGACCGCTTCGGGAAATTTTGTTCGAAATTCCTATTTTGACAGCTTTCTTAAAAAATACATTCTGCTTTTATAAAAAACTGGCCAATACGTCACATTGTATAGTTCCTAAATAAGTGCACCTGTCATTTGGATGCATTTAAAATCAAAAGTAAATTTAAAAATGAGACAGAATACACTATATTGCCATTGATTATGGGACACTTGCGATTTTAGACATTTTACTAAATATCTAGAAAAATACATGAGGAATCATCTCGAAACTCTTAGTGTATAAATATAATAGTATACGTCATACATCTCCGTGAAGATTTTTTACCGAAAAGCCATAGCGGACCATAAAAGAATGAATATCTTTTGAATAACCCTGTCAAAACTAATGTAGCAAAAGCGCTCAAACTCTAGATTATGATTGAATGCCTTATTGTAATACATCCTATACTATACATAATCTATATACCTCCATTAAAAGCACGGACAATTAAAAGAAAACGATCTGAATTCAAAATTCAGCCCGGAGACATTTCTCTTGGATGGAAAAATTACTACTCATATAAATGATTTTCGAATCAGATGATAATGTAAAATAGGGTTTTAAAGAATTACGGTTGGCAAAAAAAATATTTGTACACTCTAAAATTTTTAACTAAATAAAAACTGTTGATGTTGTCTTTTCACTGATGTTAAATATACCAGCTCTTATCAAAAATTAGCAATGTATGAAGAGAAATACAATTAAACGAAATAGTGATAATGAAATATAGTGTACTCACAATAAGTAGGCATGAAGTTTCCTTGGAAAACAGCTTTATTGCAGACCTTTGAAATTCTTGAAACAATAAATTTAATATTTCCAGCAACATACCATGTCATCTTTAACAAAACAAAAAAAAACTTCATTCTTAGTAATATTTTGACCTCAACTTAACGCTAACAAAAATCATTACATAAGCTTTCACCATCACATATCTAAAAAAATTATCCTACTAAACTGAGGAAAACTTGTAGTATTCATAATTATTCCCACTCAAGTGACACATAACACGTATAACCTACCAAAAAGTAAATACTATTTAAATGCCCACTGAAACCTTCCAGCCAACCACGGCAAAGAATCACGAATCATTCACGAAAAACTCTTCACATATGCAAAACAGATGTTTTGCATAAAATAAATTTTCCTACAAAAAGATTTTATTATAATTTACTTTTAAAAATAGTTAGAATAATTTAATTTAAACATTTAAAACTTAAATCAATCCAAAAATAAACTTAATAAATTAATACCTACAAAAACTCATTTCACAACTTGTGAAAACTAGGTGAATCGCGATGTCTTATGAAGTGAAGTGAAGCGATCAAATGTTTTGATCTAAAAACATGGCTGCTCTCACAAATTTAGCGGTGTATTGCTTTTGAAAACGAAGTAAGCAAGAAAAATAAAAGGAAAAATAGATGACATGGAATATTCCCAGAAATAAATAAGAAATGAGCAGGAAACAACAAAAACAGGCTCTACAAATCGCCCCCCTTTCCTGCACATTTCTTAAAACAAAAATTTACATAAAATAAATTCAAAAACAATATTTTGCCTCTGGCGACACAGATGTATTCTTTTAAGGCTGGAGAGCTCACAGTCCTCAAAATTCAAAGTCTAAAGTTCTAGTCAGTTTTTTTTTTTTTTTGAAGTCACAGTTCAAGTTTAACATAAATAGGCTGACCGAAAGTCTTTTTGCAACGCCTTTGTCAACATATCAGCAAGATTGTCCTTTGTGGAAATATGAAGTACATCTAAGACATCAGTTTCAACTAGATCACGTACAAATTTATACTTCAGATCAATGTATCTATTTTTGATCATTTCACTTTTATTCTTCATAAAATGAATTACTGCAGTATTGTCACACAATAAAATCGGTTTTTGGAAACCAAGCGTTGAATGTGCAAGATGATTCTGCAGTTCTTGAAGACAGGAGCTGACATATTTAATTTCTTTGCTGGCTTCACATGCAGAAATTAGTTCTGCTTCCATGGGTGACAGGGCAACACATCGTTGTTTCACCACTCGCCAGGTAACAGGGAGACCATTCAAAAACATGGCATAAGCTGACCACGATTTTCTGTCGTTAGGATCACTCGCCCATGAGGCATCGGCATAAGTTGTGAGCTGGAGAGGAAGACTTTCAGGAGCTAGTCGGAGACCCCAATTCTTTGTCGAAGAGAGATACATCAGTATTTGTACTAGTCCTTTCCAGTGTTCCGGTCCAGGCTTCTCAGCAAATTGAGACAGTACAGCTACGTTGTAAGCTATATCAGGGCGACATCGGCTGGAAACATACTGTGGGCATCCCAGAAGACTCTGGTAAGGCATATCCTTCACTGGTGATTCTGCAAGCTCTTCGTCTGTCAGTTGGGATGGTGATGGCACATATCCAGGTGGAGAAGGGAGAGAAATATTAGCTTTCGGAATCAAATTAAACTTTTTCATACATTTTTCTATATACTTAGTGCAATTAATATTCACAAAATTTCCATTATCTTCACTTTTAAAATCAATTCCTAATAAAGTTTTTATTTCTCCAAGATTTCTTACTTCATATATATTTTCAATTAAATTTATAACTTCTGAAAACATTTCTTTATTTTCTGCAAAGATCGGTAAGTCATCTACATACACTAGTATAACTGCTTTTTGCTTATAAGTATAAACACATGTCATGCCTTCAACTTCTGAAAACCCATTATCTATTAATTTTGAATGAAGATCGGTTTACCAGCAACGGCCGGCTTGATGAAGCCCATATATGGCTTTGTTTAATTTCAATACAAAATTTTGCTTTTCCAGGAATGACATAACCTTCAGGTTGTCTAATATAAATTTCTCCATCTATATCCCCATATAAATATGCAGCTTTTACATCTAAAAGGCTATGCGCCCAACCTAAGATGCATACAAAAATGATAATGAACAGGCGAATAAGCAAGAAATTTATAACAGGAGAAAAAGTTTCTTCATAATCAAGTCCTTCACGTTGATTATTTCCTAAAGCCACTAACCTGGCCTTATAAGTGCTTAATTTCCCTTCAGCATCTCTTTTCACTGCATAGACCCATTTTGAGCCAATTAATTTTTGATCAGGTGATTTGGGGACTGCAGTCCAAACTTTCCTTTCTAACATTTTATTTATTTCTTGATCCATAGCTTGGATCCAATGAACTGACTCGGGTAATTCCTTTGCTTGTTTTGGTGATTTCGGTATGATTAACTCAGTTACCATGGCTTCATTACCTAATGATGCCCCAACTTCTGGCATTAATTTTAACTCTATAGGTCCTTGATAGTCATTTTCATTTGAAAAATTAGCTTTAGAATTGTCATAAATTATGTTATTTTCTCTACAATATTCTTTTAGATCTACTGTGCTTCTTAGTCTCTTACCACAAGGAGCAATAATATAAATATCAATTTTACCTTTACTTGCACCTGTTTTCCTTACTGCAATATATCTCACGAAAATGACAGTCTCCTCATCTTTCTTTTCATACTCTTCTGCTTTTGTAGAGTCACTCTTTATGTCCACTTGTAGTTTCTCTGCCTCAGTGGGTACTGCAGATGTCGTTGGCATTACCAATTGATCTCTATGAGGGAGGACAGAACCTGAAAAACCAAAATCATCATCAAGATTAGTTATCTTATGTTGGGGATTCTCGAGCCGTCTAGCCATCAAAGATTCATCAAAGGTCACGTGCTTAGATTCAACAATACTATCATCTTCCGGAAACCAAACGCGGTATCCGCTTGAGCCATATCCATAGCCAACAAAAACACCTTTCCTTGCTCGAGCTTGAAATTTATTTCTCTTGGGTTTTGGCACATGCACATATGCTACACAACCATAGCGTTTTAAATGTTTGATGCTAGGCTTCTTACCGTACCACCTTTCAAAAGGTATAGCATCAATGGTAGTATGCAGTATCCTATTTCGGATATAATTGGTGGCCATTACTGCTTCGATCCAAAGACTGTTTGGCAGGTTTGCTGCTAAAGAAAAAGTTCTCATCCCCTCAAATAAAACACGATTATAACGTTCAGCGCACCCATTCATTTGTGGACTAAATGTTGACGTTCTTTCATGCTTGATACCTCGTTTATGCAGCATATTTTCTATTTGACGGTTACAGAACTCAAGTCCGTTGTCAGTGCGAATACATTTTATCTTTTTGCCAGTTTGTCTTTCGACCATTGTTATGAAATCTCTTAATTTATAACATACTTCGTCTTTAGTTTTTAATGGGTAGCAGAAAGCACGTCGGCTAAAATCCTCTACAAAAGTTAAAACATATCGATAACCTCCTTTAGAAGGTACTGGGGCTGGACCCCAAACATCGGAATGAATCAATTCTAAAATTTCTTTGGAACGGATATTTTTCAGTTTAGGATGAGTAGCACGCGTATTCTTTGCCAGAATACAAACTTCACAGTGAGTTTCTTTACCCTGTAGAGTCCCACAATTTTCTAGCAAGTTTTCTCTGAACATCCTTTTAATTATGTTTGTATTACAATGCCCCAAACGCTCATGCCATAACATAATGTTATTTCTTTCAGTTGCATACGTACTATTATACAGGCTTTCATTACTGGTATTTTTACTTTTCGGTTCATCACAAGATGAAAATTTCTTTGGTTTTATTGCTTTTAATACATAAAAATTATTCTTTAATCTTGCAGTATATAGATATCTCCATTCTGGAGAAAAAACTTTGAACCCCTTATCCATTTTAGCATGCATTCCCACTTTGTCCATTTTGCACATTGCAATTAGATTTCTATGTATACTCGGAACATACAGAACATCATGTAGATTTACTGTACTAATTTTTCCCCCATCCAAAATCTCAAAACTTACATTTCCAATACCTTTTACTACATGAGGGGTTGTACCCATTCGTACTACTGCACCAGGAGGAGGGTCTCTGAGTGAAATAAAAAATTGTTTGTTTTGACAAACATGAGAAGTGGATGCAGAATCCAATATCCAGTCCCAACTTAAAGGTAAGGTTTCATTAAAATAACATTGTTCTCTATCTATAAATTCAGTTACAAAAGAACCCATACTGTTACTGTTTTCATTTTTACAAGTTCTCATTCTTTCTTTACAACTACATGATTTTGAATTATAATCCTGCTTTCTACCCAAAGCACAGTTTTCTGTGTTAGAACCATGGGTAGCAACAACTGCATTGGTTATTAAACTTTCTGGTTTCTGTCTTTCCCTAAGATTACGTCGAGCAGTTTCTTTTAATATTTCAGACTTGACATAGTCAAAAGTAAAATCATCCTCTTTCAAATTATCAAATTCACGAATGAGATAATCAAATTCATCGGGTAGACATTTTATTAGCTGATAACAGCGATGTGCCTCAGAAACAGCTTCCCCAGAATCCACTACTTTCCTATAAGACTCTTCAAAGCGAGCAATAAATGTGGGAAAATCTTCATCGGGGTATGGTTTTATATTACTAAATTCATTTATATAAAACGATTTCAATCCCCTCCCTGGAATTTCCAAGGCTTTCTTTAAACTTTCCCATATTTCAGCTGGGTCAGATAAATGACCTACAGTTAATTCAATATCTGGACTACAGTAACTTTTAATTAAACCTGCAGCCTTTGTGACGGTATGCTCATGCTGGGTGTCATTTGTCACGTTATATGCAGACATACTGAGTAATTTAGGTTAAAACAACACAGTTTATTAAAATGATAAGGGCTAAAGGAAAGTGGAGCCAGTCTATAATTTCACTCACTGAGAACACTATGAAAAGCTAAATCATACTCACAGGCGTCGGTCTAGCTCAGTCGGGGCACCGTCTAACACTTGACACTATTTCCTGGCTGATCTACTAAACAAATCTTAATTTCACAGCCCGTGGCTGTGGATATTTCTTTATTTCTCAAATAATCAAAACGGAACGATTCTAAACTTTCTTACCAAGGCAGAATCTTTAATCCACTATCTGAACTCCTTTTCGCTTTACTGGAGGCCGTAGCTATTCTCTAATCGTCAGCACCTTACTAAACAATCATCAACTTCGTTGTCCAATGGCGGAACACACACAGAGGCTGCTGGCTGCTGGCTACTGCCAGGAACACACAGACGCTGGCTGCTGGCTAAGGCCAGAAACACACCGACGCTGGCTAAGGCCAGAACACACCGACGCTGGCTAAGGCCAGAACACACAGAGGCTGGCTGAGGCCAGAAACACACACCCCACAAACTCACACCCAAGCTTTTATACGCGACAAACTGAGATACTTCTCATTAACATAATACTAATAACCGCGAGCTAACTGCGGAATTCGAAAGAGCACACACACTCTAGAAAGTTAAAGTAAAAGAGAGGATAGATGTCACTTTTACGCCTACAAAATGTTAAATTATTGACGTCACGATCTCAGAAACACTAGAGTGCCTTTATGACTAAAGGTCACTCCCTCACAACCCCCCCTCGAACTCCGCAGAGAAAAAGGGCTGGGCTAAATGCATGCCCAGAACTTTTTCTTGTTATAAATTTAGAGCCGTAATAAAACACAGTGATGGGTGAAATTTAACGCCGAAACATAACTTTTAAAATATTAACTTTAACCCATCACAACCAAAAAAACTCAGTTTGCCTCAAATAATCACATATTCCATCCAATCATTCTTCTATCTTATAAATAGCCTCCGTACAACTTTCAAAAACTCGTAAAACTTTCAAAACTAATCACTTCTTCTCTCAAAACAACCCACTCCACTGGGAGTGCTAAAATTTCTCAAAACACTAACCTTCCGAAATTTTCCTCAATATTGCAATGCAACTATAACTTTACCCAAAAATTTCTCCATAACTTTTAATATACTAGAATTCGCACCAAGTCCAAAAAACCCAATGCGCAAAAACTTTCCTCATCCAAATTCCGACTTCATCTAAAATTACATTTACTTCATACTAAAATAATTCTGCTACTACGTAATACCTACATCCCCATTAGCCAATGAACTAACTCCCAAACTTCTTCAGACTTAACTCCACTTGAACAATAATTGGGGCACATACGTACAGCGGCATATCGCTGTGCTTATGCAACAATAAAAAAATATCAAAAATTTACAAAATGACGTCATCAATCTCTTCATCTGTATTAACTAAAAGAAAAATAGCAGAATCAATACATAACAAAAGGTATACTTCCCTGCAAGAAAATCACATTAACATTCAATTTTAATACAATACAATTTCAAATTCAAATGCAGCTTAAAACTTCGCAACTTGCGGAAACCATTCCCAACTAAAGTACAAAACGCAACTCATAAAACACGAACGATAAGAAGAAAGTTAATTCATTAAATGTTAGTATAAGAGATAGAAACGCGTGTCAAGGACTTCTTGACCGCAAAACACGTGCGCGCCTGAACCGCGGCGCGTGTACAAAATAACCCAAATTACTATCTGTACTTTCTGAAAATTTAAACATACATTAACATACATTTTATAACACATGAACAATATAACAATATAGTAACATTTTTAACAAATAACACAACAATTTAACAATAGATCCAGAATTTTTAAAAGCAGTTAAGACCAAAATCTCAAACATACATAAAACTAACAATTTTGAAAACAAATTTTGAACACAATTAAGCACCAATCGTGAGTCCGTCAAAAAATTCCAAAAATGGCCAAAAAGTACCAAACAGTCTTTCTGCTTTCTATTCTTTCACATTGCTACCACATATATGCACACTAATAGAAATTTAATAAAGAACATTATCACCCAATCATAGAGATGATTCGCTGCTGGCTGGCTTCATACTACAGGATGGTTTTCTCCTCTTGTCCCAGAAACCTTGTACGAAGGATCTTTCGTCATCAGAACTGTACGGTGACGCCACAGTTGACTGTCGTGCCTGCAGCCTGGTTCTGAATGGATGCCGTGGGATACTTGTAGGTTCCGCTCGACGACTCTGCTCTGGCCGGTTCGCTGGGGTCACTCCATGGCGAGATTCACACTGTTGATGCCGGTAATCTGAGAGTTGTCTCCTCTTTCTAGATGCACCCGAAGTTACTGAGGATCCTAGGCCACGTTTCCTTCCTGACCTATGTTGTTTCTTATTGGGCAAAAATTCCGACTTTAAAGTCCTTTTAACAGTTTGGCGAGTGTCCATCTGAAATCTTTTCCGGGGATTAAGTACCGAAGATGGTGAACTATTAGATAATTTATGTTTGTGAGGTTGCTGTCTAATAAGTGGAGGAACGGGATAGTTTATAATCTTTTTCCTTTTATGGCACACAGAATCTGATGTATTTGACACAGCTCTCTTATTTTTATTATCATACTTTGCTCTCGGATTGCTAGGCTTTCGACTTTCAACAACAGTTTTTGGAGCTGTTTGACCAACTTTTCTTCTTGAATATTGATGAAAAGAATTAGATGAAGAAGTGCTGGACTCGGGACACTCATTGGATCGGGAATTTCGCGAAACACCACTCGACATATGAGAACCTTCACTACCATTTTCTCTAAACTTATACACTCTAACCTGATCCAGATTAACAGTCATTCTTTCACCATTGACATCAACAATCAAATTATTATTCCGAACTTCTAAAACCTCGAACGGACCTACAAACTTCGGACCAAACTTAGCTACTCTCTTTTGACGACTTGAACTTAACCAATGCTTTTCTACTAACACAAAATCTCCAACTTTCACTTCTAACTCCCTTCTACGCATATTATAATACTGAGCTTGCTTTTCTTGCGCTTTTCCCATTTGAACCTGAGCTTCCTTAACCAACCTCTCAATATCCTGACACATGTACTGACTTTCTGCATCTGACACCATAACTAACCTTTGGAATGGAGTAATAACTCTTCTACCCAAAAACAATTCAGCAGGCGTTTTCCCCGTTGACTCGTGAACTGCCGTACGAAGTGCGTACGCAAAATGCTGAAGAAACTGGTCCCAATTTGCATGATGAGAACCAACATAAGAAGAAATCATTTGAATTAATGTACGATTTACACGTTCAGCCATATTAGACTGCGGACGATACGGAACAGTAAAAGAATGATCGATCTCCAGCTTTTCACACAGGGCCTTAAATATATCAGAAATGAAACAAGGGCCATGATCGCTCACTACCCTAATTGGTGCACCATATTTAGAAATATAATTATCGAAAAATGCATCGGCAACTGCAGGTGCAAAAGCCTTCCTGAGGGGGACTAACTCTACCCATTTACTAAAATAATCAACTATAACTAGTACAAATCTATATCTTTTAGGATTAGACAATGGATAAGGACCGATTAAATCTACACCTACACATTCATTAGGAAAATTTACTTTAATAGGAATTAATTTGCCAGCTGGACTTACATTTTTATAATTATAACGTTGGCATGTGCTACAGCTGGAGACATAAGCGCGCACTGCTTCCCGCATTTTAGGGAAGTAGCAGGATTCACAAATTCGAGCATAAGTTTTCCTGATTCCTAAGTGACCTGCTAATGGATTATCATGAAATTCTTTCAAGATGGCCTTACGAAGACTAGCCGGAATAAAAACTCTTAATTCTCCACGTGAATTTACAATTTTAGAATAAAAAAGAAGACCATCGATAAGCTTAAAAGATTGGGACCACTTCTCAAACATAGGCACATCTGCGCTCGGGACATCATCAGGATTTTCCAAGTAACGATACAAACTACCAAATTCTTCATCTTGCTTCTGTTCCCTTACTAACTGCTCTCGTGACCTTAACACCAACGACGACAATGCACAACACTTAACTTCCTCCGTGACCTCTAAACCACCATGCGGGTTTCGTGACAAAGCATCCGCTACCGCATTCTCCTTGCCAGCCCTATGTTCTATAACAACATTATACTCTGCTAACTTCAAACACCACCTGACCATACGAGACGACAACCCCTTTCCATTAGTTAACTTTGTCAAAGCTGAATGGTCCGTAATGACTTTAACCGGTATATTAGTGAAAAAACAACGAAATTTATTCAAAGCCCAAATTACTGCAAGACACTCCCTTTCCGTAATTGAATAATTCCTTTCCGCTGCACTTAAAATTCTTGACGCAAACGCTATAGGTCGACCTTTCTGTGCTAACATTGCTCCAACCCCCACTGCACTCGCATCGCAATACACTTCAAACTGAGACGAATAATCGGGGTGAGCCAAAACAGGAGGGGAAACTACTGCCTCTTTTAATAATTCAAACGATCTCTGAGCTGCTGATGACCATACAAACTTAACCCTTTTCCTTTTTAAATTATACAACGGTTCACATAACTCCGAAAAACGTGGAATGAACTTGGCAAACCAAGCCACCATCCCTAAAAATGTCGCCACTTCCTTACTATTTTTGGGGGGATTCATTGACGTAATTGCCTCAATTTTCTCATTATCTATTTTAATACCATCACGCGTAATTTTAACTCCTAAATACTTTATCTCTTTTCTCAAAAATTTACATTTTTCTAACTTAACTGTTAACCCAGCATCTCTTAACAACGTAAATACTTCCCTCAATAATCTTAAATGCTCTTCAAAAGTAGCTGCCATTATAATTATATCGTCCAGGTAGACCAGGACACCCTTACCAAGCAAAGGTTTAAGGATATTATTCATGGCCTTCTGAAACGTTGCCGGCGCTCCCGATAAACCAAAACTCATTCTCTTAAAAGCAAAACAACCGTCCCGAGTAATAAACGCAGTCTTAGGTATGTCCTCCGGCTTCATTGCAATCTGAAAATAACCCGACGTAAGATCTAACGTTGACATATAATTCGTACTCGTTATATTAGCCAAAATGTCATCAATAACTGGAATAGGATACTGAGGGTATTGCGTTATCGCATTTAACTTTCTATAATCTACTGCAAACCTATATGCCTCCGGATTATCTAAACTTTTCCCATTATTTTTACGACATAACACTACTGGAGATGCAAAAGGCGACTCAATTGGCATTATAATATCGTCCGCTTACATTTTTTGAATATGATAATCAATTATACCTTGTTTAACTTTATCATAACGATATGGTTTACTAGCAACAGGTGCTTTTAAACCAGTATCAATCTCATGCCACGCAACATGCGTTAAACCCGGTTTATCAGAAAAAACCTCTCCAAATTCATTTAAAAACTTATTAAATTCCTCCCTCTCCATTTCACTTAACCCCGACTCCTCCAAATTAACTGACACTAAAACAGGCTCTTTCTTACTCACATTCTCATCATTGTTCACTATTAACGACTTTTTAAAGAAATCCAAACTAATTCCTCTATCCTTCATATAATCCACACCAACTATACAATGCACTGTTAATCCATCTAACACACAAAACTCCCAACATGTCTTAACCGAACGAATTTCAACTTCCAATTCCACTGAACCTTTATTATCGCAAGCTACTCCCTGTGCTGACTGAACCACCAGACTTGACCTTTTCAACTTCTTATACGAAAAATATTTCCGATAACAATCAAAAGAAATGAACGACTTATCTGCCCCTGTATCGAAGACACTTTTAACGACAATACCATCTAACACAATTAACACTTCAGGTAACTCAACCGGATTAATAGTAATTTTATTTAAACTCACAGAAGGCTTTTTCGATTTGACCTGTGACTGCATACCTTCCGAAATACAGTCACTTACCAGTTTAACTGACCCGACCTCCTCACACCTCTCCTTTGCACTGATCTACCTTCAAAATTCTCATCCGAAGTTAATCTCCTTACTTGCGAAGAAACATTCCTGTCCCGTACTCCCCCACTACGATTATAACCACTATTCTGTCTATTTCCATGCATATTTCTCTCACTACTTCTAAAATTATTAGCACCACCACCATTCCTATTACCATTACTCGTATTCGACATATTACGACCAAATCCATCACTTCTATTACGCACATTACTATCCGGAAATCGCTGTCCCCCTCTCACAAAATTACGTTCCCCCTCATTTCTCAAATTACCATCCGTGACAGGTCTCTGCCGAGGGTTACGCAAATCCCGTTGATCCGAGCTATGCCGAGACTCATACTTCGATAATATCTGGTGCATTTCTGCAAAATTCTTCGGTGCTCTAACTTCAATAAAGTCCTGTATATTTGGATTAAAAAGAGGAAAGACAATGTCCAACAATTCCTCAAATGTAATATCTAAATCTAATTTATTTTTTAGTTCCAGTTTACGAAGATAAAATTTTGACGCCGACTCATATATATTCTGCTTATTACAATAGAACTCTTTTCTCAAAATACTTTTATCTTTAACTGGAGGAAATGCCTTCTTTAACTCAATTACCGTTTGTTCAAATCTTTTCGCTTCCTCAGTAATCAAAAACTTTCCTATATTTTCTAACCACAAAAGTGCTTCGCCCTTTAACGAGCATTTAAGCACTACGTACCTGTTTTTCTCAGGTATATTATTGAACAAAATATAATCATCTAATTTCACTAAAAATTCACTAATATCACCCTCACCGGTGAAATACACTCGTGGCACAATCTCAAAATGTCCGACATTTCGTTGGGCGCCATTTGTGACGGTATATTCATGCTGGGTGTCATTTGTCACGTTATATGCAGACATACTCAGTAATTTAGGTTAAAACAACACAGTTTATTAAAATGATAAGGGCTAAAGGAAAGTGGAGCCAGTCTATAATTTCACTCACTGAGAACACTATGAAAAGCTAAATCATACTCACAGGCGTCGGTCTAGCTCAGTCGGGGCACCGTCTAACACTTGACACTATTTCCTGGCTGATCTACTAAACAAATCTTAATTTCACAGCCCGTGGCTGTGGATATTTCTTTATTTCTCAAATAATCAAAACGGAACGATTCTAAACTTTCTTACCAAGGCAGAATCTTTAATCCACTATCTGAACTCCTTTTCGCTTTACTGGAGGCCGTAGCTATTCTCTAATCGTCAGCACCTTACTAAACAATCATCAACTTCGTTGTCCAATGGCGGAACACACACAGAGGCTGCTGGCTGCTGGCTACTGCCAGGAACACACAGACGCTGGCTGCTGGCTAAGGCCAGAAACACACCGACGCTGGCTAAGGCCAGAACACACCGACGCTGGCTAAGGCCAGAACACACAGAGGCTGGCTGAGGCCAGAAACACACACCCCACAAACTCACACCCAAGCTTTTATACGCGACAAACGGAGATACTTCTCATTAACATAATACTAATAACCGCGAGCTAACTGCGGAATTCGAAAGAGCACACACACTCTAGAAAGTTAAAGTAAAAGAGAGGATAGATGTCACTTTTACGCCTACAAAATGTTAAATTATTGACGTCACGATCTCAGAAACACTAGAGTGCCTTTATGACTAAAGGTCACTCCCTCACACCTTTTCTTTACTTTGTTCTAGTTTGAATATATCAATCTCTGACAATTTATCAGTTTTAGGCCATTTAAATTTATCTATCCAAACTTTTAAACCCTCACATTGTAAAACTCTAGTTATCTGATGTACCCATGCTCTATAGTTATCTCTGGTCAACATCATAGGGGAATTTACTAAGATAGCCATTTTCAAAATTTAACCCAAAATCTTCAATATTTCAAACACACTATACTTATTTAATATTCAACACATAAATACAACAATTTAATAACAATTTGTAGCATGCAACTTATTTCTAAAATCATTATATTCAAATATATGTATATATATCATGCAAGTATATAAAACAACAACATCTTCATAAAATTAATTATATTCAAAATTTCAAACACCATAGTATTGCGCAGTGGACAAGCTTGTCTGGGTTTCATAACCCTCTGTTGATGCTGTCTTTTCACTGATGTTAAATATACCAGCTCTTATCAAAAATTAGCAATGTATGAAGAGAAATACAATTAAACGAAATAGTGATAATGAAATATAGTGTACTCACAATAAGTAGGCATGAAGTTTCCTTGGAAAACAGCTTTATTGCAGACCTTTGAAATTCTTGAAACAATAAATTTAATATTTCCAGCAACATACCATGTCATCTTTAACAAAACAAAAAAAAACTTCATTCTTAGTAATATTTTGACCTCAACTTAACGCTAACAAAAATCATTACATAAGCTTTCACCATCACATATCTAAAAAAATTATCCTACTAAACTGAGGAAAACTTGTAGTATTCATAATTATTCCCACTCAAGTGACACATAACACGTATAACCTACCAAAAAGTAAATACTATATAAATGCCCACTGAAACCTTCCAGCCAATCACGGCAAAGAATCACGAATCATTCACGAAAAACTCTTGACATATGCAAAACAGATGTTTTGCATAAAATAAATTTTCCTACAAAAAGATTTTATTATAATTTACTTTTAAAAATAGTTAGAATAATTTAATTTAAACATTTAAAACTTAAATCAATCCAAAAATAAACTTAATAAATTAATACCTACAAAAACTCATTTCACAACTTGTGAAAACTAAGTGAATCGCGATGTCTTATGAAGTGAAGTGAAGCGATCAAATCTTTTGATCTAAAAACATGGCTGCTCTCACAAAATTAGCGGTGTATTGCTCTTGAAAACGAAGTAAGCAAGAAAAATAAAAGGAAAAATAGATGACATGGAATATTCCCAGAAATAAATAAGAAATGAGCAGGAAACAACAAAAACAGGCTCTACAAAAACAGATATTTTGTCAAAAATAGTTTTAATACAGTCTGTTTACCGTGCGTTTTAAATTACACAACAGAAAATTTCGATAAAGATGTAAAATAATTTTCTAATAAGAAAAGTTTAAAAATTTCTTGCAAAAAAAGTATTTGTACATTTCTCCACCCTGATATGTACTGTGTTTTATAGTGTTCATGGTTCAAAGGACTACTTTTACAGAAGCTGTTAATAATTTTTGAGTTCATATTATATTTGTCTGACATTTAATTTATTTGCTCTTGAAATAATTGAATATAGAACCTAATACTAGAGAGGCACCTCCAGATATATGAAATCCTATGATTGGGCATAATAAAAATTTAAATTCGCAACAAGAATTTGTAAAAGCTATTAAATTACCATTTACAACTATTGGATGTATAGTGAGAAACTATGAATAAATTAAAAGCATCGAAATTCAATGAAAACCAGGACTTCTTAGCAAACTAACAATGAGGGAAAAAAGGAGTTGTTAAAAAAGCTTTAAAAAATCCAATGCGTTCGGTTCAAAAATTTGCTGGAGACCTTGCGACATCTTCTAGCATCAGAGTAATACCTCAAACAATAAAAAATATTCTTCTCAATGCAGATTTAAAAGAAAGAACCTCAAGGAAAAATCCATTCATCAGCGAAACAAATAGGCGAAAACGCATAGTATTCGCTTTCGCATACAGAAGTAAATCATTGGATTTTTGGAAAACAGTAATTTTTTCTGATGAGGGAAAATTGGGAATTTTCTTACAATCAAGCATTCGAAAAAATTGGCGTAAAAATAAAACTGTTCTAGATCCAAAACGTATACTTCAAACTATCAAGCATGTTGGGGGGAATATTATACTTTTGGGGTGCATAGCTTCTAATGGAGCAGGACATTTAAAATTTGTTGACAATGAAAAGACAGGTTTAACATACATTGATGTGTCGCGCCATAATTTATTAAACTGTACCAAGAAATTATGCATAGAGGAAGCTTTTCACTTTCTGCAGGATAACGACCAAAGCATACTGCTGTGATCTCCAGCACATGCTTACGACAATACTCCAAGACGACTGGTAACTCTTCTAAAATCTCTAGACTTGAATCCAATAAAAAATTTGCAGATGCTATTGGATGCAAAAATCCGAAAAAAATATGTATTGGTAAAAAACAGTTTTAAAGAAGCTCTTATTGTGTCATGGAATAACATTAACCAGACCGATACAAAAAAGTTGGTGGAATCAATGTCACACCATCTAGAAGTAGTCATAAACGCTAAATGAATTCGCACAAAATATTAATTTGTATCATTTTACTAAATTTTCCTTAATTATATTACATTAATATAGTGTACAAATACTTTTTTTGCATTATATTTTTGTATATTTGTTTATTATAATGTAAAAAATCGATTCGTTTAATTTTGTTTTTGCTTCTATAATATTATAATGCATTAAATTTATGTATTACAGTATTTTTTGCTTAAATCTTTTGTTTAATTTCATTATAATTTAAAAAAATGAAGTGTACAAATACTTTTTTTGCCAACTGTATAAGTACCTGAGATATTTGAACGAAAGAATTAAACATTTGCACATTTGTTGTGCAAATGTAATATATTTAAATACGTACCAGAGACATTGTAAACATTAAAGCATGAATTGCTGCCGAGCCTAAAACTTTTTCTATAATTTTTTAGTAATATATATGACATTTTACAGAAAATGAACCATCCTATATCATAAATATACAAATAAAACTGTACCAAACAGCGGCAATTTTGCTGTTTTCTTTATAAGTGCATTTCATTCGTTTCAATTAACCAATACTGAAAAACATTATTTTAAGAGAAATATTGAAAGACATTATTTTAAGTGAAGTATTGCTGCATTAAGAAAATTAAAAATAATAAACAATGAATTTTCGACATTTTCGACATTTTGCAATTAAATTCGAAATAATACAGGAAGGCAATAAAAAAATTTGAAAAAATACTGTCGTTGAATATTAAAAATTACTGTTCAGAAAATGTATCCAAAAGAGCGTTACTGCAAGATCAGATAGAATAATGTGTTATCAGTTGTGAAGTGGTGAATGAATAAAGATATCAGTCATTTGTAAATCGAGGGTGGGGATTATAGTGATCAATCAATGACTTAGTGTGAGTAACATGTTAGAAGATGAAACAAGATTAGAAAAAGGAATCCCCTGAAAGGCCAGATATATGTTAGCAGGGGTCAGAAAAGCTACTTTTTTTGTAGAGAACAACGACTACAACTACTTTATTGAAAATTTACTTGAATAAAAGTATAACAACACTATAAAAAATCTTAGCTTTACAAAAGAATCTACTAAACTTTTATCTGTAACCATTGGCGCAGCCAGAATTCGGTTCTAGGAGAGGGGGGTTGAATTTCTAATAAAGATGTTTGGCGGTTATTTGAATAGCCGATTACTAGAAACAGAATTTTTAATAAATCATAATGTAATGCATTTTTTCTGCAGTTATATTGGTCATGTTTCATTTAAACAGCGTTTGCAATATTAGAATTAAAAGCATAAAAGCCAAGAAAAGACAGTAAATCTGTGCGTCAACCAGTAAAATCGGGATTTCAGTTTTTCTACTACATGATAGTTTATTTGACACCGAATTTGACATTAGTAATGTAAATGTGTTGAAAATTTCGTTAAAATATTTTTATTATCTTTAAACTTTTCTAAAAATATCCCGGTTCGAATTGAACTCGTATCTCTACAAATATTATCGAAAGGCAAATTTTTCCCCTGTAGAAGTTAAAATCGGAACTACCGAACGGATTAAAAAAGATAATCAGTCGCGCGCGAATTTTACTCACATACAAAGTGTTCCATACAAAATATCAGAACTGTTCAAGGATTACATACTCTCGTAAGTGTAACAATGCCACGTGCCATAGTTTAATTCTCTTGGATGAAAACCGATGAATATTTTTCACTCGAAAACAAAGGCCTTATACAAAGTTTAAATTTCGCAGAAAACCAACCATGTTTCGGAAAGAAATCGCATAGATTCTCACGAAAAGTCTCTTGCAAATTATAATTCACATAACAGCACATAATTTTAAAACAATTTTTAAAAAGTACGCTTAACAGCGTAAAAACTTCAAATTCATTTCTAAAAATAAAAGCATATGGAGGCATGTACGATATTTTTGAATCTAGAAATTTGGTCTAGTGGGTACTTTTAACATGTAAATGCTCACCAATGCTCATATTCGCCATGTACTACTACCTAGAATTACATGTGTAGAACGCTCAAATTATATCCCCGATTATCCTGATTGGACTTGATAAAGGCGGAAGACAAATCAGATTACTAAAGAATGACATTTTAACGTTCTACTAAGATTTTTTTAGTTTGAGGTAAATGGTGAATACTAGCATAAGAATGGCTTCTAAAAAGTTCGAAATCTAAAAGTTCAAAAAGAATAGAAAACGTTCAAAATTACGATGTATTTGGAAGAGTTAGGGCTGAACATGAAATTTGTTATGATTGTTAACTTAGAGACTTAAATGCTTGCCCAGAACAGTTTTTAGAAATTTGAAATTTAAAAGGGTACCAAAGCACAAAACGTTCTAAAATTGCGATTTGTGTGATATAGTTGATAAAGAAGGCTAGAATGTGACATGCTGGTAACTTTCGCTATGTATAAATGGTCGAAAACGGTTTCTAAAAAATTTCAATTTAAAAGAATGAAATGAGCAATAAAAGGTCCGAAAATGATATAAATTATGATTTATTAGGAACTGTTAGAGCTAGAAAGGATTGGAAAAGTATTCATGAGGATGTCATCCTAAACTTGTTTCCTATCTAAGCTACCCTGATATTAACCGAATTGCCTATTATATGTGTAGCGTAGTCGAGAGAGACTCCAATAGTTATCCACACAGCAATGTTGAGGCCCTGAAGGCAGTCGTTGTGCAGTGACAAATGTCTCAACACATATCTGATCATTACCAGCGGTCCGTTTTGACAGACTGAAGATTCCGTTACTAAGATTGGAAATGGTTTCAATGAATGATGTCATACAGTGTGTATATGGTCACTTGTACAATACCTTTAAAAAATGCTCTATCTGTAGTGTATATTTCTGCTTAAAAGCAGATGTTGATTTGTTCTTAAATACCCGACGGACCCTGTGTAACTCAATGAAATTACAATCAATGCTTCATTCCTACGAGGCACTACCATTTAATGGAGTATTATGATTTTTAAATTTGTTTACAGACTCTTTCCCCCTTTACAGAACAAATGATTTCAAAGAAACACTGATTCCAATGATTTGTTCACTGAGAATCAAAAGCAGCTTTTAGAAACTGTATAGTTCTATTTTATTTAATACTTAATTTTACAAATATTTTTATCTGAATACGCAAAAGGTTTGATATGATTGAGAGCAAAAAACGTAAAACAAGGCGTTTGAAACTGACAGAGATTTATAAAGAGTATGTTTTTCTGCATAATTAGATGGTCTATTATTGTTTCTAACATGGAACAAAGGTAGAAGAGCAATTAAGATACGGTCCACTATATGATACTTAAACTCAAAACTCATGTGTGGCAAGAAATCGATTACTCTTTTAGCATAAGTCGTCTCGGAAGAGTGGCTTGGCTGAAATAACAATTTCCACTTAACTAATGCACGTAATACGTACTTTGCACTTTCACAGTGCAAAGTTTTGCTATTTAGTTGAATCCTTTTGTTGAATGGAATCTGATTCAACACAGCGGCGGATTCCGAAATACGCCAAAACGTTTAAATATTAAGTTTGATTTTCATTCATTTAAGCGGCGATTTCAGCGATCTTTCTTACTTCTGGTGGGGTTTAAACCCCTTCCCCTCTCCGCCATCCTTGTCTGCACCACTCTCTGTAACTCGGATTACAGTTACATCCAAACATTAACAAATTTCTAGGCATCCCATTTTCTAAAATAATCTTTAGTTAATTTTCAGATTTTTTGATTTAGAGTGCGAACGTGTATCTGGTATATGAATTTTTGTTTTTGCATTTACCTAAAAAGTTTTAAGAGTCCCAGTTTTCTAGAAATATTTTAATAACTTTACCTATCTTTTTTCAGTATACATGTTTAAAAAGTAGTGAGTACAAAATATTTTAAATAGTAGTCTTTATTTCGTTGCTTTCAGGTTTTGTAAAAGGATTCGATTGACACTCGAAATTGAAGATTCCAATAAAATATAAATACGATGATCTTTTTATTAGATCGTGTCTGCCAGGTTAAAATTAAATATATGTGATATAATCGAGAGCATTAAAAAATTTAAAAACTAACAAACAAAAAAATGTTTCATATATACCTTTAAATATTAATTTATACGCATATTATAAAATAAATAAATAAATAAATAAATAAATATATGGTATAATCAATATTTAAATACAGTTATGTAACATCTTCAGACCTGATGTATTCTGTAGGATACAGATCTTTATAATTTTTTTTTCACGTATATAAATAATGTAAAAAAATACTTATGTGAAGGGAGCCTATCAGATAACAGATCTAAATAAAATTGCAATTTGTTTCTTGTAGCACTTTTTTAGAGAACTAAGTCTTATAAAAAATGGATCTGCATAAGAAATGTAAGAAATGTACAAAGATGAAAACATAAAATAATTTTACTGAGCGTTAAGATACCACTTGTAGAGTCCAGTAGTAATAAAAAAATGTAGTATATCTTTTTATTTTATGTTTTTCTATGTTTTTGCAATGCAAAACCGTGAAATAAAATACAAAAATCCTAAGAAATTGTTAAAATAAATGTACTTTTTCAGTCCCAGAATTTTACGTACGAAAAAATTCTTTACATTTGTTTCGCTATTTAATATTTCAGAGTTGTTAGTTTACTAATATAAATAAATAACTGAAATTTAAAAATGTACACAAATAAACCCTGGGATTTGAAGAGGTTAAACAAATCTGGATTCAATAATAGAATTTTTTTTTTTTCATAATACTGTCCATTCAAATAGACAGTAATATAGTAATAAATAACTTAGATCCCGATGTCACAAAGGTGAGTTTTAAAATATTGGGTAACTTTTTAAGTACATGCTAACACACTTATGGAATCATTGTAAAAATAGCTAAAGAATATTAAGGGTGAGTCAAAATTTAAAAATATACTAGTATTTCCATAATCAGGCTTCAACCATTGTTAAAACAATTTCTTTACACTTTATATGTATGAAAAAAAATGCGAATAAACTACAGCTTATTTTTACATGAAGTACGAAAACAAAGTTATATATATGAACGAGCGATATAAAGAGAGGCTACCCTTATACATAATATGTACTTTAAATAACTTTAAATGCAAACTACAGTTGGCAAAAAAAGTATTTTTACACTCTAAAATTTTTAATTTTTAACTAAATAAAACAGATATTTTGTCAAAAATAGTTTTAATACAGGCTGTTTACCGTGCGTTATAAATTACACAGCAGAAAATTTCGATAAAGATGTAAAATAATTTTCTAATAGGAAAAGTGTAAAAATTTCTTGCAAAAAAAGTATTTGTACATTTCTCCATCTTGATATGTACTGTGTTTTATAGTGTTTATGGTTCAAAGGACTACTTTTACAGAAGCTGTTAATAATTTTTAAGTTCATATTATATTTGTCTGACATTTAATCTAATTTGCTCTTGAAGTAATTGAGTATAGAACCTAAAACTAGAGAGGCACCTCTAGATATATGAAATCCTATGATTGAGCATAATAAAAATTTAAATTCGCAACAAGAATTTGTAAAAGCTATTAAATTACCATTTACAACTGTTGGATGAATAGTGAGAAACTATGAATAAATTAAAAGCATCGAAATTCAATGAAAACCAAGACTTCTTAGCAAACTAACAATGAGGGAAAAAGGGAGTGTTGTTAAAGCTTTAAAAAATCTTATGCGTTCGGTTCAAAAATTTGCTGGAGACCTTGCAACATGTTCTCGCATCAAAGTAATACCTCAAAAAATAAAAAATATTCTTCTCAATGCAGATTTAAAAGGAAGAACCTCAAGAAAAAATCCATTCATCAGCGAAACAAATAGGCTAAAACGAATAGTATTCGCTTTCGCATACAGAAGTAAATCATTGGATTTTTGGAATACAGTAATTTTTTCTGATGAGGGAAAATTCGGAATTTTCTTACCATCAAGCATTTGAAAAAATTGGCGTAAAAATAAAACTGTTCTAGATCCAAAACGTATACTCCAAACTATCAAGCATGTTGGGGGAGAATATTATTGTTTTATGGTGTATAGCTTCTAATGGAGCAGGACATTTAAAATTTATTGACGATGAAATGCCAAATTTAGCATACATTGATGTGTCGCGCCATAATTTATTAAACTGTGCCAAGAAATTATGCATAGAGGAAGCTTTTCACTTTCTGCAGGATAACAACCAAAGCATACTGCTGTGATCATCAGCACATGCTTACGACAATACTCGAAGAGGGCTGGTAACTCCTGTAAAATCTCTAGACTTGAATCCAATAGAAAATTTGCAGATGCTATTGGATCTGCAAAAATCCGAAAAAAAAATATGTATGAGTAAAAAAGTTTTAAAGAAGCTCTTATTGTGTCATGGAATAACATTAACCAGACCGCTACAAAAAAGTTGATGGAATCTATGTCACACCATCTAGAAGTAGTCATAAACGCTAAATGAATTCGCACAAAATATTAATTTGCATCATTTTACTAAATTTTCATTAATTATATTACATTAATATAATGTACAAATACTTTTTTGCATTATATTTTTGTATATTTGTTTATTATAATGTAAAAAATCGATTCGTTTAATTTTGTTTTTGATTCGATAATATTATAATGCATTAAATTAATGTATTACAGCATTCTTTGCTTAAATATTTTGTTTAATTTCATTATAATTTAAAAAAATGAAGTGTACAAATACTTTTTTTGCCAACTGTATAAATAAATCGATTAAAAGTAAAAACAGACTCAGCATTAAAACACGAATATCTAATAACGAGTAAGTGTTACCAGCAAGAAAACTAATTCCTTTCTTGTGTTAATACTTAATTTTAGCAGAGAGTGTCAATGGAAAAAAATAAGAAAAAAATAAAAAATAAAACCTTCTTGTGATGCGTTGTTATTCACTATAGCTTGATTAGCCACTGAGATTCGAAAACCAGAACAAATCTTATAAAAAATAAGCAAGTTACGGCCAAATGATTTATAAACTGACAGATTTTTGTTCCTGAAGTAGCGTTAAAAGTAGAATAGATTCTAACTACAAATAATGATATTTTGTATCGCGATACTCGCTACTAAACACTGTTCAAAATTTAATGCACTGCATTACAAACTATGTAAGTCTTAAAAGTTCTGGCACGAGCATAAAATGTTGATTTTTAATGAATAAAAAAAGTTAGAATAAATAGCATTTTTTTTTTTTTAGATTTTGCAACTTAACGTATCAAATGGTATCAAAAGTGAAAAAAATACATAGTTGTAAAAAAGATAATTTTTAATATGTTTAAACAAAACTGTCTCAAACGTCTATGCAGAAATTTATAAAAAAAACTACATTTATCATTTAAAAAAAACTGTTACATACAAATTATTTTTCCGTAATTTGGAATTATCTCAAATCAATGCGCATCAATCGAAATTTTTAGTTTTTGTAAGGTTTCTGATTGCAAAGGTTACAATGCTTTTTCCATGGCCTCTTTCAATGTTTCAAAAGAGTCATACAGTTTTTCATTGCTGTAAACCTTCCGAGTTAAATTTCCATGGACATTCTCAAATTGACGACCTAACGCTCAATAACACGACTTAACGCTAAAACTATAATGAGCCATCATTTTGACGGCTACCATATGAATATGTTTCGGTTCAAACCAGAAAGCAGGGCTTCCAAATGATTCGCGATTTGAACACCAATATTTTTTAACAGAAATTTTCATAGTAGGTTTTTACAGCATTTGTGCTAAAACTAACCTCCGAAGGCAGTTTCTACGCAATTTGCAAGAAAAAATATAAAAAGAGAATTTCTCTAAGAAAATATTGATGTTCAGTTGGCGGACCATTTGGGAGCCCTGCAGAAAGGGTATAGTCGGGTTTCTTAGTAAAATATGCCCTTGAGGCAATCACATCGAGTCTTACATCAATCGATTGCACATAAAAAGAAATTCATTTCTTCCCAGTTTCAAACTTATATCTCAAGTCCATGGGAGGTTATAACCCTTAAATCCCGTTTTGAAAAAAGGCACATCGTGCCGAAATTACTTGTTGGATTTCAACGAAAATAAAAAAAAAAAGATGCGTAATATTATCATACGAATGCTGGATAATTTTTTTCCAGAATTTTTTCAACACAAGTACGAGTTCTATAAAATTTTCCCTTTTTTTAAATTGAACATTTTGATTAAAAATCTATTGAAATATTTGAGTGACCAACTTAATTTTTTTTGCATGAAATACTATCTGATATGATGTGTATTCACTATCAATTTCATCTTTTTACGTATGGTGCATCATATTAAAAAAAAGGCAAAAAAAAAGGATTGGGGGCGTGTCTCGCACGAATCTAACATATTAGTTCAAACGATGGTTTAAAAAAAGGCGTGAAATAACATTATACGACAGAACTTTCCGGCGAGATTCGTGAAGGACACGCCTCCCATCACCGCCGGAATATGATTTTGTCTTTTTTTACATCATGCAAAAAAATTAAGGTGGTCACTTAAATATTTCAATAGATTTTTAATTAAAACGTTCAATTAAAAAGAAGGAAATTTTTATAGAACTCGTACTTTTGTTGAAAAATTTCTGAAAGAATTATTAAGTATTCGTATAGTATGATTACACATCCCTCTTTTTTTTCGTTGAAATCCGACAAGTAGTTTCGGCACAATTAGTAATTTTTCAAAAAAAGTATTAAGGGTCATTACCCCCCCCCCCCCCCATGGACTTGAGATATAAGCTTGAAACTGTGAAGAAACGAATTTCTTTTTACGTGCAACTGAAAGATGTAGGAGTCGATGTGGTTGACTCAACGGCATATTTTACTAAGAAACACGGCTATACCCATTGATTATGAAATAAGTTTAAAAGACACAAAGAAGAAAGACGTTAAATAACAAAGCTAAACTGTTGTAAATCAAAATTCCGGTGTGAAATATTTTTATAAAACTTGAATTAAATTTACGGTAGTTGTAGTGTTAAAGCAGGCGAGTAATTTTTTTTTAATTTTTTCTGTTAATGCCACGTTTTTTTATACATATGACTGAGGCATTGAGGCATTACCTGTGTAGATTTAGGCATTACTTTCTTCAAAGATCCAATTCAGCACCCTCTAAAATATCACCGAATGGAAGGAAATGTTGGTTAAGTGTCTCTTGATAATTTTTTTTTTAATTTAGCCTTATTTTTAGAAAATCCAGAGAGGTCAGGCTGTTGAAGACGAATATTCTCAAACCATTACAGGTTTTCTGTCTTGCTGCCTGTATATGCGAGTACATGTTTCGCATATCAGAACCATCTAAGTTTCATTTTTTTTCTCATCACTGAATAAAACAGTAAGCCAATTATGTCTACTGTATCACATATGTTTTCTAGCCTAGTTCTTCTAGTTTATTAGTAGCGTAGTTTAAGACATGATTTCCAAGACAATTGCTTTAATATGATGTAATCACATACTTTAATATTTCTAAATACAGTATCTTTGGACACACGTACACGAAGGTTATTTTTAATTTGCTGTATGTTCATATTTTGTTTAAACACGAATCTCCGTACTCAACCAACGTTATTTGGGATCGTCCACATCTTGATTTTCGGTTGAAATTACCATTTTCAGAGAGTACTTTATGTTGATACACCGTTTCGATCAATTTGATTTTTCTGCAATTTGAGTGCGCTTTTAAAACTTTTTTTTACGTATTCTTTACCCTTTGGCCATTTCAATGGACGAATGGAAATGATTTTTTCACTTTTATATTTTCATGACGTTATAAAACTACGTCATACAACCTCATTAAATCCGTCCAATCTCGTATTTTTTTATGTTTTATTGAACAACATACATCTGATTTGTGTGCTCGACATGAAGCCTGCTTATAAATCATCGTCAATATTACAGGGATGAAATAATACAAGGAACTTTTACAATACAAGAGATATACAACCGGAAGCGCCACACAAAGAGTGAGTTCAATGGAGCCAGTGGTATAAGAACCTCTAACCTCCTACGCTCGAAAGCGATTAGCGGCGTGGTGCTTTGACCAGTCGGCCATGGAGGCCCCCTTTTTTAATTGCATAACGTGCTTCAATTATTAAGACAGTATGTCTTCAATAAGAAAAAATAATTAAACAAATTAACCTTTAACTGCTGTGACAAAAATTGTCACTTAACTACTGTGAGTGGTCGTCAGACCGCTTAATCTAAAGATGAATAAAATGTAAAATTAACTCGAGAATAATATTTTTTCATTAAACTTTATGTACAGGAATATTATAAATAAAATTCAGCTATTCAAAAGTCTATAGAGATAGTAATATGGCTCCAAACGAAACAAAATTTAACCGATATCTATAGTTAAACTAAAAATTCAGAGTTAAACTCTGAAACTTGAAAAACTGAGCTGTCTAAGAGATAACAGCAGTTAAACATTAATGTAGATTTTTTTTACTAACAAAAACTGCTTATTGTATTTGATTTTGTTTAAATGCCGAGTATTTATTATAAATTGGTTGCTTATGTTTTCTTCTTCAATTATTTTTGGACATATTGGAAGAATCCATAAACTTTTGAGACAGACTGCAGTATTGATGCTCGTAGCGTGCTGTTTCCAAACCATGTATGTCTGTATGAATCACATGAATTGAAAAAAAAACTATACGTGTAGTAAAGAATGAGATTTTTTGTGTGAATGAATAGTTTATTATTTTTTTCTCAAAGATTTAATAATTATTTTAGATACCAAAACCTGAAATTTAAAATTGCTTAATAAGCCCATTTTTAATGGAACATTTTAAAATGAGCAGGAGTTTTTAAAAATTAATTCAATAAGTAAATGGTGACAGCTATTGTTATTGATGTTATAGAAGGGATAATATGTGAAATCTGGATTTTGTATACAGTGCTTTCTATATTTGTACCAAATATAAACAAATTGACACTGAAATGTTTTAAATTACAGAAGTGCTAAAACAAATTTCACAATTTTTTAATTTCTACTTTCTGTAAGTCTTAACAGCACAAGAAAATGTGGGCGAAAACAGTGAATGTCGATACAATGTTTTAAACCTTAGCTTGATATTTCTAAGTCAGTCAGGTGATATTTGAAACTAGACAAGAAAACGTAGTACCGTAATTTCGGGTGTATAAGCCGCGGATCAAACAATTCTTTTTGGACCCAGAAATTTTATTTAATGATTGAAGACAAATCTTTACGGCGATCTAACTAGTTATATTTGTTTCTTAAAAATTTCTGGGTGGAAAAAGAATTGTTTGATCTGCGGCTTATACACCCGAAATTACGGTAAATAAGTACTTAATTTTACGTATTAATCTTCTGAAAGAACAATGACAATATTTGCTACTAATTCCATCGATAGAATTTTATAATACTTCATTTCATTCTTATACACAATGCAAATTCTGTGCGTGTGTGTGTATGTGTGTTCGATTAAATGAAAAACAGGGACGTCGTGGAAGGCATACGCCGTATAACTTCTGAAATTTTTTTTATTAACATCATACACTCTCTGTCTCTCAAGAAAGCTACAAGTTATTCTGGGGCATACCCTCTACTTAGAACGCCTTTATAAACTCTGTTTTTTTTACGACTACACTACTGGTGAATTTGAAAACGTAAAAAATACACTTAACTGTACATAAATTACTTAAAAAGTGCACTAGAATACTTATAAAAACTTTAAAAATACATTTAAAGTCCTATAAAATGTTCAAAAGTTCAGAACGTTTTCAACCGTCACTTACTCGGTCTTCGTCAGTGAGAGAAACTAAAAAATGACAGCTCTTACTGCTGGCGTTCTCAGGCTCATCCGGAACAGTCCATTTTTACATCGAGGGGGGAAGGACGGGGAGTGAAGAAAACGGGGCAAAATGAATAGAATAAAACTGGTGAAATATTTCAAAAACACAGGCTTAACTATTATTAATAAAGTTTTTCCAAATTGCGTGTATATCGTAGGAAAATGCATCATTACAAGCTATTTCTTTATTGGATATTATTTCGACGGATTCTCTAATGATAGCTTCAATGTGACTAGTAGTATGAAAGATAATTTTTGAACTGTTGAAATCTATTTCTATAGGGTGCGTTTGTGCAAACCTTGAAAGTGCAGTGTGGGGTTTACCCAATCTTAAATCTGCGTCATGTTCTTTCAACCTCCTTTGAAGTTTCCTTAATGTCATACCTATGTAAACATATTCTTTACTATCCGTCTTGAAAGGAATACTGTATACACCTGATTTATTAATGTCTTGAATAGGATCAATCTTTATGTTCAGCACAACTCTTAATTTGGGGGGAGGGACTGCTATTAGTGCAATATCATACATAGCTAGTGCGTGCCTTATGCTTTCGAAAAACTTCGGAATATAATTAACTTTACAAAATTTTACACTTTTTATGGTATCTTTCACTTGCATATCTTGACCTTTCGTTTTAAACCTATTTATCATTCTTTCAATAAAATGAAGGGGGATGGAATTTTCAACGGCTATTTTTCTTATTAAATTTAGTTCTCCGCTCAGAAACTGAATTGAGCAAACTTGAAAAGCCCTAAAAATTAAAAGGTGCTAGTTTGAAATTAATAGGAGAACTGCAAACAAATGGGATTGTAAAATGAGACCTGTTAATTTTCCTAAAAACTTTACGATCCAAGCTCTGATTAGTTTTATTTCTGATTAGTAAGACATCTAAAAAGGTAAGTTTTTGATTCTGTTCAACTTCTAGGTTGAATTTTATTCTACTGTCAAGGCTATTGATTTTATCCAGAAAAGAATGCAATTCATCCTCTTGGTGGTTCCATATAATAAAAATATCATCAACGTACCTGAACCAGTAAACTGGGTCTGGCCTTATGGTTTCCATAATTTTCTTTTCAAAAGGACGAAGTTTAAATTCTGCTAACAAACCAGAGATGGGGGAACCCATGGGGGCCCCATTGATCTGTTTGTAAAATTGATTGTTAAAAACAAAGGTGTTGCCATTGACAATTAAATTCAGACCTCTTTTAATCGTATCCTTATTATCTTCAGTAAAAGTAGAATCCGAGTCGATAAAGTCTGCAATAATGCTGGAAACTTCCTTTATATCTATGGACGGGTAGCTAATTTCCATTCACTCAAGGATACAGCGCTTGGCGAAAGTCAAAGCGTGCCAAATGTTTTGACTAGCATCTACGCATTTTCTCGCGCATCATGGCTGTTTCAGACATTTTACTTACAACTTTTATCGTATATGAGGCACTTGGAAGCTATTATAAGGTATCAGAGGGATAGCGAGATGGTTAAAGCAGAAAGCTTGTAATGATAAGATTGTGAGTTGTGTCATTGCTCTTGTAGAATTTTGTTTTGATTTTTATTTAAGTAATCAATAAAGAATGTTATAAAAATGAGTTACTTTGTATTAGTTTTATTGTCAATTAGACAATTAAATTTTAATTACAATTAAGTTATAAAATTTAATTTAAAATTTTATTACATAAAGTTTAATTTGAAATAAATGTAAATAATTAATATAAGTTTTTAAATTCTGGTTTTTCAATAATTAAATAAATATAATTTAAAATACAATAATTATGAAAATAAAATAAAAAAGATTTTTATTTTAGTTATACTACCGCCTTGTTGTAAGAGATGAATATCAAATTAGTAAAACCAATTTATTGTGTTTTAAATGTTATGTTATGTTATGTTTTTTATTATGTTTTATTAAGTTCTTATGTTTTAAAATAAGGCATCATTCATGCAAAAAAAAATATATATTATTTATTAATATTTATTTTAATAATTACTGTTTCATTTATAATTATAAAGTAGTGAAACATAAAAATGTTAATTATAAATATTCAAATTTTAATATTTCTATGTATTTAATTAATGATAATAATTTAAGAAAAAAAAAGAAAAATCTTAAATTTTCCTTTAATATTCCACTATCATAATTTAAGATTTTCTTTAAAAAAATTATCGATATTTAAATATATATAACTAATATTAACTATTTATTAATTAATATTAATATATATATAATTATAAAATTATATTAATTAACATTATTAATTATTACATATATAACTAATATTAATAAGTATTATCATTTAAACAGACAATTAATGTTTTTAATGTTTTCGTTTAGTGATTTGTTATTAATTCTCTTCAATTTTCAGTATCTTGTCAGATATTAAATATGGAAAAAAAAAAAAAAAACAATCTATATTAGATAAAAAATTTTAAGGTGGTTTTTTAGATAAAACGTGATCTTGTGATCTTTGTTTTGTATTTGTATTTTGTACAAATTCAATCAGTTTAGGCATGTATATTTAGTTTAGACTTATCAATTTATGAATAGGAAGGGTGCATTAAATCACAGTGTCATAAAAGTTGATGTAAATTCCCAAACATATTTTATTTCAAATGAAAAATTTCCATGTATAAAAAATATTTTAATTTTAATACAATTAATTATTAACTGAAACATATACTTTTTTATGATTCTTAGAATCTGGAAACTATACTTTTTTTTCTTAATATGTTATCAACATTAGTGTTATATTTGTAAGACATTAAAATCTGAATAGATCAGAACAGATGATATCGAAATTATGTACATTTTCTATCTATATAATTAAATGACCTAACTATATAACAATTATATAATATACACATACATAATATTCAAGCAGACATGTATGAATATATAAGTTCATAAATACTATGTACATATGCTGATATTTATGAATATATTCCATATATATTTCCAACATTAAGAAGTTTTAATTTATCAATCTTAGTGCATTGCTACACTTGGTGATTTATATCACATTAGTAAAATAAATAAATAAATAAAAATTTGATATAGCAGATCTCAGTATTTTCTTATTAATTTTTTGAATTGATACTTACCAAGAAAATAAATTAAACAAAATAAAATTTATTTTTAGCTATTATCATGTAATTTATCCGAATACAATAACAGTTCTCTTTCGTTCTTCTTCTTTTATTTTTTCATTATTATGTTATTCATTATAAACTGAAATACTATAAGAAATGTAAAGAAATATAAATTAAAATTTACAAATCAAGTTAACACAACAAGTTACTCGTATATATTTAATTATTTGGTGGTATATAAAAAGAAAATTCCATTAAATTTATTATTATTTATTTTCAAATAAATTATTTGTATAATACATTTTTTCAGTAGATGGCGACACTATACGATGTTATCAAGGAATCTTGGAAGAGGAGTGAATGAATGATGGGTGGAATAGCTCTTTTTCGTCCAAACCATTTGGCACGCTTTGACTTTCGCCAAGCGCTGTATCCTTGAGTGAATGGAAATTAGCGGACGGGTATAAGGATACTACGTCCAAGCTAGCCATAATAATAGAATTTTCAAGCTTTACGTTTTTAATTTTATGTGAATGAAATCCGAATGAAATTCGAAGTTGATTCAAGAACAAAATCGGATCGTGGTAAATACTGCTTTAAAAGGTAAACATAGGTTTTTTCCATAAAATATGTGGGACCGGAGCATTTAGTGACAATTGGACGGATTGGCAAGTCTACCTTATGATCCTTTAATCTACCAATGAGGGAGGAAGTAGTTGCAGTCCTGTTAATCCTCAATTTATTTTTCATAAAAGTTGGCCAAACTCCTTTACCAATATTTTCTTTAACTTTATTTTCTAATTCCATAATGGGATCTTTATTTAATGGTATACAATCCATACTATCAATACATACTTTCATCTTGTCGATGTAATCTTGTCGGTCTAGAATAGCAATACGGTTAGTTTTATCGGTCTGGATAATAATAATATTTTTATCATTTCTTAGTTTTCCTGCTACCTTCCTAAACTTCCTAATTTTGTAAAGTTAATTATATTCCGAAGTTTTTCGAAAGTATAAGGCACGCACTAGCTAAGTATGATATTGCATTAATAGCAGTCCCTCCCCCCAAATTAAGAGCTGTGCTGAACATAAAGTTTGATCCTATTCAAGACATTAATAAATCAGGTGTATACAGTATTCCTTTCAAGACGGATAGTAAAGAATATGTTTACATAGGTATGACATTAAGGAAACTTCAAAGGAGGTTGAAAGAACATGACACAGATTTAAGATTGGGTAAACCCCACACTGCACTTTCAAGGTTTGCACAAACGCACCCTATAGAAATAAATTTCAACAGTTCAAAAATTATCTTTCATACTACTAGTCACATTGAAGCTATCATTAGAGAATCCGTCGAAATAATATCCAATAAAGAAATAGCTTGTAAAGATGCATTTTCCTACGATATACACGCAATTTGGAAAAACTTTATTAATAATAGTTAAGCCTGTGTTTTTGAAATATTTCAGCAGTTTTATTCTATTCATTTTGCCCCGTTTTCTTCACTCCCCGTCCTTCCCCCCTCGATGTAAAAATGGACTGTTCCGGATGAGCCTGAGAACGCCAGCAGTAAGAGCTGTCATTTTGTAGTTTCTCTCACTGACGAAGACCGAGTAAGTGACGGTTGAAAACGTTCTGAACTTTTGAACATTTTATAGGACTTTAAATGTATTTTTAAAGTTTTTATAAAGTATTCTGGTGCACCTTTTAAGTAATTTATGTACAGTTAAGTGTATTTTTTACGTTTTCAAATTTGTAAACAAGGTGAATTTTGCACTGTTTTGTTTTTAACTCCAATTACACTGCTGGTGAACAAATGGAATTTTATCATTTGTCTACTTCTGTTAAAAATTATTATGTTGCATCGGAAATGCAACATTTTGGAAATAAATATACATATATTTTTATGGACGTATTTTATTTTGTGAAAATTTACTTTTTCTCGTAATTGATAGAATAATAATAACTACTGTAATTTCGGGTGTATAAGCCGCGGATCAAACAATTCTTTTTGGACCCAGAAATCTTATTTAATGATTGAAGACAAATCTTTACGGCGATCTAACTAGTTATATTTGTTTCTTAAAAATTTCTGGGTGGAAAAAGAATTGTTTGATCTGCGGCTTATACACCCGAAATTACGGTAATATTGGGGAAGATGAGGATACTTGAGCCACTTTTTAAATTTTAATTTTTTTAAATTTTTTATAATTTTTTAGAACAAAATAAAATATTGAAAATGAAAATTTGATAATTTTTCTTCAACTGAAAACCACTTTTAATTAATTTTGAACTATTTTTCTATGTCTAATTAATTTTTACTTTTTTTTACATCGTGGCTCAAGTATCCCCATGAAGGGGATACTTGAGCCAGTACGGAAAAATACCTACAAAAGTAATTTTTTCGCTTTTTCTGCACAAATATTTTATAAAATTATAAGTTATGATGCATATAGTCTTTCAAAATCAATTGAGATTAGAATTCAGAATTAGAATTATAATTAGAATTCTTTGGCAACATGTATGAAGAACAAATTCAGAATGGTTTTAAAACCACGCATCTTTTTTCTTTTACCTACATGGTAACTCAGTAGTGCCCTCTGTTGAGGACAATAGAAGTCATTTCTTTGATTTAAAAAAAAGTTACAGTAACAGAGGTTACAATTTCAATATAAAATATTAATCTTAATATATTATATTAAATAATAAATATTTAATACGTTGGACTTAACTAATTAAAATATTAGAGATTATTTTACATTTATCTAGACAGGCTATTCTGTTAGTCAAAATGAAAAATAAAATGAATATTTTCATTTTAAAAAAATACATTTTTTAAATTTTTTTTCTAAGTCATTATTTTTATAAGAAAAAATAAAATAAAAAATTATGCCCTCTTTTATCCAGAAAAAAATCTATTAGTCGATATAAGGACGTAATTTTATATTTTGTTTATTTTACCCATGTCTAATCTCCTAGTGGGGATGGTTGAGCTATGGCTCAAGTATCCTCAATCTCACTGGCTCAAGTATCTCCATTACCACTATTTTTGTTTATCAGAGTTTTACTAAGTAAAGCAGGCAGCTATTTGAGCTATTTTAGATTCAAAATACAATTGAGATTATACTTATTAAATTTATATATATTGTTGCAACTTTAAACGAAACTTTGATAACAAAAAATAAAAAAAAACATACACCTAAATATTTACTTTATATAGCGAAAAAAAACTATTAATCACTATACTTTCAAAATGGTACCAAGGTATGTGATTTCTTTTTTACATGTTCAGAACTATAAATATGTTACCATATTGCACGTTTTAGAAAGAAAAATTAACCAACTGTAGAAATAATAGGGGTGGCTCAAGTATCCTCTATGCTCAAGTATCCCTACTCTCCCCTACTTTCTTCTTTATTTCGAAATAACCTGTACATAATAAAAACATAAAAATACGGATTTTTTTTTTTTTTTTTTTTTTTTTTTTTTGAAAATGCTTAAGCTTCTTTTTTCTTTTTTTGTTATATTTTTATATCCCCTCAAACTTGGTCTTTTTGGAAAGTATTTTTCCAAAAAAAGGAATCTTGCATTTACGTCCTGAGTTTTTTTTGAAAATATCTTTTTTCTAAGTCATATGCTGCGTTCTATCTTTCAATGTAGACGTTTAAAAATGAAGGATAAGTTCAATGTTTAAAGATGCTATTGAATTACATGACCGTTATCGATATTTTTTAAAGCTGCATAGAAAGATTTCTCGACAAATTTAATATTGATAAGCGAATAAAAATTTTAGTTTTTTATTTACCATAGCTGAGAAATTTCTCATTTTGTTCAGTATTGAAATTTATAAACAAATATTATAGCTTTATTTATCAAACCATATTATTATAGATTCTCTTCACTTAATTATATAAATTGGGATTTAAATAAGTCGGGGATTACTATCCGAGAATAGTTATACAATAAAATATGAAGATTTCGCATGTATGCTTTACCAACATTATTACTTTATTTTAGGAATTAGAAATTACTCTAAAAGTTTATTTTACTTTAAGTCTTATAAGCTATTCTAAACTTTTTAGATTTCATCATGTTAATATATTTATTTCCTAATCCGTTTATCATTTTGTCTAACTATTCTCTACGTTTTAATAAATTAAAGAGATCGATACGAATTACAGAAGAGTGCTTTACAATCAGGCCACTGAGCCACCAAGCCTTTTTTTAGAATGAAAATTTTTTCTTTGATTAATGACTGAAATATTGCTGATAAATAGTACAAAAAGTACTGTTTCGAGTTTCTGGTTGCAAACATTCAGGCAACAATGTTGAAGAACCTTAGTTTACAGTGTTAGTCTAAGATAGTTTCATGAAAATACTTACTGGAAATCTCCTGTCTAAATATTATATCTATCAGACTGCTTATAAAATACGTAAAGGTATAATCGTCTTTAGGATAGTTTTTATTAACGTATTTTAACAGCGTTACGTGTTTCCAAAATGAAAAAAAGAGGTTTTACTATACCACTTGAATAGTCTTTTTATGGAACTGATCATAACCGTTTTAATATTTGTAAAAATTTATTGATTTTAACAGGATATCCAAAATAGCATTTTTACGTGCTAAAATAATTAAATATTATATATCGTGCATGTCCTGAAAAAATATACAGGGTTGTTATAATTAAAGTTCGCCTATTCAGAAGGCTCTGGAGCCGGTTCTATTGCTCCAAACGAAACAAAATTTCACTAGTATATAGTTGAAGAGATGCGCTCTGCGAAAATCGAAAAAAAAATTGTAAAATTTTTTGTCACTAGGTGGCGCTGCGCCAATTTTTAAGGCGATATTTGCAGATTCATTATATCAATATCAGTCAATCCAGACGAAACACACAAATTTAAAAGTTTCAACAAACTTCGACGAACTGCAAATTGTTATAATTAAGTTCACCTAATCAGACAGCTCTAGAGCCTAACCTATGACTCCAAACAATACAGAAAAATGAATATCATTTCATGTGATATAATCTGCATCAACAAAAATAAAACATGTCGCACAGCAGTAAGGAAATAACGAAGAATAACATGACGCATGCTCAATGAATCCTCCGCCATTTTTAATAATGCATTCCATTCTCAGAATTGTGCTTTCTACAACATTGCGTAAACTGTCTTGTAAGATTGAGCGAATATGAAGTCTAATACTGTCTTTCAGATCAGAGATTGTCTGACATCTGTCTTTAGATACAGAATCTTTTAAAAATCCCCAGAAAATAAAAGAATCCTCAAATATCGGCTTAAATATTGGCACAGCGCCACCTACTGACAAAATTTTTAACTAATTTTTTTTTCGCTTTTCGTAGAGCGCATGTCTTCAACTACGTACTAGTGAAATTCTGATTTGTTTGGAGCCATAGAACCGGCTCTAGAGCCTTCTGAATAGGCGAACTTTAATTATAACAACCCTGTATATTCATATTACTAAATATACGTATCTTACAGTATTTATTACTAAATGTATGCTATTTTTAAAGGTTTTGTTCTTATTTAAACAATTTAATTATTTGATCATGTAAAATAAACAGTTTTTCACTGTCCTTTGTATGATAGATTTTGCTCCTGTAAAATTAATATTTTTTTATATAGTACACTGGCTTATGAATATATAACACCATCTACAACAACCGTTTCTAATTATTAAACTCCAGATAGTTTTCCGATTTCGTCTCACCACATGACCTCAAGTCGTCTTCTTTATCTTTTTATATATCTTATTTACCAGTGTAGGACGTCTGTATTTCATTTATTTTATTGTCTTCCTGTACTATGCACAGTTTTTATTTTAACATTTAATTCTCTCGATGCTGTCGAACTTTTATCTGACTTCTTATTCAGGATTTTATTTTTCTGTACTTTGTAGATACGCTTGGCATGCACCTTTCTATACTTCTTCGTGCTGCTTGTAGTCTTTGTACCATTCGTTTTGTAATCGTTCATGTTTTTCGTTCCATAAGTAACTGCAGGCAAAATACATTGATTAAACAACTTTATCCCAAACAAAGAGTAGTGATGGGCGATAACGAGAAGTTTTTCTCGATTTTCTCGATTGTAGGACCATCTCGATAATTTTCGATTGTGTAAAATTTTTCTCGATGACTCTAGTTTGGAATTGCTTTTATACCATACAGGATTCAGTTTTATCAAGAGTCTACTACAGGTGAATGAGTCGGTGTTAATAAAGACACGACGGATTCACTCGCTAGTAAGACCCTCCTTTCATTGGTGTCTCTAATTTATACGCAATCTTGTAATATGAAATCTCGAACTGGGTCCTCGTTGTACACGGCATCATATACCAAACGCGGTGTGCAAGCGCAGCAAAATCTTGTAAACAACAACAACAATAAAATTCGAATTGAACGAACAACCGAACGTAATCTCGAATTGAACATTAAATTTTGAAAACTGCCCTCCCCTAAGGTGACGCAGTGGAGGGGGGGAATATATAAAATCGAGATGCATAAGATCAATAAGTGGTCACATGCCAAACAACAACTTCTTGCTTTTCTAAATTCCATGTATATTATAAATATTATTTATTGCAAAATCCGTAAAAAAAAAAAAAAAAAAAGGGATTGCCGACAGAAGTCAAAACTTGAACAATTACGTGTGTATTTTTTTAATCGTCAGGAAATATTTTATTGTGCAGGAAATACAAGGACCAAGTAACCGCGGTAAATTAACGCCCACACGCAAGAGGAGGCCAGAGTCCCAGCTGTGGTGAACAATATTTATATGATACAGATGTCATACACGCACCACATTGGCACGATGTTTTCCAGATGCCGATTTAGCGAAAACTTCGAAGAAGTTTGAGAAATTTAACTTTCAACCCATTATGGGTCCGTAAAGTGACCCAGATTGACGGGAGAAACTTTTTTATGCTAAATTGGTAATGTATGAAGCATAAACTTTCAATAAACATATTACATCAAAAAATTAAAAATGCCCTGCCCTCCCCCCCCCCAAAAAAAAACCCGGTGCTATGGGGAAAACCGTAAAACTGCAAAAAGAGCGGCGACGGAAAGTTAGCTATGCTATAATTTTTCTCGCCACTGTAGCTCCCATACAAGCAAAGTTATAGCCTTTTAAAAATTGAAATAAAGTGAAGAAATGAGCAAAATTATGTTGGTGAATAACCAACGGGGGGGGGGTCAATAGCCCCATTTGTGCCATATAGCTTAAACTTTTAAGTTAAAATTGGTAGAGAAAAAAATGAGCAATATTTTAAAGTGTATGTTGGGGGGGGGGGGGGGCAGGCTAAGCTCCTCATTTTTGGAAGAGGTCCTCAAAGAGGGAACTTTAAAACAATGTGCCTAGGTTACAGTAACAATGTTGCTAGTTCAATGGTTTTTTCCATCTCAAAAAAATTTCTAATACGCTTAAGGACGTTTTCAATTAAAAAAAATTGATCTAAAATTATAAAAACGCAAAAAGCTTCAAAAACTGCCAAACCCCCCGCCGTGGGAACCAAATTCGGAAGGGGGAGGTAAGAAAGCATCATAATATGAAAGAGTAATTCGAGATCTTCAAGATGATATACAATATGACGGGTTTTAAAAAGTGAAAATTGTCCCCCTCCCCTCAGTCAACCCTTTCGCCCCCAATTTCCTGCAGCAGACATTTTAATTTTTTTACATTTGATAAATAATATTTACCGAATGATTCGATGAAAAAAAAAACACTTAAATTGATATGTATTGTAGAAATCGCTACAGTTTTAAACATATGTTCTCCTTCCCCCTCTTTGAAATTTTTTTAAAATAAATAATATTTATGGGTACGTAACAGCATGGTAAGACTAAAATACCAGAAACTTTGAAAATTAGGTCTTCATTTCACAAGATAACTTGTATATTCTCATGCTTCTTTCTGTACCTCGTTTTTCGATAAAACTTTCATTTCACAAAGCTTCATCGACAAAACGCTCCTCGATATAGCTCCTCATCTCTATTTCAGCGAGAACGAAAATCATCCTTATCGAAAAAGGCCTTAATCAGCAAACCACAAGCTTCTCGAAATGCCGCTTTTATCAAGGTTAAATTTCATCTCGAAGTTGCAAGTCCTTCGATAAACCTATTTCAATCGAGGTTAATTTTCATCGCGAAGAAATGATTTTTTCGAAATGTCTGACTTTATCGGCATTTGCTGAAATGAGAGGCACATATGAAAGCTCTTCTTTCATATTATGAAACTTTCTACTTTTGGAGTTGAATTTTAAGGGCGGAAGGAGGGAAGGGGGAGGGGGAGGGGGAGCGATGAGGAAGCGAATTTTTTAAATCGTAGCTATTTCGACATTAAATGTTATTTTTGGTGTGGATTTTTTATGGAACTCTCCGGTACATACACTGCTCAAAACAATAAAAGGATATTACATTTTTAGGTGGATTTTGTATCTGGGAAACTTTTTAGCTGATTGATACATGGTCGACAGACATAGTAGGTTATATGAGAATAAATTGCACATGTTTGGCAGAAAAACATGCATTTTATTGCGCATTTGTGTACAAAAGTAAAAAAACACAATTTTTGCATATGAGAAAAAAAGAATAAGAAAAGGTGTTTTCTTCAAAGAAAATCATTTTCAGTAGGGGGTATGGTTTCCACGGGCGGCCAGCAACGTTGAACACCTTTGAGGCATGGACTCAATGAGGCTATTAATGACGAGTTGGGGTATTCTGCCCCACTCTTCCAGAAGAGCTCTTTCCAGTTCTTGGAGAGTTTGTGGGGGTTGTTGGCGGCCAGAAACTCGTCTTCCTAGAGCGTCCCAAACGTGCTCGATTGGATTCATGTCTGGAGAACACGCTGGCCATTCCATTCGAACGATTCTTTCCTCGAAAAGGAAATCTTTCCACCGGGTTTGCACGATGTGACCTGCAGTTATCGTCCATTAAAATGAAGTTATCTCCGAATTCTGCATCGTAAGGTACTACAATAGGTCTGAGGATCTCATCCCTATATCGGCGACCAGTCAGAGCTCCATCTCGAATGATGTAGAGGTCAATGCGTCCGTCAATGAAGATGCCACCATACACCAACACTCCTCCACCGCCAAATCTGACACTTTCGTGCACGAACGCAGGATTATTCCTACTGCCACGGTCCTTCCAGATGAAAATACGCCTATTATCCGGATGCACAGAAAAACGGGACTCGTCAGAAAACAGAATATTGCTCCATTCATTTCTCTTTCAGTTGACATGCTCGGTTGCCCACTCCCTGCGGTCGAGACGATGCCTTGATGTTAATCTAACACATACCATCGGTCGGAGAGCATACAGACCTACAGCATGGAGCCGGTTTCGGACAGTCTGAGTTGAAATCGTGGTGCCTGTAGCCGAGCGAAGGTGTTGTTGGAGAAGAGTAGCGTTCATGTAAATTTCAACCTCTTTTTTGGACCCGTCATGTTATATATATATCATCGGAATTTTTTCGCACATCTCTTTCATTTTACGAATATTTCTCCTCCTGGAGTTGAAATTTAGGAGGGGGAGGGGGAGCGATAAGAGGGTGATTTTTTTTTTTTTATCTTAGCTATTTCGACGATGAATATCGTTTTAGATGTGGTTTTCAGAGGAGTGCTTCGGTAAATATTATTTCATAAATACAAAAGTTTAAAATGGGAACTGCGTGATTTCCTGGTGCATTCTGGGAAGAATAAGTAACATTACGGCCACGAGTGAGGAGTAAATTTCAAACTTTTTTTGGATCCGTCATGTGATATGTCATAGGAAAGGTTTCGGAATACTCTTTCATATTATGGACCTTTCTCTTCCTGCAGTTTAATTTCAGGATGGGGGAGCGACGGGGAGTGAATTTTTTCAATCGTAGCTATTTCGAGAATAACTATCATTTTAGAAGTGGTTTCTTGATGGAACCTTCTATTAAAAATTGCTAATTATAAACATTTTAAAGTGGGGGATGCGTGATTTCCGGGTGTATTCTGTTAAGAAAAAGTAAACCTGCGGGTAAGGAGTAAATTCCAAACTTTTTTTGGACCCTTCATGTGATTGATTATTGGAATGTTTTTCAAACCATTCTTTCTCATTATGAACGTTTCTCCTCCTGGGTTTGAATTTCCGCAGGGGAAAGGGGAGCGATGAGGGGTGAATAATTTAAATCGTAGCTGTTTTGAGAATAAATTTCATTTTAAATATGATTTTTTGATGGAACCCTTTGCTAAAAATATTTTATTAAATATAAACATTTTAAAGCGAGGCTGCGTGATTTCCGGATGTATTCAGGGAAGAAATAAAATAGTGGAGTAGGGAGGAGTAAATATTAAGCTTTTTATGGACCCGTCATATGATAAATCAACGGAAAGTTTTCAAACCACTCTTTCAACTTATGAATCTTTCTTCTCTTTTCCTCAATTTGGCCTCCTTACAGAAGCGCTTTTCAAACTTTTTTGAAATCATTTCATTTTTGTGAATTCAGATCTGATTTTTTTTATGGAGCCTTCCAATATATAATTTATAATGTATGAAAAATTCACAAACTGTGATGACAGGCTGTATTCCGGGTGTTGCAATATTTGGAATTCTAAGGGGTGTGTTTTTATATCTTTTGTTGACTCCTCTTTCGTGATATATCATTAGAAAGCTCTGTAATTACCATTTTATTTTATATACCTCCCGCGCTCATCCCTTCTCACTTTGCCCCCGCGGGAAACTCTTTAATAAATTTAACTGACACCCATCATGCGATGTATTGTTGGAAAGCCTAATGATCATTTTCTCATATTATGCATTTTCATTGCTCCTGCAATAATTTGCCCCCCGAATGGTCCATTTAATGAATTTCAATAGAGAGTCTTCTAATAATGGGAGAATTGTAGATCGTATCTCAATTGATGTACAAAAATCAATAAAAGATTTTGATCACTTTTAATATCCACTTTAAGTTCATGTTCTTTCACAAGGAGTGCTTTTGATTATTTTTTCTTTGGCCATTTTGCTACTCGCGACTCTACTCGCGACTTTACAACTTTTTGAAATTGAAATCAAGGAACGCCGTTACATGACTTTTCTACTATTGCGGCTCCATTATAACATCCTTTTGATTTGTTGTTGTTTTTTAAATTCATTCGTTTTCAGTTACCATGTATTTATTAAATTATGCTTTTTAAACATGCAATAACAAAGATTTTAATAATCGATTGTAAAAACATCTCGATTGTAGATTCTCGAAATTAGTCGATGACTCTATCGAATGTGCTTTTTTACGATTACGATTTTTATCGAATAGGAAATTTTCGAGAATTGCCCATCACTAACAAAGAGGCATGTTACTCTTCGGAACAATACTACTCTCACATAAACAACTTAATCTACTTCTTCTGTTGATTTTGTTATATATATATACATATAACCATTAATTGATAAACAATATATAAACCATAGTATTTAATACAAAATTACTACAACGAAATATGGAAAATAGATTAAAATGAATATAATCAAAATTTATAGAATTAAAGTAGAATCTTCAGACTCACAAATACTTTTGAATTACAAATAAAGTGCGAGATTACATCTTCAAATTAGCCATGAAAAAGCAAAATAATCCGTCGACCAATTTCGCCAAATTATACATAATGACATATTTTTTTATTTTAAATAATGAAAAAACAAATAATTAGTAAAATATTAATAAAAAGTCGAAATAAAAATCAATGATATTTTAAACACACAAATTGTATTTAATGTCATTGAATGTGACATTCACAATCATCCATTATTGGAATTTAATCTTATAGTTTGGCGATAATTTTTTGGTCGATGGGATAACCTAGTAGTAATTAGTAATCTATAAAGTTAACAAGTAAAATTTATACAACATTTCATTAACTCGATTCCTCTTAAGTAAATTTGAATAAGCGGCGGCAAAAATCCATTGCAAGATTCTCTGGTTAACATTATTGCAGACTTTATTCATTGTATATTAAGACATTGCAAGATTGAATTGGCATAACAAGAAACATCCATGTGGATTATTAAAACCATGAAAATTACGTAATGATTCTATCATGTCTGTTCGATGTTTTTCAATTTGTGCATTTTCTTTATCGATTCTATTCTAAATAAATAAATTCTACCTGAATGAAAAATGCTAATAACGCGTTCTGATTCAAAACAAAACTAGACAAGTGGCGCCTTCTTAATATGGAATATAATATAGAATGTATGAAAACTTATGAATTAGAGGGGGGGGGGGGCAGGGTATATTCAAAATTTTATGAGAATGCCAGGTAAAAATCCTATATTGTAATCCTGTAAAAAAAGCGAATTACATTCATAAATCCTATAAAAACACAAATAATGTCAATAAATCGATCAAAAAACGCAAATTTCGTCGATAGAAAGCTAAAAGATGCCAATTATGTCTATGAATCGCATAAGTATAGCAAATTACGTCCATAAATCATGTAAAATGTAAATTACATTCATTAATCGCATAAAAATTGCAAATTATGTCCATGAATCGCTCAAAAAAAGCGAATTGCATAAAAAACATGAATTGGGTCCACAAATAGCTCAAAACGTGAATTACGTCCATGAATTGTTTTAAAAAGTGAGAATTACGTTCAGAAATTGTATGAAAAACACAAATTATGTCTATGAATCGTGTAGTAAAACGGGAATTATGTTCATAAATCGCTCAAAAAACACGAATTTTGGCAGCAGAAAGCTGAAACGCAAATTACGTTCATAAATCACTCAAGAAATGCGAATCACTTCCATGAATCGTGCAAAAAAATACTAATAACATTCATAAATTACAAAAATCCGAATTACGTCCAACAATTGGTAAAAAAAGCGAATTACATTCATAAATCCTAAAAAAACACAAATAACGTCAATAAATCGATCAAAAAACGCAAATTTCGTCGACAGAAAGGTAAAAAAAATGCAAATTATGATTACGAATCGCATAAATATAGCAAATTACATCCATAAATCATGTAAAATGTAAATTACATTCATTAATCGCATAAAAATCTCGAATTATGTCCATGAATCGCATAAAAAACGCGAATTGGGTCCAAAAATCGCTCAAAATGTGAATTACGTCCATGAATTGTTTAAAAAAGTGAGAATTATGTTCAGAAATTGTATGAAAAACACAAATAAAGTCTATGAATCGTGTAGTAAAACGGGAATTATGTTCATAAATCGCTCAAAAAACACGAATTTTGGCAGCAGAAAGCTGAAACGCAAATTACGTCTATAAATCGCATAAAAATAGCGAATATTGTTTTGAATTTATGAATTGCATAAAAAACGAGAATTACATTCATGAATTGCTCAAAAAACACAAATTACGTCCATGAAACGCATAAAAACGTGAATTACATTCATAAATCACTCAAAATATGCGAATCACTTCCATGAATCGTGCAAAAAACCACAATAACGTTCATAAATTACAAAAAATGCGAATTACGTCCAAGAATTGGTAAAAAAAGCGAATTACATTCATAAATCCTATAAAAACACAAATAACGTCAATAAATCGATCAAAAAACGCTAATTTCGTAGACAAAAAGATCAAAAATGCAAATTATGTCTACGAATCGCATAAATATAGCAAATTACATCCATAAATCATGTAAAATGTAAATTACATTCATTAATCGCATAAAAATTGCGAATTATGCCAATGAATCGCTCAAAAAAAGCAAATTGCATAAAAAATGCGAATTACGTCCACAAATCGCTCAAAACGTGAATTACATCCATGAATTGAGTAAAAAAGTGAGAATTACATTCATAAATTGTATGAAAAACGCAAATTACGTCTATGAATTGTGTAGTAAAATGGGAATTATGTTCATAAATCGCTCAAAAAATACGAATTTTGGCAGCAGAAAGCTAAAATGCAAATTACGTCTATAAATTGCATAAAAATAGGGAATAGCATTTTGCATTCATGATTTGCATAAAAAACGCGAATTACATTCATGAATCGCTAAAAAAATGCAAATTACATCCATGAATTGCATAAAAATGTGAATTATGTTCATAAATCACTCAAAAAATGCGAATCACTTACATGAATCGTGCAAAAAAACACGAATAACATTCATAAATTGCAAAAAATGCGAATTATGTCCAAGAGTTGTGTAAAAAAAGCGAATTACATTCATAAATCCTATAAAAACACAAATAACGTCAATAAATCGATCAAAAAACACAAATTTCGTCGACAGAAAGCTGAAAAAACGCAAATTATGTCTATGAATTGCATAAAAATAGCAAATTACATCCATAAATCATGTAAAATGTAAATTACATTCATTAGTCGCATAAAAATTGCGAATTATGTCCATAAATTGCTCAAAAATGCAAATTACATTCATAAATCGCATAAAAAACACGAATGATGACCATGAATTGCACAAAAATTGCGAATTACACCCAACATTAAATTAATTTGCAGAAAGTTTTTGTCTTTATACAAGTCTGCCAACAAGAACCTACAAGTTATCCTGAAACCCATTCTAAACCAACAAAAATTTAATAGAAAGATAAATTTGTCAAAGAAAGACAAAATAATTTCCATTGACATACATTGACCAGAATCTAAAAATTGCTATTGAAATCTATCCTATACAATCCAAAACCAGAAAGAAAAAAATCCCTCCAAGAGTAACTCAAACTATCTGCTGCAAAATAAAATACATTGAAATGCAACTGAACAAGAACCTGAAAATTACATTTGAAGTCAAACCGAAACCAGATTAACCCCCCCCCCCCAAAAAAAAAAAAAAAAAATTATCCAACCATATCTCGATTCGGGAAAGAAAACTTAATTTCCACAGATACGCGTGATCAGAAATCTGGAAATTCCAATTAGTCTATGGGTTAGTAAACCTTAATTCGATCTGAAAAAAAAAAAAATTCTGACAATACACACTGACAAGCAGAGTTGTATAATATAGGCGCACGCCATGTGCAGAAAATTTTATGAAGAAACAATTTTTATTTATTTATTTCGACAAAGAATTGCGTAAAAAAAAAGTGTATCTCAACAAAGAATCATGTAAAAAAACCTAATATTTCGACAAAATACCACGCGAAAAACGTGAATTTCGTCCAAAGACCGCAATAAAAACATTAATTCAATCTATGAATCGCATAAAAAATACGAATTCCACGCATGAATCGCATAAAAAATGTGAATTACGTGCATGAATCGCATAAAAATGTGAATTCCATGCATGAATCGCATAAAAAATGTGAACTACATCCATGAATCGCAAAAAAGCAAATTGCATAAAAAATGGGAAATACGTCCACAAATTGCTTAAAATGTGAATTACGTCCATGAATCATGTAAAAAAGCGAGAATTATATTCATAAATTGTATGAAAAACGCAAATTACGTCTATGAATCTTGTAGTAAAACATGTATTATGTTCATAAATCGCTCAAAAAACACAAATTTTGGTGGCAGAAAGCTGAAACGGAAATTACCTTTATAAAATGCATAAAAATACCGAATTGCATTCATGAATTGCATAAAAAATGTGAATTACGTTCATGAATCGCTCAAAAAATGCAAATCACTTCCATGAATTGTGCAAAAAAACACGAATAATGTTCATAAATTGCAAAAAAATGCGAATTACGTCCAAGAATTGGTAAAAAAAAGTGAATTACATTCATAAATCCTATAAATACACAAATAACGTCAATAAATCGATCAAAAAACGTAAATTTCATCGATAGAAAGCTCAAAAGATGCAAATTATGTCTATGAATCGCATAAATATAGCAAATTACGTCCATAAATAATGTAAAATGTAAATTACATTCATTAATCGCATAAAAATCGTGAATTATGTCCATGAATCGCTCAAAAAAGCGAATTGCATAAAAAACGTGAATTGGGTACACAAATTGCTCAAAATGTGAATTACGTCCATGAATTGTTTAAAAAAGTGAGAATTACGTTCACAAATTGTATGAAAAACACAAATTATGTCTATGAATTGTGTAGTAAAACGGGAATTATGTTCATAAATCGCTCAAAAAACACGAATTTTGGCAGCAGAAAGCTGAAACGCAAATTACGTTCATAAATCACTCAAAAAATGCAAATCACTTCCATGAATCGTGCAAAAAAATACTAATAACATTCATAAATTATAAAAAATGCGAATTACGTCCAACAATTGGTAAAAAAAGCGAATTACATTCATAAATCCTAAAAAAAAACACAAATAATGTCAATAAATCGATCAAAAAACGCAAATTTCGTCGACAGAAAGCTAAAAAAATGCAAATTATGTTTATGAATCGCATAAATATAGCAAATTACATCCATAAATCATGTAAAATGTAAATTACATTCATTAATCGCATAAAAATCTCGAATTATGTCCATGAATCGCATAAAAAACGCGAATTGGGTCCACAAATCGCTCAAAATGTGAATTACGTCCATGAATTGTTTAAAAAAGTGAGAATTACGTTCAGAAATTGTATGAAAAACACAAATTATGTCTATGAATTGTGTAGTAAAACGGGAATTATGTTCATAAATCGCTCAAAAAACACGAATTTTGGCAGCAGAAAGCTGAAACGCAAATTACGTTCATAAATCACTCAAAAAATGCAAATCACTTCCATGAATCGTGCAAAAAAATACTAATAACATTCATAAATTACAAAAAATGCGAATTACGTCCAACAATTGGTAAAAAAAGCGAATTACATTCATAAATCCTAAAAAAACACAAATAACGTCAATAAATCGATCAAAAAACGCAAATTTCGTCGACAGAAAGCTAAAAAAATGCAAATTATGTTTATGAATCGCATAAATATAGCAAATTACATCCATAAATCATGTAAAATGTAAATTACATTCATTAATCGCATAAAAATCTCGAATTATGTCCATGAATCGCATAAAAAACGCGAATTGGGTCCACAAATCGCTCAAAATGTGAATTACGTCCATGAATTGTTTAAAAAAGTGAGAATTATGTTCAGAAATTGTATGAAAAACACAAATTATGTCTATGAATCGTGTAGTAAAACGGGAATTATGTTCATAAATAGCTCAAAAAACACGAATTTTGGCAGCAGAAAGCTGAAACGCAAATTACGCCTATAAATCGCATAAAAATAGCGAATAGTGTTTTGCATTTATGAATTGCATAAAAAACGCGAATTACATTCATAAATCGCTCAAAAAACACAAATTACGTCCATGAAACGCATAAAAACGTGAATTACATTCATAAATCATTCAAAATATGCTAATCACTTCCATGAATCGTGCAAAAAAACACTAATAACGTTCATAAATTACAAAAAATGCGAATTACGTCCAAGAATTGGTAAAAAAAAGCAAATTACATTCATAAATCCTATAAAAACACAAATAACGTCAATAAATCGATCAAAAAACGCTAATTTCGTAGACAAAAAGATCAAAAATGCAAATTATGTCTACGAATCGCATAAATATAGCAAATTACATCCATAAATCATGTAAAATGTAAATTACATTAATTAATCGCATAAAAATTGCGAATTATGTCCATGAATCGCTCAAAAAAAGCAAATTGCATAAAAAATGCGAATTACGTCCACAAATCGCTCAAAACGTGAATTACATCCATGAATTGTGTAAAAAAGTGAGAATTACATTCATAAATTGTATGAAAAACGCAAATTACATCTATGAATTGTGTAGTAAAATGGGAATTATGTTCATAAATCGCTCAAAAAATACGAATTTTGGCAGCAGAAAGCTAAAATGCAAATTACGTCTATAAATTGCATAAAAATAGGGAATAGCATTTTGCATTCATGATTTGCATAAAAACGCGAATTACATTCATGAATCGCTCAAAAAATGCAAATTACATCCATGAATTGCATAAAAATGTGAATTATGTTCATAAATCACTCAAAAAATGCGAATCACTTACATGAATCGTGCAAAAAAACACGAATAACATTCATAAATTGCAAAAAATGCGAATTATGTCCAAGAGTTGTGTAAAAAAAGCGAATTACATTCATAAATCCTATAAAAACACAAATAACGTCAATAAATCGATCAAAAAACACAAATTTCGTCGACAGAAATCTGAAAAAACGCAAATTATGTCTATGAATTGCATAAAAATAGCAAATTACATCCATAAATCATGTAAAATGTAAATTACATTCATTAGTCGCATAAAAATTGCGAATTATGTCCATAAATTGCTCAAAAATGCAAATTACATTCATAAATCGCATAAAAAACACGAATGATGACCATGAATTGCACAAAAAATGCGAAATACACCCAGCATTAAATTAATTTGCAGAAAGTTTTTGTCTTTATACAAGTCTGCCAACAAGAACCTACAAGTTATCCTGAAACCCATTCTAAACCAACAAAAATTTAATAGAAAGATAAATTTGTCCAAGAAAGACAAAATAATTTCCATAGACATACATTGACCAGAATCTAAAAATTGCTATTGAAATCTATCCTATACAATCCAAAACCAGAAAGAAAAAAAATCCCTCCAAGAGTAACTCAAACTATCTGCTGCAAAATAAAATACATTGAAATGCAACTGAACAAGAACCTGAAAATTACATTTGAAGTCAAACCGAAACCAGATTCAACACCCCCCCCCCCCCAAAAAAAAAAAAAATTATCCAACCATATGTTGATTCGGGAAAGAAAACTTATTTTCCATAGATACGCGTGATCAGAAATCTGGAAATTCCAATTAGTCTATCTTAAACCTAATCTGAACCTGAAAAAGGAATTTCCATATAACCGGAACCCAGTATCTATACATTACAAAATATTTTCCATTAAAGCGCAACCTGACCAGAACTTGAAAATTCCATTTGAATTGAACCTGATTGGAACCTGAAAAAAATTTCCATCGAACCTTAACCTAATCCGAAAAAGAGAAAATTATTTCTGCTGATACACACTGACAAGAGTCTGAAAGTTAACATGAAACCTAATCCAAACCCGAAAAGGAAAAAACAATGGAAACACAAGTCTGTTCAAGAAAGACCAAATAATTTCTGTCCACATACACTGACAAGAATTTCAATTGAAATCTATCCTAAACCCAGTTCAAACACTACCCTCCCCCCCCCCCCCCCAAAAAAAAAAAAAAAAAAAAAAAATTCCAATTGTAACCCAATTTATCTGCGACAAAATAATATACTTGAAACTTGAAATGCAACTCAACAAGAACCTGAAAATTCCATTTGAAGTCAATCCGAAACCAGATTCAATCCCCCCCCCAAAAAAAAAATATCCAATCAAATCAAGATTTTAGAAAAAAAAAAGAACAATTTATGTCGATATGTACTGACCAGATCATGGAAATTCCAATAGAAGTCTATCTCAAACCCAATCCGAACTCTTAACCTGAAACCAAATCCAATCCCCCCCCCCCCCAAAAAAAGTCAAATAAAAAAATTAGGAAATATAAATCTGTTCAAGAAAGACAAAATAATTTCCGTCCCCATCCACTGACCAGAATTGAAAACTAGTACTTCAAATGCAACTCGACAAGAACATGAAAATTCCAATTCATGTTGCACACATTTGAATCTGGTTTAAATTTTTCGGGTTTAGGGTAGATTTCAATTGGAATTTGTATTTATAGCTGTTTAGTAAATCAAATGTGGTTCTTAATGGATAAATGTTATTTCACATGATTTATGAGAAAAAAAAATAAAAAATTTTCAAGTTGTCAAAATATTACATACAATGTTCAAAATCTAGAAAAGATTTTTGATGTATTGCACTGCAAGAAACCCTAAGCAAATACGGAATATTTTTTAATAGCTGTCTGCTTTTTTCACAAAATTATGTTAAAAAAAAATTAAAATCTAAAAAACATGAAATGTTTAAATTTATGTACTTTGCATGTTTTATGCTTAGTGACTGAAATGTTCAATAAAAATATATTAGTTTTATTTTGTAAGTTAAGTCGCCCAAGAATAGAAAGTTTCATATGAAATGAAAATATTTAATAAATAACAGAGTCCTGATTTTCTTTCTTTGTCAGTTAAACATTTTCCTAATTGAAGTATGAAACATATAGGGTGGACCAGGGTAATTCCTGATCAAAAAACACTAACATCTAAATATCTTTTTAATGTTTACAATAGATGTGACCAAATTTAGCATGGTTAATGATTCACCATGTTTCTATTCAATAAAATATAGGCTTTGATTAAAATATTATTTTAAGTTTGCTTAATTAAAAATTTTTGATTCTCGGTAACTACCCTGGGAACATTGTAATTATCAATTACACCGGGGAAATTACCAATCAGGACATTCTTTTGTACAAATCACAGGTACATTGATTAATTTAGAATATATATTGTCAATTTTAATATAAGCCTGATTTAATTAAATGCCTTCATCCATCTGCAATAATTTTATCATTGTGTAAAGAAAAAAAAAGAAAAAACAAGAACGAAAAGTTATGTGCGCAGCATAGAATATGATGCAACTTCCAACATATTCTGAATACTATTAACCTACTATTTTCATCCATATACAGTAATTTTTCCACCCAGTGCAAAAAACAATACATAACTAACTAGAACAAAGAATCATGCATACTGCATCGATTATGATGCATTTTCCTACACATTCTGAATACTGTGAACTTATTGTCATTCATGTACAAGAATTTTACCATTCTGTGCAAAAAACAAAGCATAATTAACGACAATAAAAATTTTTGCATACAGCATGTTTAGATACTTTCCAATTCATTCTGAATACTTTAAACCTATAATTTTCATCTTTGTACAGTAATCTTCCCACCCTATGCAAACAGCAAAACATAAATAAACTAACAAGAATTAAAAATTACACATAAGTATAGATTATGAAATACTTTACAATCCATGTTCAATATTGTAAACCTATCATTTTAATCTATTTGCAGTAATTTTGCCAGTTTATATAAAGAACAAATCATAACTAACAAGAAAGAAAAACATGTGTGCAACATAGATTATGAAACATTTCCAGCATATTCTGAATATTGTAACGCATATAGTCTTAATCAATCTGCAATATTACCAACATATACATAGGTTGAAACATAATTAACAAGAATCATGAATACGGCATAGATTATGAAATACTTTCCAGCACATTCTGAATATTGTATCCCTGATCATTTTAATCCATCTGCAGTATATGTATCAACATGTGTAAAGAATAAACATAGTTAACAAGAATGAGAAATGATACATACAGCATAAATTATAAAACCCTTTCTGAGATGTATGGTGCTGAATGTACATTACCTTCTTATCTTTTACTAACGTATTTTACTACAGAGTTGTTTTTAACAAAATCAAGTAGTACAGTACACATTAATAAAATATGAAATATCTTTTTTTAAGTGGATGGGGGAGGGGTAATTAAAGGTGAATGAATCATGAATATGAATTTTTTTGCATTAGTCTTTAAATTTTTGTTTTTATCATTAACCTAAAAAAAGCAATGATATCAATACAAAAAACCCTGAACGGGTTAAAAGCTTGTGACGCAGCACTTTATCTTACATCTCTAAGAATTTTAAATTTGGGACTTAAAACTAATGATATCAAAATTTATGTGACGCTATGCTATTAATATATATATATATATATATATATATATATATATATATATATATTAAAATTTATTCTTTAATGCTTTATCATTTACATCTTTCATAATTTCGAAATATGAATCTTAAAAGTTATGATATCAAAATTTAAGTGACGCCTTGATGAGACTTTAAACGATGTTTTAAAATTCCATTTATTTATTTATTTATTATCTAAATACATTTACATATCTAAACAATACTTTTCATTTTCCAATACACTGTTAAATACATCACTTTCACTGAATATATATAATGCACTGAAATGTTTTATTTGAATAAATTGGCTTATCTTTTGTGCTACGATATCCAAAATCAAAAGTAACATTTAAATAAATATTTTTGCGTCATTGTATCTATTTGCATATATTTAATTTAGTTTAGATACAATGGTGCAAAAATATTTATTTAAATGTTACTTTTGATTTTGGATAGCGTAGCACAAAAGATAAGCCAATTTATTCAAATAAAACATTTCAGTGCATTATATATATTCAGTGAAAGTGATGTATTTAACAGTATACTGGAAAATGAAAAGTATTGTTTAGATATGTAAATGTATTTAGATAATAAATAAATAAATAAATGGAATTTTAAAACATCGTTTAAAGTCTCATCAAGGCGCCACTTAAATTTTGATATCATAACTTTTAAGATTCATATTTCGAAATTATGAAAGATGTAAATGATAAAGCATTAAAGAATAAATTTTAATATATCTATATATATATTAATAGCATAGCGTCACATAAATTTTGATATCATTAGTTTTAAGTCCCAAATTTAAAATTCTTAGAGATGTAAGATAAAGTGCTGCGTCACAAGCTTTTAACCCGTTCACGGTTTTTTATATTGATCATTATACATTTAAATGATTTTTCACAAACTTAAATGGCCGCCATTTTGAAACAAGAAGGCGGATGAAGTTGCCAGGTGAACTCAGTCAAGACATTGTTATGTACTATGTACACACGAAGTTATATCCAAATCAGTTTATAAATATACGTATAATCACGTGACACATTTCAGACCGTTTTAAAATGTGAACCACACTGGAAGTTGAAAGTGCTATAACTCAGCCATTTTTTAAGATATAGATGAAACAAAAAATGCTCTGGAATCTTTGTATCAAGGTCAAACACACAAAAGAAAAATCTTTTTTAATTTCTTACTTTTTTGCACCTAATTTTAAAATTAAAATTTTTTTAAATTTAATATTCCGCCATTTTGAAACAAGATGGCGGATAAAACTGGCCAACGAACTTGGTCCAGACATCAGTATATACTATGTACGCACGAAGTTTCATCCAAATCGGTTTATAAATACACGTGTTATCACGTGACGAAAATCAGGCCATTTCAAAATCTGAGCAATACTAGAAATTAAAAGCACTATAACACAGCCATTTTTTAAGATACAAACAAAACAAAAAATGCTCTGGAATCTTTGTATCAAGGTAAAATGCATAAAAGAAAAATCTTTTCCATTTTCTCACTTTCTTGTGCCTAATTTTAAATTTTAAATTTCTTAAAAATTTTTTAAATAAGCCATTTTGAAACAAGAAGGCAGATGGAACTGGCTAACGAACTCGGTCCAGGCTTTATTATGTACTATGTACACACCAAGTTACATCCAAATCGATTCATAAATACGCGTGTTATCACGTGACAAAAATCAGATCGTTTTAAATGTCAGCCATAAGAAAAATTCAAAATGCTATAAATCAATCATTTTTAACCGACTTCCAAAAAGGAGAGGAGGTTATGAATTCGACGCGTATGTATTTTTTATTATTTTTTTTATGTATGTTCACCGATTACTCCGAAACTATTCAACCAATTTCCATTATTTTTGTTTTAAATGAAAGACGATGCTCTCGAATTGATACCACTTCCGTTTAATACAAATTGGTTCAGTACTGTTTTAGTAATTAGGCAAAAACTAATAAAATTAGGGATTTTTCGCTAATTAAAAGTGTTGAATACGTTCGCTGAACGCAGTGTAGACAGCATGGCCGAGCGGTCTAAGGCGTTCGATTGAAGTTCTGTTTCTCGAAAGAGAGCGTGGGTTCGAACCCCACTCCTGACATATTTTGCATCCATGTAAAATATACAATATTTTTTCCGTATTACAATTTTTATTATTAACCGTTTTCAGAAAAGGAAGAGGAAGTTGTCAATTCGACGTGTATGTATTTTTTTAACCGGCTTCCAAAAAGCAGAAGAAGTTATCAATTCAACGCCTATGTATATATTTTTTATGTATGTTCACCGATTACTCCGAAACTATTTAACCGATTTCTGCTATTTTTGTTTTAAATGAAAGACGATGTTCTCGAATTGGTACCACTTCCGTTTCATCGAAATTGGTTCAGTACTCTTTTAGTAATTAGGCAAAAACTAATAAAATTAGTGATTTTTCGCAAATTAAAAGCGTTGAATTCGTTCGTCGAATGGAGTGTAGACAGCATGGCCGAGCGGTTTAAGGCGTTTAATTGAAGCTCGGTTTCTCGATAGAGAGCTTGGGTTCGAACCCCACTTCCGACATAATTTATATCCATGTAAAATTTATAATTTATTTTCCATATTACAATTTTTATTATTAACCGGCTTCAGAAAAGGAAGAAGAAGCTATCAATTCGACGCGTATGTATTTTTTTTTTCTATGTATGTTCGCCGATTACTCTGAAACTATCCAACCGATTAATTTGGTTTTTTTGTTAAATAAAAGAAGCTACTCTCGAATTGGTACCTCTTCCATTTGATTGAAATTGGTTCAGTACTTTTTTAGTAATTAGGCAAATTTTAATAAAATTGGTAATTTTTCGCAAATTAAAAATAACATGGACTTTGAACAAGCTCGCCGATTGGAGCGCAGTCAGGATGACTCAGCGATTTAAGGAGCCAGATTTAAGCTATGGTGCTGGAAAGGGAGCATGCGTTCGAACCCCACTCCTGACAAAATTTACATCCATGGATAATTTACAATATTTTTTTTCCGTAATATAATTTTTATTAACTGACTTCAAAAAATCGTTAACTTTTAAATAAAAAGAGAAAAATAAGCTTTCTACCAAAAATTGAACCGACTTCAAAAACTACTAGAAAGTGAAAAATAATTTTTTACATAATAGTAATAAGAAATTAAATTAAGAGCAAAGTATTTACCATGCGTATTATTATATTTATGTACATTAATTTGATTTTTTGAGGTCGGTGCCAGCCAAGCCTTTATTCTTTTAGGATTTGCATTGGATACTTAATTTAATTTTTGAAATTGGCTTGGCTGGCACCGACTCCAAAAAATCAAATTAATGTACAGGGTGATTATAATTAAAGTCCGAGTTTCAAAACGCTCTAAAAAGCGAACCACTCGTTAGAATGGCAAATTTAACAGCGTATTATTGAAGAAGGGGGAAAGAACATGAACCAAAAAAAATTTCCAAATTTTAGCGACAGATGGCGCTGTAAGCGTCAGAATTTCGACTACAAAGGACAAATCGTAAAACAACGGCTAAGGCGTAAGTTACACGATATAAACCAACTGTATTGTTCAGTGTGCATGACTGTACGCGTGTGATACTGTTAGTTACGTAAGCCCGTCCACCACGGCAAGGTCGTACCACATCGGATGGAAAAAATCGGTTTTTAATTGTCCTGAGGCCAAAAACCGCATAAAAAGCATCCTTCCAATCGGTTTTTAATTGTCCTGAGGCCAAAAACCACATAAAAAGCATCCCTCCAATCGGTTTTTAATTGTCCTGAGGCCAAAGACCGCATAAAAAGCATCCATCTAACCGGTTTTTAATTGTCCTGAGGCCAAAAACCGCATAAAAAGCATCCATCTAACCGGTTTTTAATTGTCCTGAAGCCAAAAACCGCATAAAAAGCATCCATCCAATCGGTTTTTAAGTTTGGCGAGACTGGCGCAAAACATGTTCAATATTCTGTCCGCCGTTGTGGGCAACAAGATTAAATCGGGAAACAGCATATTCCACAACCGATCGAAGTGTATCCGGGGTCAAGTTCAGAATGTGTTGCGCAATGCGTGTCTTTAATTCAGCTATGTTGGCAATCGGAGTACTGAACACACTATCTTTCAGATAACCCCACAGCCAGAAATCACACGGATTAAGATCAGGTGATCGGGCCGGCCAGGCTGTAGGGAAATGACGACTGATAATTCTAGCCAGGGGTGCCCAGAGAGAAGTTTGGTGACGCAAGATGCGTCATACAATTTAGTTTTTGGGGGGGGGATTTGAGAAAAAGTACATTTTTTTTGGGGGGGGGAGATTTTTAATTTTTTAATATTTCAAAATTTAATTCCAGAAATGTTCCTATGTTTTCTTTCTTTAAATTCTAGATAAGGGCAATAATAGCTCATTCTGCTATTCTCATTTCGCTATCTCTTGAAGGTGCAGTAGATTATAAGTGGAATATAATTTACAATTTGTATTATGTTTGGAGGGGATGTTAAAATATGAAGGTTTTTTGGGGGGGGGGATTTGCGTCATTAGGTTTGGGGGGGATGGTCACCACTGATTCTAGCATTTCCAAAATACCGCCTCAACAACTGCTTCACTCGATTTGCAATGTGCGGAAAAGCGCCATCTTGCATAAAAATGATACCATCCAGACATTCACGCTGTTGCAGAGCTGGAATGACGTCATTACGCAAAAGAGACTCATAGCGCTGACCATTGACGGTAACGGTAAGAGGACCTAAAGCACCCGTCTCCTCGAAAAAATACGGCCCTATGATAAATGATGCCGTAAATCCTCACCACACAGTGACCTTTGCAGGATGAATTGAGAAACAGATTGTAAGGTGGTCTGGTATAATAACGCCACGTTAAGGTTCTGCCATGTTTCATGGCTTAGTTTTAGATATTTTTTTCAAACAAATATATGATTCGATGCAGCAACTTATTGAATAAGTATATACGAAAGACTATTTTAGCAGACACATATTTATTAAATGCAATGGCGTAATTTCTTGACCGATCCTGGCGTCATTACTCACCTATGTGGGCAATAACGCCATGTAAACAAAACTATGAAATAGGACGGAATATTAACATGTAAATTGTCAAATTGAAAAGATAGAAACTGTACAGCCCGAGAAATTAACGAATTTAGCTTACTTAGCATTAACTGCAATACGAGGATGCAGTAATAATTGTTTGATGTTCTATTATTCTGGCATGAAAAAAATATCAGCACTTAAGACATACAAGTTTCTCTTTATCCTTTTTGGTTTCCAACAATGACTCGTGCGTTAAATAAAAAATAAAACCCTTTGGATGTAGTTCCAGAACCGAAAAGAATCAACCGGAGTAAAAACGCAAGTGGATGGCATTATTACCCCGGTGTACTTACTATGTAATATATTTTAAACGAATCCATCCAAAATCTTCCACAACATTTCGGAAGTACATACTAAAAATTAAGAAACTAAAAATTTGTGTAATAAACAAAGCATTTCGTAATAAATATGTAGTCTTCCGATAACAGAACTTAATTCGGAATTTTACAACAGACATACTTCTTCCAGTCACATATGCTTAGTAGTGCCACAAATTAAGTTTTGGCGTTTTTTGAGATTGAGAGGACTCTGATCTCTTTTACGTAGAACCCATATGTGCCACTTCCTGGATTCCTTCATAATTACATGTAATATTAACACTTATTTTTATTATCCCCCCCCGGTCTTATTATCCCAGGACACGATATTATAATATATATAAAGTCATTCTAAAATCAGTATGTTACAGTTCTATTGTTTATTTTTGATCTTTTTAATAGCCAATCCTATGTTGCAGATTTCTGAAACAAAACATGAAAAATCCGTATTCAACTAAAAAAAAATTAAATTGCTTTTCTGCGGCTAAAAATGTACAAACACTTGTTTTTAGCACCTTGAAAATTCACAAAATTCAAAGGGCTAAAACTGGAAAAAAATAATTGCTTCACTTTTTAGAGTTTATGAATTTTTTTTCTATATATAACTTATAGGGACATAATAAAAACTTGAAGTTTATAACATTTTCAGAAACAAAATTTTTTTGGCATAAATGTTCTTTTATACAACGTAGAGTAATAGTTTAAATATTTTTATGGTTGGAATTATGCCCCGAAAACTAACTTTTTAAAAAAATTGTCAATTGTAATAGAAGGCAGCCTGTATTTTCAAAAAAGCTTTCTTATTATTTTATTTTTCATTAGCTTATTTCAGAAAATAGTATGTCCAAATATTTGTTATTGATTCTAATGCACAAGTTAACGATATGTATCATACCATTTTAGAAGAAAAATAACATTATTTTTTGTAAATAATATACAAGGGAAACAGCTCGTTAACTGAATAATAAAGAAAATAAGTAAGACTATCCGATTTCCAGAAATTGCTTTAGAAAATAATTTCGTACGTCCAGCTTTAGAAAATCATTCAATAGAAATAATAAAAGGGAAAAATATGTTCTCCAAATATTTTTACAACCGACAATAAGAGATCACAAACGAAACTGGAATTCCCAAAACTATTTCACCTGACTCAAATAACTGTGCAAATCACAAAGCAACTTTCACTAGGGATTTTTTTTTTTTTTTTTTTTTTTTTTTTTTTTTTTTTTTTTGTGTTCTTATTTTTTAGACTAGATGAAATGTTTTGTTTTTACTTTTTCCTGAGAAAAAAGTGATTTTTGTTTTCCAATACTCAAAAAATGTTTGAAATTGAGGAAAAAATTATATTTTCAAATAAAAATTGTTTCCATTGGTGATTTTTAATTCCCACCTGGTATAAATGATGAGATAAAAAAACATAATAGTAAAACACAATTATAAAAAAGGAATAAAAAGGTCAGTGATGAAATATTGTAAAAGAAAACTGGCAGTGTTGAATTAAAGCTTAGTGAATGAGATAGTCAATAAAGCTTCAAAAAATAAAAGGAGTAAAAGCGCTTTAATAGTACTTATACAATGACATGAATTTATTGCACTTATTTCCAAATTATTTTTTCCTAGAAAAACGTTTTTTCTAAATCCCGGTGGGAATCACGAATATTAAATAGGCGTTTATATAACAAGACCTTTTAGAACAATTAATTTAGAATTTGCGATAGTATATATAAATTTTCACCCATATTTTTCATTATGATAAATTTAAATAGTTTATCATGCTGTAACTATCGTACTTATGAAACTATTTGAATGAAACTTGGTGTATACATAGTACATACAAATATCTCGACCGAGCTCGTTGACCAGTATAATCCGCTATCTTGTTTCAAAATGGCGTCCATTTAAAAAATTTTTAATTTAAAATTTAAAATTAAGTGCAAAAAAATTAAAAGTTAAAAAAATATTTTTCTTTTGTGTGTTAAACGTTAAACATTATGTGTTAAACGTTTATTTCGTCTATATCTTAAAAAATTACTGAGTTATAGCGCTTTGAAACTTTAGTGTGGCTAACATTTTGAAACATTCTGATTATAGTCACATGATAACACGCGTATTTATGAACCGATTTGGATGTAACTTCGTGTGTACATAGTACATACTGAGGCTTAGATCGAGTTCGTTAGCCGGTTCCATCCGTCAACTTGTTTCAAAATGGCAGCCATTTAAATTTTTTTTAAACAATTAAAATTTAAAATTAGGTACAAAAAAGGGAGAAATTGAAAAAAAAATCTTTTATAGATTTATCTTGATACAAAGATTCCAGAGCATTTTTTGTTTCATTTGTATCTTAAAAAATGGTCTAGTTATAGAACTTTGAATTCCTAGTGCTGCTCACATTTTGAAATGATCTGATTTTCGTCACGTGATAACACGCGTATTTATAAACTGATTTGTATGCAACTTGATGCGTACATAGTAGATACCGATGCCTGGACCGAGTTCGTTGTCCAGTTCCATCCGCTATCTTGTTTCAAAATGGCGGAGTTTCAAAAATTACTTTAACTTTCGAAAACGGTTAGAACCGGTCCTAAATTGTATGTATCATAATATAAAAAATATATAACCAAAATCGAAAAAGTAAAAATTAGCCTGGTTGTAAATCATCCTCAACTACCTTATGGAAAAGAAATCGTATAAAAATATTTTAATTTGAGCGAGATATTTGAAAAGAATGCCCTCATTGACTTAACATTATCATCCGGGTCTTTTTCAGTGACTAGTGTTGCGTCTTAACGTCAGTCACCGTTGATTCTCACTGAACATTCCGTTTAGGCCACGTCAGTCACCGGTGACTCACAGTAATGAAATCTTACTTCGCGGGCCATACGGAAAGACAGGTAAAATAGATTTGTTGTTAAACATTTTCAAGGTTGTTAAATATACTGCGATTTGTGTCCTATTGAGTGCCATCATTCTAGCTACACTGGTTTTCCGAATTTCACCGAATACTAGTTTATTACTTCCCATGAATACAAGGACAAAATTTTAAAAGGAAGTCATGAACAGTGTTATTTCTCGAAATATAATTATGCAACATACATTGGAAAGACTTGAGAAATGATTTTAAAAAGGCTGATCCAACTCAACATTCTGTCACACCAATACATTTTTTCTGCTCTTCAGTAAATAAATTTCTGAATCGTTTTAGTTTTATTGTACCGGTAACTTTTTTAACCGGCAAGAAGAATAGACTCAAGAAATCCGATAGCTTTTGCAGCTTGTCTAATTGATATCGCTTTCTGATCAATGAACATGCCTGTTCAAAAGAGCTTACGTCATCAACTGCTGGTTCATTTTTTTTTCTGATAATCCCTGAACCAATCAGTAAAGAGAATTTAAAAGTCACCTAGGTAAATATATTTTAAATTATTTACATATATTAATGCTTTATAATTTTCTTGTTCAGTTAAAGCTTCTCAATAACAATTATCCAGATACAGGTAGATAGAAGGTGCGGTGCTTACTTAAAATAAAAATGGTTTCACAGAAGAAAGTTAAAAATTTTGAATAGTTAAATAAATTACGTTAACCAAGTATCTACCTACTTCATTCAATGTTGACATGGAAAAAATATAAAGCTTCCCAGGATGCAGTATAATTGCGGAAAGCACCACATTTAAGTAAAAGGATGGAGTAAAATCATGCATCTAGAAATTGTGTGGGTCATTCTTCTAAGCCATATGCCGAGTTTTACACTAGTCTTTATTGTTTTGGTTAACCGATTATTTACAAGTTTAAACAGATGCAATAAAATACATAACTACATAATATTCAACTACAATAAACTACATAATATTCAAATACAATAAACTACATAATATTCAAATACAATAAACTACATAATATTCAAAAGCTAAATATCCTTGCATTCCCTACTGAATTTTTGGAATTGTAGCTGTTTGCAGTTTTGTCAGCACAACAATCGCTTGAATTTTTAAAAATATTAAATAACAGATGAAAATTTTCAACATAGCTCTTTTTCTCAATGAGGGGTGCTTCATTCTTCACCACACTCTCAGAAATAAAACTTTCATTTTTGATGATTCAGAAATCCTTGAGCCTTATTTCGGACGTTTTTAACGATCATTTCGTATCAAAATCACGTGACTTTTAACGAAACGTGAACTCTCAAATATTTGACGAAAGTGCTTCCTTAATCATGGCCAGACTTGATGAATTTTAAAGAAACTGTCGCGGTAGCTATTTATAGAAGAACCCGATATTGTACCTCTCCAAATCTTGAGATTTTAGCAAGGATATATTTCTTGTTTAAAACAGTACTCTTTAGCGTTTTTCAGAAAATAATGAAATGTAAGCAATTACTCGTTCTATATTAGTTTTTTTTTTGGGGGGGGGATGTTTATTACTAATTTTATTTATTTATTTGTAAGTTGTATTTCGCTTTCATTTTATTCGAAAAGAAATTTACTTCGTTCTACAAAACCGTTCAAAAAGTAAATTTGATCAATAAAATTTCAAAATTCTAAGATCTATTTTACATCCAATATCTACTTTTTTTCACTCAAATTAAAAATATATACATATTTTTTCTCTCTCCCCTCTATAAACAGTAAATTGTTAAAATCTTATCCACCTACTTAAAGTCTCGCTTAAAATAGTAAAATCTCTCCCAATAAGCACTTCATAATTCGTTATTTCTGAGCAACAAACTAACCAGCCCAAATTTTAATCATTCCTTAAGCAAATAAATTTCCCCTAGATGTTATTTAATTAAGCCATATTATAATTATTCATTAACCATTAGAAAATCAAAATAATGAATTCGTCTTATTATTTAAAACTTGCAAGATTTGTAACAGAATCGATAAAAGTACTATCGCAATTATAAAAATTTAAACACACACTATAATCCACTATATGCCTTTATAATCATACTTGTCTGAGTAATCTGTAGCATGAACGTAGGGCGTCGGGCTGTCACACTGTACGTTATGAGTTCGAACCCTACGTGTGACATGTCTTTTTTGCTTCTGTCATTGAATACAGGAGCTTCTAAAAAATTCGATAAATGGCAGCACTAGTCCCTTTTTGACGAAATTTTTCGACGATTTGGTATCGTCAAATGAGTGAGGGAAGTGATTTCATCAATTTGACGAAATATTTGTTCGGAGCATTTCCCAGGAAACGGTTTCGTCAAAAACGAGGAGAATTTCGTGAAATCTGAGTAATCATTTCTGAGTGTGCAGTCATCAACATACAACTTGTATGTTGAATCTAATTGAAATCTAATTGCCTGCTATTAATAATGAAGAAATACCCTGAGTGAACGACTATAAATACTTAGAAATTTACCTATATTCAAAATTAAACTGGGCACGGCCTGTCCATTCCTATCAAATTAATACTATATAAGACATTTATCAGATCAGTCATGGTTTAAGAATCAATTCCTTGTGAATTTTTAAGCGAAACTCAACTACAAAAACTTCAATTCTCTAAAAATACAATTTAAATCAGATTGCCATTGTTACCACGTTCGTTCGGAACGATGCCATTCATAAAGATCTCAAAATTCGACAAATCTTGCAAGTTATTAAAAACAATTGTCAGTACCTCTCTCTCTCTCTCTCTCTCTCATCTCATGTCTTCTCATGAGATAGTGTTGTGGTGTATATGGATTGTCAGTACCTTACCTTACTACATATGATTATGTCAACCACACTTACAGGGTGTATCTAAACTATTGGGCAAAACTTTAAGGAGTGATAGTAAACATCAAGACAAACAATGTTAAATAGGAAACTAAGGGTCCCAAACGTTTTCCGAGGGAGATAGGCGCCATTAAAATTTAAGGTCCAAAATTTCAAATAAACATAAAAAACGGAAAAATTATTCGATTGATTTTCGGTTTTCGGTAAACTATTCTTATGTCAGTATTTTCTTGAAAATAAATTATGCAGATACATTTTTAAAAATGCTGATAGAGGGCGTTTTAGACTTTGGAGTGACGAAAAACTATTTTTTTTGCCGTTATTTTTTGAAACTCATTAAAATTTTTCGGAAGCTTAGACTTAAATTTTAAGATCAAAATCTGAGTAGTTGGGAGTGGTTAAGTAGCGCAAAGTGAACTGTGTTCAAAGGTTTAAATTTCAAATGTTTATCTTTTTAAAAAATTGGTCGATTCATTTGCGGTTTTCGCTAAAACTTTTCTTTAAATCAGTATTTTCTTGAAAATAAATTTTAAAGATAAATTTCAAAAAATGACGACAGAGGGCGCTTTAGACTTTAGAATAACGTACACCTATTTTAAAACGTTATTTTTTTATCTCATTAAATGCTTGCTTCAACTTAAATTGTGAGCTTGAAACCTGAATCGTTCGGAGTAATTAAGAGAGGGTTAAATTTCAACACCTGAACACAGTTCAATTTGCGCTTCTTAACCCCTCCCAACGATTCAGAATTTGAGCTCAAAATTTAAGTCTAAGCTTCCGAAAAATTTTAATAAGTTTCAAAAAATAACGGCAAAAAAGTAGTTTTTCGTTACTCCAAAGTCTAAAACGCCCTCTATCGGCTAATTGTCTAAGCTTTTGCAACCATTTAATTAGATACAAAAAATAACGGTTAAAAATAGTTGTTGGTTAGGGGGAACTGGGGCACATTGATACTTGGGGCACATTGATACACCCCCTGTACAGCACGCAGGGTCATTACAGGAAGTTTGACAACAGCTCCAAAAGGTGATACTAGTGAAATTAACTACATACAGAAAGTTTTGAAATGATTCAATAGTTTGATGAAATGGGATGGGTGATTAATTGTTTTTGTAGGTCGTATTTTCAACCGAAAGGAATACCCTCCCTGGCAATTAAAGCTACTCTTTATCAGTTCCTCATTCTTTATTGTTAGATAAATTATGAAGTGTTGGATTTGCGACTCATTTTATTCAAAATGGCTGTATGGGGCACATTGATACAGGCTTTGACGGGGCACATTGATACAAGCTAAATCCTTTTCTAGTTCATTTTTTCATTACCTTTTATTATTTTTTTTACCATACACTCTTTAATTCAACCATTTTTCGTCAAAAATTTTTACTATTAGTTTTTATTAAAGTGAAATAGCTCTAATCTCTTTATATTAGAACATTTTATAGTATTTTTGCAAACAGAAGACGTACAAACTTACACAATATCTAGTGCTAGTAGAATTAACAAAAGAAATGGACACCAGACTGGCAAATCTCAAATTTATATCGATTCTCTAGAGAAAAAAGTATTATCGACATGATAAATGTTAAGTAAGAGAAACAATCTGCAGAACAGTACAGGATAATTATATTATAAACATAATTTTTAGTATAATTATCCTTTATTTTCTGTTTGTAAACCGATATATAAACAGAAAACCTGGTAATTCTTTCACCTTTCCAAAGAAAGAAGATAATTCTGGGGTTAAAGTGCCAGATATGACAAAGTTACCACAGCCAATAAACAGACAAGAAACAGCCAGAACATCAGGTCATTATACATTTCATTTTGATTGCTTTAATATCGCTTATAAATAAATTGTGTGCGATTTTAATGTCTATAAATATATATAAAACGATTTGCTAACTATTTTTCTATGAAAAAATATGCATTGGTGTTATTTTGTCTCAATTTTTCCAGACGTGTCAAAGTGTATCAATCTGCCCCGGGGATGGGGCACATTGATACAAATTACTTTTTTTGATTTTTTAAAAATTACATGCAAAAATAATATAATAAACAACGATTGTACATTTTTATAACACACAACACAGGTTTTGCTGACATCACATAGAAAAATAACTTGAAATTTCTGCTTTCTAGACACCAAAAGTTTTTTTTTGAAAAAAGCTGTATCAATGTCCCCCAGTTCCCCCTACTATTTTCATTTATTATTTCATTTTTCATTTTATTACTATTTTCATTTATTTATTTTTAAATTTTATTTTCAAGAAAATACTGACATAAAGAATAGTTTTAGAGAAAACGGCAAACGAGGTCGACCAATTTTTCCGTTTTTTTTATCATTTGAAATTTGAATCTTCCCCCTCCCTTAAACACAGTTCTGTTTGCTCTACTTAACCACTCCCAACGATTCAGATTTTGAGTTCAAAATTTAAGTTTATGGCTAAGCTTCTAAAGAAATTTAATGAGATGCAAAAAATAACCGTAAAAAAAGAGTTGTTCGTTACTCCAAAAAATAAAGCGCCCTCTATCGGCATTTTTTTATATTTATCTTTAAAATTTATTTTTAAGAAAATACTGATTTAAAGAGTAGTTTTAACGAAAACCGCAGATCAGTCGACCAATTTTTCCGTTTTTTATGTTTCTTTGAAATTTTGGACCCTAAACTTTAATGGCGCCTATCTCCTTCGGAAGATGTTTGGGACCCTTAGTTTCCTATTTAATATTGTTTGTCTTGATGTGTACTATCACCTCTTAAAGTTTTGCCCCAGAGTTTAGATACACCCTGTATACAATATGGTCAAAGGTGATAGGCCACTTGAAATTTTAGACGTATTGTTAAATATCTTGAAAAATACAGGAATTACTTTGAAACTCAATGTACGTAAACAGAATAGTACAGGTCGCATTTTTCAGCGAAGATTTTTTTCCCGAAATCCCCACTGCGACCGCCGACAAATTAAAAAAGAAAAAAGATCTTTTGGATAACCTTGTCAAAATTAATGTAGCAGTAGCGTTCAAACTGTTGATTATGATTAAGTGGCTAATGGAAATGTTCATTTGTATAAGAATAGCATGCATAGGTGTAGAGAAATTAAAGTGTTAACTGTAAAAACAGTCGGAAATTTTGTGAAGTTTTTTGCTTATAATTTGCAGAGTTCTTAATATAAAAACTTGTACTTTTTAGAAAATATGACAAATAATAATTCACATACTACACTGTAAACAAAATTAAAAAATAATAAAAATTGTATGACAAATGAGTAGGTTTGCTAAATAGTGTTTCACTGCAAAAGCGTCAACGCTATCAAAATGTCATTTACATATTGTGTTAGTTAAATATATAAAAGAGCTTTTGTGAAATTCTCAAACACGTAGCTTAAAAATTCTGAAAATGACAGTCGACAGAATAAGCTTAAAGTCTGGTGTTCCAAAAATGACGGGCTGTATCCAAATATAATATATACGTGCAGTATTGTGTATTTTTTATTGACACTAATCAATGGATATATGGATACAGCCCCTCAGTTTTTTGCTTCATTTTGGGAATAAAGGATTTTGAGCTCATTCTACCGACAATAATTTTCGGAATTTTCAAGCTATGTTTTTCAGACTTTCGCAAAAGTTGCTCTATACATTTAATTAACACATTGCTCCCTCATGCGCAGTAAAACAGTATTTAGTAAACTTGCTCATAATTTCATGCTTGCATGAAAAATTCTTTTTCATGCACTTTTTATCACCTTTTAATTTTGATTACAGGGTATTATGTACAATGTTGTTTGTCATATTTTCTGAAAAAAAAAACATTTTTTTATATTAAGAACTCTGCAAATTATAAGGAAAAAACTTGGCAAAATTTGGGATTGTTTTTTTAAACCCTAATTTCACGACGAGTGCACATGCTATTTTCATAAAAGTGAACACAGTTTAGTTTAATAAGTCACTTAATCATAATCTGCATTTCGAACTCTTTCGCTACATTAGTTTTGACAGGGTTATTTGATCTTTCTTAATTTGTTGACGGTGCCCTCCGTGATTTCGAGAAAATTCTTCGCGGAAATATATGACCTGTTCTATTTTGTTTATGCACCTGGATTTTCAGAATAATTCCTCATGCATTTTTTCTAGATATTCAACAAAACGTCTAAAATTGCAAGTGCCGGTCACCTTTGGCCATATAATGTATGAATATTGTGTATGAACGCTGACATACCAATTGCCTCATCATTACAGAGTACTCAGGCAAAGAGTTGTGGTTTTTGTGCGAAATCTCACACAAGAGAAAACTGTTCAAGTAGAAAAAAGAATGTTTAAAGAAAAAAAATTGTTTTTCGTTCTTTTCTTTTTTTTAAGCTTAGTTTGCTTTAAAACAATTTGGTCATCTGAGTAAAAATTGTAATGTTACATTTAAATTTAAAAGTGTATCCATTGTAAAAAAGATTTATTTTGAAATAATGAGTAACAACATAATAACATTATGTCATCAAAACTATGTCTATAGTATATTTTTGATGATATTTTAGCGAATTTTCTTCAATAGTTATAAAACTAAGATTGTGTATTTACGAACGATTAGAGAACACATTCGGTCGCGAAGTCGCAAAAATGTTTTCGTGCACATCTAGATACTGCATGTCAAAGCACTTAAAGTACAGAGAAAATAATGAAATTGCTTAAACTGTGTCCCTTGTAATATAAATAATCATTCACGCGTTGTTCTGGCGGTGGGGATGTAACAAAGCCTAAACAATATGATGTATTTTCTGTAAAAAATAATGATCTTAAAAGAGATAATGGATTTAGTTTCATCCCTAAAATTAATGATTACAAGATTTTAAATAAACTGAAAAGAAATAAAATAAGTCTTACCAATTCTTTGGCTAACAGAAAATGCCCTTTGATCAAGGTGGAAATGAGAGGAAAATTATTGACACGTTATTTAATTGAATTAAACTACGGTTCAACTGTCATAGATAACAGACTAATTGGAAAATAAACGTTGGGGAAAAACATCACATTTTGACATCATTGTCAATGTATGTCAGAAATATTCTTTTGAATGTACTACAGGAACTTGAAACCGCAAGAGTTTCTGACCCAATGCAGAGGTTCGAAAAAAAGGGAAACTTTTGTTTAAGTAATTTGAGTGAGAAAATAATTCCCAATCGTAGATATGAAGTTTTTGGAATATTTTTAAAGTTTTATTTTTCAGCTTTTGAAATATTTTAAATACAAGTATTTTTGAATAACTTAAGAATATTAATGTTTTAAAACAAGAACCTTTTTACTTCTATATTTAGAGAATAACATCTCATCTAAACTTCATGATTTTGTTAATGCAAGTAAAGCGGCATATGCAGTGTACGTCTTCGTTAGACAGAACATTGTTTCTGAATTAAAAGTTATCCTTATTACAGAGAAATCTAATGTTGCTCCTCTCATTAATCTCTTATTGTATAGATGCTCATCTCATGAATTCTGTCTACAAAGCAATCAATTTGTTGATTTAAAAATTATATTTTGGTCAGATTCTGATAATGATCTTAGTTAGATAAAATTGGTGAAATGTATCGAGAAATAGAGTTAACACCTTCATGATGGGAGCTTTTTACGAAATTTTTAATCTTTTGTCACCAGTTTAGAAATTTGTGTGTTATTGAATCGAGAAAATGGTGTGATTACATAAGGCAGATTTTAGAGCAAAGTTTTACTGTTGAAGGTAAACAAGGACTTTGAGCGCTTCAAGTGGCACGTATAACGGTCGCTCGTCCCCAAGGGATTAAAATTGACCAAAACTAAATTATAGAAAACTTTCGCGGACATAACTAGAAAATATAAACTTGGTGATATAAAACCTAGTGGGTGCTGTCATCAACGAGTGCTTGGTTCAGAAAGGTGGAAAGATGTCATTCGACGAAAGGAAAACGCTGGGTGTTAGCGCGATTGGCTCTTGGTCTAAAGAAATAGATTTAGAAAGAAAGAAAATTAAAGATTTTAATTTTGATATCTACGTGAATATAAATGCACCCACTTGGTTTTTAAAATCAAATAGTTGATTATGATAAGATGACATGAGTGTTTGCTTGAATTCTCAGATTTATAAATAATTATCAAAAGCTTCTGATAGCTATGTAGATTTTAGTCGTTCTTAATGTACGTAAAATGAAAATTCTGAAAAGTATTCAACCCATTTATTTCAAAGGTATTTTTGTGTAATGAAATATCACTGAATGGTATTGTTATATTTAAAGATAATAATGGATTTTACGAGCAAAAATTTTAAATAACTGAAAAAGGGGATCAGAATAGTTTTTGTATCGAATGTTGTTGCCAGAACATTGTGATGTTATAAAGTTATTTATAATACTATTTAAATAAAAAAAAAAAATATCATGCGAGAATAAGTATAATGCAATATAAATTATAGGAACATTTTGAATTATTTGAGCTAAAAGAGCTATAGCAAATGTAATATTGCATTGTATTGTATTCAAGAATTGCAAAATACTTGCGTAGCATGATACATAAAATTTTTAACCAATTTAATCCCAACTACAGCATTTTTTTTTTTTTTTTGGCCGAGACTGCATATAACACAAAGAGAACAACTGATTAGAATTGACAACCTAACACCGAACCTAGCTTAAAATTTACTTGTTGTACTATATTTGTATTATAATTACGGACATACGTAACTACCTACGTACATACATAACCTACAGCAACAAAATTTCCTTTTTTTAATCTTTTAAAAACTAGCCTTTTTTAACACTTCGCAACAAAATTGAAAAGTGTTTATGCATCCTGTTTGTCTGTAAATCTCTCCATCTGGCTGTTTTTACAAGCTCTAACTCCTGTAAATATACTCCGATTTTCATACAATAGATAAAGGTTATTCAGGGTCATCAAAGCATGTTTGGTACTGTGTATGAAATATACATACTTCATACACAGTACCTTTATACACAGGATTAATAGTTCACTTACAGGGGCACTCAAAAGTATTCCATTACAATATCGTATATGGGAAAAATTGTTTGAAGAGTATTTTAATGATATTATGCTATTTTAAATACACTGAAACTGATATAAATTGCTGAATTTCGCTACAATTAAATTTTAACGGGGTTTACATTTTAACACTATTAGCACCTTTTATTCATTTATAGGGGTACTCAAAAGGGTTCTATTACGTTAGAATATATGGAGAAAATTTTTTCAAGAGTATTTTAATGAAGCTACGCTATTTCAAAGATATTGAGACTGATGTAAATCACTAAATTTCACGTTATAATTATGTTATAAGAGGGAATTCATAGCATTTTTTATTCATTTACAGAGACACATTACAGAAATCTATTACATTACTGTCTTTGAGTAATAATTACTTCAATGTGCGTTTTAAACTTCGCTTTGCCCTTTGAAATTGAACTATTGTTACCATGTTATTCGTTTTATATAAATCCTATACCTCATATGCAGAGCTGCACAAAGTTATTCATGTATAATTTTCCTTATTAGAGGAAATTATTGAAGGGGAATTTTCAACTTAGGTATATGTATATCTTAAGTGAACTAAATTTTGACATACATGAAGTTCATAGTACAGATTTATATAGCATACACAGGGTGCTGTAAAAATCCGACTAATTTACCGATTGTGGATGAAAAAAGCGAAAATTGGGTTTTCAAATGTGTTATGTGTTTACATATGATTGAATTAGGCAGGATATTTTAATTTTTTAAACAGTTCAGTTTTGTTACATTATTCTGAATATATTGGACAGTGTTTCATAATCTAGGCTTGATGTAAGATTTTTCATTTATTTTTAAGCTCTCTAAATGAAAGTACTTCCTTCAGTCGCTAGATAAGGAGCTTTTGCGAAACAAAAAACAAGAAAAGTTAAGCATAACTATTTCGAAATTGTTTTAAATAAAAATAAATTAAATAAATAGAAACGCCAGAATTAGATAATTATAATGAGATTTGTTTTAAGAAAAATGCTTACTTAAACGAGACATTTATTAATATTTTTCTCTAAAACAGAATACAGTGAAAAAGTTTCTTTAAAAGTAAATTGGATTCTATTAGTATCTAAAGTAACCAACCTACGAAGTAAAAAATAATCTATTTGAAAATAATGAACGCAAAACTTACTTTAAAACTAATTATATTTTAAACATTTTCTTAAATAAATTCAATTAAATTTAACTGATGATTTTTTGAAAAAAAAAAACAATTGCTTATGGTATAATTTAACTATAATTTGACGTTTAAACAGCTTAAGTTTTACCGATATAGGCATACACAAAAAAAGTTTTCCCTGCTACTTTGTATGTTAAGGTTCATATTAGAATAAATATTTAGATGACGCACCCACATTTAACATATTCTTATTGGGTCAAACACATAGAAACACGCATTTATAACGCGTGTAAATGTTTGCTCAGCACATAAATTAAAAATTTTAAAAATACTATGAGCCTATAATATAATGTACTTTTAAAGGATAAGCTTTTGTTAAAGAACCACCTAAAGATAGCAATTACTTAATCTATTCGCATTCATATTCTTTTTACTTGATAATTTGTTTTTTGTGTGCTTTGCCTGATTTAAACTTATTTATGAAATTGTTTTAGCAAGTGAAATAGCAATCTTATCAGTGAGATTTAAGAAAAATTATATTAAATCACGAAAGAAGTGTGCGTTTCTTTCTCCCCATTTTTTACTATTTTTTTATTCATAAGAAATAAAGGTATTGTATTTCTTAAAATTTTAAATTTTAAATTCTAAAATTTGTTTGACAGATTTACACTTTATGATTATTCTGATCATATTTTGACTATTTTTTAATCGAGGTCTGTGTGTGTTATATAGAAATTTTACGCAAAAATTAACGCTCGAAATTTCGTGAAACTTCCTAACGAGTTGGACATAGGCACAAATAGATGATAATTAGGTTTTGGTGTACGTGTAATGAAAGGTGTGTATTTTCCTGCGCTTTTCACCATGTGCGTGATAGTTACACTTCAACTTCTAAGACAGGGAATTACAACAATTTAAGTCCCTACACTAGGCACAGAAAAAGATCCGGATGATAATGTAAAGTCTATGGGAGCGTTCTTTTGAAATATCTCGCTCAAATTTTAATATTTTTACATGATTTTTTTTGCACAGGATAGCTGAGGACGATCCACAACCGGCCTAGTTTTTACTTTTTCAGTTTTCGTTTCAGATTTTCTTTAAACAATTACTTAAACTTTCGGAACCGGTTTAAACCGGTTCTGAAATTGAAACTAACGTAATATAAAAAATATGTAAGCAAAATCGAAAAAGTAAAAACTAGGCCGATTGTGGATCGTCCTCAGCTATCCTGTGCAAAAAAAATCATGTAAAAATATTAAAATTTGAGCGAGATATTTAAAAGAACGCTCCCATAGACTTTACATTATCATCCGGATCTTTTTCTGTGCCTAGTGTTGCGCCTTAACATGCAAGTGGCTTGTTATGAAAGCTATGCTAATTCAGTTTTAGTTTGTATCACTAAAAAGTGTGTATTAAAAATAACAATCTTTTTTAAGTGGGTTAAAAACAAATCTGGTGCAAAAAAAAAACTGTCTATAACAAACAAATATCATGACCCGAAAAAAATAATTCGATATTGTAAACTTAACTAATTCTTTGAAATGGAACCTCCAAATAAGGTAATACAATAATAATTCACATGTTCTTAAGGTAATTTTTTAAAAAATTACCATAGACGTTTCATTACTAAAGACGCACATTTGAATTGGTTAAAAATATAAGTGAATGAAGAAAATTCACAGATTTCGAATCACATACTTCCCCCCACACACACACTCATAAACATCACAATCTTTTAAAATAAAGGTATAAAATTAGACATGCAGTATACAATGATGTTAAAAGGAAAATATATTTCTTTCTATTTTCCCAGCTCTTGTTTTACGGAGTATAAATAAGACGATCTGTCTTGTTATAAGGTGGTGTAACAAGTAATTTTGATTTCTGTACTTTAAAATTTCAACGAATATATTTTTAAATGGAGATATTTGAAGCATATTCCGAGTTCAGAAACAGTTCTGAGACTGATGGTGCGGACTGAGATTGGTACGTGTGCGGACTAGACTGAATATGTTCCGTGGATTGCTTTCCATTATTACTTTCAATTTCTCATTATTAATGGGAATTTTTTTTATTTACTTTTTAGATTGATTTTCCTTATGGAATGTCTGGAATTTCACTTCAACTGTTTGTTTAATAACCGTTCCAGAGCCAAATGCGTAGTAAATATTGCAGATCTCTTCAATTGCTTTTCGTCTTATTTCGAATTCGCACAAAATGTTCTTTGCATCGTTCTTTATCATTGCCCTTTTAGCATCCTTTAATAATCATATAAAATACCCAAAAAGAAAACTCTAAATAACTAGGGAAAAACTGACGTAAGGATTAATATATAAAAATGTTCAATTTAAAAGGAAACTCAAGTTGAAATCTTCAATTACCAAAAACCGCCATTTTTATTTTCGAAACCTTAGATATTTATCTTTAGAATTGAAAACAGTTTTTAGTTTAATTTTAATGTAATGTTAAAAAATAAAGTAAATATTAATGGAGATTAAGAGTACACGTTCTAAATGGACGGTGTAAGCAATCTCTTGTAGAAATGCAAGCGTTCACTAAGCATTCCCGTAAGAACATGAATTGCTTTAAATGAGTTCTGCTGCAATTCACCTGAAAGCTACTTTTCTTTTATTGAGTCATTATTAGAAGTATAGGTGCTTTTATTCCTGGAAATATCTGTGCATCAGGATACCATCGCAACCAAATCGTTCAAAGTCAGTCACCGATGACTGACTTATATAATATATAAAAGTTTTATATATTATATAAAACTAAAAAAATATATTGTTTTAAGTAATTACTGAGAATTTATTTAATAATTTTTTATTATAGGATTGTTCATTCTTAATAATTGCTTAAAACAATATAGTTTTTAAATTTTATATTATATTTTACACTGTCAATAACTGGTGACTGACGCAGCCTAAATGGGAAGTTTAGCTACAGTTACCATGGCACTTAAACTATTAAGCATGGATATTTAGTTTTGCTGTTGCATCAATGCAACACCAATGGGTGATGGGTTCATACTTTGTAGAACTTACTTTATTGACAATTATCGCCATCTGAATATTTCTCTAGAAATTCATTCAGATGTTAAATTTCTTATAAAAAGTCTTAAACCGATTTGTATAAATTCTGTCGTACTTCAGCGGATTATATCTTTTCGGGAGAAACTTCGGTTATATTTTATTCCTGTACTTCGAGTATCGATTACTGTCCAATTACTATAGCATCAGAAGCAAAGTAAAATTCATTATAAAGCACTTCTTTTTTTTTTATCGAAGAAAAAGAAGAAATTTTTCATGGTGACATTAAGGGGTCGCAGCATTCACGAAATTTTCACACTTTGCTAAAACTAATTTGAAATGATAATCTTTATTGTATAAATCTATTATATGTATGTTAAAGGAATCTACCACGAAAAATTTTTGTATAAAATACTGATAGCAAAGGGCGATATTTTAGGAACGCTGCGAGCCCGGAACATCCACTAATGAGGAAAAATGTTGTGACATCAATTTCCATATTTTTTTACTCCCTGTTTGACTCGAAAAATGAGCTGAATCCCAAAGTAGTATTATCTCTATTCTCCATCTGAAAAAAGAAAGTATCATATTTGTAAGCAGATGGGCACGCAATTCACTTATATTGCTAAAGAATCTACTTATAATAAAATGCGATCGGAGAAAATGTAGGAACGGTATAGATCCTGGGGGAAAAAGGACTCGCAAACTTATTTTTAAACTATTGCGCTACTCAGCGGTTGCGGATTTGAATTTAAATTTAGTTTTATTAATTTTTTTTAAAGATGCTAGCATTTATACGCTTAATTTTTTAAAATTTTGTTTTCTATTATAAATAAAATAAGCTTTTTTCCCCCTTCAATTTGTAATGGATACATAAGATATTATCATGACTGCATTAGTATCACTGAAAATTATTTTTTCACATGATCTTAAATCATAATTTTATCTGCTTTGATGTAATTAATATATTTAGTGCATGATATTATACATTCCTTACATTTAAATGGCATTTGATAAAAAATATAAATATCGTTTACAATGCAAGTAAATTTCGAATGGATATAATCTACACTTTTAAAAATTGGTACATTTAACTTAAAATTTTACAAAAAAAAAAAAATAATAATAACTTTTTTTCATAATTTACGGATTGAATTTTTAAAGTTGCATAGCTTAAGTTTTTAAAAATTGATTTTGATTTAAATCTATGCTTACTGCTTCTGCTATTTTCTATAAGAAACTACGATTTAAAAAAAAAAGTTGTTTTGTTTATATTAATTGCGTATAGATGGCGCCAAATCCAAATTTAAAAAAAAACCATAAAGCTTCGTAATCAATGATTAAAAGCTGAAAGCATCGAACTAAGAATCTTTCATATATCCATGACTAAAACCACTGCCGAATCACACTTTTAATAAAAATAATGTATTTTAAAATTTAAAAAACTTCAATATTTAATTTAATGTTTTGTGAAATCTAGAGAAATTGAGTTTTATTTTACTAATTATTATTATTATTATTATTATTATTATTGTAATAAATACTGCTCTTTGTTTTGATATTAAATTTCGTTCAAAAACTAAATATCAAGTAAAAAAAATCTTCATCATTTGTATTTGTAGAAATTTATTGCTATTTTTAAAATGTGCTTTTCTACAATACAAACTTTCCAGTAATAAAATCTTCATTCTGTTTGTTTGTATGAAATGTTATGGAAATGAAATGCAACTGAAAATTCCGTCATTTTTGACAGGGTTATATACTAGTATTTAGTAAGGTCAGATCTAGAGTTCCAGATCGACTCAGCTGGATTTTTAATGAATAGTTTTTAGGGAAAATATTACAGCAATTTTAATTCATCAGCATTTTACTCAAAACAATGACACATAGTCTAGCCTGTTTAGCAAAGAGCGTTATCCTGCAGTAGAGTTGTTGAAATTTAATATGTATCACGAAATATTTTAATTTTGAAATTACTTTTAACTTAGTATTAGGGTTTTTTCTTTCAAAATCATCAAATAATCACAATATATATATATATACTTTTTCTGAAACTAATGTAACAGATGTAAACAAATTTGGTGCCAGACGTAGAAGTTACTGTTGCTCATTTTGTTTTTTCATTTTTCACAATTTAATATAAATAACTATTTTGTTTCGGTAAATTATTTATTAAAATAATTTAAAACAGAAATTTATTTATTTCAAATTCGTAAATTTTTTTTAAGTGCCATTTGGTTGAAAATTTCTACATTTTTATTGATGAACAAAAAGCACGCACATACTGATATCTGTATATTTCATACTTTGGAGTGTAAAAGGATCAATTTAAAAATTTCCACTGCGTGGAAATGCAACTTGCACGATAGTTTGCAATTTACTCTCTATTTTTATTTGGCAAAGGGGGGGGGGGGGGTTCCTAATGATTTACTTAATCTAAAGAACGGATTTTGTGTATTATAAAAAATAAACAATGAACTGTTAGGTAAATAATTTTTTTTACTTTTTTTTAATATAATAACTTATTAATTTTTAAAACTAATTATTTATTTTTCAAATTCTAATCCTTATAGTTTTAGAGCACTTTTCTATAAAATGTATGTATTAAAATACATTTCAAATAATTTAAATTCTGGAAAATAGTTTATTAAAATTTTCTTAACTTTTTACTTTAAAACCCTGCATCTCCATAACTCCATTTTCGTTTCATTAAATCAATTTTATTTCATGAAATCATTTAATAATGAGTCAATATGCTATTGTGAAATTCTAAACTGAAAAAAAGTAGTTCAATGTGTTCCGAGAAGCACTCTCATTTAAATAAAATTTATCAATCATGTGGTTAACACGTTGTTTGATTTAAAATTCTGTTTATTTTATAAAATTCTGATCCTTATAATGAGACAAAAAAATCCACGTTTAAAGACGTTTCCCATGGTTTATATAGTGATAAACCATGATTAACACAATTTGTATCACCGTGTTGTATATCTGCAATGTATGCTAAGTTAATCTTACTTATTCATTGGGCTTAGAAAATGTGATTTTACTTATTGACGCTACATCCCAATACAACAGTTAATATAAACTGTACATAGAATTCTCAAAAGACGTAAATAACGAGTTAATTTTGTGATTTGAAAAGTTTCAGATCGTTACCTCTAAAATGAACATCATAAATTTTATAAAATTACAAAGATTTTGACCCCCTCGCCCCCCCCCCCAAAATTAAGCAGGTGTGTTCGCATACAATTTTGTATTAGAAAATTGATAATATGCCTGATAATCCTGTCGTTTTCAATATATTGCAGATGTGAAATAAAAAATACTTTTCAGTCATTATATTTCTGTCTTTATGTTATAATTTAATTTCTCACTTTTTTAATGCTAAAAATGACGTATTTTAAAATCTGAGTAAATATTTATCAAATATGAGTTGTTGAGACACAAAAGTTTATGTGATTAAATTCTCTTGATTTTTTTTCTTTTTTCTCTTTTGTTTGTTTTCCGAAAAGCACATGTTTTTTGAGAGAGAAAGAATTGCGAATACACATAATTATAATAAAACTTCATGCAACTTCCCTTGCAATGTAAAAATATGTAACTCTCCTCCACAGCGTTTTTATTGTGCATTTCCATTATCATTCTCAAATTGTTGTATTATGTATAAAGAAAAAGACTTAAATTATACACATGAACAGTAAACATGTTGACAAAGAGAACTTATAAATGAGTAAAAAATTAATCAAGTATGTAATTAAGATTCTACTAATGACATGAATCATTAACAAACCTCTTATGTAAAACAGTATTAAAAACACCCATTATTATTAACGAATGTACATTTTCCATTTCATTACTGATAAAGCAATTTTACGAGTAGAAAAAAAATCATCGTTAGTAATCTTACTATATCTTTCGTTTTACAATACAAACTTGCTAATTTAACTACATCATAAATGAATATTTCTTATCTTTGTCTTTTACATTTAACTAATTAACTAAAAATTGGGATACTTCAAAAGTAATTATTTTTTCTGATTCTTTCTTTTAAAAGGAAATAAGAAATTTTCTTATTTTAGAGTGTAACCAAGAATACCTTTAGGTTTTTTGGGAAAATAGAACAGTACCATAATTCGTCAGTTCCTGTAGTCTGTTATTCCATTTGAGGGTTCGGTGAGGTTTTTTTATGTTAATATTTTTGAGTTGTTACGCCTAGAAGAGACTGATGATGACTCAAATCACAAATGTTCTCGCTAGGCATGCAGACATCATTGTCTAAAATGGTGTGAAGACTATTTATTGCTTTTGAATATCATTTGCGTAGTAAGGTAGTTGTATGTGGTGTTGACATCAACATTTCGAAAGTAGATACGGCTGTTGGTTTCATTTTCTGGGGTTGGTACATCCACAATGGATGGAGACATCTTATCTTGAACTGAAGTTCGCGGTCCACCAGGGGGATACCTTCTTTAAGTATTCACGGGCTTCACAACCACGGACATCTGATTGATCTTTCTCTTTTTTTTCCTCTTACTCCTCTTATCTTTGTTTCACTCTCATTGTGGTTTCCTCTACGGAGGTGAGGGCAATTCTGCATGAGCCGATATCACTCTGTATATCACTCAAGGGGAATTCTAAACCACCACGTGTTTGCCGTGCGTGGTGACCCGTGTCCCTGAAAAGGGGAATCCTGGCAGTTGAGGGAAACCAACACACTGCTTTGGCCTCTGATTCAGGTAGACGGGAGGTGCATATTGTTCCCGTATGTATCAATCGGCTGGTCAGCTGACTTTTGTCAGTGGTTTTAGGGATCAAGTGATCGAGCAACTACTAATGATCTCGTTAAGGTTGGAGGCTAACATAGGGCTGTATTGTAACCGTATGGGCCCAGGTTAGCACTGTTGCACGAATGTGCATTCCCTTGTTGGGCTCGGATCCTCTCATGTACTAACCGCGTTTGATGCTGTCTGTGATCGAACGAGCATTGATGCTTTCTGCGCATGCTATGGCTATTCACACCTCATCTGTTCTTATTAGATATTTTAAGTTTGTTTCTTTTGTCGTGTGTTTTTCCAATCCTTAAAGCCATATAGAAATCATATACATTTCATACGCTTATTGTCAAATGTGTCAATTATGAAAACCGAAGTCATTTGTAACTTAGAAAATCGAATTTAAGAAGAAAGAAAATTCCTTTAAAATAAAGAATATATTTATTGTTTTACTGATTTATTTTATTATTAATAGTTGTTATTATTCTTCATCACAATCACAATGTACGTAATAGTCGCTAATAAAAGATAAAAAATTCCAGAATGAAATTCCTAATATCCAAAATGATGAATTCCGAAATACTCAATGTCTTCGATATTCGCAACACCACCTAGTGTAAAGGTTCCCAGCAAAAATACTGCAAAGATTCGTGCACTTCTATCGTGTGGGGGCCAGCGCATAAGATAAAACGGAGGCCGATCAAAATTTTATCTAATGATTTCCAACAGCAAAGTTGACTGAAGCTGTTCAGAAGAGACCGTGCAGTGGTAGACCATTAGCCAGCACTTCTCCATCTTTGCCAGCTCATACTTTGCTGCTGGCCAGCAATTTCCTCTTTGCTGGGCAGGACGTCACTATCGCACACTACTATACATATATTTCAAAAAGAGATAATAATAAGAAACTTGACAAAAAAATAAGCTGTTTAATGGTTTGTCTTTTTTTTTGTAAAATTAATATAGATATTAAAAAATAAATATAATTAATAATAGCTCCATATTTTATAAGAAATCATCTATTTATAACTTTTCAAAATAGTAAAAATTGTAATTACAGTGTCTCACAAAAGTAATGGGACACTTGTGCTTTATAAAAAGAAACTGCAATAAAATAAATAAAAAAACATGTGCAAAAATTTTTTGGGTGTGTTTCATATTTAAAGTTAATAACAATTATTACATAACATACATTTTGTCAAAATATTAAAACATTAATTTAGTAAAAATACAATTGTTCAGAACGGAGCAAAAAATGGCTCACATAAGTGATGGGACACTTACTTTTCCATCAAAAATTTATCCAAAAATTTTACTTTTTAAAAGGTTTTAATATTTTGCTGGATTTCCTTTTACTTTTAAAGCATTATTTAATCTTTTTGGGATGGATTCGACGTTGGATTTCCTTTTACTTTTAAAACATTGTTTAATCTTTTTGGGATGGATTCGACTAATTTTTTTGTGATTTCTGGAGTGATTTTACCCCCATTCTTCTTGAAGCACCGAATTTAGTTGTTGTTTTGAAGAAATGGTGTGTTTGCGAATTCTTGATTCCAATTCTTGCCAAATATTCTCTATGGGATTTAAGTCTGGAGATTGTGGTGGTGTTTTTATTATTTCAGGACAGTTATATAGCAGCCAGAGTCTAACGTTCAGAGCAGTGTGCTTGGGGTCATTGTCCTGGTAGAATTTAAAATCGTTATGAAGGTTCAATTTTCGTGCTGAAGATTTCAAATTTTGCTTTAAAATATCAATATACTTGTACTGATCCATTATACTGTGAATAAAAACAAGATTACCAACTCCAGCGGACGACATACACCCCCACTCCAGCGGACGACATACACCCTAGGAGGAGTTATGAACCATAACTCCTCCTCCACCTTGCTTTACTGTTGGTACCAAGTTCTGTTTGCGAAATTCTTCCCTGGGTTTTCTCCACACCAAGATTCTACCGTCAGAACCAAATATATTAAATTTACTCTCATCAGCAAATATAACTTTAATCCAGTAATCAGAATTCTTATTTATTTATTTATGGATTTTGCGAAAGCTAGTCTGAGTTTTCTATTCTTTTCACTTACGAAGAATTTTTTCATGGCTATTCTACCGTGATATCCAGCAGATCGAATTACCCTTCTAATAGTCTCAGGATTAACAATTATTCCATATAATGCTTGTAAATCAGCAGCAACTTTTGAAGCACTATTTCTTGGATTTTTTTTAAATATTTCGAACGATAATTCGTTTATTCCATTGGATAGCTTTGATGGTCGGCCAGGTCTTCTTTTATCCTGAATCATATGATTCTTTTTATATCGTTTAATGATATTGAAAACTGTTGAACGACTCAAGTTAACTGTTTCAGCAGTTTTTCTAATAGATTTTCCACTTTCAATATGCAAATTAATAACTAATTTTCGAATTTCAGGCGAAGTTTCTTTTCGTTTAGCATTCATGGCTACACAGAGCTAAAAAACAAACTGGAGAGAAATACTGCAGACGATTTTATAAATTATTGCTAATTGCTTTTAAGTAAAAATAAAACCCCAAAAAATATTTTTATTGCTTATTTCAGACGATTTTTGTTGCATATATAATGGTGTCCCATCACTTATGTGAGCTATTTTTTGCTCCATTCTAAACATTTTTTTTTATTAAATTAATATTTTAATATTTTGACAAAATGTATGTTATGTAATAATCTTTACTAAATTTAAGTATGAAACACACCCACAAAAAAATGTGTACATGTTTTTTAATTGATTTTATTAGTTTCCTTTTCTAAACCACAAGTGTCTCATCAATTATGTGAGACACTGTATACATTTTTTCTGTTGTTATGGGCAAATGACAACAAAAAGATATAATAATATATTATTTTCAAAACATAATTTTACTTTATTTTCTACAGTAATGGAGTACTGCAGTTGCCAAAGAAGTTATACAAAGAAATTTTTTTTTAAACTACATAAAAATTTATATTTTAATTCTTTAATTAATGTAAATAAATAGAGATGCATTTTTTAAAGAAACTGTATTTAAAAGTTTTTTCCCTCCTATACAATGGTACAAAAATTGAAAATGTGCGATGCTTAAAAATTTAAAAATAAATGCAGTAGAGGTTATACGTATTTAACCATTGTTCAACGGCTAGCAAATAAAACCGAACTTTTTTTTCAGTGGCGACCCTTTAATTGTAGGATAAAAGAAATAGCATATCGAGGGGGGGGGGTAATAATAACTGTTTTGTAAACAATCAAAAACTCCATTATTGGGTTTAAAAATACTCTAATTATTCTTTAATTTTCTTTTAATAAATTTTATTATATACATAGAACAATAGTATGAAGAAATATTGAATTCAAATTATTTACATATGTACAAAATATAAATTCCTTTTACCTTGATAATTTCTGATCATCGTACTTAAACTGGAAAGATGATCCTATATCCATTTCTGCGTGCCTTTTCATAAAATTAACATAATTCTTCAATAAAACTTAAGACACGCACGACAAACAAAAATATAAACATTCTCTCTAAAAAATTCTTTTTCACTCCATCAAAAATTGATGCCAACTTTTTTTATCTAAACTTTTACCTCATCTTGTAAGATAAAAAAATGTAAATGTAAAGCAGACGAAAAAACAGCTTCGCTGCCATAGCAACGAGTCGCGTCTTATAAATAAAATAAATATCAGAGTAGCAAATTTGCAAAAGATTTTTGTGAATAAACTGATATATTAATTTATCAATTCCTAACAATAACATTAAAAATGACAATAACGGTACCAGTAGTTTGAAAAAGAATATATTGTAAGTAAATTATTATTTTTTTTCTAGTTTAAAAGCTGCTGTTCAATTTCTTTTAGGGTAAATTTTCAAGAAATTAAGCAGCGAGAAAATATCAACTCTGAAAAAAAAAGAGTGATAAAAAACCAAGAACCTAAGTAACCTTTCTTTTGTCATTCTAAAAATTATTGTTTTGAAAAGCAGAAATTTGTGAAGTAACTGATATTTCTCTTTCGCTGAATCCTCCCTTGGGAAATCGCACGGCATGCCTCTAAACATAATCTTAAAAATCTACGGAGCAGTGACTTATTTCAGCTGAGTCCAATTTTTGTTATTGCTTTTCTTTATGGCTTGAAAATGTTCCATTCCTGTTTGTATTCAAGACGTTAAAGGAAAACGATACACAAAATTCAATAAGAATCTAGTTTTTAATATTAAATGCATCAAAAGAATTTTAAGACTGACATACATATATCTTTGCCGCGTGTCCCTGAACTCATAGGAAAAATATAAAGGAAAATAAGTATACATAAAAAAGCAATTTTAATATAGCAATGTGGGATCAGGAAGGAAAAATGTTGGCGAAAAACGTAAAATGCAGAGCAAATGAAAACAATTGTCATAACAATCACAGTAAATGCTTAATTGAGCCACTGTTAAAATCGTTGCAGGCTTGGCAACATCTAGCAAGTGACTGACGTACCACTTTCGAAGGTTCCAGATCTGCGAGACACTAACTGACTCTGATGAGGACCTCTTCACAAAACATTCAATTGTTACACTGAGAAACATTTGTGGAAACGTTACTCCGTAAAATTGGTGGCGGCATTGCTGCCTCCCATTTTATGGCGTATTTTAACCGTTAAAACCGGTGTAACATTGTCATGTTACACCAGTAATATATTAAAATAGCAAATAAAGCCTTTGTGCACAAATGTTTAAGCCACAAGGCCACACGATGGTTTCTTTTGATGTTAAATCATTATTTACCAATGTTCCTGTCGAAGGTGCTTTAGATTGCCTCAAGAAAAGGCTCTGTGAATTTGATTTTTCCTTTTTCGAAATCGAGGAGCTTATTCATCTAACTCGTGCTTGCTTATCTCATAATACGTTTGTTTTTAACGGGAATTTCTTTCGTATGATTGACGGTTTGGCTATGGGTAATCCTCTTAGTCCGACTTTATGCGATTTGTACATGCATTACTTTGAAATAAAATTATTTGAAATCTTAAAATTTCCGTTCTATGTTCGTTATGTAGATGATATCTATGCTTTAGTTGAAGTGAATTCTGATATAAATTATATTCTCTCTGTCATGAATTCTATTGATTCTTGCATTCAATTTACTTTTGAAACTGAATCGGACAATTGCCTTCCTTTTCTGGATGTTCTTGTTATTCGCAATGAAGATAATTTTCAGACTACTGTCTTTCGCAAACCTTTTGCGGTCAGTCTTCCACCTCACAGATATTCTTCTCATCCTCCTAACCAGAAAGTTGCGGCTTTTAAAAATTTTGTTTTCCTTGCTTCCAATATTTGTTCAACTCCTCAGTTACTCAGTGATGAACTTAATTACCTAAAAGCTATTGCTGTTGATCGTGGTTATTCTCCTAATATTATAGATTCTATTCATAGAAAATTGACAAATTCTACACAATCTGAAAGTAAGAACTTTAATTCGAACTCCAATGCTTTGGTTGTTTTGCCTTTTTTCCCCAAAATTAGTCAGCAAGTTGCTAAAATTTTAAAAAGGTTCGATTTCAATGTTATTTTTTCTCCTGTTAATAAAATTGCTTTTTCAAATCTTAAGCACCCCATTGATCACTTAGATAACTGGGGTATTTACCAAATTTCTTGCCAATGTGGTCTTTCTTATATTGGTCAGACTAAACGTGCTCTCAGATTTCGTTTAATGGAACATAAAAGGTATGTCAAAAATCAGGAGCTTAAACGTTCCTCTATTGCTCAACATTGTTGGTCTTCTCAACATAAGTTTAACTTTTCTTCAGCCACCATCATCCATAATTGTCCTTCTATTCTTGATCTTGATTTTTGGGAAGCTTACCACATCATAAAAAATTTTCACTCCTTAGTCAATGACTTATCTAGTACTCCTTATTTTCCAAGTATTTGGAAATCGTTAATTTAATACTTTTTTTTTCACTCGCTTTTTAGTTTTTGTTTTGCTTGTTCTCCGATAGATGTCGCTACTTGTCCACTCAGTTGGTTTTGGCTGCTTTCTTCTCATTGGTTGCTTTCCTTTAGGCGGGATTGTTCCCATAGCGGGTATATAAGCCTGCGTCTCTCTGTCTCTTCGCTCAGTTTTGCTATTTTTAGCTCGCTGAGTTTTGCACTGATGAAGAATCTCGTTAGTAGATTCGAAATAGCTATTTGCTACCTTCTCATACTTTATTTATGCATTTATATTCGTTGGCTCTCTATCCTTAAATACCAGTAATATATGTTTAAATTACACCATTGCATATGTGAAAACCAATACTCCATGAGACTTGAGGCAGCATTTGCCACCATTTTTACACCAATTGTATGGAGTTACGTTTCCACAAAAGTTTTACAGTGTACTTCAACTATTCGTGACTCGCTTGGAGTCTGTAAAGAGAGCACAATCACTTACTAGAGACTGGCAGTCCTTCATCGATGTTGGTGGTGATACATTTGAGTAAATACTGTAATTGTTATATCAATAGGTCGCTAATTTTCATTTCTTACCCATTATTTGTTTTTCGCCAACACTTTTCACTTCCGAGCCCTCATTGTTATGCCGAACTTGCTTATTTATGCATACTTTACCTTTGCTTACAGTTTTACAAAGGGATTCAGGTACATCCTGCATATATCATGTAGAGCTCTTTAAGCCAAATTATGTGAAGCCGAAAATGTTAATTCTCCAAGAGAGATGCTTTTGGATGATATTTACTATACGCGTATTGTTGAAATTAAAATAGCTCTTATTTTCTCCGGTCGACATTGCGCGCATGACATCTTGAGATCGCATATCCGAGGATTGTTATCAAATTTGATAGAATAAGTACATATGTCTCTTTAAAATGATCTATTCTTAAGTTAAATTGTTTTTATTAACCATGTAAAAAAGTATTGTTTTATTGAACGAAAAAAATTCATTTTTAATGAATAGAAATGGTTATAAACAAAAAATCTTATCAATGTAAATAATTAAAATTAGATGATTTAGTTATATCATCAATACCCTATCATCAGTATGTATCAATATTAACAGGTAATTTAGATAAAAATAATTTTCTATAAAAAATCCATTAATAGCGTAGTGTAAATCAGTGATAATGATATTATTAAAAAGGTCTTTGAAATCTAACTTGATAATATTATTTACATTTGTTAACGGGTTTATTTTATTCACCAATTATTTTTTTTAATACAATGACTGTTGTCTTTTTTAACAGATAACTCATAAATTTGTTTACTTAAAAATAACTTATTAGCACGACTATTATATGAACTGCATTCTACTGTGATTGTGAGGAGTTTAAGAAGATTTTTATGAAACTTTGGAATTATTAATGCAAAAAGATAATTTAGGTTGTTGTTTTGTATGCCTAATAATTAATGATAGCTTAATACATGTTTATTATTTTCTTGTAACGTAATATGAGGGAGTATGAATCTGCTATTAGAAGTAACGGCATTAGTCAGAAGATTATGATAGTAATATTTGAAGATGATAGCTTAGTTGTTAGCAGCCTTATCAACATATGTAATTATAAAGTTCTTGGAGGAGTTCTTGCTGATTTTCTTGTTTTGAGGTTCTTGGATATGTGATTTAAAGGTGATGGAAAAGAGTTAAATTTTAGCAATATGTAGTTTTTGTACTTGTTGTTCCAAAAGAAAAGTGACATTATGCTTCCAATCTGCAAAATACTCCGTGAATGTATTATAATTGATAGCTATTTTGTAAATAAAGAACCTGTATTATAAGTGAAATATTTCATGATGGACTGAATATTAAATTGTGAAGGAATGCGATATTTAGTGCCATAAATATAAAATATCAAATAAAGTGTATATTATAGATGATATCTAAATTAACAGTTGTCCATGGTGGGCACTAATATAATTAGTTATTTGGAGATCATTGCATTTACATGCAAGAGTATCAGAGTGTTTGAAATTTTTGTGAAAACTTATTATAACTGAAAGTTATGAGGCCTAAACTAGTAGGATATTGGAAAGTACTTTTTACACTAACCCTAAATTTACACTGTTTGTTATAAAATACATGATTAAATTTCATTTTATTAAAGACAGATAAGGGTCATAATTAAATGAGAATTACTTTTATTTAGTTTTTGTGGCTTTTTTTTTTTTTTTTGTTAATATTGACATTACGAGAAGTTAACTTAAAATGGAGTAAATCAAAAAATGTATCACTACAGTGAGTATTAAAAGAATTTGAAGTAAAGACTTTATGATATTGAGTTATATGAAACTAGGAATTGCAAATATAAATTTGCAAAGAAATTTCCATTTGTAATTATTGCAAAAAGAACATTGTAAGAGATTTCTTGATTTTTAATAACAGTATTAGTTAATTTAGAAGATGCTTGTTTAATTATAGATGATTGTCCTCTATTTTTGCGTATTATTTGCTTATATAATTTGTGATTAAGGGATATACAGAGATATTTGTAATTAGGTATATTTGATGATGTAGAATATACGATATGAGGTTTAATGTTTGAGAGTTGTTTAAGTCCATATGGATAAAGGAATTATGGAAATAATTTTATAATATATAATATATGCGGATTCTAGAAGGAGACATCTTGAAATCATGGAATCATGGAATTTATTATGTATATTAACGATATGAATACTAATATTATTAAAATTGTGCTTTTAAAGTGTGTATATTCAACATTGAAGTTTAAAAGATTGCGTAAGCATTTATAATTTCTGACAGCTGAACGATGTACATTATATGGTTATGAATAGGGTTACTAGTTTGACCAATATATTGCATGTTACATGAATTACATTTAATACGATAAATAACATTAAAAGTCTTTCAGAAATTAATACGGGAAGGGTTATAAACAATTTGTTGCGGATCTGCAGGAGTGCAGATTAAGCAACAAGAAGAAGGTCATTCAAAGAACATTGATTATCCATTTTCAATCGTAAAATTCTACATACATTTATTAGTAATCATATTTTCGAACCTAAGATAAATTTTTGTTTTTGAGACAAAAAATAATTTTTAATGCAATTTTTCCAGAACTAAACTTTCTTAAAATTTTTAAAACCTGATTCAATCGCGATATTATTGTGGCGGAACGTTGTTATTTTCTAATCTATGTTTTCTTTTAAATCTTTTTTTTTTTCATTTAATATTATGAAATATATAATAGACTTTTAATTTAATTTATTTCTGCTAGATTAGCTGTTACATATTTTTCTTTTAATTGTATTGACCATTATTCATATCTTTTATAGTTTTGACTACTTCTAATTTTAATATTTTTAAAATTTAATTTAATTTAATTTAATTACTTTTTTATTTTATTTCCTCTTTCCTCATTTATTTTATACCTTATACACGTCATACATTATTTCAATTTTACAACTCTCTTTACTTATTTTTATGAACCCTTTACTGGGAACCTATGTTCATATTGTTTCCTTATAGGCTATTTTTTAATTAAATAAATAGCTTTGCTTTTCCTTTCATTTCTACTTCAGCTCTTCTTATAGTTGAAGATGTTTTATTAGGGTACCGTAGTTAAAAAGTGAAAACGGAAACATAACATCATTCCCGTGTCTGTCTGTCCGTTTGTCACAGCCATTTTACTCATAAACTGTGAAACGCGGAAAGCTTAAATTGCGGGAAGTAATAAAGACTATTCACCCACATATTTACAGATTATTAAACATTTACAAATATATCTAAGAGACAAGTAAGGGGATAACTAAAAAAAAAAAAAGAATATTTTCTTTGTTTATCGTGTGGGGTAGCTTGTGAAAACTTTTGTTGCACAGAACTCAAGAATTTATTAATTTTTTTATTTAAATTTAGGTACATTAGGTATATTTTCAGATTCATATTTATATTTATATATTGTTTTTAATTTAGGTATATTTTCAGAGAAATCGTTGACAATATAGTGCAAAAATATGTCACTCCCACATCTAATTAAGGGTCTACTGAAACTAAAGTTATGAAAAAATTAGAGACTGCAGATGTTACTTTAAACCTTGCGGGAAAACTATAGTGATTACTCTATATCGCATAGTTTTTGAAAAAAGCACATTTTTCTGTTACACACAAATTTCGATTTGTAGGCATATTGATCAAAAGTGTTGAGAAGCATTGCCAGTATCAATCGTAGCAGAAGTATAAAAGCATTGTCGATAATAATATTTGAAAAAATTGTCGGTAATTAGCCGCGATATTAACCCTTTAAAGAAAGGGACGGTTTGGACACAAATAATTACGGAGGCGGTGTACTCTGTGTACTACCGGCTTTTAAAGCCTACATAACGACGTTTAATAGCATATCTGTGTAATGCAATATCTAGTAGCAGTATAAAAGCAATAAATTTCATACTGTTGCAAACATACTAATTTAATTAGAATTTATCACTGAAATCAGGGAATTTTTTTAAAGTATTATTTGCCTTATTTAATGCAAAACGTCCTTTTCATAGGATATAGCAGCCAGTATGTTACGAAATGTATAGTATTATAATGTCTTTTTTTAAAAAAATTCCTTATGTATGCAAACCCTTTAGAAATACTATAGGACTCTTAATACTTATTGTAGTTATTTACAAAGTCTTATTATTCTTTCAGATACGATTTTCTTTTAATAGTACAATTAGCTCCTTCACGATGATCTTACTTTCTGATTTTTTAATCTTTGTCCACCTGTTTTTCAAAACAGAAAATTTCCTGTACTTGAATCGCAAAAATCCTCCAATTAAATAAAATAAACCTTACAATGAAAAATAACTGATGGGAATAATGAAGCATTTAGAGAATTTTAAGTAGCATGTATACCAGTCGCTCGTTTCCAAGAGGTTAATAATTCATATGCTTATTGTTCGGAACCCACTGGGCGCGAATAATACTCGCACTTTACCGTTTTTTTAGATTTTTTTACTGATAAATGAAATAAATTTGTGCGGAAAAGGGCTAATAAATAAAACTTCTCTCATGTCAAAAATATAATGAATATATGAAAGGCATTTTTGCACTTTTCATATATTGCAGTTTTATAAAGCAACAGAAAATAATCATAATATGTGCAAAGGGACATTATGTCTTGCCTATTTATCTTGTACAATGATTTAAAACATTTTTAATGTGTGTTGCTCTTATAACATAATTAGAAAATGTTCTTTATGGATTTTATTTATTCATAAATAAAACACCCCGTAGGATTTCTAACTCCTATTATTTTTGTGTTAAGTAACTAGAGGATAATACATAAGGGTGTATTTAAGCAATTTTATGCAACCAAATCTCTCAATTCTGCATAATTAGAATCTTAAGTTCCATAATAAAATTGACCAACGATTTCTTGGGGTAAATCCTTTCCATTTACATAATGTAAGTAAAATTTTCTCCTAAATCTTAAACTTGAGTTTTAGCATACTTTTCAACATAAAGAGTATAATTCCAATGGGATGATCTCACTGCTGCTAATAAATATATATGTTAAAATGTTTTATAGCCGAATAAAATATTACATAATAAAATATCTCTGCTTAAAATATTTCATAACATAACAGAGCATAAATACTATTTTAAATTTTTAAAAATTTTCTTATTATTAATTCTAAAATTAAAAAATTAAAAAAAAATTAAAAAATTAAAAAAAAAAAATTAAAAAAGAACACGGTAAAAAAATTATCCAATTATTTTGTAATCGCAATCTTTGTATGCGCAAAAATCAAACCACAATAGAGTAGTAAAATACTATTATTTTTAACACAATCAAACTGATTGGTAAAGTTATCATACGAATTGAATATTTCCAGCTGAGCGAAAAATTGCCCAGGCCGGGAAGCATTTTCAGAAAGAATCACGTTTTGAGCACCAGCCTTGGCGAGTTGGCGAAAGCGAGAACGTTCAGTTAGCTGCATCACCAAAAGCCAATCGTCGTTTTGTTTTGATTTTCAAATCCGAGAAATCCTTTTAATCTGAAAAAGCTCTTTGTTTTAAACTATGTTTTAATTGTAAACAACGGTGAATAACATTTCCTCATATTATATTCGTTGCTTGATAACATTTACGGAAAAACATATGAACAATAAGCACGATCTCCTTGCAGAAGGAAGGGTTGCTATTCGCTAGGCGTTTGACGTCACAAACAAGAAAGGGTGCATAGCATCAACTTCATCTCCGCGCCAATCGTTGTTCTGCGATAAGGTGCTCAAAACGTGATTCTTTCTGAAAATGCAGCCGGGAATCGAACCCGGATACTTGGCTTACAAGGCCAATGCTTTACCTGTTAAGCTATCTGGTTCGCTCAGCTGGAAATATTCAATTCGTATGATAACTTTACCAATCAGTTTGATTGTGTTAAAAATAATAGTATATAGACGTATCCATCGTTATATGGAGTTCCATTACCTGCGGTTTATTCTGTGAGCTGTTTCAAATGACAGACCAGATGTTACGACCATTAAGATTATCTGAGCGAAAAATCTTAGCCAACTATCGCCCGGATAGCTTAACAGGTAAAGTATTGTCCTTGTAAGCCAAGTATCCGGGTTCGATTCCCGGCCTGGACATTTTTTCGCTCAGCTGGAAATATTCAATTCGTATGATAACTTTACCAATCAGTTTGATTGTGTTAAAAAAAATAGTATATCTACGTTTCCATCGTTATATGGAGTTCCATTACCTGCGGTTTATTCTGTGAGCTGTTTCAAATGACAGACCAGATGTTACGACCAATAAGGTTATCTGAGCGAAAAATCCCAGCCGGCTATCGGCCAGATAGCTCAACAGGTAAAGCATTGGCCTTGTAAGCCAAGTATCCGGGTTCGATTCCCGGCCAGAGTAGTAAAATATTTGAACTTGCTAAAGCTTGTTTTAAAAATATTTTAGATGAATTTTTCATTATTTAAAAAAAATAGAAAAGTTATGGTTGTATAATACAAACTAGTGCGTTCCTATCTAAAAATAAAATGTAAAAGTTATCACTTTTCAAAAAGTTTTTCAGTAGAAAATTTTATTAATGAAAAGAAATCGTCAAAAATACGAAAATGGGATATATTTTTAACAAATACTGCTTTTTAGGATTGCGTTTGGCATCAAGCTGCACCGAACAGACTAGATTCATTTCTTATTGATATTTAAGCATTAATAAAAATTAATATACATCAGGTATTAAGTAGATTGTTGCATGCCAACGTGGATTCTAAATTTCGCTCTTTAAAAGAGACAAAAACATTTACTTATGTTTACTATTTCCGATTTGTAAATTTCTTTTTATTTAGTCCCAAGATAAAATGAATGTTAATATTTTGAAGTAGCCGAATTTAAGTGAACTTTCAAAAGCTGATTAAGGGTGTTCTTAAATCAAAAAGGGCAACTTTCTGATATATGCTTTAATTTATTTATTATTGTTTGGAAATGCATGAAAAAAGCAGGTGTTTTTCAGAAACTGTCTGATTGCACTATTTTTTTTAACGCAATAGATTCAAGCCTTCAAATTTGACGTTTTTGAGCACATTTTCGGACGAAAGCAGAAAAAACGGTCGAAAAAAAGGAGAAAAATGGATGATCACGTGATCGAAGTAGCTTAGAAATCTATAGGTAATATAATTATCATAAAATGAAAAAATTAAGTTCAATTGGAAATCACTTTCATAGTCAGGCATTTCAGTTTTATATGTTTCTGTTAAAAAATGAATTTGTTAATGTGTCGAAATGTTTTGCGCTTGTTAAGCGGAGCAGTTAAGAACACCCTTAAAGAGTCGCATATGACAGTGGCAGGGTTCATAAACCATCTGGAATTAAACTTTCTCGTAGCGAGTATTTTCCCATAAAAAATCTCCTAAAAGAAGACACAGTTTTTTCTTGTTTAACTTAGGTTATTTTTCTTCTTAGGTTCTTGTTGTTTTTCTACAAAACATACAGCTAACTTTCCTGTAAAAAATTCTCTAACCCTGAAATGGCCTTTTTTAATCAGCGGTTAGTATTCTTATTAAGAGGATGTGACTTGGCGAGGCCTTTTAAGGTAGAATCACAATATAGCCGTTATAACTGCAATTATATGCCAAAAGTTTATTTTAAAAAAAATATTGCGTTCAAAGAGCTAATATGCCATGCTGTAAAGTTTAAAATTATATAATTTTTTTTTCCAGATTTGCATTTTTTTTTTTTCATAAAATGATCAAGGCGACAACCAAACATTTGCCATAATAAAATGGATATCGTCAGTTTCTTCTTTTATTTAACGTTTCCTGCAAAAATTCTGAAGTTTTGCTGCTGAACTTCACATGTACACTATAGGCGCATTTTTAGGTGCGTTCGTAATTATGTAAATACGTAGCACCTATTGCTGTCGTTCAGTCCGTCCGTCTGTCTGTCTATCCGCATATAAAAACGCAAATACTACCCAACCAAATCGTTTGAAATTTACAATATATATTTATTACATAATTTTGTCGAGTCATTTCAAATTTTATGAAAATCGGATGCATAGATCAATTACAGGGACAATCAAAAGTATTCCGTTACATTACGGTCAATGGGGAAAAAAGATTCAAATAAATTTTAATCGTTTGAAATTTAAAATATATAATTATTAGATAATTATAAAGTATTCCGTTACATTACGGTCAATGGGGAAAAAAGATTCAAATAAATTTTAATCGTTTGAAATTTAAAATATATAATTATTAGATAATTTTGTCGAGTCATTTCAAATTTTATGAAAATCGGATGCATAGATCAATTATGGGGAGAATCAAAAAGATTCGGTCACATTACGGTCAATGGGGAAAAACTTTCAAAAGCATTTTAATCGTTCGAAATTTAAAATATATAATTATTATATAATTTTGTCGAGTCATTTCAAATTTTATGAAAATCGTATACATAGATTAATTTACAGGGACAATCAAAAACAGTCCGTTACATTACGGTTAATAGGGAAAAAACTTTCAAATGCATTTTAATCGTTTGAAATTTAGAATATATAGTTATTACATAATTTTGTAGAGTCATTTCAAATTTTATGAAAGATCTGGATATTTTTAAAACTGCATTATTGTACGAACGCACCTTATTTGCTACAATCCACGTGCAATTTTCAACTTGTTGATTTTTTCAAAAGAATAAAAAGAAAAACAAAACGCGCGTAAATTGCTTAAAGAAAACTTTTTGCAGCACATCCGTATAAAAAAAAAACTGTTTGAATAAAATACTCGCTGTATTTTCAGTGACTAAAATTAAGAATGGTACACTAAAAATATTTTAGTTTTTATAACTGTTTCTTAGTGGTACATTTGTTTTAGCTGAAATTGTGTTAAAACTGTGATGAATGGATTAAAACTAGTTGTTCACAAGATGATATTCAGTAACTTTCGATATGGCGATACTATTTCTTAAAAACTCAGTTATCATCATTTAAGTGGTATTGAATTATTTAAACTAATATGAAAATCTCCCTTTCAATAAAAATTCTCTAAATGGATTAATAGGTATTAAAAAAAATCATTCATCACGATACACGAAAGAACAGCCGAGTATACAATAAAAAGAATGATGCCCAGTTAAACTGATGGCATAGAGCTCACAGGATAAGCAGATTAATTGTATATTACAGCCTTATATAATAATGTCTTTCGAAAGACAATAAGGAAAGAAGTACCCCCCCCCAATTTTCTTTCTTTAACTTATCATTGAAGCCCCAAAACTAATCAGTGATACACCTTATCATATAATAAACCTGTTTCCAAAATTCGAAGCAAGTCGAATAAATCTGCATAAAAACCCATTTATGTAATTTGAGAAACGTTTTCCCCCGTTCCCTCCTTTATAATTAATCATTAAACCTCCAAAACTGTTCAGAAATTCATTTTATCAGAAAAAACCTACATTCAAAATTTAAAGCAAATCGGATAATTCTGCATAAAACTCTATTTAGCTAACTTAAGGGAGAGATAATCGCTCGTACTCTCCTTTATAATTAACAAAAGAAATTCCACAACAAATGAGCGAAGCTTCTTACTACTATGAACCTGTATACAAAAATTGAAACAAATCGGTTAATTCTGTATGAAAAACCATTTACATAAATTATGAGGGGTAGTTTCCCTATCCTCCCTTTATACTTATCCAGTAAATTTCAAAAACAAATCAGGGAAGCGCCATTTGAGAATAAACCTTTATACAAAATTAGAAGCAAATAGATAAATTTTGCATGAAAAACCTAAATTAAGACGAGGGATTACCGACCCCCCCTATTCTCCCTTTTTAAACTTATCCAATAATACCCAATACTAATCATGAAGGCACTTCATTAGAATGATCCTACATCTATGATTTGAACAAAATCTACTAATTCTGCAGGGAAAACCCATTTATATAAATTAAGAGGAGGAGCAATAACCCCCGTTCCCCTTCTTATACTTATCGAATGAACTCTTAAAAACTAATCAGGGAAGCGTCTTATCATAACAAGCCTAAATCCAAAATTTTATGTAAATCGGATATTTTTATCATGAGTTATCGCGTTACGTAAGTACGAACGTACGCACATACATAAATACTGAACGGGCGGGCACATAAGCTCTCAGGCTTTGATAGCCTGTGAGCTAAAACGGTATGTATGGTAATGGGATTCATGTCTGTCATAAGATTTTACACTATGGGGTATTAACAATATGACTGCATATCGCGAAATTTCCAAAGGCATAAAAAAATAAGAACATTCATGCACGGCATTCTTCCTCAGACACACATTTTTTTTTTACTATTTAATCACATATCTAATTTTTTTAAACTTTAATCCCATCTTTTTTCATTTTTACATTATTTCAATACGCGAACTCGTCCAACACTGTTCTCGGCATTTTCTTTTTCTTTTCTTATCTTCTTTCTTTTCCTTTTGCGCTTTTTTTTTGTAGGGCCTCATCAAAGATCAGGTGTTTGTTCTACTGCTATCAACTGACATTGACCGAATTTAGGACGCGTATACTTGAAGGCATTCACCGGATATACTGAGAAAAGTGCGGGATGTGTTATCGCCCCTCCTTGATAGCGTTCGTGTTTCTAGAGGCGCTGGCATTAAATACATATAACTGTGTTGAATTTAAATTTGCAACTGTTATTTTTTATTTCCTATGAACAATGTTCTACATTTTTTCATTTTTTAATATTCCTGTATATTTGTAATATACACCAATGTTCACCCTGTATTCCAAGAAGTAGATACTTGATGTTCGAGAAATTATAAAAATAACACTTTACGATCAGAATTTATATTGCATTAAAATAAATCATAGTTTAAAATATTTTAGATTTTAAGTAATATAAAATTGCAACTGAGAACTAGAAATATCATCCTCCATGCTTTTTTGGATTAAAAAAAAAATAAAATAAGCTTTTTAAGAAAAAAATATCAACCGACTTCAAAAAAGCGCTAAAAAGAATTAAATAATTCTTTAAAATTCTCTAATGACAAAACGTTATCCAATAAGCACACATCGGATATCAGGTACCGGCATAAAAAACGGTTAAATTTAATATGTATAATTTAATATCCACCAAACATAGATTTTAGAGATAATATTATTTTACAAGAGATGAATTGACATATTTATGATTTATTTTATGAATATATACATATAAAAAGTAATGAATTACTTTTTGAAGTTGGTGCCAAACAATCACAATCGATAATGATTATCCCCATTTTAATTATGGTACTAGGCATAATTTAGCTACAATTCTTAATATACATCAAATAGTTTGTCACCAACTTCAAAAAGTAATTCATTACTTTTTATATGTATATATTCATAAAATAAATCATAAATATGTCAATTCATCTCTTGTAAAATAATATTATCTCTAAAATCTATGTTTGGTGGATATTAAATTATACATATTAAATTTAACCGTTTTTTATGCCGGTACCTGATATCCGATGTGTGCTTATTGGATAACGTTTTGTCATTAGAGAATTTTAAAGAATTATTTAATTCTTTTTAGCGCTTTTTTGAAGTCGGTTGATATTTTTTTCTTAAAAAGCTTATTTTATTTCCTACTTTTTAGTTATGTATACCGTAATACATAATTATGTGTACTGGCACACGATAGCTTTTTGCAATGCATTACTAATGTACGCACTTTGCTAAGTTCTGATGTATTCAGTTTACTTGTCACTGTTTGATTGTCAACTTTTCTGAAACCACTTACAATATCGATTAGTATCGTTGTGAATCTTAAGAATTTCTTTGTATGGTAACTTCTTCAGACAAGATCTGCCACTTCGAAAAGCTACCGCATTTATGAAATCTTAGTCTGCATCGAATCCTACTGTCATCGAAAGTGGGTATCAAAAGGTGACAATCCATCAAGTAAAGTGTCCTTACACATAAGAGCGCGACATAGTGCTTCCATATATGAGCACGCAGCAAAATGACTTCATATATTAATGTGTAGTAAAATGCTTTTCTAGTGTAGTCAGTCAAAAGTACTCCCCCTTCACTCAGAAAAAGGAAAAAGGAAGATTTTAGCAAAAATTGCACTATGCTTCAATCGATAAACAGCAACAATCTAATACCTATACAGGCAGTAATGGCATCGGAAATGAGCAGTGGCGATTCGACGAGGAAACTGAAACTCATAACCAATACCTGGCTGCCTTTATAAGAGAGTGACAGCATTTGATTCCCAAATATTTCTTTTACAGACGCTTTTGTACCAACTACACTGTTAAAAATTTTGCTGTACACAGTTAAAAATCTGCTGCATTTTTTTGCTACGCACTCCAGCGCTTGTATAGAAAACGGTTACTTGACTGTATTAAGGAGCATTCTCATAGGTCGCAGTAGAGACATTATAAACAAGCGGCGGAGTGCGTTGCAACAAAATGCAGCAGATATTTAACAGTGTATCATCACTTCACCGCTTATATAGAAAATGATAAGTTAAATGCATTATGAAGGATTCTCATTGATAAAAATAAAGATATTCTATAAAAGCGATGGAGTGACGATACAGCAAAAGTTGCAAATTTTTAACAGTGCATTGCATTGCCAGGCATTTTTTATAATGGAATTTGATGATGATTTCCTGGAAGAATTCGATTGTACTCGTATGAGAAGTTAACAAGATTGACGAAAATTGCCCGCTCAACAAGATGCTTGGTGACTCGTTTCTGTCCAGAATCGTTTCAACCAATTATATACTGTGCTACATGTGTCATCATATTCATATAGAGGAATCCTACACTGTAAAAAATTTGACACTTTTGCTATATCATCACTCTATTGCTTTTATAGAAAACGATTACTTCACCCAATTACGAAGCATTCTCATGAGTCAAAAAGAGGTATTCTACAAAAGCAGGGGTGTGACGATGCAGCAAAAGGGTCACATTTTTTACAGTGATACTGTAATCGGAAATGAGCGGTGGCGTATTCGATGAGGAATCTGAAACTCATTACCTATACCTGGCTGCCTCTATAAGAGAGTGACAGCATTTGATTCCCAAATATTTCTTTTACAGACGCTTTTGTCCCAATTACACTACAAAAACTTTGTGCCTTTTGCTGCATCATCAGTCCACCGCTTTTATAAATAACAATTACTTTACTGTGTTATGGGGTGTTATGTTACTATACTGTGTTATACATTCTCATTGGTCATAAAAGACATATTCTATAAAAGCTGTGGTGTGACGTTGCAGCAAATGGTAAATTTTTAGCAATGTATCATGGAGCATTCTCATGGGTCAAAGGAGAGATATTCTATAAAAGCGGGGGAGTGACGATACAACAAAAGGATCAAAATTTTTACAGTGTGCACTGTAAAAAATTTGGCCCTTTTGCTGCATCGTCAATCCACCGCTTTTATAGAAAACGATTACTTCAGCCTATCGTGGAGAATTTTCATGGGTCAAGAGAGAGATATTCAATAAAAACGGGGGAGTGATTATGCAGCAAAAGAGTCAATTTTTTTATAGTGTACACTGTTAATAAATGTGAACCTTGTCCAGTTAGGATTTCACACTTTGAAAAGATCGTTTGTCTATGTAAGTGTAACTTAAAAACATGAAAAATGAACGTTTCTAATTGGTCGATTGCTTCGAAAAGATATTGAATTTTAATGTTTTAATTTTTTAAAAAGTTCTAATCAACAGATTTTTATGAAATTTGAATGGGACCACATGGGCCCCATACACTTTCAAACAAAAAAAGAATTATCAAAATCGGTTCATATTTACGAAAGTTATGCGTGAACAACAAATACATACAGGTCGAAATCATAACCTCCTCCTTGAAGTCGGTTAAAAATGGTTTACACGTCGAGTGCGACGTCATTCACCAGTCAAATGTCAATATAATTTAATTATTTTAAGTAAAATAAAAAGTAGATCATTATTAATTTATTTGGTTGCATTAAAGGACATAAAAGTATTAGAAAAAACTTTCTCCTATTCAATGAGTTTTAATACTTAGAAGATAATTAGAGAAAAGAAAAAATATAAAACTTAGATGAAAATCAAAGTAAAGCATTTCAGGGAATTGGAAACATCTTTAATTTTTACAAAAATAAGAATTTTCATGCCGAAACTATTTCTTTTAAATGTTTTTAATCATTTTATTAAAACGATTTACATAATCACAAGTTTATTTTTAAAACAAAATAAAAAAAATATTTTATTAAACTTACATTTCCTTTAACTTTAAAAGGTGATTAAATAAAAAAATAATTAAATACATAAAGTTTCATACTTATATTTTAGAGAATTAGCTAATCCACCCAAATAAGTTTTCAGAAAACAAATAAAGTCAGCGCATAAAATCTTTAAATACAAAAAATATTTTAATCATTTCTTTCATTTCTAGAAAATTGTAATATTTTTTTTCTTAATTAAATGCATAACATAACCCTTCTGATTGTTTCTTTTCATTCGATAAACCCTGCTAACTTTATTTAAAGTACTTCAAGAAGAAAAGATTCAGATTTTCTTTTTTAAGAGAAGAAATAGTTTTCTTTTGATTGGAAGCCAACTGTAAAATATAATTATAAAGTAAATCATTAAGTCAAATGCCTTTTTCCTTTTTTGAATTGAATACGATGCGTATGATTCACATCCCTCTTTTATATCGAAAAGTAAATGAATAAAGTTATAAGAATTACACGTTGGTCGCTGAAAATATTATCAGCTTAATACGCTTCATTTTTGACTTCGAAGGATAATTTTTGATATGCATTTTTTCCAATATTTTATCTCTACACAAGAAAGACTATTTTGCAAACAATAAAAGCCATTATTGTGATTGATTATTGAGGGTATTTTCTAAAGCTAAAAACGATCTTTATCGATTTTTGATTATTTCTTTTTCTTGCAAAGATACGATACATCATATAATAATTCAAACAATTAATTCATTGTCCTAATAAATTAACTTTTTGTAGAAAAAAATAGTGTTAAGAGATAGTTTCAGTTTACGAGTAAATCTATGATGTAATATATTTTTCTGTACTGCCTACTGCACATTTATTCTTATACAAATGAAACATACGCTTAGACAGTGCTCAGCACAAGTTTAGACAATGATCGATTATGCATCTGTACGGAGAAATTTGCAACGAATTTTTTTAACTCAGCTGTCACATATTACTTATGACTTGTCCTTTAATCATAAAAAATAAGTTTTAAATTATATCCGTTACTTAATATATAACGACAAAAAAAAAAAAAAAAAAAAAAAAAAAAAAAAAAAAAATTAACATTGTTGCAAAAGTATAGACAATCTATATATTTATAGGAAAAATAACCATAAATTGAAACCGAACTGAAATCACATTGTCTTCAATTAGTAAAAAAAGTGACTTTTCATCGAAGAAACTAAATCCTGCATCACTTGAGAATCTATTCTGTACCAAACATGTTCAACAGCAGTTCGAAGCTCATTAACAGAAAAGAAAGAAAAGTATTGTCAAAAATTAGCGTAAACCTTACAATATATAATGTAACAAATATTTTCGATTGTATTCATATCAGGGATACACATCCGCAAATAAAAAAACAGTAATATTTTGAGAGTTAAACCAAGTTTTTGTTTTGTTTGCGACATGAATTAATCTATTCCCTTGCTCAAATAATACTTTGGACCTGCTAAAATTTCACCAAATGCCTCTAAATTGTTCTCCAATGTATGTATGTAACCTTGCGCTGTTTGACAACCATCGAGAAACTCTAGAGATGGTTCAGAATTAAGAGCCCACAATAGTCACAGAAAAATTACTCAAAAAGACCCGGATGACCATGTAAAGTCTACGGGAGCGTTCTTTTCTAATATCTCGCTCAAATTTTAATATTTTTGCATGATTGTTTTGCACAAGATAGCTGAGGGCAATCCACAACCGGGCTAGTTTTTACTTTTTCGATTTTGGTTATATATTTTTTATATTACGATAGTTTCAGTTTCAGAACCGGTTTAAACCGGTTTCGAAAGTTAAAGTATTTTTTTAAAGAAAATCTGAAACAAAAATTTAAAAAGTAAAAACTAGCCAGGTTGTGGATCGCCCTCAGCTATCTTGTGCAAAAAAATCATGCAAAAATATTAAAATTGGAGCGAGATATTCGAAAAGAACGCTCCCATAGACTTAACATGGTCATCCGGGTCTTTTTGAGTAATTTTTCTTTGACTATTGTGGGCTCTTAAGAGCACACACTAGTCACGCGGTAAAAGCCGAGCGCTAATGGTAAGTCTATGGGCGCAATCTTTTCGAATATCTCGCTTAATTTTCAATATTTTTAAATGATTTTTAAGCTATTGCATAGCTTTTATCACGGGCTTTGAGCGCGGCGACCGAATCCAAAAATTCCGTAACGCGAAAAATCCTAACACATCCGTAACGAAAAAACCTAACACTCGGCTAACATCGTTTCAGCTCGGCAAACTTCGGCACGGTATCCTTCGGTAGACTTCGGCAGACACTAACGCGGTATTTTTCAGATATTAGGATATCAAGTCTCAAACTTATGTTTCTTAAAATCTAATTTTCATAGCGCGGCCAAATTTTGTTTGGTAATTTGTTATGAGACATTGTTAATTTTTGGTGACAGGAGACCCCCCATGGTGAGGGTCGAAAAATTTAAAATGCTTATAACTCGCGATCTAGATTTTGGACCACGGCCAAATTTTGTTTGTTAATTTATTATGAGGCAGTGTTAATTTTTGGTGACAGGAGACCCCCATAGTGAGGGTCGAAAAATTTAAAATGCTTATAACTCGCGATCTAATTTTCGTAGCTTAGCAAAATTTTGTTTGGTAATTTATTATGAAAGAGTGTTAATTTTTGGTGAAAGGAGACCCCACGGTGAGGGTCGAAAAATTTAAAATGCTTATGACTCGCGATCTAACATTGTAGCGCGGCCAAATTTTGTTTGGTAATTTAGTATGAGGCAGTGTTAATTTTTGGCGACAGGAGACCCCCCACGGTGAGGGTCGAAAAATTTAAAATGGTTATAACTCACGATCTAATTTTCGTAGCGCGGCCAAATTTTGTTTGGTAATTTATTATGAGACTGTTAATTTTTGGTGACAGGAGACCCCCACACGATAAGGGTCGAAAAATTAAAAATGTTTATAACTCGCGATCTAATTTTCGTAGCGCGGCCAAATTTTGTTTGGTAATTTTTAATGAGACAGTGTTAATTCTTGGTGACAGGGGACCCCCCACCGTGAGGGTCGAAAATTTAAAATGCTTATAACTCGCGATCTACTTTTCGTAGCGCGGCCAAATATTGTTTGGTAATTTATTATGAGACATTGTTAATTTTTGGTGACAGGAAACCCCCATTGTGAGGGTCGAAAAATTTAAAATGCTTATAACTCGCGATCTAATTTTTGTAGCACGGCCAAATTTTGTTTGTTAATTTATTATGAGGGAGTGTTAATTTTTGGTGACAGGAGACCCCCATGGTGAGGGTTGAAAAATTTAAAATGCTTATAACTCGCGATCTAATTTTCGCAGCGCGGCCAAATTTTGTTTGGCAATTTATTATGATAATGTTACTTTTTGGTGACGGGAGCCCCTCACACGGTGAGGATCGAAAAATTAAAAATGCTTATAACTCGCGATCTAATTTTCGTAGCACGGCCAAATTTTGTTTGGTAATTTATAACAAGACTCTTAATTTTTGGTGACAGAAGACCCTCCCCCCACGGTGAGGGTCGAAAAATTTAAAATGCTTATAACTCGCGATCTAATTTTTGTAGCACGGCCAAATTTTGTTTGTTAATTTATTATGAGGCAGTGTTAATTTTTGGTGACAGGAGACCCCCATGGTGAGGGTCGAAAAATTTAAGATGCTTATAACTCGCGATCTAATTTTCGTAGCGCGGCCAAATTTTGTTTGGTAATTTATTACGAGACTGTTAATTTTTGGTGACAGAAGTCCCCCGAAGGTGAGGGTCGAAAAATTTAAAATGCTTATAACTCGCGATCTAATTTTCGTAGCGCGGCCAAATTTTGTTTGGTAATTTATTATGAGACAGTGTTAATTTTTGGGGACAGGAGACCCCCCCCCCACGGTGAGGGTCGAAAAAATTAAAATGCTTATAACTCACAATCTAATTTTTGTAGTGCGGCCAAATTTTGTTTGTTAATTTATTATGAGACAGTGTTAATTCTTGGTGACAGGGGACCCCCCACGGTGAGGGTCGAAAAATTTAAAATGCTTATAACTCGCGATCTAAGTTTCGTAGCGCGGCCAAATTTTGTTTGGTAATTTATTATGAGACAGCGTTAATTTTCGGTGACAGGTGACCCCCCACGGTGAGGGTCGAAAAATTTAAAATGCTTATAACTCGCGATCTAATTTTCGTAGCGCGAGCAAATTTTGTTTGGTAATTTTTTAAGCTATTGCATAGCTTTTATCGCGGGCTTTGAGCGCGGCGACCGAATCTAGAAATTCCGTAACGAGAAAAAATCCTAACACTCCGGCTAACGTCGTTTCAGTTCGGCAGACTTCGGCACGGTATCCTTCGGTGGACTTCGGCATCCTTTGGTAGACTTCGGCAGACATTCACGCGGTATTTTTGCATAAGTTAATAAAAAATGCTATGCAATAGATTTACCGCGGCAGTCCCCGAGTGCCACACGTATTTTTTTTTTCACAGGATAGCTGAGGACATTCTATTACCGGGCTAGTTTGTACTTTTCTGATTTTTGTTGTAGTTTAATTCTGAGGACACTTTCAATTTTGGAATATCTGGAATTCGAGGTGTTGTGTCCTTTTTAGTCTTATAAAATCCATTTCAGCAAAATTCAGCAAAATTTAAAAACGCTTCACGGAATATTAGTGTTTAAGCTTTCCAATGATATGCTTTCCATATTTCTACTGCAATTAGGCTGAGCAAAATTTGGAAAGATTTTGATCGAATATGGAACGAAACATGTGTTTTAATTATATGCGCCCCGCCTGCGCCAAGAATCTGAAATCCCCGCCCTTTTAAAACTTTGATTGGTTAACACCGATGCAGTTTAGCAAATGTAAGGAAATCACTTCCTTTCCTTGCGTTTTTTGTCGTGATTGGAGTATAGTAATGCGTTGAAATAAAACCCTCCTTTAGAAACATTGGATTTAATTTTTTCAACGATTATTGGTAAATTTTAACAGTATTATTCTTGAAAAAAAAATGACGATTTCAAACTCTTAATTTTTATAAATTAATGTTATTTTTAAGTTTTAGCTAACTTCCAAAGAAGAAAATTATGCATTTCGTTTGTATATATATATTTTTTGAAGTTCATACAAAAAAAGGTAGATTTGATACAAATTACAGAAAGTTTCCCTTTAGCAGAAAGGAAATTTTGATAATTTTAAAGGCTGCTTATAACTGAAACTTTTGTGAAATAGATAGGTATCTTTAAAAGGACAAGGGTCTATATTTGGAATTTATAAATTTCTTTATTCACCCTGCAAAATATATGAAAGGGGGGGGGGCAGTGGTGTGCGAAGAGAAAACTGTGCTCGGGGCCAAAGTTTCAATTTGGCGTCCCATTCCCTAAAATTTTCTTGTGACAGACTAAAAAGGACGTTGGTAGTATAAATTTGGCACCCCCTAAATTTACGCAGCCGGGGCAACCGTCCCCTTTGCCTCCCCCTTCTTTTCGCACGGCGCTGCGAGGGTACATGTGGAGGGGACTTCTTCAGCGCCTTCAGAAAGAGGGGGGGGGGTCGCCACATTTATACTATCAATGCCATTTTTTGGCCATTACAAGAAAAAGTTGGGGGAGAGGACGCTAACTTGAAACTTTGCCCCGTGCGCAATTTTCTTTTCATATGCCCCTGGGCTTGTTTTTGGTACTATACGAAACTATAGGCACCCGATTTTAGTCTAGTATTATTAAGTAAAATAGTAAAAAAAATGCGTTCTTTTCTACGTATTTTTACAGTTAAAATAGTTAACAATTAATAAAATTACATAATCAAAAAATACTAGTACTTGTTTATGTTATATATGTCCTGCTATACATGTATAAAATATCTGACAAATTAGCATTTTGAGTTTGAAAACAGTTTTTATTAAAAATAAGTAGAAATTAAAGTCAGAAAGTTTTAAAGATGTAAAATTTTAAAATTATTGATCAACTTGTTGGAAACTTTAAAGAGATATTTTTAATATATATTACTTTTTAGTAAAAAGATGCACTTTTAACAGTCGTTAAAAATTGGAAATTTATCCTGCGTGATACATTTTATTTTAATATAACAAAGGTATATTCGCAAAGACAAGGAATTGCAAAAATTTATCATTATTTATCTATACTAATATTATAAAGAGGAAATATTTGTTTGTTTGTTTGTTTGTTTGAATTGAATAGGTTCCGAAACTAGTTGACGGATTTGAAAAATTCTTTCACCTTTGAAAAGATACACTATTTCCGGTGAACATAGGCTATAGTCACCGCTTAAAAGGATCAAAATAAAACGCTGGATAAACGAATCAAAAGCAAATTGAGAAATTAAAATTTACCTGACACCCATAGACACATGACAATAACTGAAACACATATGAAAATCGTAACTATGCAACCCCCCCCCCAAAAAAAAAAAAAAAAGTTTAAACTTTTTAGTCCGACCTGATATAAAAGCGTGGGTTTTAATTTTTAAAACTATTTAGCAATTATTAAAAAAGGAAAATAAATGCTGACACGCGAATTAATTAAAATTAAAAAACAAATCACAAAACGCTTGTTTTGGAGTTTTCAAAAAAGTTATAACAGATAGTAAATATTTTAAAGAGGTATATAGGTCAAATATAAGGCAGGATTTTTTTTTTTTTTTTTTTTTTTTTTTTTTTTTTTTTTTTTTTTTTTTTACGGGGAGCGGTCAAATATTTAAATTTGTAACGTTTTCTACCATTTCAAATGCGGACTTTTCACTAAGCCCAGGGATAAGTATTACTTATTTAATTTAATATAAAATTATAAAGAGGAAATATTTGATTGTTTGCTTGTTTGTTTGTTTGAATTGAATAGGCTCCGAAACTACTTGACGGATTTGTAAAATTCTTTCACCGTATGAAAGCTGCACTATTTCCGGTGAACATAGGCTATATTTATATTTTCAAAAAAAATTAGGGATTCTTACTAAAATGCCAATAATGTAACCCAAGGTGTAGAAAAATGACCTTAAAAAATCCTTACATCGCGTCCGCTGCGAATACTATTGATTATAGAACAAAATAATGTACTACCACTTTGCTAACATATAATTATCTACAAAAAATGTCGCGTCAGCGTATGTCTAACTCTTATAGTTACGTCACAAAAAGTGTTTTTTTTATTTAAAAAAATAATTAAAATGCCGTCTCTGTAAAAGCTCTTTATTTTTACCTTGATATTAATCCTTATCAAAATAAATTACTTCATAATCAAGACTGATTTAATACCTTTATATGACTTTTTTAATTATTCGATTTGCACTTTCCATTCGAAAGATATCACGGATTTAAAAATGTAAGTAGTAGAAAAAAGTCACGTGGTTGTCGTTCACCCCGCTCGGATAGGCTGCAATATAATATGTGATGTATTCGTCACTGGGGCAGGGAGGGGAGTCAATATCAGAGACGGCACTTAAATTATTAGGTTATGAGTGTGTGTGTAAAAATTTATAACTTGAAATTTTTCTTTAATACCCGTGAGAAGCCGGAACGGGCTGCTATAATCCATATACATAAAACAAAGTAGTGTTGGTTACACCATTTATAACTCACGAACGGATAGATCGATTTTAATGAAATTTTTGTATGGAGGTATCTGATACCTTAGATTATCATATAGGCTATTTTTTATCTGACTACCTAAAAGGAGGGTAATGTTTTTAGTAGTTGGAATTAATGAAATGAAGTGGTAGTAACAATTTGCGGTATCAGTAGTGGCGGGGGACTGGGCGACTTGCTCTGCGTGTAGAAAAGCGAAGGGCGGGCAGCTAGTTACAATATAAAAGTAAAAATAATGAAACTGTAAGGCAAAATATAGCCTTTTTTTAAAGTCTGCTATTCAGCAAATTTTATTATCTATTATTTTTCAGAATCGTTTCGTCTTAAGACTTTTTTTTCGACGATCAACTAATGCAGCATCTATCAAGCACAAGGCTTTTGCATATTCCAAAACATCATATAAAGTATCGTGGACAAGAATTGTCGCGATATATACAAACTTTACGAGTTCGTATATATTTAATGGGTGACAATTCAATACAACATTGTAAAATTTTTAGACGATTTTGCTGTTTTAGCAGTTTTTGTTTGCACTGGTACAAGAGCAGATCTGGAGACTCCTCAAAAAGAGGGGGGGGGGGGCACTTTTCAGAAATTCAGAGATTCCAATCTCACCTGCAGCTCGTATCGGGAGCACATCATCATTTTTTTCATCATGGGTAGGGTGGGGGCAAATTTTTGTTGAGGGTCGGGTTTCGGTCCACTTTACTTTCATTTTTTGTCGTTGTTCTGGTTAAATCCTAATTTTTTTTGCTGCGAGTCGTGTTTCATTCAGGTTCAATTCTACTTTGCCGCTGCGGGTTGGGTTGGGGTCCGGTTCTCTTTCTTTATTGCTGCTGGTTGGAATTGGGCCTGGTTAATTTCTATTTTTTGTGTGTGGGGGGGGGGTGAGTACTATTTTATTGACGCTGGTTTGGTTTCGGTCAAGTTGACTTCTCACTTTTTTACTACCGGCCGAGTTGATTTTTACATTTTTCTTGCGGACCGAGGGAATTCTACTTTTTATATGCTTTTCTCAGCATTTTTTTGCTGTTGTTGTTGTTGTTTTCGGGTCAAATTAATTTGCATTATTTTGAATTCGGATCGGTTTCATACTGGATTTACAATCTCGCAAGAAGGATTCAGTTCGACCCGATATTTCAAATGTAAGATCTAAATATTTTCTTCGTTATGCGAGAAAATATTTTAAAAAAGTATTATAAAAGAAAATATCGAAGACACTATAAAATGAAACTATATAAACGCCATAACAGACACTTCGAAAAAAAATAATTATGAATATTTAAGATTTTACGTTGAAATTTGCTATTCGTAAGTGTTACCATCTACATTAAAATCTCTATATGGATTGTCTCGAATAGAAGATACCTCTATTTAACGAAACTTTTCAACAATTTAGACATCTCTATTTGGCTGTTTCCGTTATTTAGAGGATCTACAGTTATTTTAATATTAACGAGTGTATATTAGATATTTATTTTCTATATAAAGGATAAAATTGATAATAGAAATATAACTGTCGACATTTTATACTTTCATTTAAATTTGGATTTTTTTTTCTTTCATTTCGGTTATAAAACAATGAAAATTATTTGGACGTGTTTTGGTTTGATTTCCAATGGAATTTTCGGGTCCGGATCGGAAGAAGGACAATACCATACGCTGAGGGGTCAAATAAATTATTTTAGTCGAATATTTAAAAAATGAAGTTGTTTTAAGTGCACTTCTTAGAAGAACGCTCTTTTCTGATTCAAGGGTGGACGAAGCGAATCCTCAAGGGGAAGCGATTTAAAAATTTGGAGGTTCGGGCGGGAGGTAATGATTTTCATTGCTGGGGGGGATTATTTCTAAATTTTGTAGTGAGTCGTGTTCGAATCGCCTTGACCTTTTGCTGTGGGTCGGGTTTGGGACAGTTCACTCAAAGAACCGAATTAAAAGAAATGTAATTCAATTACATTTTTTCAAATTCTGTTCTGTTCCGTTCCGGGATAAGGTTTAACTTCTGAGAGTTGGATTCGGGTTGATTCGTTGGTCGGTTGAATGGGGTTTTACGGCGCAAAGACCTTTTAGAGATATGCTGCGCCAAGAACAAGGTGGGGATCTGGGTTAATTAAAATGTTCAGTAAGGGGATTTTTTTTTTTTTTAAATTGCGAGTCGGGCTATTTCCACTTGTTTTCAGTAGGCCGGGTAGATTTATATTCTTTTGCTGCAGACAGTGTTTGAGCAAACTCACTTACGAATAGGTTTTCACTAAAGTGTATATACTAGATTTTTTTCTATATAAATTATGACATTCATGTTAAAGTTGTAAAATACGTTTTATAATTGGATTGAAATACATGAATTCATTTTTTTCATTTCAGTTTCAGAAAGACAAAAATGTTTGTGCCGTGTTCGGGCAAAGGCTCGATTTGACATAATATGTAATTTTTGGGTTCGGATTGATACATTATGGGTCGGGTTGACTTTAAACGTTTCGGATTCGGGACATTTTTTTTCTTTTGGGTTTTGACACATTTGGATCCGGTATAAACTGGGATTACCTTTAAATTACCTTTAAATATCGGTCGATTTTACGGCCAATTACCTTTAAATATAGATTGATTTTGTTTTAATTTGGATTTGTTGGTCTGTTTTGTATCAGGTTATTCGGTATTAGGGCAGATTTTTTTATTTTATTTTAGCGAGCTTGGGTTAGATTAAAATTGAATTGCTTTTGGAGCCTGGGCATGAAAATTTAAATCCGGGCAGACCTCTAGAAGAACAAAATCCACGTCAGCCCCGTCGAAGGGGAAAAAAGTCTTGTCAAGTTTTGCATAAAAAAATAAGATCCGAACTCGGAAAGGTTTATTAAAGGTTGAAGATCTGACTAGAGGTCTGGACGGGCTGAAATTTCCAGTTTCGTCTCGGCCCGGATCGAATGAATGTTATTTTGGCCCGCCCCGTTATAAAATTCAAAAGTCTCTCCGAGCCCGGCCCGATCAGGCCCGACATAATTTCTATTATTTCGAAAAAATTCAGATTTTTATCATACAATAATGATTTTTAAAAAAAAATATTGCTTATATATTTATGGGGTGATTTTACAGAAAATACACTTATAAAAACATTAATGATTACTTTGATTCTTAGACTTTCAACATTCAAATAAAGATGCACTCAAAAATTAATATGGTTTAGAATAATATAAAAAAAGAGTTAAAATTATCATATTTTTTGAAGCTGTGTAATAAAAACTAGATTTATGAAAATACTTCTATATCATTTTATCACAAATTTTCTCAAATCTAGAGGAGCTATTTTCTTATGCATTCCTATATTCATTTGTTTTCGGAAACGCATGAGATTAACAGATGTTTTTATTCAGAAACAATGTAATAGAATGGCGTTGTCTATTTTTTTTTTTTTTTTTTTTTTTTTTTTTTGATACAAGCAATTTAAAAAAATACTGTGAAAATTAGCGTTTTGAAAAGAATTTCCGAAAGCAAAATATTGAGAAGGAGAAAAATCTGAAATCACGTGACACGAATCTCTTATATCTCAACAAGTATATACAAATATCTTAATTAACAAAAATAATATGTACTATTCGATTCCAAATCTCTACAAAAATCAGGCTTGTCAATTTTGTACCTTTACAGTTAAAATTAGTCAGAAAATGTGTCAAACTTTCATGTTGTTGAGTAGTGAATTTAAGCAACACCAAGCAATATATTTCCAAAGGGTACGTTAACAAAAATTCTTTAGCCTTTCTAATACTTTTTACAAATCATCTTATCTGCCAAACACGTTTCATGAACAATTAAGTCTAGTTATGACCCATCTCGCTTATATGTAGAAAAACAGTGCAAGCCTGACCTTGGCCCGGCTCCAGTTTGCCAAAAAATTATTAAACCCCTATAAAAAAAGTAACTGTCCGATGCCGATCTCTACGCTATAAAAGTTACATTTCTGTATTGATGTTGTCAAACTAGTATCGAGTCGTGACACAGATTTATACCTACGCTCGTTAATCCCAATTTCATTGAAAATAGTTCACATTTTAGCGTTTTTGCCGAAATCTTTATAATAGCACGGCAGGCCCATTATTTTTTTTTATCGACTCGGCCCGTATGGCCATCTCATATTTTTTTTTTTTTGCTGGTCTAATTTAAAATTCGGAAATATTTTGCCAGCCTGGTCCGGTCCGTGCAGATCTCTAGACCTGACCCAAACCTTGTCTCATGAATTAAAACTGGCGCGGCCCGATCCGGACTGCGACTGCTTGGTCGAGTTCGGTCAGGTCGCACTTTCTCAATCTTAAATACGATTCATTTATCCTGTGGACATCTAATACCATTTTGCAGACCCTTCAATAGGCTTAAAGGGGGGGGGGGACGATCGCCCCATCACTTTTGGTATTCATCGTATTGAAATCTTGCTACTGAATCACACTTTAGCTTTTTATACAGTTGGCAAAAAAAGTATTTGTATACTTCATTTTTTAAAATTATAATGAAATTAAACAAAAGATTTAAGCAAAAAATACTGTAATACATTAATTTAATGCATTATAATGTTATAGAAGCAAAACCAAAATTAAACGAATCGATTTTTTACATTATAATAAACAAATATACAAAAATATAATGCAAAAAAAGTATTTGTACACTATATTAATGTAATATAATTAATGAAAATTTAGTAAAATGATACAAATTAATATTTTGTGTGAATTCATTTAGCGCTTATGACTAATTCTAGATAGTGTGACATTGATTCCACCAACGTTTTTGTAGCAGTCTGGTTAATGTTATTCCAGGACACAATAATAGCTTCTTTAAAACTGTTTTTTACTGATACATATTTTTTTTCGGATTTCTGCATCCAATAACACCCACAAAATTTCTATTGGATTCAAGTCTAGAGGTTTTAGAGGAGTTACCAATCGTCTTCGAGTATTGTAGTAACCATGTGCTGGTGATCACAGCAGTATGCTTTGGTCGTTATCCTGCAGAAAGTGAAAAGCTTCCTCTACGCATAATTTCTTAGCACCGTTTAATAAATTATGCCGCGACACATCAATGTATGTCAAAGCTGTACTTCCATTAATTATAAATAGAAGTTTTCTTATACGTCCATTTAAAAACATTTCAAAAATATGCATTAAAATATTTAATTGCTATAAAGGACGTCAAATACTAATAAAAACATTAAAAGATCTTAATAATTTTTACATGTTTCGATTGAATTTACTCAATCATCATCAGAAAAACAAAATACAAATAAACACAAAGATGGAAAATGACAAACTATTACAAAAAAATAGTTTTGTAATAGTTTATTGTCATTTAATAAATTTTCAGTTAATAAACGGTGTATTAAAACTATTTTTGACAAAATATCTGTTTTTATTTAGTTAAAAATTAAACACTTTAGAGTGTACAAATAATTTTTTTGCCAATTGTATGTCGACAGATGGTTCGTGATTATTATTACATTGTTCTGCAATGAATAATAAAATCAGAAAGAAAACTTAACCGTAAAACACTGTAACATTGATAAAGCTAGATTGACTGTGCAGTATCTTCCTTTGAAAAAAAAAAAAAAAAAAAAAAAACGAACAGTGAAGAAGAAGAGATTTTGTAAGTGATAAAAAAAGCGGGGGCGGCAGGGAACAGATGACCAATTTCACCAAGTTTAATTTGATTAAGTATACAAATAGAATGTATTTATGGAAATTTTTTTTAACCCATTCGTGCCCAGCATCTTTTGCGTAAATTTTATTTGGTTGGCACCACTATTTTTAGAAGATTTAAGTTTAGTTCATTAATCACGAAAATGCATCATTTAAATAAAATAAATATTGCTTTTCTTTTTTACCGGTGTCAAAAACAGTGCTGAATGCACCTTTTGAAGCGTCCCGAAAAAGGGACGCTAGGCACTAATGGGTTAAACAGAGAGTATACGAGAAACAGCATTTCATTGCATTTGATGTTCGAAGTAGTGAACATAAATTAAATACGCTAGAAACATTTTTTCTCTGAAGAGCATTTTACAACCGAAATCATTTTTGTAACTCTGTAATTGAATGAGTAAATGCTTTTCACCAAATATTATACCGCAAGCATTGTTTAGTCCATCTCAGAAGTCTGTATCAATTTAATTGTTTGTAAATGCGTAACATTATTACAACAATACATCGCGAAAGATTTTTAGACTATAATGTAATAGATTACTATGGAGATCCTCTGTGCGTATACTATAAGTGCTATACCTTGATATTTTTTAATAACTATCTTCAAGAGTACCTCAGTAGTATAAATGAATTTCATTACATTTAAATTAGGATGACGCTCTTAAAAACACCACAAATGATTTATCCACATAGACCATAATGTAGCGGAATAGTTTTTATTGATCCTACACGTTTCTTATGTTTCTTGAATTTTTTAAAACGTATTTACTTTTTCAAAAGTAATTTTTGCTCCTTAAAAAAACTCTTAGTTTTATGCAGAATTTTAAAAAAGTCCTTAAAAATATCTAAGTCTTTAATTATTTAATAACTGAAGGTGAACATCTGAATTCTCTGAAATTTTGATTTAGAAAAAATAATCTATATAACCCTTGCCTCCCCTTATTATCAAAATTTTGTTCCTTTCTTTTGCTCTCATCGCAGCCTTCAATATTACCCCTTTCAGAAGTATCACTTCGCCGTTTTGCTGTCTATCTCACTTTCTCCATATTTACAAAAATTAGTCACTTTGTTGTAACAATAAACAATCGATCACAAACATTCCTTCTCCCTAACTGAAATTGGGATTTATCCCTCTCACTCTATTACTAAGTGCCTAAAACATATTCATTGAAATTTTCTTACATCTTAATCTTTTTTTAAACGTATTTGTAAATGTTTTGAAAGGCAAATAAATAACAAGTCATCTAATAAACTTCTCCCCTCCCCCCCCCAACACACACCGAAGTAAATAAATAATAAATCTGCTTGTTTCCTTTTTCCCCTCAACTCGCAAATTTTAAACTTTTAAAGTCATTGATTTTTCTAAAACTTTTACTGTAATAATAAATAATCAGACATATATTTTTACTCTCAACCCCACCAAAATTGATGTTTTCTTTCTATTCTCCTTACCAAGCATATAAAATTTAATCTTTAAATCTCTTTATTATGTTTTTAGCCATATTTGTTCATCTTTACTCATGTAAAGTAAGTCATCTAATAAATTTCTTGCATTGCCCTCAAAATAAAAAAATAAAAAAAAATGCTTTTTATTCCCTTTCCCCTTTTATATCTTACGATACAATATACATAGTATTTCTCACGAAATCTACCTAAACCAGGTAGTATCAAATAATCATGGTGATGTTCTTTACAGGTCTAACATTTAAAAAATTTCAATGTGACACCGATTCTCGATTGTCCTTCTACTGGGGTTTGATAATTAAACAAGTTAGAAATTGCTCGACAAACATGGAAAATGGGGTGCTTTCGTACTATAATTATTTTTATAGTTATATACGTAAAAGTCATTGTTTTTAAACAAAATTTAAAATACGATCTATAACATAGTGGTGTGTTTCTGAACTACAAGTATATGTATATGTATTATAGCGTGACATGTGACTAATGGAAGGGAGGAGGTTAAAAATATTGGACAAATGTGTGGCATTTATGAGCAGCCCCATAAATGAATACGCTGGGGTTTCGATCTACACCTCCTTTCTTCGAAATTTATGTTTCCCGTTTGACACCCCCGCCCTCCTGCTTGTTCTACAGTATAAAATATGCAATGTTTAAAATCGTTTAATTTGTTAAATATTTTTTTCCTCATTTCATAAAGATCCTATCTTATACTTTAATGTCATTTAGCTTATGTAATTCTCTTGATAAATCTCGAGTTCTGCAAAGAATCTTCCAAAATACAGTTATTTTAATATATTTGTACATAATAATTTTCGCTTCTTTCAAAATTCTTCTTTTAACTGCGTAACGTGAAAAAAAATCACGCTACAAGAATATTCCATTTGCTAATTGGAGGAGTTCGTTTGTCATTTTTCAATCATTCGGAAAATGATCGAGGTGTGTGTCTTTTACAGCCAAAGAAATCCATATTAGCAAAATTCAGAAGGAAAAAAAACGCACAATAATAGCTCAGATATTAAACTTCTAGTAATATGCTTTTTATAGTTTTACCATAATTAGAAAGACCAAAATTACGAAAGATTTTGGTAAAAATTTTAGCAATAACGGCCAATACTCTACGATTGATTCTAATCTCATCTCCACTCGTACGTCAACCTATTTTCTTGAAACTGACCGCGCTACCTTTAAATATCGAATCTTGGTAAGTTGGTTGGATGACACAGAATCTTTTTCATTACGGTGCTACAATGCGAAAAATTTGTAGAAGTTTGTCCATCGATTGTAAAGGGCTTATATGGGTTATTTCCAAATGCTGACTTATTTTTCCTATAATCTACTTTTTAAATTTCAATAAATTACTACTGAAAAATGATTGAAGAGTATTTTCACAAATGAAACCTTGACGTACTGTTTCACTAGATTCAAGAAATTTCTTTCCAGTCGATATCCAAGAGGAATATTTTTGTGAAAATAATAGACTGTGTATATTTATGGCAATCTTCAGAAATTTAATTTGGTATAATAAATTGCATAAGTAATTAATGGAGCGTTAAGTTTACTATTCTTTTTAAAGGCCATAAAAGCCAACTAGTAGCCCTCACCCGTTACGTTGGGTCGGTTTTTCTAAAGAATCGCAAATCTAACGAAATACATCTAGCAAATGTGAAATAAAATAAACATTTTCTTAAATATCTAATCATATAACCATAATTGCTGCCTTATTCGTATAATCTTACGTTATCCAGTTCAAAGTCGATGTTGATGACTTAATAGACACAAAAGGAATAAAATCACTGAAATATTAAATTGAAATATATTTTTAGTTGCTTTATTATTCTGATTTTCCTGTTTATACCTAAAAGTGCTGGCTAAAAGCTCGGGCCATATTTTTTCCAGGAATATCGAGCAGGGCCTAACGTCAAAATAAATGATCTGCAGAACGACATTAGATGCCTGCACAGAAAAAATGTTGTGTCCTAAACTCTAGACCGGTACGACCCCGGTCGGGTGGCGCCAACTTTATTATACTGGGAGAAGGTCAGGTTTTCGCACTTTCAAAACCAGGTCGGGACGGGGCTTATTTTTTGCTGCAGAGCTGGATCAAGCCACACTGTTTTTTCCAGGTCAGGTCTGGCGTGGACTTCCTTCCCACTAGAGGTATACAAGGGAAAAATTTTTTAAGCCCAGGCTGCATCTGGTATAAAGTCTAAACGGTCGATCTGGGATCGACACGGCCCGAATCCTGTGGCGGTTCTAAGGGGTGAGGGAAAAGCGCGAAGTCCCCTCCCCTTGGGCTAATAAAGGGTTTACAAAGTGACATTATGCATTCTCACGAGAAATAACTTGGGGCGAAGCTCGAGCCCGTCACGGCCTGGCACAGGTCGCGCCAGTTAAAGTCCACGAGACTTGGAATGGGTAAGGTTTTCTCTCATTTTGAATCGGTTCCTGTCCTGATCTTCCTTTTTTTGGAGATTCAGGTGATGACAGGCTTCTTTTTCTTCCAGACCGAGCCTGGTCTGGATATCATTTTTCTTAGAAGTTTGCATTGAACAAAATTTCCAGGTCGTGGCTCGTCCCGGGATAAAAGCTAAATATTCGGTCCGTCTCTTATCTAGGGAGTATGATAAACATTACTGTCCCGACCTCAACCCGTGGAGATAAACTTTCGTACAACTCTCATTTAGATAGTATGATAAACATTACTGACTTGAAAGCGACCCGTACACTTCTCAAATTTTTTTTCCCACGAGCCTAAATTGGATTGAAAACTTTTTTACTTGTTAATCGTATAAATTATAAAATAGATAAAACGCGAAATTCATCATATAGCCGCAAATAAGGGCAAACTTCATTAAAGAAATGCGAATTTCGTTAAAGTTTGCAAAAGAAACACGCATTTTATCAAACGGTCGCAAAAAACCCTCAAGTTTTGCGAAGGGATCACGGTGATAACGTGAATTTCTTCAAAGTATCCCGTTCACGCATAAAAGCGAATTTCGTTAAACGATCACGGAAAAACGCAAATTTTTTAAAAGGATCGCGATCAAAACTGAAGTCAATCATTTATTGGGCTCAATCCACAAAAGTTAAAACCGAATCTGTAATTGACTTAAATCCAAAATGTTAAGACAATTTGCCCCGATGAGCTAAGCGCAGCTAAAATGTAAAAGTCAAGCCGACCATTTACAAAATAGAGTTGTTAACCGGACCCGACCCGACGCAAAAAATCAGAAATTAACTTGATCCGCAGAAAACAGTAGAAGTTAACCGGATCCAAACGCGACCCACAACAAAAAGTAAAAATTAATTCCGACGACCAGCAGCAAAAAATAAAAGCGAAACGGACATCAAATTTTGTGAAATGATAGCGGAGAAAACACGAATTTCTTCAAAGGATCGTGAAACACACGCACATTTCGTTCAAAAATTGCGAAAAAGAACGAAAATTTTATCAAAGGACTCACCCCAATCGATTCGGGTCAACCCGAAACCTTCTCGCAAAATTAAAACCAAATCCTAAACTGCCCTAAATGCTCTAAGCACAGTTAAAAAGTAAAAGTTAACCCGACCAACCAGAAATATAGCAGTCTTCCAGACCCAAACCGACCAAATTGCAAAAAATCAGAAATTAACTCTAACAGCAGCAAAGAGCACAAGTCAACCCGACCCAAGTAGAAATTAACTCGGCAAGGAGCAAAAAATGGAAACCAACCGGACCCAAACCCGTCCCACAGCAAAAAAGTAGACGTAACACGACCGCATTAAAAAACTGAGTCCGACCCATGCATCAGACTGGAGTTTCCAAATTTGTAAAATCGCCCCCCCCCCCCTTGAGGACTTTTCAGATAAGCTCTTAGCCATCCTTTATATTAAAATTTCGCTTGGCATTTTTAACCTGTCACAATCTTTTAAATTGCACTTTTCGAAAATATCACTTCGTCGTTTTGTAGTCTATCCCACAATACCCATATTTGTAGCATATAAGTCACTTTATTGTAACCATAGAAAATCAATAACAAAAATTCCTCTCCCCCCACGAATGAAATTGGGTTTTATCACTCCCTTCCTTTTATTAAGTGCAGAAAATTTAGTTCTTTAAATATTTCCATTTTTATTATTTTTAAACAGATTTATAAATATTTTGAAAGGCAAATAAATAATAAGTCATATGATAAACATCTCCCCCTCCACACACACACGAAAATAAATAAATAAATAAATATTACGCTTATTTCTTTTTTCCCTCAGCTCTCAAATTTTAAACCTTAAAAGACTTCGATTTTTCTAAAATTTTTATTGTAATAATAAATAATCAATCATATAATTTTACTCTTCACCCACCAAAATTGACGTTTTATTTATATCTTTACTTGCAAAGCATACAAAAATTCGTCTTCCTGTTTATTAATTTTTAATACAATTTTTTAATATTTAGTCGTGTAAATAAAACAAGTCATCTAATAAACTCCCTGCATCCTCCCTTCACAGGACTCAAAATTTGTTAGAGCTCCTTGCGGTATTTATGTAATGCTTGTAAAAATCATCAAAAATTTAAATATCCTTCCACCTGAAATTTTGACAAAATATTTGCCCTACTGACTCAACGTCACACATTTTTTTTAAATTTCCAAAACTTTTTCTGTCACATTTGTTACGACTAACAATAGGAAATTGTGTGTTATGTCTATAAACGACGACTAGGCTGGGATTAACACCTATACCTCCTTTCCTCAAAATTTCTATTTCCCGTTCTCCCTTGCTGTTTCCTTTTACGCAAAAATATACAAATGTTTAAAATATTTAAATTTGTCTAAATATTTTACTCATAATTTTATAAAGATCTTATTTTTAACCTTCAGTGCTATTTATCTTACATAAGTCTCTTGATAAGTTTCGTATTCTAAAAAGAATCCCCCCCCCCAAAAAAAAAAAGTTATTTAAAGTACTTGTACCTGATGTCCCCCCCCCCCTCATTCAATATTTATTTATTTTTATTTTATTTATTTATTTATTTTTGTAATTGCGTTAAATAAATAAAATAGTTTTTATTTTACAGCAATGTATCTAAATTTATAACTCATTTATTTTATGAAAATCAAACCGCTTAATTTTGGGACGTTAAAGCTAAACAGATTGAAATTCTTTTACAACTTTTATAAATTTGAAATCATCGAATGTAGTCAAAGTAATGGGAAGACTGTTGAAAAAATCCTTTAGTGAAGAAACCGTCTAGAAGACACGCCTTTGAGGAGAAAAATCGTCACACATGATTGGTTAAGAAAATTCTATTTCCTAATTGGATGATTACATGTCAATCATTACAATTTTAGCCCATCCTTTGAATGAACTGAAAAAGAGAGTCGGCCATCTTGATTTGACTTGGCGTGTGACTAGTGTGGGCTCTTAAGGGCCCACAATAGTCACAGAAAAATTACTAAAAAAGACCCGGATGACCATGTAAAGTCTATGGGAGCGTTCTTTTCTAATATCTCGCTCAAATTTTAATATTTTTGCATGATTTTTTTGCACAAGATAGCTGAGGGCGATCCACAACCGGGCTAGTTTTTACTTTTTCGATTTTGGTTATATATTTTTTATGTTACGATAGTTTCAGTTTCAGAACCGGTTTAAACCGGTTTCGTAAGTTAAAGTAATTTTTTAAAGAAAATCTGAAACAAAAATTGAAAAAGTAAAAACTAGCCCGGTTGTGGATTGCCCTCAGCTATCTTGTGCAAAAAAATCATGCAAAAATATTAAAATTTGAGCGAGATATTCAAAAAGAACGCTCCCATAGACTTTACATGGTCATCCGGGTCTTTTTGTGTACTTTTTCTGTGACTATTGTGGGCTCTTAAGGCCCCACAATAGTCACAGAAAAAGTACTCAAAAAGACTCGGATGATAATAATAAGTCTATGGGAGCGTTCTTTTCTAATATCTCGTTCAAATTTTAATATTTTGAATTGATTTTTTTTGCATAAAATAGTTCAGGACGATCCACAACCGGGCTAGTTTTTACTTTTTCGATTTTGGTTATATATTTTTTATATTATGATAGTTTCAGTTTCAGAACCGGTTTAAACCGGTTTTGAAAATTAAAGTAATTTTTAAAAAAAAAATCTAAAACCAAAATCGAAAAAGTAAAAACTAGCCCGGTTGTGGATCGTCCTGAACTATTTTATGCAAAAAAAATCATGTCAAAATATTAAAATTTGAACGAGATATTAGAAAAGAACGCTGCCATAGAGTTTACATGGTCATCCGGGTCTTTTTGTGTACTTTGCCTGTGACTATTGTGGGCTCTTAAGAGCCCACAATAGTCACAGAAAAATTACTCAAAAAGACCCGGATGACCATGTAAAGTCTATGGGAGCGTTCTTTTCTAATATCTCGCTCAAATTTTAATAATTTTGCATGATTTTTTTGCACAAGATAGCTGAGGGCAATCCACAACCGGGCTAGTTTTTACTTTTTCAATTTTTGTTTCAGATTTTCTTTAAAAAATTACTTTAACTTTCGAAACCGGTTTAAACCGGTTCTGAAACTGAAACTATCGTAATATAAAAAATATATAACCAAAATCGAAAAAGTAAAAACTAGCCCGGTTGTGGATTGCCCTCAGCTATCTTGTGCAAAACAATCATGCAAAAATATTATAATTTGAGGGAGATATTATAAAAGAACGCTCCCATAGACTTTACATGATCATCCGGGTCTTTTTGTGTACTTTGCCTGTGACTATTGTGGGCTCTTAAGAGCCCACAATAGTCACAGGCTCTTAAGAGCCCACAATAGTCACAGAAAAATTACTCAAAAAGACCCGGATGACCATGTAAAGTCTATGGGAGCGTTCTTTTCTAATATCTCGCTCAAATTTTAATAATTTTGCATGATTTTTTTGCACAAGATAGCTGAGGGCAATCCACAACCGGGCTAGTTTTTACTTTTTCAATTTATGATAATTTTAATATTAATAATTTTAATATATGAACAAAACCATGGAATCGAAAATGAATACATGTATTTCTTAATTTTGAGTGAATTTGGATAGGAGCTATTTTGAGTAAGTGACGCATTTAAAATTGAATAATTTTTACTCAATTTTGAGGAGCCATTTTTTTAGTGATGAATATGCGACTTTCATGCATTATTAAACTAAAAATTTAAAGTTAGTTAAATACTATACATTAATTAACTCCTGCGTAGAAGAATAAGGGGCATTTGTCTACCTTTCAGCTCTTGTATTAGAAACTTAAACTATATAGAGCAAGAGCCCGTGAATGGCAGACCTTCGTTGTTTTATAAAAGCTGAAACTTTCTCAGCGCAGTCTTCCAACACAGATAGGAACGATGGGTAATTATGAAATTTGGAACATGGTGGCTTTGGCAGTGACCAGGGAGCAAAGGTGTAAAAAATAACAACTTACTTTCGTCAATTTATAAAGCGTAATTTTTTTATATTTCCTTTGGAATGATATTAGAAATCACGTCCTCCATTATCAGACACTTCCTATGGTTCCAACCCACGCACAGTGGGGTATTTGACAAATCTGGGCGGCCAAAATTATTTTTTTGTTTTAAACTAACTTAAACGGTTCAAAAACGTTTATGTAATAAATATTGTTTACTATTTTAAAAATCAATGATGTTTTACAACTCTGTGCTGGTTTTATTGAACAAAATTAGTATTATAAAATAAAAGATAATTATGATAAATAGCATTATTAGTGTGGTAAGGAGATGTATTATTGGAGTATTATTGGTGTAGTAGTAGTGAGGCATGTAATAGGTTTTGCCAGATAGTTTTGTTGTTTATGTTGCAAATTAATTGAATTGGAACTAATAAGCTCTGAAATATGGAAAGAGGAAGAGGAATCACTCTCAATTTTTTGTTTTTATTGTTTTTGTTGCGATCCATCACTGCCCCATTTACATATAAGAATTAATGCACATGTTTCCTCTTCATTTAAATTTCCCAAAAATTCTTTCAAATAAATGAATAATCGTGTCACTGTTAAATTAAGTTATTCTTAAGTATTGATTTATGCGCAAGTTTCGGTAATTTTAAAAGACTGCTTTTCTGGATAGCAATGAATTTCAGCTTGTTGTAGAAAACTGTAGCACGGGTATACATTTTATTTATCTTGTTTTATAATTTCATAATGGTTCCTGGAAAGATTAGTTTCGACAAATAATGATAATGTTTAAAAAAGGGGATATTTGTGTTTTTTTTTCTGTTTGCTGAGTTCTCAAATATGATTTTTTGTATTTGGATGCTTGCTTTGGTGATTATGTTAATTCTTTTGACACATGGGCAGCATCTATCTTCTCTGAAATTTCTAATTTTAACTGAACGGCATGTGTAAGTACTTCCACATCTGTTAATTTCCTCAAACTTTCAAACGTTCTCCGCTTTGTCCAATCATTTGATTCAGTGAAAATTTTTGTTGTCATCCCTGATCCATTTATTTTACTTGAAATTTGTTCTGTATCTTCAAGCCAGTCCTTATTATTTTTCATAAAAATATCTAATATGTGAAGGGCTGCGATCCATTTGCTCTTGAATTTACCCTTAAATTGGGAAAAATTGTGTTTGAAGTTTTTTAATTCATCATCATCAAAAGTATTATTAAGAAGGTAATTTTCAAGAAAAGTCAGTCTATCATTTACATTTGATGGTTTTGCTTTTACATAATGTTAAAAAATTCATTTCTAGTCATTACTTTGACATTCGAAGAACCTAAATTAAAATAAAAAAGAAATGTAGAAAACAGAAAGCATAATAAATATATACAAGTTAGATAGATAACATTATTTTATCTCTTACATTTTTTTAAAAATCTTGCAATATTTAACTAATTTTTAACAAAAACTTATGTAAAATTGATGCGACTTATTTTTTAGACAAAAAAAGTTAATAATAAGCAATAAATTCCTTTCATTTTCTGAAAAGTGATTTAAAAATATAAAAGGAAATGAATACATTATTTTAAAGCAATTTTTTTTCAAATTAATATAAATTCAGTTCAATAAGATTGACTGAAAAATAAACAAATATGATCACTTTCTAATATATCATAACAATATTTTTCATTTTAAAATTTATATCATAAATATGAGTTAAATATCTGTACATAGTAATTTCGGATGCTTACTCAGAAATTTGAAAGAGCATATTTATATTGCCTTCATTTTCAAAAGCGGACGAATGCGGAACTACTTTAAACGAAAACACAAAATAAAGGGTGTATACTTATTGCTACAACAAGTAACTCTGCTTGGAAGAGCTTGAAAATATAACAAAACCCTTCGTGAAGTCAGAAATAAGGGACAAAAATAATAGAAAAATATATGTTATTTTAAATTAATTTTGCAAATACGAAAACTAACTTTTTTTTATTTAAAAATTAAAAAAATAATAATAGATACCTGCCTCGCCAGTATCCATAACGATAAGATTTTAAATACTTTCAAAAATAAAGTTATTCACTTTCGAAAATAGAAAGTCACAATGCACAACGATCTGTCGCCGATGCGTTTAATGGAACACTCTAATTTCAACTGATAACAGGAAGTAAACGTTTGCTTAAACAAGATAAAAATGGCATCACAGGATTCCCCGAAAACTCAGCTTCAAACTGTATCCCTAGTTTCGATCGTGCGATGTACTTTATGAAATCAACTTTTGGCCAGCCAGATTCTTCAAATACCCCACAGTGCCTCGGCCGACAGACATACAGTTGGCAAAAAAAGTATTTGTACACTTCATTTTTTTAAATTATAATGAAATTAAATAAAAGATTTAAGCAAAAAATACTGTAATACATTAATTTAATGCATCATAATATTATAGAAGCAAAAACAAAATTAAATGAATCGATTTTTTACATAATAATTAACAAATATACAAAAATATAATGCAAAAAAAGTATTTGTACACTACATTAATGTAATATAATTAATGAAAATTTAGTAAAATGATACAAATTAATATTTTGTTTGAATTCATTTAGCGTTTATGACTACTTCTAGATGGTGTGACATAGATTCCACCAACTTTTTTGTAGCGGTCTGGTTAATGTTATTCCATGACACAGTAAGAGCTTCTTTAAAACTGTTTTGTACTGATACATATTTTTTTTTTCGGATTTTTGCATCCAATAGCATCCGGAAAATTTCTATTGGATTCAAGTCTAGAAATTTTAGAGGAGTTACCAGTCGTCTTCGAGTATTGTCGTAACCATGTGCTAGTAATCACAGCAGTATGCTTTGGTCGCTATCCTGCAGAAAGTGAAAAGCTTTTTCTACGCATAATTTCTTGGCACAGTTTAATAAATTATGCCGCGACACATCAATGTATGTTAAACCTGTCCTTCCATTGTCAATAAATTTAAAATGTCCTGCTCCATTAGAAGCTATACACCCCAAAACTATAATATTCCCCCCAACATGCTTGATAGTTTCAAGTATACGTTTTGGATCTAGAACAGTTTCATTTTTACGCCAATTTTTTCGAATGCTTGGTGGTAAAAAAATTCCGAAATTTCCCTCATTAGAAAAAATTACTGTTTTCCAAAAATCCAATGATTTACTTCTGTATGCGAAAGCGAATACTATGCGTTTTCGCCTATTTGTTTCGCTGATGAATGGATTTTTCCTTGAGGTTCTTCCTTTTAAATCTGCATTGAGAAGAATATTTTTTATTGTTTGAGGTATTACTCTGATGCGAGAAGATGTCGCAAGGTCTCCAGCAAATTTTTGAACCGAACGCATAGAATTTTTTAAAGCTTTTTTAACAACACTCTCTTTTTCCCTCATTGTTAGTTTGTTGTGAAGTCCTGGTTTTCATTGAATTTCGATGCTTTTAATTTATTCATAGTTCCTCCTATAAATCCAATAGTTGTAAATGGTAATTTAATAGTTTTAACAAATTCTTGTTGCGAATTTAAATTTTTATTATGCTCAATCATAGGATTTCATATATCTAGAGGTGCCTCTCTAGTTTATGTTCTATACTCAATTATTTCAAGAGCAAATTAGATTAAATGTCAGACAAATATAATATGAAGTTAAAAATTATCAACAGCTTCTGTAAAAGTAGTCCTTTGAACCATAAACACTATAAAATACAGTACATATCCAGGATGGAGAAATGTACAAATACTTTTTTTGCAAGAAATTTTTAAACTTTTCCTATTAGAAAATTATTTTACATCTTTATCGAAATTTTCTGTTGTGTAGTTTAAAACGCACGGTAAACAGACTGTATTAAAACTATTTTTGACAAAATATGTGTTTTTATTTAGTTAAAAATCAAAAATTTTCGAGTGTACAAATACTTTTTTTGCCAACTGTATACGGCGTCTTCGCAATACACTAGAGTCTCTGTCAGTGTTGGGCACGTTCACAAAATAAACGAACTAACTCAAACTCACGTTCAATTTCTGAAAAGTGATTTAAGTTCACGTTCAAACTCAAAAATTTTCAAACGAACTCGTTCAAATCAAACTCATTTGTAAAAGTGAACGAAGTTCACTAAAAAGTTCACTTTTTTCTAGAACTAACTACTAGAACGTAAACTTTCAGGTGGTGCAATATTGAAAATGGCATAAAATTCGCTATTGCAATGCCCCCTTCCGACGGATTCTTTTAAAATTCAGGGAGGACCAATTAGTCATAGTCATACACTTACACAAAATATTTGGTTCAATTCGATGCATAACTTCATATACTTTTGGTCGGTACAATATTGAAAATGGCACAAACGCGCGATTGCACTCTCTGGATGTCTGTGTGCATACCCTTCGAGACAATGCTGGTCTGAGTATTATGCTTTAGTAATTGCTCCTTTTTGTTAGTTTGGAACTTAGTATTAATTTTACAGAAGAGGAGGGCTAACTTACCTTACAGAAGTTGCGATAGACAAAAAAACAGACACAAGAGGGAGATCTTAAAATGGTTCCGTTTAATTTTTTAAATACGGAACTCTAAAAAGTACTTATTACAGCTCATATTCAAAATATTAGAATAATTACCTTTTTTTTAGAAATTGAAAATATCGTTTGGTAATTTAATGTCTTTTAATAAAAATATGCAAACGATATTTTTATTAAGAACTTATTGATGATTAAACTTACTTGTTATCTTAAATTTAATATCATTTTTGAAAAGATTAATTTAAAAAAAATTATTTTGAAAAGTCAAAATATTAGAATATTTGTTCAAGTGGTTCAAAATATTAGAATATTTCACATTAATTCTCCTTTAATTATTACCAATTCTTAACTGGTGGCATCATTGATTAAATTCAGACTATTTTATTTAAAATCAGTGTTCTTTTTTGCAGTTTGTTTCTTTTTCGTCTTAAAATGGGCCGTGTGAGTGATATTCCTGAATCTACTAAACTTCGTATGGTTGATTTGTATCGGCACGGTAAAAATCAATGTTTTATAGCGAATTATTTACATTGTTCGCAATCGAGCGTTAGTAAAATACTAACACAATATTCAAAAATTGGAAAATTTCAAAATAATCGCCGAAATGGTGGCCGAAAACCAAAAACATCTGCTAGAGATGACAGGAAACTGAAGAGTATAGTTAAGAAAAACCGTTTTAAAAGTGTACGATTCTTGCACCGAAAATGGAAAGAAGAAGGAGTTGAAGTTTCTACATCGACAACATTAAGACGTCTCCATAAATTTAAATTTGAATCTCGTGTACTGAAAACAAAACCTCTCATGACTGCAAGACAAAAGCGTATAAGATTGAATTGGTGTAAATCAAGACGTTTATGGAGCAATGAAGATTGGAAAAATATATTATTTAGTGATGAAAGTATGTTTTGTGTTTCATACGGTAATCAAGGTATTCGAGTTTGGAGAATGAAGCAAGAAGCATTTGATAAAGAATGCCTTAAACGTTCCGTAAAATTTGCTGCTAGTGTCATGGTTTGGGGTTTTTTGAGTGTAGAAGGACCTGGAAAGTTATGCATCGTCTACGAAAAGGTTAACTCTCTGATATATCAAGAAATTTTAGAATATTACATGATTCCATCATCAGAAGATTTATTTGAAGATGATTTCATCTTTCAACAAGATTTAGCGTCCCCGCATACCTCGGTGTCAACTAAGAATTGGTTCCGCCAACGCAACATTAAGGTACTTCCTTGGCCACCAAATTCACCAGATCTTAATCCCATCGAAAACTTATGGTGTATAACGAAGAAAAAACTTCAAGAAAATTCTCCTTCAAGTAAAACTGAGTTAGTGGCACGTATAAAGTCTATTTGGGCTAATATTGATAGAAATGTTTGTAAACACCTTGTATATAGTATGCAAGATCGATTGTACGCTGTTATGAAAGCTAAAGGGGATGCTACAAAATATTAACTACCATTTACTTCATATTCATAAGGTAATATTCTTGCGTAAAATAAAATATTCTAATATTTTGAACCAATCTAAATTTTATTCTAATATTCTGGTGTGTTTAAGGAAGCTGTATACCTAATTTATTGTGCTGTATTTTATATTTTATAAATATTAAAATCTTATCTAAACATTCCAGATTTAATTTATGAGAAATTTAATTGCATTTACTTAGTATAAAAAATAAATAAATAGCAAATAATTTTTTCTTATTACTTTTTCTCAATTATTCTAATATTTTGAATATGAGCTGTACAATTTCCCTTTCATGCTTATGTTTTTCATTTAAAAAAGGGGGTCATGGGCTGCGTAAATAGGCACATTTATTGCAAAGTATTGGTCTTTCCATATTTATTTATGTATATCCCATTGTAAACGAAATTGATTTTAAAATGAGTCCTTAACTGTATCTAAATATCTGAAATATTAATAACATTAACACATTTCCACGGATTAGAGGCTTAAAAATATAAAAATTTCTATACTGTTGAATCTTAAAAAAAAAACACTTAGAAAAATTCAATTTTAGACAGATTCTTTATTAAGAAATTCGCCGTCTTTTACAAATGTGTTATGATTTTTTTTACACGGATTATTCTATCCATTCTGCACCGATCTAGAAATTGTTTCGTTTAAGACAGGATTTTGTCATATACAGATTTTTGTAGCACCTTTTACAATACTGTTTCCCCCATCCCCTAGCATTGTATATGAACTATTCTTTAAAGAAAAGTTTAATTGTTGAATCATGGTAATTTAAAATTAGAATAAACTATGGCTATAGCGGAATCGATCGGTATCTTGAAAATTTCCCGTAGAAGACAATATTCCGTCTTAGACAAATTTTATTCTGTCTGCGGATTCGCAGGAACTTGAAAATCTTTCCGATTTAGACATATTTCCGCCTTACACAGTCCACCTTGTGCAGAGAGTTTACTGAATATATCTATTTTCGGCGAAATTGTATACAGCCCAGGTCCGATTCGGAGCGACCCGAGTCTGCAGAAGAAGTAAGACTACGATACTACCCAGAGAAGTGAAATCCAGATTTAACTTGTCCTGAGGCTCGTGTAGGCCTCTAAATGGCATTTGAAAGAGGGAAAAAATGTACTAAGGTCTGGAAAATTTTTAAATAAATTATGAAAAAAATTTGAACGTAAATTTGAACGTAAATTTCGTTCAAACTCGTCTATTTTTTGAGTTTCCGTTCAGTTCAAACTCGTTTATAAAATAGTGAGCGAAGTTCAGTTCAAAGTTCACAAATAGTGAGCGAAACTCGTGAGTTTTCGTTCAGTGAGCGCGTTCATACCCAACACTGGTCTCTGTATAGCCCGGCCCGAAACATACATTTTCCCCCTTTTCCCCTTGGCTCTGAAATTGGCGACAGTTATTTAAGGTTGCTGCTTTGAAAAGAAAGCGAAGAAGGAAAATCCCATACATTTCACTTTTTAAAAAAATATATATGTGCAGATATTTTTAGTTAAAACTATTTACATCTGCATTTTGCTTTTTATAGTATTTCCCAAGTTAATTTTGGCACTGTAAAACATGATTTGCATCCTAGTCTGAATAAAAACTGACTTCTAAAATTCTCATAAAAAAAGGAGATTGTTTACACGCAAACGGATATTTTCTCACAGTACTTATTTTTTCATTTGCTTAGCATATAAAGGGGGAGGAAGTAGCTTTCATATTCGTTGTTTTTGTTAAATATAGCTTCTTTTACGACTCGATTTGATAAGTTCATAAACATTCGTTAATGCTTGATTTTTATCTTATTAATATTTTACTGAAATTTTAAGATAAAAAGCTACGAACCCTATAAAAGGAAATTTCGCAAATGCTGAATTTGAGTGAGAATTGCGCCAAATTAGTAAACTATAGCCAAATCGGCAATATTTATTATTTCTTAATTTTTGTCGTCAAATTTGGCGATAAGTGTTTCCAAGCTTGGAGAGAATTCGAAGCTAACGTTCATTAATACTCGTAAATAAATAACTGATTTTTACCCTAATAGCATGCATGGTCACAGTGACGTCACAGTGACGTCACTGTGAGTCACATTGGTCACATCACATCTGTGACCAAAATGCCGCCACTCAGTGACGTCACATTGTGACTGAGATGTGACTTTCTTAAAAATCTTTAGAAATTTATAAATATCGTTCAAAACATGTTATTTACTTTAAAAAACATGTTTCTGGCAATTTAAAGATAGTCGCTTTTGTCACAGTTTCGTTACAATGTTAATGTCAAATTAGTCACAAATGACACATTTTTCACAAATTTGTCACATTGTGACCACTTTGTGAAACGTCACAAAAAGAGCACTAAAACGGTCATAACGACTTCATATTTTAGTCACTGTGACTTCACACCGACGTCACGTGACGTCACATAGACGGCCACAAAGTCACAATGTGACTTCACAACAACGTTGCAGTGACGTCACCATACTTTACGGGTTAATTCATCAGCGACTCAAAATGCTTTTCTAATTATACGAATTTTATCTGATTTAAAAATATTTTAGGCCTAATACTTACATTTATCTTTTATAATGATTTTTGTAAATGATCATTTGTTCTACTAGAAATTTCTCAAAGGTATTCGAATCACTTCTGCATTTTCAAACTACAATTTTTATTATTACAATTAAATCTGCAGTTTATAATGTGCATGTAGGTCAAATAACTATTTATTCGAATTTCAAATTTTTGTTTGAGAGGTATGTTTTTTAAAAAAAAGTTACTTTACAAGATGCTTTATTCTGCAGAAAATTAATATGAAAATAATTAGTGATTGACAAATAAAAAACTTTTCATCCTCTATAAGCCTCCCCCCTTTTTTTTATTAAGAAGATACTATGTATTTTTGCATGTGATACAAACTTTATTTTTAAATTTTTTTTCTTTATTATTAGCATTAAATCTATCATTTTTACTCTCTAAAAACAATATTTAATCTAATGAAGTCTAATTATGAATATTATTATTTACAAAAACGGTTTTACAATTTATTTTAATTTGAATTGTTTTGAAACTAATAAAAAGGTAAAATACATTAAAAAATTCTTTAAATAAAAAAATTTAATTAAAGACACACTCATAAAATTATTGCGTATTTAAGTTCTTAAAATATTGTATAGAAAAAGAAAAAACAAAACGGCCATGCGCGTGGAAAGTTAAAATCGTCTGCAAACGAAAGGCTCACGGAGTAAGAAACTTACTCCGTGGTTTCTTACTCCGTGGAAAGAATAAATAAACGTAAACAAAAATATTTGAAATTGATGATAGACGCAAGAAGTTAGTGGGCTGGAATTTATGGCAGTTGTGGGTAGTTTCGTATTGATATGGATTTAACAATTTAAACAAGAAAGTCTACTACAGCGCTTCCAAGCGGCAAAATATGAGTCCAAGAAAATTAATGGGGCTTTGACTGTGAAAATTATTTGGTCTTTGCCACTTTAATTATTATCGAATTTAGTTTGTGTGGCAAAAAGAATAACTAGAACGAATGACTTCGATGGAAAAAAAGGTATGAAAATATATTTTTCATGGTTGCTTTTTAATTATTATTGTTCTTAGAGCGATTTTAATTAGCTACTCAAAAACATGCTATAAAACATTAATTCTCCATTAACTTTATTAAATCTAATACATTCATTATTTATTTTGTTGACATATAAAACTTGATTATTAATAATTTGGATTAGGTTGTTAAAGGTAGTGATTTTCACTGCATTTTAATCTGCGTTGTTTCCTTATTTAAAATATCTGGTTAAAATAATATGTTTCCATAAACATAAAATTTTATATTTTTTAATAAAGTAGTTTTAATAGAATAAAATTATTTGCAAACATCTTTTTTTAATTTTTGTATTAAGTAATCTTCTGAAACATTACATAATCTTTTTTAAAAAATTACATATATTCAGAAGAGGAATTTATAAGAGAACGAGAAGAACAATTAAAAAAAATCGTAGATGTTTCATGTTAAAAAAATGACGATTGTTTAATGTATTTTTAAAACTGTGAAACATTATAAAATTTCTAAATGGATAGTGGGTGAAAATGTTTCAGTTGTAAATATTCTTATTGGAAAGTTTTCAGAAAGAACTAGAAGTCTGAATGAAAATTTGGAAGTTACGCAATCTATAGGAATTTAAACATGATTGTATTTAAAAGAAATAACGCAAATACTTAAACGGTATGAAGCTAGAAAGTAATAACTGTATTTTATTATTTATTTTTCATTCTAGACACTTTTATTATTTCCTTTCCTGAATGATTTTACAGAGGTAAATTTCACAATATCCATTATATGTTGTATTAGTATACATCGTGATTAACACTATAACGCCCGGAAATTTTACTCAAGTTTGATAATAATATTTCTCACCAGAATTTTTATTCAACATTATTTAATTCATTTATTTAAAGTAAATCCTCGTGGTTTGAATTTAACTTATTTCTAGAAAAAATTTCTGGCTTGAATTGAAATTTAATCGCATGGTCAGAGTCGAATCGACTCCTTCCGGGCGTTCTAGTGTTAAAGTGGGTCTCTTATTTATATTTACTCTTTAACATTATAAATAAAATATTAATAATTACAATTAATGTATTTGTTGTTCTATTATATCGTTGGAATTTTTATTACGTAAATGTGTTTGTGATGGACAGCCTTCCAGTAATGGATAACCCCTTAATGTTTTTTGTTCATTAATATACTAATAAATATATAGCTTTAATTTTTTTTCATAATTCCTCTTTGCATGTTTTAATATTATTTTAATATTTATAGAAGATAGTATTTGAAGACAGTTTGCGATTATTTTTTGATTTGTGACAAATATGTCACTAACTTTGTGACGGTGGCAGCATTGTCAATGTTGTGAAGTCTCGGACACAATTATACAGTTATGAACATTGTTATGTAATGTAAAATCACTTACATCTATAATTTTATTATACTTTGGCGATACATCTCAATTAAAACTTGGGAGCAGCTATAAAAAGAATGTACCAAAAGAAAGTTACTAAATCAAAATTTAATGCCATGCAGACTTTAATCTTTGTTACATATATATATAGATGTTACAGTCCAAACCCGATTTTAGGCCAAACTAGATTGGCCTAGGCCGAACCGGTCTATCCTAACGCCCATCGGATAAACCAGTTTTTCCTAGGCTAAACCGGTCTATCCTAACGCCCATCGGATAAACTAGTTTTTCCTAGGACAAACCGGTTTATCCTAACGCCCATCGGATAAACTAGTTTTTCCTAGGCCAAACTAGTCTATCCTAAGGCCCATAGGACAAACTAGATTTTCCTAGGCCAAACTCGTTTGGCCTAACTCTTATAGGATAAACTAGTTTAGACTGCTGTTTATTGGTCTGAACTAGTTTATCCTAGGCCAATTCAATTTGGCGTGATTTTATTGAATTCAATGACCGCCTCAACGCCAACATTCTTGTTTGTCCTAGGCTGATCTAGTTTATCCTAGGCCAATGTAGTTTTACATGTTTTTAGCTCACGGGCGTCAAAGCCAGAGAAATAATGGGCTCACAGGTTCTGTATGTATGTATGTACGCATTTATGTACGTATGTGCGTACGTATGTACGTAACGCGATAACTCTTGATAGAGATATCCGATTTGGTTCAAATTTTGGATGTAGGTTCATTCTGATAAGGTACTTTTCTGATTAATTTTGGGAATTCATTGAATAGGAATAAAGGGGGCGAACGGGAGTCTAATCCCTCACCTCTAATTTAGAGAAATGGATTTATCATGCAAAATTATCAGTTTTCATTTTACATTTTAGATATAGGATCATTGTGACAAGGCGCCTCCGTGATTAGTTTTGGATGTTTATTGTTTAAATTTTAGACTTAAACAATAAAAATCCACAACTCTAAAAGAAAGCGCAATGTAGGTAACACAACATAATTTAGACGCCTGGCGGCCCGGTCAGACCGGATCCTGGCCTGGAAATTTCGGCCCGTGCAAACCTCCTCTACAACCCTTCGAATAAAATACATTATATAAGGGTGATAACAAAACCACTTTGCGCAAGGTTAGCTATGGAGCAGTAGTCGGGATCAATATTAAAAAGAATATTGCCCAATATAAGTGATGTCTTTGCATTCACAGGTTGTTTACACTAATTGTGTATTACAGCCTTATTTTTTAAAGAATAACACCCTCGAAAAATAAAGTAAGTTGGATTACTTTTTCCTATTTCCCCCAATTATACTTAACCATTGAACCCCCAAAACTAATCACAAATACGCTTTATAAAATTAAACAATTATCCAAAATTTAAGCAAATCAGATAATTCTTCTCAAAAAACAATTCATCTAATTTAAGGAGGATAATCCTCCATCATTCCTCCCTTTATGCTTAATCATTAAACACTCAAAACAATTCAGGGATTCGCCTTAAAAAACTATATTCAAAATTTATGGCAAATCAGATAAATTTGCATTAAAACCTATTTATCTAATTTAAGGAAGGAGATAAAACGTCCATTACCCCATTATACTTAAACAAAAGAAAAACTTAAATTAATTAAAGAAGCGCCTGATCAAATGAATTCACGTCCAAAATTTCAAGCAAATCGGATAATACTGTATTATAACCAATTTATCTAATTTAAGGAAAGAAATAAATTGTAAGTTCCCCCTTATATTTAACCGAAGAAACATCAAAATTAGTCAGTGGAGCGCTTCATTAGAATGAACAAATCCAAGATTTGCAGCAAATCAGTTAATTCTGCATGAAAAACACATTTTCCAAAATTAGGTGGGATCCCCCCGTTATCCTCGTTGTTTTTATTCAATTCACCCCCAAAACTAATTAGGGAAGCACTTTACCAGAATGAATTTATTTCTAAAATTTGAAGAAAATCAGTAAATTCTGCGTGAAAAAAGCATTTACATAAATTATGGGTGTTACTCCTGCTTCCCCCTCCTTTTACACTTAAACAATAAACACACAACTAATCATGGAGGCCCCTCAAGAGAATGCTCCTATATCTAAAATTTGAATAAAATATGCTAATAAAGCATGAAAACCCATTTATTTGAATTAAGAGAAGGGGCGAATCAGCCTCTAGCCCCCCCCCCCCCACTTATTCTTCTCCAATGACCTCCAAAATAATGAAAAGAGTTCCTTATAAGAATAAAACTACATTGAAAGTTTGATGCAAATCCATTATTTGTATCAAGAATAATTGCGTTACGTACTTACGTTCATACATAGATACAGAACCTACGGGCACATTAGTTCTCAGGCTTTGGTAGTCTTAAGAGTAAAAAACATATCAAATTACATTATTTCTATCAAGAGTTATCGCGTTACGCACATACGTATGTACATACATGTGTACATACATGCGTACATACATACATACAGAACCTGTGAACCCATTATTTCTCTGGTTGACGCCCGTGAGCTAAAAACACGTAAAACTACATTAGCCTAGGATAAACTAGATCAGCCTATGACAAACAAGAATGTCGGCGTTGAGGCGGTCATTGAATTCAATAAAATCATGCCAAATTGAATTGGCCTAGGATAAACTAGTTCAGACCAATAAACAGCAGTCTAAACTAGTTTTTCCTATCAGAGTTGGGTCAAACTAGTTTGGCCTAGGAAAATCTAGTTTGTTCTATGGGCCTTCGGATAGACTAGTTTGGCCTAGGAAAAACTAGTTTATCCGATGGGCGTTAGGATAAACCGGTTTGACCTAGGAAAACCTAGTTTATCCTATGGGCGTTAGGATAGACCGGTTTGACCTAGGAAAAACTAGTTTATCCGATGGGTGTTAGGATAGACCGGTTTGGCCCAGGCCAATCTAGTTTGGCCTAAAATCGGGTTTGGCCTGTAACATATATATATATATATATATATTGCAATAAATGAAAATATTTAAAATAATTGAATATTCGATCTACAAAAATTATTTCAAATTTAGCAATTTGTTTTTCTAATAAGCATTAAAATTATCAAAGAAACACTTCCTTTAACGTGCAGCCCTAGTCACAGAAAAAGACCCGGATGTTTATGTAAAGTCTGTAGAAGCGTTCTTTTCAAATATCTCACTCAAATTTTAATATTTTTACATGATTTTTTTTATATAGGATAGCTGGGAACGATCCACAACCGGCCTAGTTTTTGCTTTTTCAATTTTGGTTTCTAATTAAAATATATAATTTAAATTACAAAACCGTTTTATACTCGTTCTGATATTGAAACTATCAAAATATAAAAATATATAAGCAAAATTGAAAAGGTAAAAACGAGGCCGGTTGTAGATCGTTCTCAGCTATCCTATACAAAAAAACATGCAAAAATATTAAAATTTGAAAAGAACGCTCCCATAGACTTTGTATTATCATCCGGGTCTTTTTCTGTGACTAGTGTTGCACCTTAAGAGCCCACAATAGTCGCAGACAAATTACTCAAAAATACCCGATTGACCATGTAAAGACTATGGGAGCGTTCTTTTCGAATATCTCGCTCCAATTTTAATATTTTTGCATGATTTTTTTTGCACAAGATAGCTGAGGGCGATCCGCAACCGGGCTAGTTTTTACTTTTTAAATTTTTGTTTCAGATTTTCTTTAAAAAATTACTTTAACTTTCGAAACCGGTTTAAACCGGTTCTCAAACTGAAACTATCGTAATATAAAAAATATATAAACAAAATCGAAAAAGTAAAAACTAGCCCGGTTGTGGATTGCCTTCAGCTATCTTGTGCAAAAAAATCATGCAAAAGTATTAAAATTTGAACGAGATATTAGAAAAGAACGCTCCCATAGACTTTACATAATCATCCGGGTCTTTTTGCGTAATTTTTCTGTGACTATTGTGGGCTCTTAAGAGCCCACAATAGTCACAGGAAAAGTACAGAAAAAGACCCGGATGACCATGTAAAGTCTATGGGAGCGTTCTTTTCTAATATCTCATTCAAATTTTAATATTTTGACATGATTTTTTTTTGCATAAAATAGTTCAGGACGATCCACAACCGGGCTAGTTTTTACTTTTTCAATTTTGGTTTTAGATTTTTTTTTAAAAAATTACTTTCATTTTCAAAACCGGTTTAAATCGGTTCTGAAACTGAAACTATCATAATAAAAAAACTATATAACCAAAATCGAAAAAGTAAAAACTAGCCCGGTTGTGGATCGTCCTGAACTATTTTATGCAAAAAAAATCATGTCAAAATATTAAAATTTGAATGAGATATTAGAAAAGAACGCTCCCATAGACTTTACATGGTCATCCGGGTCTTTTTCTGCACTTTTCCTGTGACTATTGTGGGCTCTTAAGAGCCCACAATAGTCACAGAAAAATTACTCAAAAAGATCCGGATGACCATGTAAAGTCTATGGGAGCGTCCTTTTCGAATATCTCGCTCAAATTTTAATCTTTTTACATGATTTTTTTTTTTTGCATAGGCTAGCTTAGGACGATCTACAACCGGGCTAGTTTTTAGTTTTCGATTTTGGTTTCAGATTTAAAAAAAAAAAAAATATTTTAACTTTCAAAACCGGTTTAAACCGGTTCTGAAATTGAAACTATCATAATATAAAAAATATTTGAGCAAAATCGAAAAAGTAAAAACTAGCCCGGTTGTAGATCGTCTTAAGCTAGCCTATGCAAAAAAATCATGTATAAACATTAAAATTTGAGCGAGATATTAGAAAAGAACGCTCATATCTCGCTCCAATTTTAATATTTTTGCATGATTTTTTTGCACAAGATAGCTGAGGGCGATCCACAACCGGGCTAGTTTTTACTTTTTAAATTTTCGTTTCAGATTTTCTTTAAAAAAATACTTTAACTTTCGAAACCGGTTTAAACCGGTTTTGAAACTGAAACTATCTTAATATAAAAAATATATAACCAAAATCGAAAAAGTAAAAACTAGTTCGGTTGTGGATTGCCCTCAGCTATCTTGTGTAAAAAAATCATGCAAAAATATTAAAATTTGAGCGAGATATTAGAAAAGAACGCTCCCATAGACTTTACATGACCATCCTGGTCTTTTTGTGTACTTTTTCTGTGACTATTGTGGGCTCTTAAGAGCACACGCTAGTCACTTGACAAGGCAATTCAAGATGGCGACTCGATTTTTCAGCGGATTCGAAGGATGGGCTAAAATTACAATGATTGACATGCAATCGTCCAATTAGCAAATAGGATGCTCTTAACCAATTATCTGCGACGATTTTTATTTTCAAACGTGTGCAGTTCTAGCCGATTTCATGTTTAAAGGATTTTTTTCAACTGATTTCCCATTACTTTGGGTAAATACAATGATGTCGAGTTTCAAAAGAATTCCAATTTGTTTACGATTAGCGTTCCAAAATTAAAACGGTTTGATTTTCAAAAAATAAACGAATGATTAATTTAGATAGATTTCTATAAAATAAAAACTATTTTATTTACTTAACGCAATTACAAAAAAATAGAAATAAAAAATTAATATTGAATGAGGGGAGGGGGGGAATGTCAGGTACAAATAGTTTAAATAACTATTTTTTTCTTTTTCTTTTTTTCTTTTTCTTTTTTTTCTTTTTTTTTTTTTTTTTTTTTTTTTTTTTGGTTAGGGAAAGGGATTTTTTTTTTAAATACTATACTTTTCAAGATACTTATATAAGATAAATAGCACTGAAGGTTAAAATAAATACTTCATAAAATTATGAGGAAAATATTTAGTTTAATTTAAGTATTTAAACATTGTTTATTTTTTGCGGAGAGGCAACTAGCAAGGCAAAACAGGAAACAAGACCGGATCTTGAGAGTCCTCAAGGAAGGGGGGGGGGGGGAGGGCGATTTTAGAAATTTGGAAACTCCAGTCTGATGCACGGGTCGGAACTCTTTTTTTTTTTAACGCAGGTCGTGTATTGTCTAATTTTTGCCGTGGTTCGGGTTTCCGTCTGGTTGGCTTCCATTTTTATGGTCCTAGTCGGGTTAATTTCTACTTGGGTCGAGTTTATGTCCGGTTCACTTGTACTCCTTGGTGCGGTTCGAGTTAATTTCTGATTTTTTGCTTTTGGGTCGGGTTTGGATCTGGTCGATTACTACATTTTGTTATTGGTACGGTTGACTTTAATATTTTAGCTGTGCTTATAGCGCATTTGGGGCAGTTTGACATACAATACTGATTTGGGACGGTTTAGGATTTGATTTTTACTTTTGCGAGAAGGGTTTGGATTGACCGGAATTGATATGGGCGAGTCCTTTGATAAAATTTTCGTTCTTTTTCGCAATTTTTGGACGAAATGAGCGTCTGTTTCACGATCCTTTGTAGAAATTCGTGTTTTCTCCGCAATCATTTCACAAAATTCGATATCCGGTTCGCTTCTATTTTTTGCTGCTGGTCGAGTTAATATTATTTTTTGTTGTGGATCCGGTTAACTTCTACTGTTTACTGCGGGTCAAGTTAATTTCTGATTTTTTTGCTTCGGGTTGGGTCTGGGTCCGGTTAACAACTATATTTTTCTATTAGTCGGGTTGACTTTTACTTTTTAGCTGCGCTTAGCGCATCGGACATATTGTCATACATTTCGGATTTGAGTCAGTTACAGATTCGGTTTTTCTTCTTGCGAGAATGCTTAATCCAGATTTGATCGTTATCCTCTGACGAAATTTGCTTTTTTCCGTGAAAGTGATCCTTCGAAGAAATTCAGATCAAAGACATATCGAACGTTTAGGCTCACGGGACGCGGTCGGGCCAATAATGTTTTTCATACAATCTAGATCAGTGACGGACCGGATATTTAGCTTTTATTCCGGGGCGAGCTACGACCTGGAAATTTTGTCCAAGGCAAATTTCTAGAAAAAAAGAAATCGGGACCAGGCTCGGTCTGAAAGAAAAAGAAGCCTGTCACCACCTGAATCTCCAAAAAAAGCAAGATGAGGACACGACCCGATTCAAAATGAGAAAAAACTTATCCATTTCAAGTCTCGTGGAATTACACTGGCGCGACCCATGCCAGCCCGTGACGGACTCGAGTTTTGTCCCACGTTATTTCTCGTGAGGATGCATAATGTTACTTTGTAAACCCTTTTATTAGCCCAAGGGGGAGGGGGACTTCGCCCCCTCTCCCCGCACATTAGAACCGCCACCGCATACGGGCTGTGTCGATTCCAGATCGAGCGTTTAGCCTTTATACCGGACGGAGCCTGGGCTTGAAAATTTTGGCCCGTGTATACCTCTAGTATAGGAAGAAAGTTTACGCCAGACCTGACCTGGAGAAAACAGTGAGGCTCGATCCAGCTCTGCAGAAAAAAATAAGGCCCGACCGATCCGATTCTGGAAGTGTGAAGACCTAACTCAGTCCCAGGATAATAAATTAAAGTTGGCGAGACCCAACCCGGGTCGCGCCGGTCTCGAGTTTTATTTGAGTAACTTTTTTTTTGTGCGGGCATCTGATGTCGTACCGCAGTTCCTTTATTAGGTTTAAGGTAGGGGCGATCGGCCCATCGCCCAACCCCCCGTAGATCCGCCATTGACAGGAAATAGAAATTTTGAAGAAAGGAGAAATAGGTGTCAATCCCAGCCTAGTCGTTTATAGGCATAATACACAATTTATTATTGTTAGTAGTAACAAATGTGACAGAAAAAGTGTTGCAAATTTTAAAAACTTTGTGTGATATTAGGTCAATAGGGCAAAATATTTTGTCAAAATTTCAAGTGGAAGAAAATTTAGATTTTTAATGATTTTTACAAGCATTATATAAATACCGCAAGAAGCTCTAACAATTTTTAATTTTGAGTGCTGACATAGCAGTAAAGTCGATAGGAAAGGGGGGCTGGGGGTCTGAAAACTATTTTTTATATGATACAGTCAGTTAAGAATGGTTTTTGTATTGATCCGATATATTGTATTGATTCATTTTTTATGGATTTGCTCAACTCAGCCAAAAACTCGGATAATTTAGGTATTTAAGTTTAGTGGTTCAATTCTGAGCTAATAGGAAGGAAATAATTGCGAAAAGTTTTGAAAATTTACCTGTACATTAATGGATATTGACAATATTTTTCGTAAATATCTCTCTAAAGATATTTTACTTTTAGAAATGCACAAACACAAAATGCAAAAAACGTAAACATGTGTTTTCTGTAGAATTTAGTGCATATCTATCGCTTTATTTTTAACACTTTCCTACATAGCTAAAAAGATTTAGTTAATATTATAGTAAACAGAGAGTTAATACTAGCACAAACATATTTAAAGACTGAAATATCTGTGTAGAAGGAGGATTTCAGGTTTTAATTATTTTTTTATTAAAATACGGAGAGAAAAAAAGAAAGAATTTAATTTTGTAAGTTGAGAAAGGGGGCAGGGTAGAGGGAAAAACGGATTTTTTTGAGGGGGGAGGTAGTAGGAGAGTTTTATAGATGACAGCTTATTTACCTACTTGAACATTTATTAATATGACAAAAAATGTAAATTAAAAGTGTTTTAGAGATTTTTTATTTTGTGTACCTCAAAAGAACGAAGGGAAGGAGAGGTATACAACGATATTGTATGGGTTGTTTACGATCAATTATTTATTTTAAGAATAAAATATATATAAACCCGTGAAAAAACAAAACAAAAAAACTTTCAAAGATTTTAAATTTAGTGAGATATGGGGAGGTGAGAAAATAGTGCAATGCCCGCCCCCCAAAAAATGATGGTGGGATACAGGGAGTATATTAGATGACTTACCTTATTTACATGACTAAATATTAACAAATAGTATTAAAAAATAATAAACAGAAAGACGAAATTTTGTATGCTTGGGAAGAAGAGATGGGGAGAAAATGTCAATGTTTTTAAGTGAGGGGTAAAATTATATGATTGTTTATTTATTATTACAATAAAAGTTTTAGAAAAATCAAGGACTTTTAAGGTTTAAAATTTGTGAGCTGAGGGAAAAGAAGAAATAAGCACATTATTTATTTATTTTCGTGTGTGGAGGGGGGAGATGTTTATTAGATGATTTATTATTTATTTGCCTTTCAAAATATTTATAAATCGGTTTAAAAAAATAATAAAAGTCGGAAAGACTTAAAGAACTAAATTTTTTGCATTTAATGGAAGAAAATGATAAATCCTAATTTCAATCGTGGGGGGAGGGAAGAATTTTTGTGATTGATTGTTTATTGTTATAATAAAATGACTTATATGCTACAGATATGAGTATTGTGGGGATAGACTACAAAACGCGAAGTGATATTTTCGGAAGGTACAATTTAGAAGATTTTGACAGGTTCAAAAGGCGAAGCGAAATTTTGACATAAAGGGAGGCCAAGGGCGGATCTTGAGAGTTCTGAAGTTAGGGGGGGGGGGGATTTTAGAGATTTGTATACTAAAGTCTGATGCACAGGTTGGAGCTCATTTTTTATATGTGGGACTTGTTTCGTCTTCTTTTTTGCTGTAGGTCGGGTTTGGGTCCGGTTGGCTTCCATTTTTTGCTCCTGTCTGTGTTAATTTCTACTTGGGTCGATTGGGTCCGGTTGACTTCTATTCTTTGCTGCTGTTCGAGTTAACTTCTGATTTTTTGTTTATTGTTTGGATTTAGGTCTGTTCGACTACTACATTTTATTGTTTATCTGGTTGACTTTTACGTTTTGGCAGTGCTTAGCACATTTGGGACAGTTTAGGATTTGGTTTTTACTTCATCGAGAAGGGTTCGAGTTGACCCGAATTGATTGGGGTGAGTCCTTTGGTGAAATTTTCGCTCTTTTTCGCAATTTTTGTACAAAATGTGCGTATGTTTCACGACACGATCCTTTAATCAAATTCGTGTTTTCTCCGCGATCATTTTTCAAAATGTGTTGTCTGGTTCTCTTCTATTTTTTTCTGCTGTTCGGGTTAATTTTTTACTTTTTGTTGTGGGTTGCGTTTGGATCCGGTTAGCTTCTACTGTTTGCTACAAACACGTGGTGTTACGCACGGCAAACACGTGGCTGGTTTATAATTCTGCATCGATATACAGAGTGATATAGGCTCATACAAAATTGCCCTCACCTCCGAGAAAAAACCAGAACGAGAGTGAAACAAAGAAAAAAGGAAGAAAAGAGAAATCAGAGGAAAAAGAAAAGTTCGTATTATTCATAAAAGTTTTCATTTATGTAATTGTTGGAGATTTCTGAGGAGGAAAAAATGAATTTATTTATTTATTTATTTAAGAGGGGGATGCAGGGAATTTATTAGATGACTTACCTTACATGACTAAAGATTGACAAACATGTCTAAAAACAAAATAAAGATATTTAAAGACTAAGTTTTATCTGCTTTTTAAGGAGAAATAGAAAGAAAACATCAATTTTGTGGGGTTAAGAGAAAAACTAATTATTTATTATTACAGTAAAATTTTAGAAAAATCAGTGACTTTAAAGGTTTAAAATTTGTGGGCTGGAGGGGGGAGGGGAGGAACAAACAGATTTATTAATTATTTATTTTTGTGTGTGTCGGGGGGATGGAGAAGCTCATTAGATGATTTACTTCTATTTGCCTTTCAAAATATTAACAAATAGGCTTAAAAAATAATAAGATGTGACAAAGTTTCAATGAATAAATTTTAGACATTTACTAATAGGATGAGAGGGAAAAATCTCCTTTTCAGTTAGTGGGGAGGAGTTCTTGTGATCTATTTTTTATTGTTACAACAAAGTGGCTATATTCTGTAAACATGGATACAGTGAGACAGACAGCAAAACGGCGAAGTGAAACTTCTGGAAACGGTAATATTGAAAGCTGTGATGAGAGCAATAGGCGTTAACGAAATTTTGATATAAGAGGGGGGGGGGAGGGTGATATAGATTATTTTTTCTAAATCAGAATTTCAGAGAACTAGTATTTTCATCTTCAATTTATAAATAATAAAAAACTTAAATATTTTTAAGGACATTTTTTCAAATTCTGCGTAAAACTAAGTTTTTTTAAGAAGCAAAAATTACTTTTGAAAAATTAGACACTTTTTAAAAAATTGAAGAAACATGAGAAACGTGTAGGATCACTGAAAATTATTCCGATACATTATGGTCTATGTAGATAAATCATTTGCGGTGTTTTAAGGAGCGTCATACTAATTTAAAAGTAATGAAATTCATATAAATTACTGATGTACTCTGGAAGACAATTATAAAAAAATATGATATGTATAGCACTTACAGTATACACACAGAGGATCTCCATATTAATCCATTATATTATGGTCTAAAAATCTTTCGCAATGTATTGTTGTAATAATGTTACTCTTTTACAAACAATGAAATTTATACGAACTTCTCAAATGGACTTAACAATTCTTGCTGTATAATAATTGGGAAAAGCATTTACCATTCAATTACAGAGTTATACAAAAGAATTCCGTTGTAAAAAGCTCTTCGAAGAAAAACTGTTCCTAGCGTATTTAAATTATGTTCACTACTTTGAACATGAAATGCAGTGAAATGCTGTTTCGTGTATACTCTCTGTTAAAAAGAATTTCCATAAAAACATTCCATTTGTACACATAATCAAATTAAACCTGTGAAATTGGTCATCTGTTCCCCGTCGATCCCGCTTTCTTTATCACTTACGGAGTCTCTTTTTTTCACTATTCGTTTTTTTTTCAAAGGAAGACACCGCACACTCAGTCTAGCTTTATTAATGTTACAGTGTTTTACGGTTAAGTTTTCTTTCAAAATTTATTATTCATTGCAGAACAATGTAATAATTCCTACGAACCATCTGTCGACATATAAAAAGCTAAAGTGTGATTCAATATCAAGATTTTAATATGATGAATACCAGAAGCGATGGTGCGACCTCCCCCCCCCCCCCACATTTGAGCCCAATGAAGGGTCTGCAAAATGGTATTAGATGTCAACAGGATAAATGGAAAAATCTCCTTTTCAGTTAGTGGGGAGGAGTTCTTGTGATCTATTTTTTATTGTTACAACAAAGTGGCTATATTCTGTAAACATGGATACAGTGAGACAGACAGCAAAACGGCGAAGTGAAACTTCTGGAAACGGTAATATTGAAAGCTGTGATGAGAGCAATAGGCGTTAACGAAATTTTGATATAAGAGGGGGGGGGGAGGGTGATATAGATTATTTTTTCTAAATCAGAATTTCAGAGAACTAGTATTTTCATCTTCAATTTATAAATAATGAAAAACTTAAATATTTTTAAGGACATTTTTTCAAATTCTGCGTAAAACTAAGTTTTTTTAAGAAGCAAAAATTACTTTTGAAAAATTAGACACTTTTTAAAAAATTGAAGAAACATGAGAAACGTGTAGGATCACTGAAAATTATTCCGATACATTATGGTCTATGTAGATAAATCATTTGCGGTGTTTTAAGGAGCGTCATACTAATTTAAAAGTAATGAAATTCATATAAATTACTGATGTACTCTGGAAGACAATTATAAAAAAATATGATATGTATAGCACTTACAGTATACACACAGAGGATCTCCATATTAATCCATTATGTTATGGTCTAAAAATCTTTCGCAATGTATTGTTGTAATAATGTTACTCTTTTACAAACAATGAAATTTATACGAACTTCTCAAATGGACTTAACAATTCTTGCTGTATAATAATTGGGAAAAGCATTTACCATTCAATTACAGAGTTATACAAAAGAATTCCGTTGTAAAAAGCTCTTCGAAGAAAAACTGTTCCTAGCGTATTTAAATTATGTTCACTACTTTGAACATGAAATGCAGTGAAATGCTGTTTCGTGTATACTCTCTGTTAAAAAGAATTTCCATAAAAACATTCCATTTGTACACATAATCAAATTAAACCTGTGAAATTGGTCATCTGTTCCCCGTCGATCCCGCTTTCTTTATCACTTACGGAGTCTCTTTTTTTCACTATTCGTTTTTTTTTCAAAGGAAGACACCGCACACTCAGTCTAGCTTTATTAATGTTACAGTGTTTTACGGTTAAGTTTTCTTTCAAAATTTATTATTCATTGCAGAACAATGTAATAATTCCTACGAACCATCTGTCGACATATAAAAAGCTAAAGTGTGATTCAATATCAAGATTTTAATATGATGAATACCAGAAGCGATGGTGCGACCTCCCCCCCCCCCCCCACATTTGAGCCCAATGAAGGGTCTGCAAAATGGTATTAGATGTCAACAGGATAAATGGAACGCGTTTAAGATTGCGAACGGATCGACCTGATCGGACTTGACTAAGCTATCGCAGCCCGGGTATGGCCGTGCCAGTTTTAACTCATGAGACTAGGACTAGGTTAGATCTAGAGATCTGCACCAGCCCGTATCAGACTGGCAAAAAAATTTAACAGATCTGCCGGCTTGTTATAAAGATTTCGGCAAAAACGTTAAAATGAGAACTGTTTTCAATGAATATAGGTTTAACGACTACAGGTATAAATGTGCGTCACAAGTAGATATTAGTTTGAAAACAGCAATACATAAATGTAAATTGTACAGCGTAGAGATCGGCATCGGACATTTGCTTTGTGTCTATACGGGTTTAATAATTTTTTGGCAAACTGGAGACGTTCCAAGATTAGGTTTGTACTGTTTTTCTACATATAGTCGGGATAGGTCAGAACTAGACTTAAAGGTGTATTCGATAAAACGCTTTTCCACCTTCAACAGCTCGAAATTTTCAGATACAATTTCAGGCACATTTTTAAAAGTAGAAACATGAAACGTGCTGAGGGGATTTTTAAAGGGGCGTATGGGGCGCCGTGTGATGTCTTTTTACGCTCAATTCATTAGAATTTGAGTTATAAACAATTACCTTATTACTATGACCCTTTTTTTCGTTCCCAGATCTCCCGCTAGGGAAAAATCGGTTCAAAATGCCATTTTTGATTGTTTTTTTGCAACATTTTCTACATTTATCAAAGAATCGACAATCACGGCACCTTGCGTACTTTCCAAATAAGAGATTTTGAAAGTTTGGTATATTTAAGAGCAATAATGAATTCAAAAATAAATCAGAAAATAAGCAGTCTGAATCGAAATACACCCTTAACTTGTGATGGAGTGACCTTTGTCATAAAGGCACTCTAGTATTTCTGAGATCGTGACGTCAATAATTTAACATGTGTAAGCGTAAAAGCGACATCTATCCTCTCTTTTACTTTAACTATCTAGAGTGTGTGTGTCTCTTTCGGATTCTGCAGTTAGGCTCGCGGTTAGTAGTAACATGTTAATTTGAAGTATCTCAGTTTACAGCATATAAAAGCTTGGAGTTTGAGTGTGTGTGGAGGGTATCTCTGGCATTGCCCAGCGAGAGGGTGTCTCTGGCATTAGCCAGCCATGACTGAGTGTGACTAGCGACATTGGATAGTGAAGTGAATCACTGGCGATAGCCAGCCGAGTGTTCTGGAGATATTAGTCAGCGAAGTGTGTTTGCCGCTGGTATCTAGCAAATTGAAAGTAGCATCGAGCCTCCAGTGAGTTGTGAAGGAGTTTCGGTATTCGAATAGAGAAGTTGGCCGTGGTAAGAAATTTAATAGTAATTGCATTTGATTATCTCAAAGTAAATAAAGGATATCTACAACCACGGGCTGTCTAATTAACCTTTATCTAGCAGCTTAGCCGAGAGATAGTGAGAAGTAATCAGAGTTGCCCCGATTGAGCTAGTTTCCGGAGCCTGTGAGTATGCGTTTAGTCTTTTCGTAGTATTCTCAGTTGTGAAAATTAGACTTGCTCCACTTCCCTTGAGCCCGTATAGTTTTTAATAAACTGTGTTTTTTATCTTAATTCATGAGTATGTCTGCATTTAACCCCCACCACGAGCAGCCAACCGTTACAAATGGCGCCCAACGTGTGTTTACCGTTACAAATGGCGCCAAACGAAATATCGGACATTGTGAGATTGTGCCACGTGTTTACTTTACCGGTGAAGGTGACATTAGTGAATTTTTAGTCAAACTAGATGATTATATTTTGTTCAATAATATACCTGAGAAAAATAGATACGTAGTGCTTAAATGCTCATTGAAGGGCGAAGCACTTTTGTGGTTGGAAAATACAGGAAAATTTCTGATTAATCATGAAGGTAAAAGATTTGAACAGACTGTGATTGAGTTAAAGAAGGCATTTCCTCCCGTTAAAGATAAAAGTATTTTAAGAAAAGAATTCTATTGCAATAAGCTGAATATTTTTGAATCAGCATCAAAGTTTTTTCTACGTAAGCTTGAACTAAAAAATAAATTGGATTTAGATATCACATTTGAGGAATTGTTGGACATTGTTTTTCCTCTTTTTAATCCGAATATACAGAACTATATTGAAGTTAGAGCACCGAAGAATTTTTCAGAAATGCACCAGATATTATCGAAGTATGAGACTCGGATAGCTCGGATCAACGGGATTCGCGTAGCCCTCGTCAGAGACCTGTCACGGATAGTAATTTGAGAAATGAGGGGGTTATGAATTCGAGAGGGGGACAGCGATTTCTGAATAATTTGCGTAATAGGAATGATGGATTTGATCGTAATGTGTCGAATACTGGTAATGGTAATAGGAATTGTGGTGGTGGTAATAATTTTAGAAGTGGGGATAAATATATGTGTGGAAATAGACAAAATAGTGGTTATGATCGGAGAGGGGGAGTACGGGACAGGAATGTTTCTTCGCAAGTAAGGAGATTAACTTCGGATGAGAAATTTGAAGGTAGATTAATGCAAAAGAGATGTGTTCAGAGGTTGGAAAAGTCTTCTGTGAGTTTAAAAAAAGTTACTATTAATCCGGTTGAGTTGCCTGAAGTATTAATTGTGTTAGATGGTATTGTCGTTAAGAGTGTCTTCGATACAGGGGCAGATAAGTCGTTCATTTCTTTTGATTGTTATCGGAAATATTTTTCGTATAAAAAGTTGAAAAGGTCAAGTCTAGTAGTTCAGTCGGCACAGGGAGTAGCTTGTGATAATAAAGGTTCAGTAGAGTTGGAAGTTGAAATTAGTTCGGTTAAGACGTGTTGGGAGTTTTGTGTGTTAGATGGATTAACAGTGCATTGTATAGTTGGTGTGGATTATATGAAGGATAGAGGAATTAGTCTGGATTTCTTTAAAAAGTCGTTAATCGTGAATAAGGATGAGAATGTGAGTAAGAAAGAGCCGGTTTCAGTGTCAGTTGATTTGGAAGAGTCGGGGTTATATGAAATCGAAAAGGAGGAATTTAATAAGTTTTTGAATGATTTTGGTGACGTTTTTTCTGATAAACCGGGTTTAACGCATGTTGCGTGGCACGAGATTGATACTGGTTTGAAAGCGCCTGTTGCTAGTAAACCATATCGTTATGATAAAGTTAAACAAGGTATAATTGATTATCATATTCAAAAAATGCTAGCGGACGATATTATAATGCCAATTGAGTCTCCTTTTGCATCTCCAGTAGTGTTATGTCGTAAGCATAATGGGAAAAGTTTAGATAATCCAGAGGCATATAGATTTGCAGTAGATAATAGAAAGTTAAATGCGGTATCGCAATACCCTCAGTATTCTATTCCAGTTATTGATGACATTTTGGCTAATATAACGAGTACGAATTATATGTCAACGTTAGATCTTACGTCAGGTTATTTTCAGATTGCAATGAAGCCGGAGGACATATCTAAAACTGCGTTTATTACTCGGGACGGTTGTTTTGCTTTTAAAAGAATGAGTTTTGGTTTATCGGGGGCACCGGCAACGTTCCAGAAGGCCATGAATAATATCCTTAAACCTTTGCTTGGTAAGGGTGTCCTGGTCTACCTGGACGATATAATTATAATGGCAGCTACTTTTGAAGAGCATTTGAGATTATTGAGGGAAGTGTTTACGTTGTTAAGAGATGCTGGATTAACAGTTAAGTTGGAAAAATGTAAATTTTTGAGAAAAGAGATAAAGTATTTAGGAGTTAAAATTACGCTTGAAGGTATTAATATAGATAACGAGAAAATTGAGGCAATTACGTCAATGAATCCCCCCCAAAATAGTAAGGAAGTGGCGACATTTTTAGGGATGGTTGCTTGGTTCGCCAAGTTCATTCCACATTTTTCGGAGTTATGTGAACCATTGTATAATTTAAAAATTAAAAGGGTGAAGTTTGTATGGTCGTCAGCGGCTCAGAGTTCATTTGAGTTATTAAAAGAGGCAGTAGTTTCCTCTCCTGTTTTGGCTCACCCCGATTATTCGTCTCAGTTGAAGTGTATTGCGATGCGAGTGCAGTGGGGGTTGGAGCTATGTTAGCACAGAAAGGTCGACCTATAGCGTTCGCGTCGAGAATTTTAAATGCAACGGAAAGGAATTATTCGATTACGGAAAGGGAGTGTCTTGCAGTAATTTGGGCTTTGAATAAATTTCGTTGTTTTTTCGCTAATATATCGGTTAAAGTCATTACGGATCATTCAGCTTTGACAAAGTTAACTAATGGAAAGGGTTTGTCGTCTCGTATGGTCAGATGGTGTTTGAAGTTAGCAGAGTATAATGTGATTATAGGACATAGGGCTGGGAAGGAAAATGCGGTAGCGGACGCTTTGTCTCGAAACCCGCATGGTGGTTTAGAGGTCACGGAGGAAGTTAAGTGTTGTGCATTGTCTTCGTTGGTGTTAAGGTCACGAGAGCAATTAATAAGGGAACAGAAACAAGATGAAGAGTTTGGTAGTTTATATCGTTACCTGGAAAATCCTGATGATGTCCCGAGTGCAAATGTGCCTATGTTTGAGAAATGGTTCCAATCTTTTAAGCTTATCGATGGTCTTCTTTTTTATTCTAAAATTGTAAATTCACGTGGTGAATTAAGAGTTTTTATTCCGGCTAGTCTTCGTAAGGCCATCTTGAAAGAATTTCATGATAATCCATCAGCAGGTCACTTAGGAATCAGGAAAACTTATGCTCGAATTTGTGAATCCTGCTACTTCCCTAAAATGCGGGAAGCAGTGCGCGCTTATGTCTCCAGCTGTAGCACATGCCAACGTTATAATTATAAAAATGTAAGTCCAGCTGGCAAATTAATACCTATTAAAGTAAATTTTCCTAATGAATGTGTAGGTGTAGATTTAATCGGTCCTTATCCATTGTCTAATCCTAAAAGATATAGATTTCTACTAGTTATAGTTGATTATTTTAGTAAATGGGTAGAGTTAGTCCCCCTCAGGAAGGCTTCTGCACCTGCAGTTGCCGATGCATTTTTCGATAATTATATTTCTAAATATGGTGCACCAATGAGGGTAGTTAGCGATCATGGCCCTTGTTTTATTTCTGATATATTTAAGGCTCTGTGTGAGAAGCTGGAGATCGATCATTCTTTTACTGTTCCGTATCGTCCTCAGTCTAATATGGCTGAACGTGTAAATCGTACATTAATTCAAATGATTTCTTCTTATGTTGGTTCTCATCATGCAAATTGGGACCAGTTTCTTCAGCATTTTGCGTACGCACTTCGTACAGCAGTTCACGAGTCAACGGGGAAAACGCCGGCGGAATTGTTTTTGGGTAGAAAAGTCATTACACCATTTCAAAGGCTAGTTATGGTGTCAGATGCGGAAAGTCAGGTTATGTGCCAGGATATTGAGAGGTTAGTTAAGGAGGCTCAGGTTCAGATGGGAAAAGCGCAAGAAAAGCAAGCACAGTATTATAATATGCGTAGGAGGGAGTTAAAAGTGAAAGTTGGAGATTTTGTGTTAGTAGAAAACCATTGGTTAAGTTCAAGTCGTCAAAAGCGAGTAGCTAAGTTTAGTCCGAAGTTTGTAGGTCCGTTTGAGGTTTTGGAAGTTCGAAATAATAATTTGATTGTAAATGTCAATGGTGAAAGAATGACGGTTAATCTGGATCAGGTTAGAGTTTATAAGTTTAGAGAAAATGGTAGTGAAGGTTCTCATGTGTCGAGTGGTGTTTCGCAATATTCCCGATCCAATGAGTGTTCCGAGACCAGCACTTCTTCATCTAATTCTTTTCATCAGTATGCAAAAAGAAAATTTGGTCAAACAGCTCAAAAACTGTTATTGAAAGTAGAAAGCCTATCAATCCGAGAGCAAAGTATGATAATAAAAATAAAAAGGCTGTGTCAAATACATCAGACTCAGTGTGCCATAAAAGACAAAAGATCATAAACTGTCCCGTTCCTCCACTTATTAGACAGCAACTTCAAAAACATAAATTATCTTATAGTTCAACATCTTCAGTAATTAATCCTCGAAAAAGATTTCATATGGACACTCGTCAAACTGTTAAAAGGACTTTAAATTCTGAATTTTTGCCCAATAAGAGACAGCATAGATCCGGAAAGAAACGTGGCCTAGGATCTTCAGTAACTTCGGGTGCGTCGAGAAAGACGAGACAACATGCAGATTACCGGCATCAGCAGAGTGAATCTCGCCATGGAGTGACTCCAGCGAACCGATCAGAGTGGAGTCGTCGAGTGGAAACTACAAGTATCCCACGGCATCCATTCAGAACCAGGCTGCAGGCACGACAGTCAACTGTGGCGTCACCGTACAGTTCTGATGACGAAAGATCTTTCGTGCAAGGTTTTTGGGACAAGAGGAGAAAGACATCCTGTAGTATGAAGCCGGCTAGCAGCGAATCATCTCTATGATTGGGTGATCATGATCTTTATTAAATTTCTATTAGAGTGCGTATATGTGGTAGCAATGTGAAGGAATAGAAAGCAGAGAGACTGTTTTGTATTTTTGGTATTTTTTGACGGACTCACGATTAGTGCTTAATTGTGTTCAAAATTTGTTTGCAAAATTGTTAGTTTTATGTATGTTTGAAATTTTGGTCTTAACTGCTTTTAAAAAATTCTGGATCTATTGTTAAATTGTTATGTTAGTTGTTAAAATGTTATTATATTGTTATACTGTTCATGTGTTATAAAATGTATGTTAATGTATGTTTTGTTTTCAGAAAGATACAGATAGTAATTTGGGTTATTTTGTACACGCACCGCGAGTCGGGCGTGCACGTGTTTTGCGGTCAAGAAGTTCTTGACACGCGTTTCTATCTCTTATACTAACATTTAATGAATTAACTTTCTTCTTACCGTTCGTGTTTTATGTGTTGCGTTTGTACTTTAGTTGGGAATGGTTTCCGCAAGTGGCGAAATTTTATGTTGCATTTGAATATGACATTGTATTGTATTAAAATTGAATGTTAATGTGATTTTCTTGCAGGGAAGTATACCTGTGTTAAATATTGATATTGCTATTTTTCTTTTAGTTAATACAGATGAAGAGTATGATGACGTCATTTTGTAAATTTTTGATATTTTTGATTATTGCATAAGCACAGCTAGGTGACGCTGTACGTATGTGCCCCAATTATTGTGAAAGTGGAGCTAAGTTCTGAAGAAGTTTTGGGAGTTAATTCATTGGCTACTTGGTATGTAGGTATTACGTAGTAGCAGAGTTATTGTAGTAATTTAATTTTAGATGAGTTCGGAACTTTGTTGAGGAAAATTTTTGCGCTTTGGGTTTTTTGGACTTGGTGCAAATTCTAGTGTTAGGAAAGTTTTATGGAGGAATTTTTGGTAAAGTTACAGTTGTATTCCAGTATTGAGGAAAATTTCAAAAGCTTAGTGTTTTGAGGAATTTTAGCACTCCCAGTGGAGTGGGTTGTTTTAAAAGAAAAAGTAATTAGTTTTGAAAGTTTTAAGAGTTTTGAAAGTTTTTCGGAGGCTATTTTTAAGATAGAAGGATGGTTGTCTTGAGTATGTGAATTTTTGTTGCAAACTGATGGTTTTGGTTGTGATGGGTTAAAGTTAATATTTTAAAAGTTATGTTTCGGCGCTAAATTTAACCCATCACTGTGTTTTTTTACGGTTTGAAATTTATAACAAGAAAAAGTCCTGGGCATGCATTTGGCCCAGTCCTTTTTCTCTGTGGAATCCGAGGGGGGGTTGTGAGGGAGTGACCTTTGTCATAAAGGCACTCTAGTATTTCTGAGATCGTGACGTCAATAATTTAACATGTGTAAGCGTAAAAGCGACATCTATCCTCTCTTTTACTTTATCTTTCTAGAGTGTGTGTGTCTCTTTCGGATTCTGCAGTTAGGCTCGCGGTTAGTAGTAACATGTTAATTTGAAGTATCTCAGTTTACAGCATATAAAAGCTTGGAGTTTGAGTGTGTGTGGAGGGTATCTCTGGCATTGCCCAGCGAGAGGGTGTCTCTGGCATTAGCCAGCCAAGACTGAGTGTGACTAGCGACATTAGATAGCGAAGTGAATCACTGGCGATAGCCAGCCGAGTGTTCTGGAGATATTAGTCAGCGAAGTGTGTTTGCCGCTGGTATCTAGCAAATTGAAAGTAGCATCGAGCCTCCAGTGAGTTGTGAAGGAATTTCGGTATTCGAATAGAGAAGTTGGCCGTGGTAAGAAATTTAATAGTAATTGCATTTGATTATCTCAAAGTAAATAAAGGATATCTACAGCCACGGGCTGTCTAATTAACTTTTATCTAGCAGCTTAGCCGAGAGATAGTGAGAAGTAATCAGAGTTGCCCCGATTGAGCTAGTTTCCGGAGCCTGTGAGTATGCGTTTAGTCTTTTCGTAGTATTCTCAGTTGTGAAAATTAGACTTGCTCCACTTCCCTTGAGCCCGTACAGTTTTTAATAAACTGTGTTTTTTTATCTTAATTCATGAGTATGTCTGCATTTAACCCCCACCACGAGCTGCCAACCGTTACAAACTGTTCGTAAGACGTGTAGGGCAGACAATATATATGTGAAAGGAATAAAGAACTTCTGTTAACGTACTTTTCGGAAATATAGTCCTTGGTGTTTCTTAAATTCATTTCTCAACAACACGAAAGTTTGACACATTTTCTGACTAATTTTTAACTGTAAAGGCACAAAATTGACAAGCCTGACTATTGAAGGGATTTGCAATCGAATAGCATATTTCCTTTTTGGTTAATAAGATATTTGTGTATACTTGTTGAGGCATAAGAGATTCTTGTCATGCGGTTTCAGATTTTTCTCCTTTCGCATGTTGTCGTTTCCGGAAATTCGATTAAAAATGCTAATTTTCGCAATATTTTCATAAATATTGTGAAAATTAGCGTTTTGTAAAGCGTGCTGTGCGTTGTGTATCAGAGTGTTGCGCATTGTATTTGCTTATATCAAAAAATGGACAACGCCATTCCATTACATTGTTCCTGAATAAAAACACCTGTTAATCCCATGTGTTTCCGAAAAGAAATGAAATCAGAAATGCATAAAAAATAGCTCCTCTAAATTTGAAAAAAATCTTTGATAAAATGATAAAGAAGCATTTTCATAAATCTACTTTTTATTACACAGCTTCAAAAGTTATGATAATTTTAACTTTTTTTTCTTTTATTCTAAACCATATTAATTTTCTAATGAATCTTTATTTGAATGTTGAAAGGCTAAGAACCTAAGTAATCATTAATGTTCTTATTGTGCATAATCTGTAAAATTTTGTGTAAAATCATCCAATAAATATGAATGTACTAATCTTAAAAAAACTTAATTGTATGATAAATATCTGATTTTTTTTCTCGAAATAATAGAAATTGTGTCGGGTCAAATCGGGCCTGGATTGATTTCACTGATTTCTGTACGGGCCAGGCCGGGCCGGGCCAGGCCTAGAAATGTAAAAGTGTAAACGTGCGGGCTGGGCTCGGACCGAATTTTTGAATTTTATACCGGGGCGGGCCAAAATAACATTCATTCGGTCCGGGCCGGGAGGAGACTGGAGTCAGGTCTTCACTCTTTAGGAAACCGTTCCGAGTTCGGATCTTACTTTTTTCTGCAAAACTTGACCAAACTTTATTTTTTCTTCCACTTCAGGCCTGGCGTGGACTTCGTTCATCTAGAGGTCTGCCCGAACCTAAATTTTCATACCCAGGCTCAAAAAGCAATTTAATTTTAACCCACCCTAAGCTCGCTAGATAAATATATAAATAAAAATAAAAAAATCTGACCCAATACTGAATACACTGATACAAAACAGATCAACAAATCCAAAATAAAACTAAATCAATCTGTATATGAAGGGAATTGTGAAAAAGTATCCCATTTAATTATATCAATAATTTTTATTTTTGCTCAAGTAGAAAAATGAACATAGATATAATGTACTCGTAAATATTCAAACATATAGTTTTTCATATGAAAAATTGTCTTATCTTCTGAAAAATCCAGTCATCAACCAGTTTATACCAGATTCGAATTTGTCAAAAGCTAAAAGAAAAAATGTCCCGAATCCGAAACGTTTAAAGTCAACCCGACTCATAATGTATCAATCCGAACCCAAAAATTACAAATTATGTCAAATCGAGCCCTTACCCGAACATCTGAAACTGAAATGAAAGAAAACGAATTCATGTATTTTAATAGAATTATAAAATATAATTTACATCTTTAACTTGAATACTAAAATTTGTATAGAAGAAAATCTAGTATATGCTCTCTAGTACAAAACCTATTTCTAAGTCAGACTGCTCAAATCGGATACGTAGCAAAGAAGTACAAATCTATCCGGCTTACTGTAAAAAAGTGAAAACAAGTTTAATGTAGATTTTGCCATTGCAGAATTCAGTTTCGCCTCCGATTATTCGCCTCCTACTTCATTTTTTTTGTGTTTATCAGTATAATGGCTTGAAGGGCTTGAAATACCCAATTGATTAGCAATTTCTCTCTGTGACATAGGAATTGCGGAATAATTAAGAGATACAATTTGACGTGCTACTCCTTCATTGACTAGATACATCAAAAACGGATTTTTTCTTTAGTTTAAACGCTTTTTTTATAGACTCTGAGAAAAAGGAAATGCATTTTAACAATAAAATTGTATGAATGTCTCGTTTTAACGGTCAGATTACGAAACTAGTCGTTGGGAGCCACAGTAATAATTACCTATCATGGATATGCATTATATAATATGTGAAAATAAAATATGTGAAAACTATTTATAAAATGCATTGCAATACCAAAACAAAATTTAAACGTATATTTAAATATTTTTAATATACACAGTAATGCTCCATTAATGAATTGCTGATGAACCCATTTCAACAATTTATGTAAAATACCGAAATACACAAGTAGTACCAGATTGCGTAAAGGAAACATTCTTATAACTCCAAAAACAATAATCATATTACTTAACAGTTTACTGCAGCAGATTAAGCGTCTCATTTCCAATTAAAACATATCTTTGAATTGAAATTTGAGGAAAATACAGGGTCATGAGAAATCGAAGAATGTAGAAAACAGGATTACAAATATTTCGGCAACTATTAACCGGACCGACTTCGTTCTTGTTGAAAAATTTGTGTTATCTTATTGTCTTTTACGTCTTTTCCTTAAAATAAAAAAAAATCGAAAAATTTTATATACATTTCATGAGAACGAAATTTTTGAGAGTCCGAAAAAAAAGTTCCGTATAATCGATGTTACTGATATTAAATAGGCTTCGTCCTATTCATTCTTACTATTTACATACAAAATTTTAAGTCACTATCTCAATTTGTTCGTGAGATAGAGCATTTACAGGAAAACAAACGGACGGCATTTTTTTTTCTAAAAATTTGTTTTTTGTATTCTCCAGTATCTGAAACGTGTAAATCCGTCAAAATTTTTTTTTCGATTTTCAAAACGATTGCAAGACTTACCCTAAACTACGTATGATAGGTAAGTAAATGTTTGACACGACACTTTTTTTGACACGACACTTTTTAGCTTGTCTGAAAGAAAAAGCATCGGAGGCTAATAACCCTACTCGCAGCTTAAAATAAAAATCCCTTAATCGAACTTTCTAATCAACCCGAATCCCCACCTTGTTTTTTGCGCAGCATATCCTAAAATAACTTTGCGCCATAAAACCCCATTCAACCAACCAATCAATAAACCCGAGTGCGACTCTCAGAGGTGAAATTTTATCCGGAACAGAACCGAATTTGAAAAAAATGTAAGTCAAACTGACCCAAACTCTACCCACAGGAAAAAGTTCAAGCCGATTCAAACACGACTCACAGCAAAATTCCCGAACCTCCAAATTTTTAAATCGATTATTTTGACCCGAAAACAACGCGCAGATAAAAAGTAGATTTCCACTCGATCCGCAAGAAAAATTTAAAAATCAACTCCACCAATAGAAAAAATGTAGAAGTCAACTTGACCGAAACCAAACCAGCGTCAATAAAATTGTAATCACCCCCCCACCCCCCCCCCACACACACAAAAAAGAAAAGAACTAAACTCAAAACTGACCAGCAGCAACAAAGAAAGAGAACCGGACCCAAACCCAACCCGCAGCAACAAATTAGAATATAACACGACTCGCAGCAAAAAAAGTGAACAACGAGAAAAATGAAGTTAATTGGACCGAAACCCAATCCACAACGTAAAAAAATTAGCCCCGACTCTGCCCACAATGAAAAAATTTGTCCCGACCCGAATCGCAGGTCCGATTGAAATCTCCAAATTTCTGAAATGCCCCCCCCCCTTTTTTTTGAGGACTTTCCAGATCTAACCTTGTGCCAGGACAAACAAAAATTGCTAAAGACAGCGAAATCATCTAAAAATTTTACAATGTTGTATTGAATTGTCACTCATTAAATATGTATACGAGCTTGTAGATTTTATAAATATCTCGACAAATCTTGTCCACGATACATTGTATGTTTTAAAAAATGTAAAAACCTTCTGCTCGACAGACGCTGCATTTGTTAAACGTCGACAGAAAACTCCAAAGAAGAAACAATTCTGAAAAGTATTATAAAATAAAATTTGCTGAATAGCACACTTTATAAAAAATGCTATATTTTGCCTTACAGTTTCATTATTTTTACTTTTATATTATGATAAATAATGAAAAATTTTCGCAATTCCTTGTCTTTGCAAATATACCTTTATGTTAAAATAAAATGTATCACGCAGGATAAATTTTCTATTTTTAACAACTGTTAAAAGTGTATCGTTTTCCTTAAAAGTATTAAATATTAAAAAAAATTTCTTTAAAGATTCAAACAAGTTGATCAACAATTTTAAAGTTACTAATCTTTAAAATTTTCCAACTTTAATTTCTGCTTATTTTTGATGAAAACTGTTTTTCAAACTTAAAATGCTTATTTTTTTTATTGTTTTACTTAATAATACTGCACTGAAATCGGGCTGCCTAGTATCGTATAGTACCAAAATAAGCACAGGGGCGTTTGAAGAGAAAACTGCGCCCGGGGCACAGTTTCAATTTGGCGCTCCAACCCCAACTTTTTCTCGTAACAGCCCAAGAATGATGTTGATAGTATAAATGTGGCGCCACCCCCCTCTCTTCGGATGGCGCTGTGTTGAACAAGCCTCCTCCAAGTGCACCTCCACAGTGCCGTGCGAAAAAGAGGGGTACGAAGGGGGTGGTTGCCCGGGTGAGGAAATTTAGGGGGCGCCAAATTTTTATTACCAACGTCATTTTTAGTCTGTCACAAGAAAAAGTTCAGGGAATGGGGCGCCAAACTGAACTTTACTCCTGGCGCAGGTTTCTCTTTGCACACCCCTGTCCCCCTGTCTAATCTGTCTAATATATTTTGCAAGCGGTATAAGGAAATTTATAAATTCCAAATATAGCCCCGTGTCCTTTTAATACTACCTATGTATTTCACAAAAGATCCAATTATAAGCATCCTTTAAAATTATCAGAATTTCCTTTCTGCTAGAAAGGAGCTTACTGTAATTTGTATCAAATCTACTTTTTTGTATGCACTTGAAAAAAAAAATATTTATACAAATGAAGTGTATAATTTCCTTCTTTGGAAGTTAGTTATAACTTAAAAATAGCTTTAGTTTTATAAATAAAAAAAAATTAGAAGTCGTTGATTTTTTTCAAGACTATTTTAGTTAAAATTTATCAATAATTTTAGAAAAAATAAATCCAAAGTTTGAAATAAGGGGATGTTATTTTAACACATTAACCTAAACCAATAACAGAAAGGAAAAAAGTTACTTTCATTTGCTAAAATGGATTGGTGTTAACCAATTAAAATTTCAATAAAGGGCAAGAGAGGCGGAGATTGGCTGAGGCGGAGATCATATAATTAAAACGCGTTTTCTGTTGCATTTTTGAACAAAATCTTTCCACATTTTGCTCAGAATAATTGCAGTAGAAATATGGAAAGCATATCATTGGAAAGCTTAAACACTAATATTACGTGAAGCGTTTTTGATTTTTTCTGAATTTTGCTGAAATAGATTTTATAAGACTAAAAAGGACACAACACCTCGAATTTCACTGAATCCAAAATTTAGAGGGTCATCAGAATTAAACTACAACGAAAATCAGAAAAGTACAAACTAGCCCGGTAATAGAATGTCCTCAGCTATCCTGTGAAAAAAAATCATTTAAAAATATTGAAAATTAAATGAGATATTCGAAAAGATTACGCATATAGACTTACCATTAGCGTTCGGCTTTTACCGCGTGACTAGTGTGTGCTCTTAAGAGCCCACAATAGTCACAGAAAAATTACTCAAAAAGACCCGGATGACCATGTAAAGTCTATGGGAGCGTTCTTTTCGAATATCTCGCTCAAATTTTAATATTTTTGCATGATTTTTTTGCACAAGATAGCTGAGGGCAATCCACAACCGGGCTAGTTTTTACTTTTTCGATTTTTGTTTCAGATTTTCTTTAAAAAATTACTTTAACTTTCGAAACCGGTTTAAACCGGTTCTGAAACTGAAACTATCGTAATATAAAAAATATATAACCAAAATCGAAAAAGTAAAAACTAGCCCGGTTGTGGATCATCCTGAACTATTTTATGCAAAAAAAATCATGTCAAAATATTAAAATTTGAACGAGATATTAGAAAAGAACGCTCTCATAGACTTTACATGGTCATCCGGGTCTTTTTCTGTACTTTTCCTGTGACTATTGTGGGCTCTTAAGAACCCACACTAGTCACACGCCTAGTCAAATCAAGATGGCCGACTCTCTTTTTCAGTTCATTCAAAGGATGGGCTAAAATTGAAATGATTGACATGTAATCATCCAATTAGGAAATAGAATTTTCTTAACCAATCATCTGTGACGATTTTTCTCCTTAAAGGCGTGTTTTCTAGACGGTTTCTTCTCTAAAGGATTTTTTCAACAGTCTTCCCATTACTTTGACTACATTCGATGATTTCAAGTTTATAAAAGTTGTAAAAGAATTTCAATCTGTTTAGCTTTAACGTCCCAAAATAAAACGGTTTGACTTTCAGAAAATAAATGAGTTATAAATTTAGATAGATTGCTGTAAAATAAAAATTATTTTTTTTATTTAACGCAATTACAAAAATAAATATATAAATGAAATAAAAATAAATAAATATTGAATGAGGGGGGGGGGACATCAGGTACAAGTACTTTAAATAACTTTTTGGGGGGGAGGGGGGGGATTCTTTTTAGAATACGAAACTTATCAAGAGACTTATGTAAGATAAATAGCACTGAAGGTTAAAAATAAGATCTTTATAAAATTATGAATAAAATATTTAGACAAATTTAAATATTTTAAACATTTGTATATTTTTGCGTAAAAAGAAACAGCAAGGGAGAACGGGAAATAGAATTTTTGAGGAAAGGAAGTATAGCTGTTAATCGCAGCCTAGTCGTCGTTTATAGACATAACACACAATTTCCTATTGTTAGTAGTAACAAATGTGACAGAAAAAGTTTCGCAAATTTAAAAAAAAATGTGTGACGTTAGGTCAGTAGGGCAAATATTTTGTCAAAATTTCAGGTGGAAGGATATTTAGATTTTTGATGATTTTTACAAGCATTACATAAATACCGCAAGGAGCTCTAACAAATTTTGAGTCCTGTGAAGGAGGATGCAGGGAGTTTATTAGATGACTTGTCTTATTTTCACGACTAAATATTAAAAAATAGTATTAAAAATTAATAAACAGGAAGACGAATTTTTGTATGCTTTGCAAGTAAATATATAAATAAAACGTCAATTTTGGTGGGTGAAGAGTAAAATTATATGATTGATTATTTATCATTACAATAAAAATTTTAGAAAAATCGAAGACTTTTAAGGTTTAAAATTTGAAAGCTGAGGGAAAATAAGAAATAAGCACATTATTTGTTTATTGATTTATTTTCGTGTGTGTGTGGAGGGGGAGATGTTTATCATATGACTTATTATTTATTTGCCTTTCAAATTATTTATAAATCGGTTTAAAAAATAATAAAAATAGAAATATTTAAAGAACTAAATTTTCTGAACTTAATAAAAGGAAGGGAGTGATAAATCACAATTTCATTCGGGAGGGGAGAGGAATTTTTGTTATTGATTTTTTATTGTTACAATAAAGTGACTTATATGCTACAAATATGGGTATTATGAGATAGGCTACAAAACGACGAAGTGATATTTTCGAAAAGTGCAATTTAAAAGATTGTGACAGGTTAAAAATGCGAAGCGAAATTTTGTTATAAAGGGAGGCTAAGAGCTTATCTGGAGAGTCCTCAAGGGGGGGGGGGGGCGATTTTAGAAATTTGGAAACTCCAGTCTGATGCATGGGTCGGACTCAGTTTTTTAATGCGGTCGTGTTACGTCTACATTTTTTGCTGTGGGACGGGTTTGGGTCCGGTTGGCTTCCATTTTTTGTTCCTTGCCGAGTTAATTTCTACTTGGGTCGGGTTGACTTGTACTCTTTGCTGCTGTTAGAGTTAATTTCCGATTTTTTGCAATTTGGTCGGGTTTGGGTATTGGAAGACTGCTAGATTTTCTGGTTGGTTGGGTTAACTTTTACTTTTTAACTGTGCTTAGAGCATTTGGGGCAGTTTAGGATTTGGTTTTAATTTTGCGAGAAGGTTTCGGGTTGACCCGAATCGATTGGGGTGAGTCCTTTGATAAAATTTTCGTTCTTTTTCGCAATTTTTGAACGAAATGTGCGTGTGTTTCACGATCCTTTGAAGAAATTCGTGTTTTCTCCGCTATCATTTCACAAAATGTGATGTCCGTTTCGCTTCTATTTTTTGCTGCTGGTCGGAATCAATTTTTACTTTTTGTTGTGGGTCGCGTTTGGATCCGGTTAACTTCTACTGTTTTCTGCGGATCAAGTTAATTTCTGATTTTTTGCGTCGGGTCGGGTCTGGTTCCGGTTAACAACTCTATTTTGCAAATGGTCGGCTTGACTTTTACTCTTTAGCTGCGCTTAGCTCATCGGGGCAAATTGTCTGAACATTTTGGATTTAAGTCAGTTACAGATTCGGTTTTAACTCTTGCGGATTGAGCCCAGTAAATGATTGACTTCTGTTTTGATCGCGATCCTTTGAAAAAATTTGCGTTTTTCCGTGATCGTTTAACGAAATTCGCTTTTATGCGTGAACGGGATACTTTGAAGAAATTCACGTTATCACCGTGATCCCTTTGCAAAACTTGAGGGTTTTTTTGCGACCATTTGATAAAATGCGTGTTCCTTTTGCAACCTTTAACGAAATTCGCATTTCTTTAATGAGGTTTGCCCTTATTTGCGGCTATATGATGAATTTCGCGTTTGCTCTATTTTATAATTTATACGATTAACAAATAAAATTGTTTTCAATCCAATTTAGGCTCGTGGGAAAAAAAAAATTTGAGAAGTGTACGGGTCGCTTTCAAGCCAGTAATGTTTATCATACTATCTAAATGAGAGTTGTACGGAAAGTTTATCTCCACGGGTTGAGGTCGGGACAATAATGTTTATCATACTCCCTAGATAAGAGACGGACCGAATATTTAGCTATTATCCCGGGATGAGCCACGACCTGGAAATTTTGTTCAATGCAAACTTCTAAGAAAAATGATATCCAGACCAGGCTCGGTCTGGAAGAAAAAGAAGCCTGTCACCACCCGAATCTCCAAAAAAAAGGAAGATCAGGACAGGAACCGATTCAAAATGAGAGAAAACCTTACCCAGTCCAAGTCTCGTGGACTTTAACTGGCGCGACCTGTGCCAGGCCGTGACGGGCTCGAACTTCGCCCCAAGTTATTTCTAGTGAGAATGCATAATGTCACTTTGTAAACCCTTTATTAGCCCAAGGGGAGGGGACTTCACGCTTTTCCCTCACCCCTTAGAACCGCCACAGCATTCGGGCTGTGTCGATCCCAGATCGATCGTTTAGACTTTATACCAGATGCAGCTTAGGCTTAAATTTTTTTTCCCGTGTATACCTCTAGTGGGAATGAAGTCCACGCCAGACCCGACCTGGAAAAAACAGTGTAGGCTCGATCCAGCTCTGCAGCAAAAAATAAGCCCCGTCCCGACCTGGTTTTGAAAGTGCGAAAACCTGACCTTCTCCCAGTATAAATTAATGTTGGCGCCACCCGACCGGGGTCGCACCAGTCTAGAGTTTAGGACACAACAATTTTTCTGTGCGGGCATCTAATGTCGTTCTGCAGATCATTTATTGAGACGTTAGGCCCTGCTCGATATTCCTGGAAAAAATATGGCCGAGCTCGGCCCGAAAACATTAGTGACTAGACCCGGCCCGAATCACAAGTAAGACCTAGCTCGAACCAGCCCGAATGCCGTTAATGGAAATCGGCGCGTACCCGGCCCGCGGGACCTGCTCGGGCTTCACACCGAGGCCTGCCTCGTTCAGATCTCTAAAGTGAGTACAAAGGAGGCAGGTAAAAAAAATATAGAACATTCTGCCTATCTGATTAGCCGTTTTAGATAAGAACCAGAAATTCAGGATACCAAACTTCTTAAAAATATAATTAAATAGTTATTATAGCGGCTTTAGAAATTCCTTCCCTAAGAAGGTAATAAATGTGTGTGTGTAGGGGTGAAGGGTGAAAATTTTAGCACATTTTGCCATATCAACAGCACTTTTAGGTATAAACAGGAAAATCAGAATAATAAAGCAACTAAAAATATATTTCAATTTAATATTTCAGTGATTTTATTCCTTTTGTGTCTATTAAGTCATCAACATGGACTTTGAACTGGATAAAGTATGATTATACGAATAAGGCAGCAATTATGGTTATATGATTAGATATTTAAGAAAATTAAATTTATTTCACATTTGCTAGATATATTTCGTTGGATTTGCGATTCTTTAGAAAAACCGACCCATCGTAACGGGTGAGGGCTACTAGTTGGCTTTTACGGCCTTTAAAAAGAATAGTAAACGTAACGCTCCATTAATTACTTATGCAATTTTATTATACCAAATTAAATTTCTGAAGATTGACATAAATATACACAGTCTATTATTTTGACAAAAATATTCCTCTTGGATATGGACTGGAAAGAAATTTCTTGAATCTGTGAAACAGTACGCCAAGGTTTCATTTGTGAAAATACTCTTCAATCATTTTTCAGTAGTAATTTATTGAAATTTAATAAACAGATTATAGGAAAAATAAGTCAGCATTTGGAAATAACCCATATAAGCCCTTTACAATCGATGGAAAAACTTCTACAAATTTTTCGCATTGTAGCACCGTAATGAAAAAGATTCTTTGTCATCCAACCAACCTACCAAGATTCGATATTTAAAGGTAGCGCGGTCAGTTTCAAGAAAATAGGTTGACGTACGAGTGGAGACGAGATTAGAATCAATCGTAGAGTATTGGCCGTTATTGCTAAATTTTTTACCAAAATCTTTCGTAATTTTGGTCTTTCTAATTATGGTAAAACTATAAAAAACATATTACTAGAAGTTTAATATCTGAGCTATTATTGTGCATTTGTTTTCCTTCTGAGTTTTGCTAATATGGATTTCATTTGGCTGTAAAAGACACACACCTCGATCATTTTCAGAATGATTGAAAAATGACAAACAAACTCCTCCAATTAGCAAATGGAATATTCTTGTAGCGTGATTTTATAAAAAGAAACTGCAATAAAATAAATAAACAAACATGTGCAAAAATTTTTTGGGTGTGTTTCATATTTAAAGTTAGTAACTATTATTACATAACATACATTTTGTCAAAATATTAAAATATTAATTTAGTAAAAATACAATTGTTCAGAACGGAGCAAAAAATGGCTCACATAAGTGATGGGACACTTACTTTTCCATCAAGTATTTATCCAAAAATTTTACTTTTTAAAAGGTTTTAATATTTTGTTGGATTTCCTTTTACTTTTAAAACATGATTTAATCTTTTTGGCATGGATTCGACTAATTTTTTTGTGAATTCTGGAGTGATTTTACCCCATTCTTCTTGAAGCACAGATTTTAGTTGTTGTTTTTGAAGAAATGGTGTGTTTGCGAATTCTTGATTCCAATTCTTGCCAAATATTCTCTATGGGATTTAAGTCTGGAGATTGTGGTGGTGTTTTTATTATTTCAGGACAGTTATATAGCAGCCAGAGTCTAACGTTCAGAGCAGTGTGCTTGGGGTCATTGTCCTGGTAGAATTTAAAATCGTTATGAAGGTTCAATTTTCGTGCTAAAGATTTCAAATTTTGTTTTAAAATAGCAATATACTTGTACTGATCCATTATACTGTTAATAAAAACAAGATTACCAACTCCAGCGGACGACATACACCCCCATACCATAACTCCTCCTCCACCATGTTTTAATGTTGGTACGAAGTTCTGTTTGCGAAATTCTTCCCTGGGTTTTCTCCACACCAAGATTCTACCGTCAGAACCAAATATATTAAATTTACTCTCATCAACAAATATAACTTTATTCCAGTAATCAGAATTCTTATTTATGTTGGATTTTGCGAAAGCGAGTCTGAGTTTTCTATTTTTTTCACTTACGAAGAATTTTTTCCTTGCTACTCTACCGTGATAGCCAGCAGATCGAATTACCCTTCTAATAGTCTAAGGATTAACAATTATTCCATATAATGCTTGTAAATCAGCAGCAACTTTTGAAGAACTATTTCTTGGATTTTTTTTTAATATTTCGAACGATAATTCGCTTTATTCCATTGGTTAGCTTTGATGGTCGGCCAGGTCTTTCAATATCGTTTAATGATATTGAAAACTGTTGAACGACTCAAGTTAACTGTTTCAGCAGTTTTTCTAATAGATTTTCCACGTTCAATATGCAAATTAATAACTAATTTTCGAATTTCAGGCGAAGTTTATTTTCGTTTAGCATTCATGGCTACACAGAGCTAAAAAACACAAAAATTCCAAAACAAACTGGAGAGAAATACTGCAGATAATTTTATAAATTATTGCCAATTGCTTTTAAGTAAAAATAAAACCCCAAAAAATATTTTTATTGCTTATTTCAGACGATTTTTGTTGCATATATAATGGTGTCCCATCACTTATGTGAGCTATTTTTTGCTCCGTTTTAAACATTTGTATTTTTATTAAATTAATATTTTAATATTTTGACAAAATGTATGTTATGTAATAATCTTTACTAAATTTAAGTATGAAACACAACCACAAAAAATGTGTACGTGTTTTTTTTTAATTTATTTGATTAGTTTCCTTTTGTAAAGCACAATTGTCCCATCACTTATGTGAGACACTGTATATTAAAATAACTGTATTTTGGAAGATTCTTTGCAGAACTCGAGATTTATCAAGAGAATTACATAAGCTAAATGATATTAAAGTATAAGATAGGATCTTCATGAAATGAGGAAAAAAATATTTAACAAATTAAACGATTTTAAACATTGCATATTTTATACTGTAAAACAAGCAGGAGGGGGTGGGGTGTCAAACGGGAAACATAAATTTCGAAGAAAGGAGGTGTAGATCGAAACCCCAACGTATTCATTTATGGGGCTGTTCATAAATGATGCCACACATTTGTCCAATATTTTTAACACCCTCCCTCCCATTTGTCACATGTGACGCTATATTACATATACATATGCTTGTAGTTCAGAAACATAGCACTATGTTATAGATCGTATTTCAAATTTTGTTTAAAAACAATGACTTTTACGTATATAACTATAAAAATAATTATAGTACAAAAGCACCCCATTTTGCATGTTTGTCGAGCAATTTCTAAATTGTTTAATTATCAAAACCCAGTAGAAGGACAATCGAGAATCGGTGTCACATTGAAATTTTTTAAATGTTAGACCTGTAAAGAACATCACCATGATTATTTGATACTACCTGGTTTAGGTAGATTTCGTGAGAAATACTATGTATACTATATCGTAAGATATAAAAGGGGGGAGGGATAAAAAGCATTTTTTTATTTATTTATTTTGAGGGCAATGCAAGAAATTTATTAGATGACTTACTTTACATGAGTAAATATGAACAAATATGGCTAAAAACATAATACAGAGATTTAAAGATTAAATTTTATGTGCTTGGTAAGGAGAATAGAAAGAAAACATCAATTTTGATGGGGTTGAGAGTAAAAATGGCATTAATGGCAAATCAATGACTTTAAAGTTTAAAATTTTCGAGTTGAGGGGGAAAAGGAAACAAGCAGATTTATTATTTATTTTCTTCGGTGTGTGTTGGGAGGGAGGGGAGAAGTTTATTAGATGACTTGTTATTTATTTGCCTTTCAAAACATTTACAAATACGTTTAAAAAAAGATTAAGATGTAAGAAAATTTCAATGAATATATTTTAGGCACTTAGTAATAGAGTGAGAGGGATAAATCCCAATTTCAGTTAGGGAGAAGGAATGTTTGTGATCGATTGTTTATTGTTACAACAAAGTGACTAAATTTTGTAAATATGGATAAAATGAGATAGACAGCAAAACAGCGAAGTGATAACTTCTGGAAGGGGTAATATTGAAGGCTGCGATGAGAGCAAAAGAAGGGAACGAAATTTTGATAATAAGGGAAGGCAAGGTTTATATAGAGTATTTTTTCTAAATCAAATTTCAGAGAATTCAGATTTTCACCTTCAGTTAATAAATAATTAAAGACTTAGATATTTTTAAGGACTTTTTTCAAATTCCGCATAAAACTAAGTTTCTTTAAGGAGCAAAAATTACTTTTCAAAAATTGAACGCTTTTTAAAAAATTCAAGAAACATAAGAAACGTGTAGGATCAATAAAAATTATTCCGCTACATTATGGTCTATGTGGATAAATCCTTTGTGGTGTTTTTAAGAGCGTCATCCTAATTTAAATGTAATGAAATTCATATATACTACTGAAGTACTCTTGAAGATAGTTATTAAAAAATATCATAGGTATAGCACTTATAGTATACGCACAGAGAATCTCCATAGTGATCTATTACATTATAGTCTAAAAATCTTTCGCGATGTATTGTTGTAATAATATTACGCATTTACAAACAATTAAATTGATACAAACTTCTGAGATGGACTAAACAATGCTTGCGGTATAATGTTTGGTGAAAAGCATTTACTCATTCAATTACAGAGTTACATAAATGATTTCGGTTGTAAAATGCTCTTCGGAGAAAAACTATTTCTCTCGTATTTAATTTATGTTCACTACTTCGAACATCAAATGCAATGAAATGCTGTTTCTCGTATACTCTCTGTTTAAAAAAAATTTCCATAAATACATTCTATTTGCATACTTAATCAAATTAAATTTTGTGAAATTGGTTGTCTGTTCCCCGCCGCCCCCGCTTTTTTATCAGTTACAAAGTCTCTTCTTCTTCACTGTTCGTTTTTTTTTTTTTTTTTTTTTTTTTTTTTTTTTTTTTTTTTTTTCAAAGGGAGATACTGCACAGTCAATCTAGCTTTATCAATGTTACAGTGTTTTACGGTTAAGTTTTCTTTCTAATTTTATTATTCATTGCAGAACAATGTAATAATTCCCACGAACCATCTGTCGACATACAGTTGGCAAAAAAATTATTTCTACACTCTAATATGTTTAATTTTTAACTAAATAAAAACAGATATTTTGTCAAAAATAGTTTTAATACAGTCTGTTTACCGTGCGTTTTAAATTACACAACAGAAAATTTCGATAAAGATGTAAAATAATTTTCTAATAGGAAAAGTTTAAAAATTTCTTGCAAAAAAGTATTTGTACATTTCTCCATCCTGATATGTACTGTGTTTTATAGTGTTTATGGTTCAAAGGACTACTTATACAGAAGCTGTTAATAATTTTTAACTTCATATTATATTTTTCTGACATTTAATCTAATTTGCTCTTGAAATAATTGAGAATAGAACCTAAAACTAGAGAGGTACCTCTAATTATATGAAATCCTGATATTGAGAGCATAATAAAAATTAAAACTCCAACAAGAATTTGTAAAAGCTATTAAATTACCATTTAAAACTATTGGATGCATAGTGAGAAATTATGAATAAATTGGATTCATCGAAATTGAATGAAAACCAGGAGTTCTCAGCAAACGTTAGTTTGGTGAGAAAGAAATGAATCAGGGAAATGAGGGAAAATGAATGAATGAGGGAAAAAGGGAGTGTTGAGTTTTGAGAGTTAGAAAAGCTTTAAAAAATCCTATGCGTTCGGTTCAAAAATTTGCTGCAACATCTTCTCGCATCAGAATAATACCTCAAACAATAAGAAATATTCTTCTCAATGCAGATTTAAAAGGAAGAACCCCAAAGAAAAATCCATTTATTAGCGAAACAAATAGGCGAAAACGCATAGTATTCACTTTCGCATACAGATGTAAATCATTGGATTTTTGGAAAACAGTAATTTTTCTGATGAGGGAAAATTCGAAATTTTCTTACCACCAAGCATTCGAAAAAATTGACGTAAAAATAAAACTGTTCTAGATCCAAAACGTATACTTCAAACTATCAACCACGATGGGGGGAATATTATGGTTTTGGGGTGTATAGCATCTAATGGAGCAGGACATTTAAAATTTATTGATAATGGAAGGACAGCTTTAACATACATTGATGTGTCGCGGCATAATTTATTAAACCGTGCTAAGAAATTAGCTTTTCACTTTCTGCAGGATAACGACCAAAGCATACTGCTGTGATCATCAGCACATGGTTACTACAATACACGAAGACGATTGGTAACTCCTCTAAAATCTCTAGACTTGAATCCAATAGAAATTTTGTGGGTGCTATTGGATGCAAAAATCCGAAAAAAATATGTATCTGTAAAAAACAGTTTTTAAGAAGTTCTTATTGTGTCCTGGAATAACATTAACTAGACCGCTACAAAAAAGTTGGTGGAATCAATGTCACACTATCTAGAATTAGTCATAAACGCTAAATAAATTCACACAAAATATTAATTTGTATCATTTTACTAAATTTTCATGAATTATATTACTTTAATATAGTGTACAAATACTTTTTTCCATTATATTTTTGTATATTTGTTTATTATAATGTAAAAAATCGATTCGTTTAATTTTGGTTTTGCTTCTATAACATTATAATGCATTAAATTAATGTATTACAGTATTTTTTGCTTAAATCTTTTGTTTAATTTCATTATAGTTTAAAAAAATGAAGTATACAAATACTTTTTTTGCCAACTGTATAAAAAGCTAAAGTGTGATTCAATACGATGAATACCAGAAGTGATGGTGCGATCGCCCCCCCCCCCTATTTTAAGCCTAATGAAGGTCTGCAAAATGGTATTAGATGTCCACAGGATAAATGAATCGTATTTAAGATTGAGAAAATGCGACCTGACCGAACTCGACCAAGCAGTCGCAGTCCGGATCGGGCCGCGCCAGTTTTAATTCATGAGGCAAGGTTTGGCTCAGGTCTACAAGGACCGGACCAGGCTGGCAAAATATTTCCGAATTTTAAATTAGACCAGCAAAAAAAAAAAAAAAAAAAAAAAAAAAAAAAAAAAAAAATCAGAGGGCCATACGGGCCGGGTCGATAAAAAAAAAAAAACGGGCCTGCCGTGCTTATTATAAAGATTTCGGCAAAAACGCTAAAATGTGAACTATTTTCAATGAATATGGGTTTAACGAGCTTAGGTATAAATCTGTCACGACTCGATACTAGTTTGACAACACATCAATACAGAAATGTAACTTTTATAGCGTAGAGATCGGCATCGGACAGTTACTTTTTTTTATAGGGGTTTAATAATTTTTTGGCAAACTGGAGCCGGGCCAAGGTCAGGCTTGCACTGCTTTTCTACATATAAGCGAGATGGGTCATAACTAGACTTAATTGTTCATGAAACGTGTTTGGCAGATAAGATGATTTGTAAAAAGTATTAGAAGGGATAAACAATTTCTGTTAACGTACCCTTTGGAAATATACTGCTTGGTGTTGCTTAAATTCATTACTCAACAACATGAAAGTTTGACACATTTTCTGACTAATTTTAACTCTAAAGGTACAAAATTGACAAGCCTGACTTTGAAGACATTTGGAATCGAATAGTACATTTTATTTTTGTTAATTAAGATATTTGTATATACTTGTTGAGATATAAGAGATTCGTGTTACGTGATTTCAGATTTTTCTCCTTCTCAATGTTTTGCTTTCGGAAATTCTTTTCAAAACGCTAATTTTCACAGTATTTTCTTAAATTGCTTGCATCAAAAAAAAAAAAAAACAACGCCATTCCATTACATTGTTTCTGAATAAAAACACCTGTTGATCTCATGCGTTTCCGAAAAGAAATAAATATAGGAATGCATAAGAAAATAGCTCCTTTAGATTTGAGAAAATTTTTGATAAAATGATATAGAAGTATTTTCATAAATCTAGTTTTTATTACACAGCTTCAAAAAATATGATAATTTTAACTTTTTTTTTTATTTTATTCTAAACCATATTAATATTTGAGTGCATCTTTATTTGAATATTGAAAGTCTAAGTATCTAAGTAATCATTAATGTTTTTATAAGTGTATTTTCTGTAAAATCACCCCATAATTATATAAGCAATAATCTTTAAAAAAATCTTAATTGTATGATAAAAATCTGAATTTTTTCGAAATAATAGAAATTATGTCGGGCCTGATCGGACCGGGCTCGGACCGACTTTTGAATTTTATAACGGGGCGGACCAAAATAACATTCATTCGATCCGGGCCGAGAGAGACTGGAAATTTCAGCCCGTCCAGACCTCTAGTCAAGTCTTCAACCTTTAGGAAACCGTTCCGAGTTCGGATCTTACTTTTTTACGCAAATCTTGACAAGACTTTTTTCCCCTTCCATATCGGGGCTGACGTGGATTTTGTTCTTCTAGAGGTCTGCCCGGATTAAAATTTTCATGCCCAGGTTCCAAAAGCAATTCATTTTTAATCCAACCCAAGCGCGCTAAAATAAAAAAAAAATCTGCCCTAATACCGAATAACCTGATACAAAACAGACCAACAAATCCAAATTAAAACAAAATCAATCTATATTCAAAGGTAATTGGCCGTAAAATCGATCGATATTTAAAGGTAATTTAAAGGTAATCCCAGTTTATACCGGATCCAAATGTGTCAAAACCCAAAAGAAAAAAAATGTCCCGAATCCGGAACGTTTAAAGTCAACCCGACCCATAATGTATCAATCCGAACCCAAAAATTACATATTATGTCAAATCGAGCCTTTGCCCGAACACGACACAAACATTTTTGTCGTTCTGAAACTGAAATGGAAAAAAATCCCTTTCGGCATGGCCTATAGGCGGAGGTAGATTTCGAAAAGTTTTCATCTCAAAAGGAAAAAAAAATATATTAGAGATAAACCCAGTTTAACTACTTTATTCAGTCGCTTTTAAAAAATTTTTAATTTCATTTTTCTGTAAGAATAGGTTTTATCAAAATCATCTTCAACGAAATTCTACTCAAATGCCCATTTTGGCAACATATTTTGAATTACGTATATTCTTACTTTATTTAAAAAAATTGACCAATATGCTCATTATATAGTTCCTAAATAACAAAAAAACTGGTAATTAAATTCGTTTGACAGCAAAATTGAATTTAAAAATGAGTCATAAAATAACCGATTTATTATTTTAATACATCCACAATTCTTTAATCAAGATCGCTTTGAGAAATTTTGTGCGAAGTGCCCACTTTGACAGATTTTTTAAAATATATATTTAGCCTTTATCAAAAATCTGACCAATACGGCACATTACAGTTCCTAAATAACAAATAACTGTCAATTGAATGCGTTTGAGAGGAAAATTGAATTTAAAAATGAGTCATAAAATAAACAATTTGTTATTTGAATACAGCCTCAATTCTTTTATCATGATCGCTTTGGAAAATTTTTTTGCGAAGTGCTTAGTTTGACAGCTTTTAAAAAATATATATTCACCCTTTATCAAAAAATCGACGAATACGCACATTATATAGTTCCTAAGTAACAAAAAACTGTTATTTGAATGCGTTTCAGAGTAAAATTGGATTTAAAAATGAGTCATAAAATAACCAATTTGTTATTTGAATACCCACAGTTCATTAATCATGATCGCTTTGGGACATTTTGTGCAAAGTGCCTATTTTGGCAGCTTTTTTTGAAATGTAGTCTGCTTTTATCAAAAAACTGGCCACTCCGTCACATTATATAGTTCCTAAATAAGAGAACCTGTAAACTGGATGCGTTTGAGAACAAAAAAAGATTTTAAAATGACTCGGTAAAAACGCAATTTCTTAAATTTCCTCAAATTTCAATCACGATAACTTAGTGAAATTCTGTTCAAAATACCCTTTTTGGCAGCCTTTTTAAAAATATATTCTGCCTTTATCAAAAAACTGGCCAATCCGTCACATTACATAGTTCCTAAATAAGAGGACCTGTAAATTGGAAGGGTTTGAGAACAAAAATGAATTTAAAAATGACTCAGAAAAAACGCAATTTGTTATACTTCCTCAATTTTTCATTGACAACTTCGGGAAATTCTGTTCAAAATACCCTTTTTGGCAGCCTTTTTAAAAATATATTGTGCCTTTATCAAAACACTGGCCAATATGTCGCATTATATAGTTCCTAAATAAGAGGATCTGTCATTTGAATGCGTTTAAAATCAAAAATGAATTTTAAAATGAGTCAGAATATAAGCAGTTTGGATTTGAAGTTTTTTTCTCCAACTCCCTTTTTTTTTTTTTTTTTTTTTTTTTTTTTTTTTTTTTTTTTTTGCTATAAGAATTGGTTCTATGAAAAACTTGTTAATATAAAAGTTATAGATGTTATTGTGAAGATGTAAAATAAATTTAATTAGATTTGATAACTTAAGAATTGAGTAAGTTATGGATTTTTTTCTTTTTCCTCCCCCCTTTTTCTTTTAGTTTTTAATTTTTTTCATCCGTAAAAATTGGTCCTATCAAAAACTTGTAAATACAAAAGTTTTAGATAATATTGAGTACATTTATATAAAATTTAGTTGGATTTGATATCTTGAGAATTGACGAAGTTATGAATTTTTTTCTCCCAAAAACCATGTTTTTTTCTCCCCTTGAGCCCATTTTTAACTTTATCAAAAATCTGTCATGCATAAACTTTTTGCCCATTTCTTAGAAGTAATATAAACCTTAAACTGATTCGATATCTATTTTAATTAAGAAGTTATCGCGTTTTTGGGGTTTTCACAAAAACCCTCCCTATTTCCATCCCCTTGGTCCGATTTTGCCCATTAACGAACTCGACCGAGATTTTAAGCTCCTTGATTTTATGTAAAAGTTTGAAAAAGATCTGAGCATAATTATGAAAGTTATCGTGTCTAGAAGAAAGTGATATTCACCGATAGATAGATAGATAGATAGATAGATAAACTTTTTTACTGATGGTAGTTTTGGGGTCTAGGAGTCATGATTCGTGTAGATCCGTAAAAATTTTTCAGAAATTCCAACATGGGAGAGAATGCAATAGGTAGTATTTCATACGAAATCTACTTAAAAATGAATTTATGTATTTCAATCCAATTATAAAATGTATTTTACAACTTTAACATGAATGTCATAATTTATATAGAAAAAAAATCTCGTATATACACTTTAGTGAAAACCTATTCGTAAGTGAGCCTGCTCAAACACGGTCTGCAGCAAAAATATATAAATCTACCCGGCCTACTGAAAACAAGTGGAAATAGCCCGACTCGCAATTTAAAAGAAAAACAAATACCCTTACCGAACTTTTTAATTAACCCAGATCCCCACCTTGTTCTTGGCGCAGCATATCTCTAAAAGGTCTTTGCGCCGTAAAACCCCATTCAACCGACCAACCAATGAACCCGAATCCAACTCTCCAAATCCAAGAAGTTAAACCTTATCCCGGAACGGAACAGAACCGAATCTGAAAAAATGTAATTGAATTACATTTCTTTTAATTCGGTTCTTTGAGTGAACTGACCCAAACTCGACCCACAGCAAAAAGGTCAAGGCGATTCGAACACGACTCACTGCAAAATTTAGAAAGAATCCCCCACCCCTTCCTGCAATTCAAATCATTACCTCCCGCCCGAACCTCCAAATTTTTAAATCGCTTCCCCTTGAGGATTCTCTTCTTCCACCCTTGAATCAGAAAAGAGCGTTCTTCTAAGAAGTGCACTTAAAACAACTTCATTTTTCAAATATTCGACTAAAATAATTTATTTGACCCCTCAGCGTATGGTATTGTCCTTCTTCCGATCCGGACCCGAAAATTCCATTGGAAATCAAACCAAAACACGACCAAATAATTTTCATTGTTTTAGAACCGAAATGAAAGAAAAAAAAAATCCAAATTTAAATGAAAGTATAAAATGTCGACAGTTAAATTTCTAATATCAATTTTATCCTTTATATAGAAAATAAATATCTAATATACACTCGTTAATATTAAAATAACTGTAGATCCTCTAAATAACGGAAACAGCCAAATAGAGATGTCTAAATTGTTGAAAAGTGTTCGTTAAATAGAGGTATCTTCTATTCGAGACAATCCATATGGAGATTTTAATGTAGATGTTAACACTTACGAATAGCAATTTTCAACGTAAAATCTTAATTATTCATAATTATTTTTTTTTCGAAGTGTCTGTTATGGCGTTTATATAGTTTCATTTTATAGTGTTTTCGATATTTTCTTTTATAATACTTTTTTAAAATATTTTCCTGCATAACGAAGAAAATATTTAGACCTTTCATTTGAAATATCGGGTCGAACTGAATCCTTCTTGCGAGATTGTAAATCCAGTATGAAAACTTTCCGAATTCAAAATAATGTAAATTAATTAGACCCGAAAACAAAACAAAAGCAAAAAAAATGCAGAGAAAAGCAGATAAAATGTAGAATTCCCTCCGTCCGCAAGAAAAATGTAAAAATCAACTCGGCCAGTAGTAAAAAATTAAGAAGTCAACTTGACCGAAACCAAACCAGCGTCAATAAAATAGTACTCACCCCCCCCCCCCCACAAAAAAATAGAAATTAACCAGACCCAATTCCAACCAGCAGCAATAAAGAAAGAGAACCGGACCCCAACCCGACCCGCAGCGGCAAAGTAGAATTGAACCTGACTGAAACACGACTCGCAGCAAAAAAATTAGGATTTAACCAGAACAACGACAAAAAATGAAAGTAAAGCGGACCGAAACCCGACCCGCAACAAAAATTTACCCCCACCCTACCCATGATGAAAAAAATGATGATGTGTTCCCGACACGAGCTGCAGGTGCGATTGGAATCTCTGAATTTCTGAAAAGTCCCCCCCCCTCTTTTTGAGGAGTCTCCAGATCTGCTGTTGTACCAGTGCAAACATACTGCTAAAACAGCAAAATCGTCTAAAAATTTTACAATGTTGTATTGAATTGTCACCCATTAAATATATACGAACTCGTAAAGCTTGTATATATCTCGACAAATCTTGTCCACGATACTTTATATGATGTTTTGGAATATGCAAAAGCCTTCTGCTTGATAGATGCTGCATTAGTTGATCGTCGAAAAAAAAAACTCTTAAGAAGAAACAATTCTGAAAAGTATTAGATAATAAAATTTGCTGAATAGCAGACTTTAAAAAAAGACTATATTTTGCCTTACAGTTTCATTATTTTTACTTTTATATTGTAACTAGCGGCCCGCCCTCGCTTTTCTACAGGCAGAGCAAGCCGCCCAGTCCCCGCCACTACTGATACCGCAAATTGTTACTACCACTTCATTTCATTAAATCCAACTACTAAAAACATTACCCTCCTTTTAAGTAGTCAGATAAAAAGTAGCCTATATGATAATCTAAGGTATCAGATACCTCCATACAAAAATTTCATAAAAATCGATGTATCCGGTCGTGAGTTATAAATGGTGTAACCAACACGATTTTGTTTTATGTATATAGATTATAGCAGCCCGTTCCAACTTCTCACGGGTATTAAAGAAAAATTTCAAGTTATAAATTTTTACGCACACACTCATAACCTAATAATTTAAATGCCGTCTCTGATATTGACTCCCCTCCCGTGCCCCAGTGACGCCTACATCACATATTATATTGCAGCCTATCCGAGCGGGGTGAACGACAACCACGCGAATTTTTTCTAATACTTACATTTTTAAATTCGTGATATCTTTCGAATGGAAAGTCCAAATCGAATAATTAAAAAAGTCATATAAAGGTATTAAATCAGTCTTGATTATGAAGTAATTTATTTTGATAAGGATTAATATCAAGGTAAAAATAAAAAGCTTTTACAGAGATGGCATTTTAATTTTTTTTTAAATAAAAAAACACTTATTGTGACGTAACTATAACAGTTAGACATATGCTGTTGCGACATTTTTTGTAGATAATTACATGTTAGCAAAGTCGTAGTACATTATTTTGTTCTATAATCAATAGTATTCGCAGCGGACGCGATGTAAGGATTTTTTAAGGTCATTTTTCTACACCTTGGGTTACATTATTGGCATTTTAGTAAGAATCCCTACATTTTTTTGAAAATATAAATATAGCCTATCTTCACCGGAAATAGTGCAGCTTTCCAACGGTGAAAGAATTTTACAAATCCATCAAGTAGTTTCGGAGCCAATTCAATTCAAACAAACAAACAAACAATCAAATAGTTCCTCTTTATAATTTTATATTAAATTAAATAAGTAATATTTATCCCTAGACTTAGTGAAAAGTCCGCATTTGAAATGGTAGAAAACGTTACAATTTTAAATATCTAACCGCTCCCCGTAAAAAAAAAAAAAAAAAAAAAAAAAAAAAAAAAAAAAATCCTCCTACCTTATATTTGACGAATATACCTCTTAAAATATTTACTATCTGTTATAACTTTTTTGAAATTTCCAAAACAAGCGTTTTGTGATTTGTTTTTTAATTTTAATTAATTCGCGTGTCAGCATTTATTTTCCTTTTTTAATAATTGCTAAATAGTTTTAAAAATTAAAACCCACGCTTTTATATCAGGTCGGACTAAAAAGTTTAATTTTTTTTTTTTTTTTGGGGGGGGGGGGGTTGCATAGTTACGATTTTCATATGTGTTTCAGTTATTGTCATGTGTCTAGGGTGTCAGGTAATTTTTAATTTCTCAATTTGCTTTTGATTCGTTCATCCAGCGTTTTAATTTTATCCTTTTAAGCGGTGACCATAGCCTATGTTCACCGGAAATAGTGTAGCTTTTCAAAGGTGAAAGAATTTTTCAAATACGTCAACTAGTTTTAGAGCCTATTCAATTCAAACAAACAATCAAATATTTCCTCTTTATAATATTAGTATAGATAAATAATGATAAATTTTTGCAAATCCTTGTCTTTGCGAATATACCCTTATGTTATATTAAAATAAAATGTATCACGCAGGATAAATTTCCAATTTTTAACGAATGTTAAAAGTGCATCTTTTTCCTAAAAAGTAATATATATTAAAAATATCTCTTTAAAGTTTCCAACAAGTTGATCAATAATTTTAAAGTTTTAAATCTTTAAAACTTTCTGACTAATTTCTACTTATTTTTGATAAAAACTGTTTTCAAACTCAAAATGCTAATTTGTCAGATATTTTATACATGTATAACAGTAGGACATACATAAAAAAAACAAGTACTAGTATTTTTTCATTATGTAATTTTATTAATTGTTAACTATTTTAACTGTAAAAATACGTAGAAAAGAACGCTTCTTTTTTTTTTTACTATTTTACTTAATAATACTAAACTAAAATCGGGTGCCAATAGTTTCGTATAGTACCGAAAACAAGCCCAGGGGCATATGAAAAGAAAATTGCGCATGGGGCAAAATTTCAAGTTAGTGTCCTCTCCCCCAACTTTTCCTTGTAATGGCCAAAAAATGGCATTGATAGTATAAATGTGGCGCCCCCTCCCCCTCTTTCGGAAGGCGCTGAATAAGTCCCCTCCACATGTACCCTCGCAGCGCCGTGCGAAAAGAAGGGGGAGGCAAAAGGGGCGGTTGTCCCGGCTGCGTAAATTTAGGGGGTGCCAAATTTATACTACCAACGTCCTTTTTAGTCTGTCACAAGAAAAAGTTTAGGGAATGGGACGCCAAACTGAAACTTTGCCCCGAGCACAGTTTTCTCTTCGCACACCACTGCCCCCACCCCCTTTCATATATTTTGCAGGCTGAATAAGGAAATTTAAAAATTCCAAATATAGCCCCTTGTCCTTTAAAGATACCTATCTATTTCTTAAAAGTTCCAATTATAAGCAGCCTTTAAAATTATCAAAATTTCCTTTCTGCTAAAGGGAAACTTTCTGTAATTTGTATCAAATCTACCTTTTTTTTTGTATGAACTTGAAAAAAATATATATATACAAACGAAATGCATAATTTTCTTCTTTGGAAGTTAGCTAAAACTTAAAAATAGCATTAATTCATAAAAATAAAGAATTTGAAATCGTCATTTTTTTCCAAGAATAATACTGTTAAAATTTACCAATAATCGTTGAAAAAATTAAATCCAATGTTTCGAAAGGAGGGGTTTATTTCAACGCATTACTATACTCCAATCACGACAAAAAACGCAAGGAAAGGAAGTGATTTCCTTACATTTGCTAAACTGCATCGGTGTTAACCAATCAAATTTTTAAAAGGTCGGGGATTTCAGATTCTTGGCGCAGGCGGGGCGCATATAATTAAAACACATTTTTCGTACCATATTCGATCAAAATCTTTCCAAATTTTGCTCAGCCTAATTGTAGTAGAAATATGGAAAGCATATCATTGGAAAGCTTAAACCCTAATATTCCGTGAAGCGTTTTTAATTTTTTCTGAATTTTTCTGAAATGGATTTTATAAGACTAAAAAGGACACAACACCTCGAATTTCAGATATTCCAAAATTGAAAGTGTCCTCAGAATTAAACTACAACGAAAATCAGAAAAGTACAAACTAGCCCGGTAATAGAATGTCCTCAGCTATCCTGTGAAAAAAAAAATCATTTAAAAATATTAAAAATTAAGCGAGATATTCGAAAAGATTGCGCCCATAGACTTACCATTAGCGCTCGGCTTTTACCGCGTGACTAGTGTGTGCTCTTAAGAGCCCACAATAGTCACAGGAAAATTACAGAAAAAGACCCGGATGACCATGTAAAGTCTATGGGAGCGTTCTTTTCTAATATCTCGTTCAAATTTTAATATTTTGACATGATTTTTTTTGCATAAAATAGTTCAGGACGATCCACAACCGGGCTAGTTTTCACTTTTTCGATTTTGGTTATATATTTTTTATATTATGATAGTTACAGTTTCAAAACCGGTTTAAACCGGTTTTGAAAATTAAAGTAATTTTTTAAAAAAAATCTAAAACCAAAATCGAAAAAGTAAAAACTAGCCCGGTTGTGGATTGCCCTCAGCTATCTTGTGCAAAAAAATCATGCAAAAATATTAAAATTTGAGCGAGATATTCGAAAAGAACGCTCCCATAGACTTTACATGGTCATCCGGGTCTTTTTGAGCAATTTTTCTGTGACTATTGTGGGCTCTTAAGAGGACACGCTAGTCACAAGCCAAGACAATTCAAGATGGCGACTCGATTTTTCAACGGATTCGAAGGATGGGCTAAAATTACTTTGATTGACATGCAATCATCCAATTAGAAGATAGAATGCTCTTAACCAATTATCTGCGACGATTTTTCTCTTCAAAGGTGCGCAATTCTAGCCGATTTCATGTTTAAAGGATTTTTTTCAACTGATTTCCCATTACTTTGGGTAAATGCAATGATGTCGAGCTTCAAAAGAATTTCAATCTCTTTATGATTAGCGTTCCAAAATTAAAATGGTTTGATTTTCAGAAAATAAACGAATTATTAATTTAGATAGATTACTATAAAATAAAAACTATTTTATTTACTTGACGCAATCACAAAAAAATAAATAAATAAATAAATAAGTAAATAAAAAATTAATATTGAATGAGGGGGGGGGATATCAGGTATAAGTAGTTTAAATAACTATTTTTTTTGGGGGGGGGTAAGGGGGAGGGATTCTTTTTAGAATACGAAACTTATCAAGATAAATAGCACTGAAGGTTAAAGTCATAAATACTTCATAAAATTATGAGAAAAATATTTAGACAAATTTAAATATTTAAACATTGTTTTTTTTTTTTTTTTTTTTTTTTTTTTGCGGAGAGGCAAGCAAGCAAGGGAGAAAAGGAAATAGAAATTTTGAAGAAAGGAGAAATAGGTGTTAATCCCAGCCTAGTCATTTATAGACATAATACATAATTTATTATTGTTTGTAGTGACAAATGTGACAGAAAAAGTGTAGCAAATTTTAAAAACTTTGTGTGATGTTAAGTCAATAAAGAAAATATTTTGTCAATATTTCAGGTGGAAGAAAATTTAGATTCTTGATGATTATATACCGCAAGAAGCTCTAACAATTTTTAATTTTGAGCACTGACATAGCAGTAAAGTCTATAGGAGGGAGGAGGGGGGTTCTGAAAACTGTTTTTTAAATGATACAGTCAGTTAAGAATGGTTTTTGTTTTGATCCGATATATTGTACTGATTCATTTTTTTTTATGGATTTACTCAACTCAGCCGAAAACTGGGATAATTTTGGTATTTATGTTTAGTGGTTCAATTCTGAGCTAATAGAAAGGAAATAATTGCGAAAAGTTGTGAAAATTTATTTGCACATTAATGGAAAATCACAATATTTTATTTAAATATCTCTCTAAAGATATTTTACTGTAAGAAATGCACAAACACAATACGCAAAAAATGTAAACATGTGTTTTGTGTAGAATTTAATGCATATCTATCGCTTTATTTTTAATACTTTCCTACATAGTTAAAAAGATTTTGTTAATATTATAGTTAGCAGAGATTTATAATTAGCACTTAAAAAAAAATTAAACATATTTAAAGACTTAATTATTTGTGCAGAAGGAGGATTTCAGGTTTTAATTATTATTTTTATTAAAATACGGAGAGAAAAAAGAAAGAATTTAATTTTGTAAGTTGAGAAGGGGGGGGGAGTAGAGGAAAAAAACGGATTTTTTTTTTGGGGGGGGGGAGAGATAGTAGGACAGTTTTATAGATGACAGCTTATTTACCTTCTTGAATATTTATTAATAGGATGAAAAATGTAACTTAAAAGTGTTTTAAAGATTTTTAATTTTGTGTACCTCAAAAGAACGAGGGGGGGGGCGGGTATACAACTATATTTATGGGTTGTTTACGATTAATTATTTATTTTTAGAATAAAATATGTATAAACCTATGGAAAAAAAAAACTTTCAAAGATTTTAAATTTAGTGAGATATGGGTAGGGGAGAAAATAGTGCAATGCCCCCCCCCCCTTCAAAAAATGGTGGAATTTGTGTTTGTTTAAAATTTGTGAGCTGAGGAAAATAGAGAAATAAGCACATTATTTATTAATTTATTTTCGTGTGTGTGTGTAGGGGGAGATGTTTATTAGATGACTTATTATTTATTTGCCTTTCAAAATATTCATAAATCGATTTAAAAAAATAATAAAAGTGGGAATTATTTAAAGAACGAAATTTTCTGCACTTAAAGGAACAGAATGATAAATCCTAATTTCAGTCTTGGGGAGAGGGGGAGGAAATTTTGTGATTGATTGTTTATTGATATACTAAAGTGACTTATATGCTACAAATATGGGTATTGTGGAGTAGATTACAAAACGAAGTGATGTTTTTGTAAGGTGCAATTTAGAAGATTGTGACAGATTCAAAAGGCGAAGCGAAATTTTGATATAAAGGGAGGCGAAGACCAAGGGCTGATCTTGAGAGTCTTCAAGGGGGGGGGGGGAGGATTTTAGAAATTTGGATACTCCAGTGTAATGCACGGGTCGGAGCTCATTTTTTATGTGGATCGTGTTTTTTTTTTTACTTTTTTGCTGTGGGTCGGGTTTGGGTCCGGTTGGCTTCCATTTTTTGCTCCTGTCTGGGTTAATTCCTACTTGGGTCGAGATTGGGTCGGGTTGATTTCGACTCTTTGCTGCTGTTTAAATTAATTTCTGATTTTTTTTTTTTTTGGTCAGATTTGGGTTTTGTTGACTGCTACATTTTGTTTTTAATCTGGTTGACTTTTACTTTTTAGCAGTGCTTTGCGCATTTGGGACACTTTAGGATTTGGTTTTTAGCACTTTCCAACAAAGTTGAAAAGTGCCTATGCATTCGGTTTGTCTATCCGTCTGGCCGGATGGCCGTCTGTATCCGCTCTAACTCCCGTAAATATACTCGGATTGCTTTGAAATTTTTATACAATATTGATGTTTACCCTAGCACGAACGCTATTGAAAATGAAGTTTCTACCATGATTAGTTTATCTACAGGACGAATCAAAAGTTTTCCATTACATTACGGCCTACGGGGAAAAATCGTTAATATACTCGGATTGCCATGAAATTTTAGGACGTTATTGACGTTTACCCTAGCACGAACGCTATTGAAAATGAAGTTTCTACCATGATTAGTTTATCTACAGGGCGAATCAAAAGTTTTCCATTACATTACAGCGTATGGGGAAAATCGTTAATATACTCAGATTGCCATGAAATTTTAGGACGTTATTGACGTTTACCCTAGCATGAACGCTATTGAAAATGAAGTTTCTACTATGATTAGTTTATCTACAGGGCAAATCAAAAGTTTCCCATTACATTACGGCCTATGGGGAAAATCGTTAATATACTCGGATTGCCATGAAATTTTAGAACGTTACTGACGTTTACCCTAGCACGTACCCTATTGAAAATGAAGTTTCTACCAGGATTAGTTTATCTACAGGGCGAATCAAAAGTTTCCCATTACATTACGGCCTATATGGAAAAATCGTTTCAAAGGAATTTTAAAGATATTATACCCTGTCAAACATATTAAAATATGCATTCTATAAAATATAAGGTGAAAATTTAGCTATTATTCATTTACATGGCCACACAAAAGAATTCCATTAGATAATGGTAAAAGGGGGAATTGTGTGTGGCATATTTTAAATATATTAAGCTGTTTCATGTATAATAAAATTGATATATGTCACTGAAGCTTAATATAAGTTATACGCTCCTGTCTTGCACAATATGAAGTACGTAGCATTTACAGGGCCATACAAAAGATTTCAAATAGCATATTCTTTCCGAAGTACCGTATATGTGTCCAATGATGGCTGATGGAGGGATGAAATGCATTTTAATTATGATATGCGCGTTTATATTTCGCTAAAAATATGCACATTATATGGTGTGTATAAATGTTATAGTTGATATACAGGGCTACCCAAAAGAGCTCATTATTGTTTCTGAATATGAGCATAAATTATTTAAACGTGGTTCTTAAATAAGCTATGCATTTTGAGCTTCATTGAATTTACTGAGAAATGTTTGAAGAATATAGATAAAAGGATATACAGGGCCACGGCCATGCAAAGAATTCGGTACATGGACGCCTATGAATGATAATTTATGAGAATGTGATTTCAGTTGTTTTAAAAGTGTTTTAGTTTACAATAAATTTTAGCCTAATGCTGACGTGTAATAAAGGTACAATGTAAACTACAGGGCTGAACAAAAGTATTCAAGTATGTTTCCATCTGATAGTATGAAATGCTGAAAAATAAATTTCAAGCTACTGGGTATTTTCTTGCTAAACTAATTTTTCCCATTATATCAAGTGACATATGAAATACAGAGCTGTTCAAAAGTACTGGAATACATATTTGGGTATATTTGGCTATACACTATTATTTTCCTAAATAACAAAGTTTTGTTAAAGATTTCATTATGTGTTGGAAAGTGCTTCATAATCAATGCTTAACGCATGATTTTTCTTACTTGTTACTTTATCGAGAAGGATTCGGGTTGACCCGAATTTATTGGAGTGAATTCTTTGGTAAAATGTTCGTTCTTTTTTGCAATTTTTGTGCAAAATGTGCGTCTGTTTCACGATATTTTGAAGATATTCGTGTTTTCTCCGTGATCATTTTACAAAATTTGTTGTCCGGTTCGCTTCTATTTTTTGCTGCTGGTCGGGTTTATTTTTTTACTTTTTGTTGTGGGTTGCGTTTGAATCCGGTTAACTTCTACTCTTTCCTACAAACACGTGACGTTACACACAGCAAACACGTGGGTGGTTTACAATTCTCCCTCGATATACAGAGTGATATCGGCTCATACAAATTGCTCTCACCTCCGGGAAAAAAACAACAACGAGAGTAAAACAAAGAAAAAAGGAAGACAATAGAAATCAGAGGAAAAAGAAAAGAGAAAGATCATTCAGGTGGCTTGGGTTAGGAAGCCCGTGAATATTTAAAGAAGGTATCCTCCTGGGGGCGATTAGTTTTAAGAATTCATTGAATAAGTATAGGGGGAGAAAGGGTAGCTACACCCCCCCCCCCGTTTAAATTTAGAAAAAGGTTTTTATGCTGAGTTACCACATTTCGTTCGAATATCATAAATCATATAAATAATTGGTTTAAAATTTCCTTTATATAATTGTTGGAGATTTCTGAGAAGGAAAAAATGAAAAGTATTTATTTATTTATTTTGGAGGGGGATGAAGGGAATTTGTTAGATGACTTACTCTATATGACTAAAGATTAATAAATATGGCTAAACACAAAAAAAAAGAGATTTAAAGACTAAATTTTATGTACTTGGTAAGGAGAAATAGGGGGAAAACATTAATTTTTGTGGGGTTAAGAGTAAAACTATGATTGATTATTTATTACTACAGTAAAAGTTTTCGAAAAATCGATGACTTTAAAAGTTTAAAATTTGTGAGCTGAGGGGGGGGGGAACAATTTATTAATTATTTATTTTGGTGTGTATGTGGGATGGAGAAGTTTTTTAAATGACTTACTTTTATTTGCCTTTTAAAACATTAACAAATGGGCTTAAAAAATAATAAAATGTGGGAAAGTTTCAATGAATAAATTCTAGGCATTTACTAATAGGATGAGAGGGAAAAATCTCATTTTTAGTAGTGGGGAGGAGTTTTTGTGATAGATTTTTTATTGTTACAACAAAGTGGCTATATTGTGTAAACATGGATACAGTGAGATAGACAGCAAAACAGCGAAGTGGTACTTCTGGAAGGGATAATATTGATGGCTGTGATGAGAGCAAAAGGCGGGAACGAAATTTTGATACAAGAGGGGGGGGGGCAAGGGTGATATAAATTTTTCTAAATCCGAATTTCAGAGAACTCAGATTTTCACCTCCAATTAATAAATAACAAAAAACTTAAATATTTTTAAGGACTTTTTGCAAATTCTGCATAACACTAACAAAGTTTTTTAAGGAGCAAAAATTACTTTTAAAAAATTAAACACTTTTAAAAAAATTGAAGAAACATAAGAAATGTGTAGGATCACTCAAAATTATTCCGCTACATTATGGTCTATGTAGATAAATCATTTGCGGTGTTTCAAGGAGCGCCATACTAATTTAAAAGTAATGGAATTCATATACATTACTGAGGTACTCTGGAAGACAATTATAAAAAAATATGTCATGTATAGCACTTACAGTATACACACAGAGGATCTCCATAGTAATCTATTATATTCTGGTCTAAAAATAATTTCGCGATGTATTGTTGTAATAATGTTACTCTTTTACAAACAATGAAATTTATACGAACTTCTAAAATGGACTTAAGAATGCTTGCGGTATAATATTTGGAGAAAAACATTTGCCATTCAATTACAGAGTTACACAAAATAATTCGGTTGTAAAAAGCTCTTCGGAGAAAAACTGTTCCTAGCGTATTTAAATTATGTTCACTACTTTGAACATGAAATGCAATGAAATGCTGTTTCGCGTATACTCTCTGTTAAAAAGAATTTCCATAAAAACATTCCATTTATATATAATCAAATTAAACCTGTTGAAATTAGTCATCTGTTTCCCGCCGTCCTTTTTAAGGAAGATACCGCACACTCAGTCTAGCTTTATTAATGTTACAGTGTTTTACAATTAAGTTTTCTTTCAAAATTTATTATTCATTGCAGAACAATGTAATAATTCCCACGAACCATCTGTCGACATATAAAAAGATGCGATTCAATAGCAAGATTTCAATATGATGAATACCAGAAGTGATGGGGCGATCGCTCCCTCCCCCTTTGAGCCCAATGAAGGGTCTGGAAAATGATATTAGATGTCCATAGGATAAATGAATCGTGTTTAAGATTGAGAACGGTGCGACCTGATCGGACTCGACAAAGCTGTCACTGCCCGGGTTGAGCCGGCCAGTTTTAACTCATGAGACTAGGGCTTGCTTAGGTCTAGAGATCTGCATCGGCCTGTATCAGACTGGCAAAAAAATAAACAGGCCGTATGGGCCAGTCCGATAAAAAATTTAACTGGCCTGCCGGCGTGTTATAAAGATTTCGGTAAAAACGCTAAAATGAGGTCTATTTTAAATGAATATGGGTTTAACGACCATAAGTATAAATGTGCGTCACGAGTAGATACTAGTTTAACAACATCAATACATAAATGTAACGTGTACAGCGTAGAAATCAGCATCGGACAGTTGCTTTGTGTCTATACGGGTATAATAATTTTTTGACAAACTGGAGCCGGGCCAAGATCAGGTTTGCACTGTTTTTCTACATACAGTCAGGGTCAGAACTAGACTTAATTATTCGTAAGACGTATAGGGCAGACAACATTATTTGTAACAGGGATAAAAACTATTAACGTACTGTTAACGTACTTTTTGGAAATATACTCTTTGGTGTTTCTTAAATTCATTTCTGAACAACACGAAAGTTTGACACATTTTCTGACTAATTTTTAACTATAAAGGTACAAAAGTGACAAGCCTGACTATTGAAGGGATTTGGAATCGAACAGCATATTTCGTTTTTGGTAAATAAGATTTTTGTATATACTTGTTAAGGTATAAGAGATTCTTGTCACGTGGTTTCAGATTTTTCTCCTTTTGCATGTTGTCGCTTCCGGAAATTCGATTCAAAACTCTAATTTTCACAATATTTTCATAAATATCATGAAAATTAACTTTTTATATAGCGTGTTGCGCATTGTATTTGCTTGTATCAAAAAATGGACAACGCCATTCCATTACATTGTTTCTGAATACAGTAAAACCTCTAAATAACGGACATCTTGGGAGCGCGGAAATCGTCCGCTATTCGGAGGTGTCCGCTATTGGGAAAACCTCAGAGATAGAAAAATTGCTAATGAATGCTTAATGTTGCATTAATTGATTTTTATATGTCCTAAAACCTTTATTATATGATTAACTTGAATTTAAGATAATTTTTAAAGCAATAAAACTGAAATAAATCTGGGCATACCTTTATCCACTGTTTATTACTTTCTTACAAAAAAAAAAAAAAAAAAAAAAAAAAGTTACAAAAGTGTTTTTTACTTGCGATTACATGTAATTTGTTTTTTAACGTGAAATTTTAACTCTGTCAATAGTTTTAAACCTTTTGAATCATCTCTAAAAAAATGTATAAGTGTTTACTGTATTTTTCTGCTTCTTAAAAGTTTACAATCTCAAATCATCCGAGAGGGGGGGGGGGGTTGCGATTACACATAAATATAGGGGGAGAGGGGATTTTCCCCTGCTCATCGCCGCATTTATCAGTAATCACAAAATTTGTGAGATATTGTGCTGATAATTTTTTAGGTTTTTTATTTTTTTTTCCTCGTTTAAAAATAATTTTACATTCTTTTTAGCCAAAATAACTGTCCGCTATTCGGAATGTCCGTTATTCGGAGGTAAAACATACAAAACTTTAAGTTTTGGGAGTGGGGATTTGAAAACTGTCCGTTAAATGGAGGTGTCCACTATTCGGGAGTGTCCGTTATGGAGGTTTTACTGTAAAAACACCTGTTAAACTCATGTGTTTCCAAAAAGAAATGAAATCAGAAATGCATAAAAAATAGCTCCTCTAAATTTGAGAAAATCTTTGATAAAATGATAAAGAAGTATTTTCATAAATGTACTTTTTATTACACAGCTTCAAAAGTTGTGATAATTTTAACTTCCTTTTTTTTCTTTTATTCTAAACCATATTAATTTTTCAGTGCATCTTTATTTGAATGTTGAAAGTCTAAGAACTTAAGTAATCATTAATGTTCTTATTGTGTATTGTCAGTAAAATATTTCTATAAAATCATCCAATAAATATGAATGCAGTAATCTTTAAAAAATCTTAATTGTATGATAAAAATCTGATTTTGTTTCGAAATAAAGATGCAGGCGGTTTTCGGCCTGGACTGTTTTCACTGATTTCTGTACGGGCCGGGCCGGGCCTGGCCTGGCCTGGCCTGGCCTGGCCTAGAAATGTAAAAGTGTAAACGAGCGGGCCAGGCTCGGGCCGAATATTTTGTTTTATACCGGGCCGGGCCAAAATAACATTCATTCGGTCCGGGCCGGGGCGAGACTGAAAACTCCAGCCCGTCCAGACCTCTACTCAAGTCTTCACTCTTTCGGAAACCATTCCGAGTTCGGATCTTACTTTTTTTCTGCAAAACTTAACCACACTATATTTTTTCTTCCACTTCGGGCCTGGCGTGGACTGCGTTCTTTTAGAGGTCTGCCCGAACCTAAATTTCCATGCCCAGGCTCAAAAAGCAATTCAGTTTTAACCCAACCCAAGCTCGCTAAAAAAAAAAAATACATAAATAAATAAAAGAAAAAAATCTGATTCAGTACCGAATAGCCTGATACAAAACAGATCAACAAATCCAAAATGAAACAAAATCAATCTAATATTTGAAGGAAATTGGGAAAGGTATCGCATATAATTATATCAATATTTTTTTTTGTTGTTGTTTAAGTAGAAAAATGAATATATATACAATGTACTCGTCAATATTCAAACATATAGTTTTTCATATAAAATATTGTCTGATCTATTGAAAAATCCAGTCATCAACCAGTTTATACTAGATCCGAATTTGTCAAAATCCAAAAGAAGAAATGTTCCGAATCCGAAATGTTTAAAGTCAACCCGACCCATAATATATCAATCCGAACCCAAAAATTACAAATTATGTCAAATCGAGCCCTTACTCGAACACCTGAAACTGAAATGAAAGAAAATGAGTTCATGTATTTTAATAGAATTAAAAAATGTGTTTTACATCTTCAACTTGAATGTTATAATTTATAGAGAAAAAAAATCTATTATTTGCTCTTTAGTGCAAAATCTATTCCTAAGTCAGCTTGCTCAAACTTGGTCCGTAGCAAAAAAGTATAAATCTATCCGGCCTACTACAAAAAAAAAAAAAAAAAAAAAAAAAAAAAAAAAAAAAAAAACCCTAACCAAACTTTCTAATTAACTCGAATTCCCACCTTGTTCTTTGCGCAGTATATCCTGATGTAACTTTGTGCCATAAAACCCCATTCAACCAACCAATCAATCAACCTGAGTGCTACTCTCAGAAGTGAAATTTTATCCTGAACAGAACCGAATTTGAAAAAATGTAAGTCAAACTGACCCAAATCCGACCCACAGCAAAAATGTCAAGCCGATTCGAACACGACTCACTGCAAAATTTAGAAATAATCTCCACCAGCAATGAAAACATCACCTCCTGCCCGAACCTCCAAATTTTGAAATCGCTCCCCCCTGAGGATTCTCGTGTTTCCCCCTTGAATCAGAAAAGAGCTTTCCTCTAAGAATTGCACTTAAAATAACTTCATTTTTCAAATATTCGACAAAAAAATTTATTTGACCCCTGAGCGTATAGTATTGCTCTGCTTCCGATCCGAACCCGAAAATACCATTGGAAATCAAATCAAAACCCGACCAAAAAATTTTTTGTCAATTTAGAATCGAAATGAAAGAAAAACAATTCATGTTTTAATGGAATTATAAAATGTCAACATTTATATTTCTAATATCAATTTTATCTTTTATATAGAAAATAAATATCTAATATATACTCATAACGGAATCAACCAAAGAGAGATGGCTAAATTGTTGAAAAGTGTTCGTTAAATAGAGGTATCTTCTATTCGAGACATTCCGTATGGATATTTTAATGTACATGTTAACACTTGTGAATAGCAGTTTTAACATGTAAATTGAAATGTAAAATCTTAAATATTCATAATTAACTATTTGGAAATGTCTGTTATGGCGTTTATATAGTTTCATTTTATAGTATCTTCGATATTTTCTTTTATAATACTCCTTTAAACTATTTTCTTCCATAACGGAGAAAATATTTAGACTTTCATTTGAAATATGGGGTCGAATCGAATCCTTCTTGCGAGATTGAAAATTCACTATGAATCAGATCAGAACCCAAAATAGTGTAAATTAATTTCACCCCAAAACAACTACGGCAACAAAAAAGAATGCAAAGAAAAGCAGATAAAAAATAGAATTCCACTCTGTCCGCAAGAAAAACGTAAAAATCCACTCGACCAGTAGCAAAAAAGTAAAAAAGTCAACTTGACCGAAACCAAACCAGCGTCAATAAAATAGTACTCAACTCAACCCCCCCCCCCCAGGGCCGTAGCTAAGGGGGCGCTATGGGCGGCTTAGCCCCACCCCCCCTCCTAAAATATTTTGAGCCCCTCTGGAAAAGATTCCAAGGTCACTCAATGAATTTCTGTTCCGAAAATTCAAATGAAATTCTGTTCAAAAATCTAACTTGAAAACCTTTCACAATTTTGCAGGATTACTAAATTGTATCTAAAATAAGTGTGTTCAACACCTCCCTCATCCTATTGGCACATAAGAAGCTAGCATGATGTTTAATTTTAATCAGCTATACACTCAAAATTTTCATCATCCTATAATTTTCTTAGTATAAAATGAAGTTATTAGAACACTTTTTAATAAGAAACATAGTACCTACAATATGAATATGCATTACTTTATCTTTCTGTGGCAATGCGAGAGAAAAAAATTATGTACCCTTACATTCTCTTGAGCCCCCCTTACATTCTCTTGAGACCCCCTTACATTCTCTTGAGCCCCCCTTACATTCTCTTGAGCCCCCCCCCCCTACATTCACTTGAGCCCCCCCTATTGTTCACTTCTAGCTACGGCCCTCCCCCTCCCCACACACACACAAAATAGAAATCAACCAGACCCAATACCAACCAGCAGCAATAAAGAAAGAGAACCGGACTCCAACCCAACCCGCAGCGGCAAAGTAGAAGTGAACCTTACCCAAATACGACTCGCAAAAAAAAAAGTATTTAACCAGTACGACGGCAAAAAATGAAAGTAAACCGGACCGAAACTCGACCTGCAACGAAAAAAATTAGCCCCGATCCTACTCATGATGAAAAAAAATTGTCCCAACACGAGCTGCAGGTGCGATTGCAATCTCCAAATTTCTGAAAAGTCCCCCCCCCCTCTTTTTTGAGGAGTCTCGAGATCTGCCCTTGTACAAGGACAAACAAAAACTGCTAAAAACTGCAAAATCGTCTAAAAGTTTTTCAGTATTATATTGAACTAGCAGTTACCCGTGACTTTGTTCACATAACATTTAAAGAAGAAATAATTGATCAATCAAGCAAAAAATTTCGATGATGAAAAGCATGTGTAATTAACTTTTTATCGCGAATTTATGGTAAAAAAAAACTTCTGATAATCCCTAGTTGCTAATTTGTTTGCTGGTAAAAATTTTCCTTTCAGCGATTAATACTAATAGATAGAAACATTCTTGAATTCTTTTGTTTAGCCCTGTAGTTTTCCAAGTGCCTTTAATACACGAAAGTATCTTTCTAAAATTTATTTCAAACAAAAGTATTTCTTATTACTACCTAAATTACATTTTCAGAAATTATCATCCGAAGACAACCTTGTATCCAGTTCTTTGCGGGACCCTGTTTATCATTTTATACATATACTACAAACATTTCTTAGTTTACTAAATGCAGTTCAAAATAAAAATGCATATTTTATTAAAAAACCACCTTTAAGTAAATTACGCTCATATTCAGTAACCTTTCCGAGATCTTTTGTGTAACCCTGTATATCTAAATTTAACTATTTATACTATTACCATTTATACTCTCCATTTAATATGCATACATTTAGCGAAACTTAAAAGCACATATCATAATTCAAAATGCATTTCATCCATGCAACAGTCATCATCCATGATATACAGTACTTCGGATAGAACATATAATATTTGAAATCTTTTGTGTGTCCCTGTAAATGCTATTCACTTCGTATTATGCATGAAATAACTTGCATTAAGCCTCAGCAACCTATATAACAATTTGATTATACATGAAATCGTTTACCATAATTAAAATATGTCGGAAACTGTTCCTCCCTTTATTCCTATGCAATGGAATTCTTCTGTCTGACCCTGTAAATGAATAGTAAGTGCCCTTTTCACTACATACTTTACAAAATGCATATTTTAGTGCACTTTATAAATGCATATAAATTTGAATATGTTCTACAGGCTGTAACATCGTTAAATTTAATTAAAACGATTTTTCCCCATAATGCCGTAATATAAGGAAATTTTTTGACTATCCCTGTAAATAAACTAATCATGGTAGAAACTTCATTTTCAAAAGGTATTCGTGCTAGGTAAACGTTAATAATGTCCAAAAATTTCATGGAAATCGGAGTATATTTACGAAAGTTGGAAAGCGACCACACAGACAGACAAACCGAAAGCATAATAACTTTTCAACTTTGTTCGAAAGTGTTAAAAAATCGAGCCAAAAATATATTAATCAGTGATTTTATTTCCGGCCTTTTCCCCACAAAAAATTTCTTCCATTGATAATTATGAGTTTTGAAAAAAATATTCATTTGTATGTAACTTATAACTTATTAATTAGTATAAAAACACATTTTCATGAGTGAACCATTTTATTAAAATTATAATTCTTTTTCATTCTTTTTACTTTTAATTTATGTCACCATATTTTACACAAAAATTCCCATTAACTAAACAAATATCCTTGTTAAATGTAATATAAAATGTAATACACCTTTTATTTTTATTTCAAACATGACGTCATATTTATTTTCTTTTAAATTATTTTATTATAGTTTTTCGCGTGGACGTTTTCTATTAAAAATTCATTGCCGCTGAAAAATTATTATTCCAATTTTTTATTTTCTTGGCAACAGGAAAGGAAAATGGTTAAATTTTATCTGAAAAATGCCTATTGATTTTGTATGAAAACTAATTAAATTTTGAATTATTAAGGAAAATATTTGAATAAAATAAATAAAAATTACCCTATTATTTAATCCGGACTTCTAACTTTACGTCTGCAAAATTTCAAAGCAATCGGTTCAGTAGTTACGGCGTGAAAGCGGAACAAACAAACAAACAAACAAACAAACTCACTTTCCGATTTATAATATTAGTAAGGATTGTCACCCATTAAATATATACGAACTTGTAAAGTTTGTAAATATCTCGACAAATCTTGTTCACGATACTTTGTACTATGATGTTTTGGAACATGCAAAAGCCTTCTGCTCGATAGAAGCTGCATTAGTTGAACGTCGACAAAAAACTCCAAAGAAGAAAAAATTCTGAAAACTATTAGAGAGTAAAATTTGCTGAATAGCAGACTTTAAAAAAATTGCAAAATTTTCCTTACAGTTTCATTATTTTTACTTTTATACTATAACTAGCGGCCCGCCCTCGCTTTTCTTCGGGTAGAGCAAGTCGCCCAGTCCCCCGCCACCACTGACACCTCAAATTGTTTCTACCACTTCATCTCATTAAATTCAACTACTAAAAACATTACTCTCATTTTAGGTAGTCCGATAAAAAATAGCTTATATGTTAATCTAAGGTGTCAGATACCTCCATACAAAATTTCATAAAAATCGATCCATCCGTTCTTGAGTTATAAATGGTGTAACTAACACGATTTTGCTTTATGTATATAGATTATAGCAGCCCGCCCCGACTTCTCACGGATATTTAAGAAAAATTTCAAGTTATAAATTTTTACACACACACTCATAACCTAATAATTAAAATGCCGTCTCTGACATTGACTCCCCTCCCGTGTCCAGTGACGCCTATATCACACATTATGATGCAGCCTAGTCGAGCGGGGTAAACGGCAACCATTAAATCAGTCTTGATTTTGAAGTAATTTATTTTGATAAGAATCAAAACCAAAGTAACAATAAAGAGCTTTTACAGAAACGGCATTTTAATTATTTTTTAAATAAAAAACACTTATTGTGACATAACTATAACAGTTAGACATATGCTGTTGCGACATTTTTTGTAGATAATTACATGTTAACAAAGTCGTAGTACATTATTTTGTTCTTTAATCAATAGTATTCGCAACGCACGCGATGTAAAGATTTTTTAAGTTCATTTTTCTACACCTTGGGTAACAATATTGGCATTTTAATAAGGATTTGAAATAATTTTTTTGAAAATATAATATAGCCTATGTTCACCGGAAATAGTGTAGCTTTCATACGGTGAAAGAATTTTTTAAATCCGTCAAGTAGTTTTGGAGCCTATTCAATTCAAATCAAACAAACAAACAAACAAATCTTCCCTCTTTATAATTTTATATTAAATTAAATAAGTAATATTTATCCCTAGGCTTATTGAAACAGTCCGCATTTGAAATTGTAGAAAACGTTACAATTTTAAATATTTGACTGCTCCTCCTAAAAAAAAAATCCTCCCTCCCCATATTTGATGCTTACTACCCTTTAAAATATTTACTATCTGTTATAACTTTTTTGACAACTCCAAAACAATCGTTTCGTGATTTATTTTTAACTTTAATTAATTTGCGTATCAGCATTTCTTTTCCTTTTTTTAGTAATTGCTAAATAGTTTTAAAAATTAAAAAACACGGTTTTATATCACGTCGGGGTAAAAAGTTTAAAATGTTTTGTTTTTTTTTTTGGGGGGGGGAGGGGGTTGCATAGTTACGATTTTCATATGTGTTTCAGTGATTGTCATATGTCTAGTGGGTCAGGTAACCTTTAGTTTCTCAAATTGCTTTTGATTCGTTTATCCGGCGTTTTATTTTTATCCTTTTAAGCGGCGACTATAGCCTATGTTCACCGGAAATAGTGTAGCTTTCTAACGGCGAAAGGTTGGTTGGTTGGTTGATTTTTGACGTCCGATTATCTACGCTAGGGATATAGGACCAGGGGGGATTTGCCCTTCGTGGGGGGTCTTTCTAAGGGAACCTAACCCGTATTTACGCAAGGTTCGAAGAAAACCACGAAAACTCCGAACGGTTAGGCCGACAGCCGCGATTGGGTTCGAACCCAGCACCTGCCGTCTACCAGTTGAGAGGTCCGAACCTCTCGGCCACTGGTGGGGCCTCTAACGGCGAAATAATTTGTCAAATCCGTCAAGTAGTTTCGGAGCCTATTCAATGCAAACAAACAAACAATCAAATCTTTCCTCTTTATAATATTAGTATAGATAAATAATGATAAATATTTAACGACTATTAAAAGTGTATCGTTTCCCTCAAATGTAATAAATATTAAAAAATATTTCTTTAAAGTTTGAAACAAGTTGATCAACAATTTAAAAATTACCAATCTTTAAAACTTTCTAACTTTAATTTCTGCTTATTTTTGATAAAACTGTTTTTCGAACTGATAATGCTTATTTTTTTTACTGTTTTACTTAATAATACTGGACTGAAATCGGGCTGCCTAGTATCGTATAGTACCAAAAACAAACACAGGGAAGAGAAAACTGCGCCCGGGGCAAAGTTTCAATTTGGCGCCCCCTTTCCCAACTTTTTCTTGTAACAGCCCAAGAACGATGTTGATAGTATAAATGTGGTCGCCACCCCTCCCCTTTCGGACGGCGCGGTGTTGAATAAGCCTCCTCAAAATGTAGTTCTTGCAGCGCCGTGCGAAAAAGGGGGGGGACGAAGGGGGTGGTTGCCCCGGGATCGAGATTTAGGGGGCGCCAAATTTTTACTACAACGTAATTTTTAGTCTGTCACAAGAAAAAGTTCAGGGAATGGGGCGCCAAACTGAACTTTACTCCGGGCGCAGTTTCCTCTTTGCACCCCCCCCCCCCTGTTTCATGTATTTTGCAAGCTGTATAAGGAAATTTATAAATTCCAAATATAGCTCCTTGTCCTTTTAATTCTACCTATGTATTTCACAAAAGTTCCAATTATATTTTAAAATTATCAGAATTTCCTTTTTGCTAAAAAGGAGCTTACTGTAATTTGTATCAAATCTACCTTGTTTTGTATGGACTTGAAAAAAATATATATATACAAAGAAATGTATAATTTTTTTATTTGGAAGTTAGTTATAACTTAAAAATAGCGTTAGTTTTATAAAAACAAAAAAATAGATGTCGTTGATTTTTTTCAAGACTATTTTAGTTAAAATTTATCTATAATTGTAGAAAAAATAAATCCAAACCTTGAAATAAGGGAGGTTATATTAACACGTTATTATAAACCAATAACAGAAAGGAAAATACAAGGAAAGGAAAAAAGTTACTTTCATTTGCTAAAATGGATTGGTGTTAACCAATTGTAATTTTCAAAAGGGCAGGAGAGGCGGAGACTGGCTGAGGCGGAGCGCATATAATTAAAACGCTTTTTTGTACCATTTCTGATCAAAATCTTTTCGAATTTTGCTCAGCCTAATTGCAGTAGAAATATGGAAAGCATATCATTGGAAAGCTTAAACACTAATATTCCGTGAAGCGTTTTTAATTTTTTCTGAATTTTGCTGAAATAGAATTTATAAGAGTAAAAAGGGCACAACACCTCGAATTTCACTGAATCCAAAATTTAAAGGGTCCTCAGAATTAAACTACAACGAAAATCAGAAAAGTACAAACTAGCCCGATAATAGAATGTCCTCAGCTATCCTGAGAAAAAAAAATCATTTAAAAATATTGAAAATTAAGCGAGATATTCGAAAAGATTGCGCCCATAGACTTACCATTAGTGATCGGCTTTTACCGCGTGACTAGTGTGTGCTCTTAAGAGCACACACTAGTCACGCGGTAAAAGCCGAGCGCTAATGTAAAGTCTATGGGAGCGTTCTTTTCTAATATCTCGCTGAAATTTTAATATTTTTAAATGATTTTTTTTTCACAGGATAGCTGAGGACATTCTATTACCGGGCTAGTTTGTACTTTTCTGATTTTCGTTGTAGTTTAATTCTGAGGACCCTCTAAATTTTGGATTCAGTGAAATTCGAGGTGTTGTGTCCTTTTTAGTCTTATAAAATCTATTTCAGCAAAATTCAGAAAAAATTAAAAACGCTTCACGGAAGATTAGTGTTTAAGCTTTCCAATGATATGCTTTCCATATTTCTACTGCTATTAGGATGAGCAAAATTTGGAAAGATTTTGACCAAAAATGGAACAAATAATGTGCTATAATTATATGATCTCCGCCTGCGCCAAATCCCTCCCTTTTGAAACTTTGATTGGTTATCACCGATCCAGTTTAGCAAATGTAAAGAAATCACTTCTTTTCCTTGCGTTTTTTGTGGTGATTGGATTATAGTAATGCGTTGAAATAAACGCCTCCTTTCGAAACATTGGATTTAATTTTTTCAACGATTTTTGGTAAATTTTAACAGAATTATTCTTGGAAAAAAATGACGATTTCAAATTCTTTATTTTTATGAATTAATACTATTTTTAAGTTTTAGCTAACTTCCAAAGGAGAAAATTATGCATTTCGTTTGTATATATATATTTTTTCAAGTTCATACAAAAAAAGGTAGATTTCATACAAATTACAGAAAGTTTCCCTTTAGCAGAAAGGAAATTTTGATAATTTTAAAGGCTGCTTATAATTGGAACTTTTGTGAAATAGATAGGTATCTTTAAAAGGACAAGGGGCTGTAATTGGAATTTATAAATTTCCTTATTCTCCCTGCAAAATATATGAAAGGGGGGGGGGGCAGTGGTGTGCGAAGAGAAAACTGTGCTCGGGGCAAAGTTTCAGTTTGGCGTCCCATTCCCTGAACTTTTTCTTGTGACAGACTAAAAAGGAAGTTGGTAGTATAAATGTGGCACCCCCTAAATTTACGCAGCCGGGGCAACCGCCCCCTTTGCCTGCCCCTTCTTTTCGCATGGCGCTGCGAGGGTACATGTGGAGGGGACTTATTCAGCGCCTTCCGAAAGAGGGGGGGGGCGCCACATTTATACTATCAATGCCATTTGTTGGCCATTACAAGAAAAAGTTGGGGGATAGGACGCTAACTTGAAACTTTGCCCCGTGCGCAATTTTCTTTTCATATGCCCCCGGGCTTGTTTTTGGTACTATACGAAACTATAGGCACCCGATTTTAGTCTAGTATTATTAAGTAAAATAGTAAAAAAAAATGCGTTCTTTTCTACGTATTTTTACAGTTAAAATAGTTAACAATTAATAAAATTACATAATCAAAAAATACTAGTACTTGTTTATGTTGTATATGTCCTACTGTTATACATGTATAAAATATCTGACAAATTAGCATTTTGAGTTTGAAAACAGTTTTTATCAAAAATATGTAGAAATTAAAGTCAGAAAGTTTTAAAGATTTAAAACTTTAAAATTATTGATCATCTTGTTGGAAACTTTAAAGAGATATTTTTAATATACATTACTTTTTAGGAAAAAGATGCACTTTTAACAGTCGTTAAAAATTGGAAATTTATCTTGCGTAGTACATTTTATTTTAATATAACATAAAGGTATATTCGCAAAGACAGGAATTGCAAAAATTTATCATTATTTATCTATACTAATATTATAAAGAGGAAATATTTTTGATTGTTTGTTTGTTTGAATTGAATAGGCTCCGAAACTAGTTGACGGATTTGAAAAATTCTTTCACCTTTGAAAAGCTACACTATTTCCGGTGAACATAGGCTATAGTCACCTCTTAAAAGGATCAAAATAAAACGCTGGATAAACGAATCAAAAGCAATTTGAGAAATTAAAAATTACCTGACACCCTAGACGCATGACAATAACTGAAACACATATGAAAATCATAACTATGCAACCCCCCCCCCAAAAAAAAAAATAAAAAAAAATAAATAAATAAATAAAAAAAAAATTAAACTTTTTAGATTGAATTGATATAAAAGCGTGGGTTTTAATTTTTAAAACTATTTAGCAATTATTAAAAAAGGAAAATAAATGCTGACACGCGAATTAATTAAAATTAAAAAACAAATCACAAAACGCTTGTTTTGGAGTTTTCAAAATAGTTATAACAGATTGTAAATATTTTAAAGAGTAGTAAGCTTCAAATATAAAGCAGAAGGATTTTTTTTTTTTTTTTTTTTTTTTTTTTTTTTTTACTATTGATTATAGAACAAAATAATGTACTACGACTTTGCTAACATATAATTATCTACAAAAAATGTCGCGTCAGCATATGTCTAACTCTTATAGTTACGTCACAATAAGTGTTTTTTTTATTTAAAAAAATAATTAAAATGCCGTCTCTGTAAAAGCTCTTTATTTTTACCTTAATATTAATCCTTATCAAAATAAATTACTTCATAATCAAGACTGATTTAATATCTTTATATGACTTTTTTAATTATTCAATTTGGACTTTCCATTCGAAAGATATCACGAATTTAAAAATGTAAGTAATAGAAAAAAGTCGCGTGGTTGTCGTTCAACCCGCTCGGCTAGGCTGCAATATAATATGTGATGTAGGCGTCACTGGGGCACGGGAGGGGAGTCAATATCAGAGACGGCATTTAAATTATTAGGTTATGTGTGTGTGTGTGTAAAAATTTATAACTTGAAATTTTTCTTTAATACCCGTGAGAAGTTGGAACGGGCTGCTATAATCTATATACATAAAACAAAGTCGTGTTGATTACACCATTTATAACTCACGAACGGAACGGATAGATCGATTTTTATGAAATTTTTGTATGGAGGTATCTGATACCTTAGATTATCATATAGGCTACTTTTTATCCGACTACCTAAAAGGAGGGTAATGTTTTTAGTAGTTGGATTTAATGAAATGAAGTGTAGTAACAATTTGCGGTATCAGTAGTGGCGGGGGACTGGGCGACTTTCTCTGCTGTAGAAAAGCGAGGGCGGGCCGCTAGTAACAATAGAAAAGTAAAAATAATGAAACTGTAAGGCAAAATATAGCCTTTTTTTAAAGTCTCCTATTCAGCAAATTTTATTATCTAATACTTTACAGAATTGTTTCTTCTTTAGAGTTTTTTTTTTTTTTTTTTTTTTTTTTTTTTTTTTTGACGATCAACTAATGCAGCATCTATCAAGCAGAAGGCTTTTGCATATTCCAAAACATCATATAAAGTATCGTGGACAAGATTTGTCGAGATATATACAAACTTTACGAGTTCGTATATATTTAATGGGTGACAATTCAATACAACATTGTAAAATTTTTAGACGATTTTGCTGTTTTAGCAGTTTTTGTTTGCACTGGTACAAGGGCAGATCTGGAGACTCCTCAAAAAGAGGGGGGGGGGACTTTTCAGAAATTCAGAGATTCCAATCGCACCTGCAGCTCATGTCGGGACAATTTTTTTTCATCATGGGTAGGGTGGGGGTAAATTTTTGTTGCGGGTCGGGTTTCGGTCCGCTTTACTTTCATTTTTTGTCGTTGTTCTGGTTAAATCCTAATTTTTTTGCTGCGAGTCGTGTTTCAATTAGTTTCAATTCTACTTTGCCGCCGCGGGTTGGGTTGGGGTCCGGTTCTCTTTTTTTATTGCTGCTGGTTGGAATTGGGTCTGGTTAATTTCTATTTTTTTGTGTGGGGGGGGGGAGTACTATTTTATTGACGCTGGTTTGGTTTTGGTCAATTTGACTTCTTACTTTTTTGCTACTGGTCGAGTGGATTTTTACGTTTTTCTTGCGGACAGAGTGGAATTCTACTTTTTATCTGCTTTTCTCTGCATTTTTTTGCTGTTGTTGTTTTCGGGTCAAATTAATTTACATTATTTTGAATTCGGATCGGTTTCATACTGGATTTACAATCTCGCAAGAAGGATTCAGTTCGACCCGATATTTCAAATGAAAGGTCTAAATATTTTCTTCGTTATGCGAGAAAATATTTTAAAAAAGTATTATAAAAGAAAATATCGAACACACTATGAAACTATATAAACGCCATAACAGACACTTCGAAAAAAATTAATTATGAATATTTAAGATTTTACGTTGAAAATTGCTATTCGTAAGTGTTAACATCTACATTAAAATCTCCATAAGGACTGTCTCGAATAGAAGATACCTCTATTTAACGAACACTTTTCAACAATTTAGACATCTCTATTTGGCTGTTTCCGTTATTTAGAGGATCTACAGTTATTTTAATATTAACGAGTGTATATTAGATATTTATTTTCTATATAAAGGATAAAATTGATATTAGAAATATAACTGTCGACATTTTATACTTTTATTTAAATTTGGATTTTTTTTTCTTTCATTTCGGTTCTAAAACAATGAAAATTGTTTGGTCGTGTTCTGGTTTGATTTCCAATGGAATTTTCGGGTCCGGATCGGAAGAAGGACAATACCATACGCTCAGGGGTCAAATAAATTATTTTAGTCGAATATTTGAAAAATGAAGTTGTTTTAAGTGCACTTTTTAGAAGAACGCTCTTTTCTGATTCAAGGGTGGAAGAAGAGAATCCTCAAGGGGAAGCGATTTAAAAATTTGGAGGTTCGGGCGGAAGGTAATGATTTTCATTGCTGGGGGGGATTATTTCTAAATTTTGCAGTGAGTCGTGTTCGAATCGCCTTGACCTTTTTGCTGTGTGTCGGGTTTGGGTCAGTTCATTCAAAGAACCGAATTAAAAGAAATGTAATTCAATTACATTTTTTCAAATTCGGATCTGTTCCGTTCCGGGATAAGGTTTAACTTCTGAGAGTTGGATTCGGGTTGATTGGTTGGTCAGTTGAATGGGGTTTTATGGCGCAAAGGCCTTTTAGAGATATGCTGCGCCACGAACAAGGTGGGGATCTGTGTTAATTAAAAAGTTTGGTAAGGGGATTTTTTTTCTTTTAAATTGCGAGTCGGGCTATTTCCACTTGTTTTCAGTAGGCCGGGTAGATTTATATTTTTTTGCTGCAGACCGTGTTTGGGCAGGCTCACTTACGAATAGGTTTTCACTAAAGTGTATATACTATATTTTTTTTCTATATAAATTATGACATTCATGTTAAAGTTGTAAAATACATTTTATAATTGGATTGAAATACATGAATTCATTTTTTTCATTTCAGTTTCAGAACGACAAAAATGTTGGTGTCGTGTTCGGGCAAAGGCTCCTTGTCATAGTTTGTAATTTTTGGGTTCGGATTGATACATTATGGGTCGGGTTGACTTTAAACGTTTCGGATTCGGGACATTTTTTTTCTTTTGGGTTTTGACACATTTGGATCCGGTATAAACTGGGATTACCTTTAAATTACCTTTAAATATTGATCGATTTTACGGCCAATTACCTTTAAATATAGATTGATTTTGTTTAAATTTGGATTTATTGGTCTGTTTTGTATCAGGTTATTCGGTAATAGGGCAGATTTTTTTTATTTTAGCGAGCTTGGGTAGGATTAAAATTGAATTTCTTTTGGAGCCTGGGCATGAAAATTGAAATCCGGGCAGACCTCTAGAAGAACAAAATCCACGTCATCCCCGATATGGAAGGGGAAAAAAGTCTTGTCAAGTTTTGCATAAAAAAATAAGATCCGAACTCGGAACGGTTTCCGAAAGGTTGAAGACCTGACTAGAGGTCTGGACGGGCTGAAATTTCCAGTCACGTCTCGGCCCGGATCGAATGAATGTTATTTTGGCCCGCCCCGTTATAAAATTCAAAAGTCGGTCCGTACCCGGCCCGATCAGGCCCGACATAATTTCTATTATTTCGAAAAAATTCAGATTTTTATCATACAATTAAGATTTTTTTTAAAGATTATTGCTTATATATTTATGGGGTGATTTTACAGAAAATACACTTAAAAAACATTAATGATTACTTAGATTTTTAGACTTCCAACATTCAAATAAAGATGCACTCAAAAATTAATATGGTTTAGAATAAAATAAAAAAAAAAAAAAGTTTAAATTATCATATTTTTTGAAGCTGTGTAATAAAAACTAGATTTATGAAAATACTTCTATATCATTTTATCAAAAAATTTCTCAAATCTAGAGGAGTTTTTTTCTTATGCATTCCTATATTCATTTCTTTTCGGAAACGCATGAGATTAACAGGTGTTTTTATTCAGAAACAATGTAATGGAATGGCGCTGTCTTTTCTTTCTTTTTTTTTTTTTTTTTTGACACAAGCAATTTAAGAAAATACTGTGAAAATTAGCATTTTGAAAAGAATTTTCGAAAGCAAAACATTGAGAAGGAGAAAAATCTGAAATCACGTGACACGAATCTCTTATATCTCAACAAGTAACAAATATCTTAATTAACAAAAATAAAATGTACTATTCGATTCCAAATCTCTTCAAAGTCAGGCTTGTCAATTTTGTACCTTTACAGTTAAAATTAGTCAGAAAATGTGTCAAACTTTCATGTTGTTGAGTAATGAATTTAAGCAACACCAAGCAGTATATTTCCAAAGGGTACGTTAACAGAAATTCTTTATCCCTTCTAATACTTTTTACAAATCATCTTATCTGCCAAACACGTTTCATGAACAATTAAGTCTAGTTATGACCCATTTCGCTTATATTAGAAAAACAGTGCAAGCCTGACCTTGGCCCGGCTCCAGTTTGCCAAAAAATTATTAAACCCCTATAAAAAAAAGTAACTGTCCGATGCCGATCTCTACGCTATAAAAGTTACATTTCTGTATTGATGTTGTCAAACTAGTATCGAGTTGTGACACAGATTTATACCTACGCTCGTTAAACCCATATTCATTGTAAATAGTTCACATTTTAGCGTTTTTGCCGAAATCTTTATAATAGGACGGCTGGCCCGTTATTTTTTTTATCGGCCCGGCCCGTAAGGCCTTCTCATATATATATATATATATATATATATATATATATATATATTTTTTTTTTTTTTTTTTTTTTTTTTTTTTTGCTGGTTTAATTTAAAATTCGGAAATATTTTGCCAGCCTGGTCCGATCCGTGCAGATCTCTAGACCTGACCCAAACCTTGTCTCATGAATTAAAACTGGCGCGGCCCGATCCGGACTGCGACTGCTCGGTCGAGTTCGGTCAGGTCGCACTTTCTCAATCTTAAATACGATTCATTTATCCTGTGGACATCTAATACCATTTTGCAGACCCTTCATTAGGCTTAAAGGGGAGGGGGGGGGGGGCGATTGCCCCATCACTTCTGGTATTCATTGTATTGAAATCTTGCTATTGAATCACACTTTAGCTTTTTATACAGTTGGCAAAAAAGTATTTGTACACTTCATTTTTTTAAATTATAATGAAATTAAACAAAAGATTTAAGCAAAAAATACTGTAATACATTAATTTAATGCATTATAATGTTATAGAAGCAAAACCAAAATTAAACGAATCGATTTTTTACATTATAATAAACAAATATACAACAATAAATGCAAAAAAAGTATTTGTACACTATATTAATATAATATAATTAATGAAAATTTAGTAAAATGATACAAATTAATATTTTGTGTGAATTCATTTAGCGTTTATGACTAATTCTAGATGGTGTGACATTGATTCCACCAACTTTTTTGTAGCGGTCTGGTTAATGTTATTCCAGGACACAATAAGAGCTTCTTTAAAACTGTTTTTTACTGATACATATTTTTTTTCGGATTTTTGCATCCAATAGAACCCACAAAATTTCTGTTGGATTCGAAGTCTAGAGATTTTAGAGGAGTTACCAATCGTCTTCGAGTATTGTAGTAATCATGTGCTGGTGATCACAGCAGTACGCTTTGGTCGTTATCCTGCAGAAAGTGAAAAGCTTCCTCTACGCATAATTTCTTAGCACGGTTTAATAAATTATGCCGCGACACATCAATATATGTTAAAGCTATCCTTCCATTGTCAATAAATTTTAAATGCCCTGTTCCATTAGAAGCTATACACCCCAAAACCATAATATTCCTCCCACCATGCTTGATAGTTTGAAGTATACGTTTTGGATCTAGAACAGTTTTATTTTTACGCCAATTTTTTCGAATGCTTGGTGGTAAGAAAATTTAGAATTTTCCCTCATCAGAAAAAATTACTCTTTTTCCAAAAATCCAATGATTTACATTTGTATGCGAAGGCGAATACTATGCGTTTCGCCTATTTGTTTCGCTGATAAATGGATTTTTCCTTGGAGTTCTTCCTTTTAAATCTGCATTGAGAAGAATATTTCTTATTGTATGAAAATTACTCTGATGCGAGAAGATGTTGCAGCAAATTTTTGAACCGAACGCATAGGATTTTTTAAAGCTTTTCTAACAACACTCCCTTTTTCCCTCATTCATTCATTTTCCCTCATTTCCCGCATTCATTTCATTCTCAGCAAATTGACGTTTGTTGAAAAGTCCTGGTTTTCATTGAATTTCGATGCCTCCAATTTATTCATAATTTCTCACTATGCATGCAATAGTTGTAAATGGTAATTTAATAGCTTTTACAAATTCTTGTTGCGAGTTTCAATTTTTATTATGTTCAATAATAGGATTTCATATATCTAGAGATACCTCTCTAGTTTTAGTTCTATTCTCAATTACTTCAAGAACAAATTAGATTAAATGTCAGAAAAATATAATATGAAGTTAATAAAATAAGCTTTTTAAGAAAAAAATATCAACCGACTTCAAAAAAGCGCTAAAAAGAATTAAATAATTCTTTAAAATTCTCTAATGACAAAACGTTATCCAATAAGCACACATCGGATATCAGGTACCGACATAAAAACGGTTAAATTTAATATGTATAATTTAATATCCACCAAACATAGATTTTAGAGATAATATTATTTTACAAGAGATGAATTGACATATTTATGATTTATTTTATGAATATATACATATAAAAAGTAATGAATTACTTTTTGAAGTTGGTGCCAAACAATCACAATCGATAATGATTATCCCCATTTTAATTATGGTACTAGGCATAATTTAGCTACAATTCTTAATATACATCAAATAGTTTGGCACCAACTTCAAAAAGTAATTCATTACTTTTTATATGTATATATTCATAAAATAAATCATAAATATGTCAATTCATCTCTTGTAAAATAATATTATCTCTAAAATCTATGTTTGGTGGATATTAAATTATACATATTAAATTTAACCGTTTTTATGTCGGTACCTGATATCCGATGTGTGCTTATTGGATAACGTTTTGTCATTAGAGAATTTTAAAGAATTATTTAATTCTTTTTAGCGCTTTTTTGAAGTCGGTTGATATTTTTTTCTTAAAAAGCTTATTTTATTTCCTACTTTTTAGTTATGTATACCGTAATACATAATTATGTGTACTGGCACACGATAGCTCTTTGCAATGCATTACTAACGTACGCACTTTGCTAAGTTCTCATGTATTCAGTTTACTTGTCACTGTTTGATTGTCAACTTTTCTGAAACCACTTACAATATCGATTAGTATCGTTGTGAATCTTAAGAATTTCTTTGTATGGTAACTTCTTCAGACAAGATCTGCCACTTCGAAAAGCTACCGCATTTATGAAATCTTAGTCTGCATCGAATCCTACGGTCATCGAAAGTGGGTATCAAAAGGTGACAATCCATCAAGTAAAGTGTCCTTACACATAAGAGCGCGACATAGTGCTTCTATATATGAGCACGCAGCAAAATGACTTCATATATTAATGTATAGTAAAATGCTTTTCTAGTGTAGTCAGTCAAAAGTACTCCCCCTTCACTCAGAAAAAGGAAAAAGAAAGATTTTTGCAAAAATTGCACTATGCTTCAATCGATAAACAGCAACAATCTAATATCTATACAGGGAGTAATGGCATCGGAAATGAGCAGTGGCGATTCGACGAGGAAACTGAAACTCATAACCAATACCTGGCTGCCTTTATAAGAGAGTGACAGCATTTGATTCCCAAATATTTCTTTTACTGACGCTTTTGTCCCAACTGCACTGTTAAAAATTTGAAAATTTTGCTGTACACTGTTAAAAATCTGCTGCATTTTTTTGCTACGCACTCCAGCGCTTGTATGGAAAACGGTTACTTGACTGTATTAAGGAGCATTCTCATAGGTCGCAGTAGAGACATTATAAACAAGCGGCGGAGTGCGTTGCAACAAAATGCAGCAGATATTTAACAGTGTATCATCACTTTACCGCTTATATAGAAAATGATTAGTTAAATGCATTATGAAGAATTCTCATTGATAAAAATAAAGATATTCTATAAAAGCGATGGAGTGACGATACAGCAAAAGTTGCAAATTTTTAACAGTGCATTGCATTGCCAGGCATTTTTTATTATGGAATTTGATGATGATTTCCTGGAAGAATTCGATTGTACTCGTATGAGAAGTTAACAAGATTGACGAAAATTGCCCGCTCAACAAGATGCTTGGTGACTCGTTTCTGTCCAGAATCGTTTCAACCAATTATATACACTGTTAAAAATCTGCTGCATTTTGCTGCAACGCACTCCCCTGCTTGTATAGAAAACGGTTACTTGGCCGTGAAATGGCGCTTTCTCATTGGTTGGAATAGAGATATTATATACAAGTGGTGGAGGGCGTTGCAGCAAAATGCAGCAGATTTTTAACAGTGTACTGTGCTACATGTGTCATCATATTCATATCGAGGAATCCTACACTGTAAAAAATTTGACACTTTTGCTATATCATCACTTTATTGCTTTTATAGAAAACGATTACTTCACCCAATTACGAAGCATTCTCATGGGTCAAAAGAGGGGTATTCTACAAACGCAGGGGTGTGACGATGCAGAAAAAGGGTCACATTTTTTACAGTGATACTGTAATCGGAAATGAGCGTTGGCGTATTCGATGAGGAATCTGAAACTCATTACCTATACCTGGCTGCCTCTATATGAGAGTGACAGCATTTGATTCCCAAATATTTCTTTGACAGACGCTTTTGTCCCAATTACACTAAAAAAACTTTGAGCCTTTTGCTGCATCATCAGTCCACCGCTTTTATAAATAACGATTACTTTACTGTGTTATGGGGCAGTCTCATTGGTCATAAAAGACATATTCTATAAAAGCTGTGGTGTGACGTTGCAGCAAATGGGTAAAATTTTTAGCAATGTATCATGGAGCATTCTCATGGGTCAAAGGAGAGATATTCTATAAAAGCGGGGGAGTGACGATACAACAAAAGGATCAAAATTTTTACAGTGTACACTGTAAAAAATTTGGCCCTTTTGCTGCATCGTCAATCCACCGCTTTTATAGAAAACGATTAATTCAGCCTATCGTGGAGAATTCTCATGGGTCAAGAGAGAGATATTCTATAAAAACGGGGGAGTGATTATGCAGCAAAAGGGTCAAATTTTTTATAGTGTACACTGTTAATAAATGTGAACTTTGTCCAGTTAGGATTTCACACTTTGAAAAGATCGTGTGTCTATGTAAGTGTAACTTAAAAACATGAAAAATGAACGTTTCTAATTGGTCGATTGCTTCGAAAAGATATTGAATTTTAATGTTTTAATTTTTTAAAAAGTTCTAATCAACAGATTTTTATGAAATTTGAATGGGACCACATGGGCCCCATACGCTTTCAAACAAAAAAAGAATTATCAAAATCGGTTCATATTTACGAAAGTTATGCGTGAACAACAAATACATACAGGTCGAAATCATAACCTCCTCCTTGAAGTCGGTTAAAAATTATTAACAGCTTCTGTATAAGTAGCCCTTTGAACCATAAACACTATAAAACACAGTACATATCAGGATGGAGAAATGACAAATACTTTTTTGCAAGAAATTTTTTTACTTTTCCTATTAGAAAATTATTTTACATCTTAATCGAAATTTTCTGTTGTGTAATTTAAAACGCACGGTAAACAGACTGTATTAAAACTATTTTTGACAAAATATCTGTTTTTATTTAGTTAAAAATTAAACATTTTAGAGTGTACAAATAATTTTTTTTTGCCAACTGTATGTCGACAGATGGTTCGTGGGAATTATTACATTGTTCTGCAATGAATAATATAATTAGAAAGAAAACTTAACCGTAAAACACTGTAACATTGATAAAACTAGACTGACTGTGCAGTATCTTCCTTTGAAAAAAAAAACGAACAGTGGAGAAGAAGAGACTTTGTAAGCGGGTATAGCGAATAAAAAAAACGGGGGCGGCGGGGAACAGATGACCAATTTCACCAAGTTTAATTTGATTAAGTATACAAATAGAATGTATTTATGGAAATTTTTTTTAAACAGAGAGTATACAAGAAACAGCATTTCATTGCATTTGATGTTCGAAGTAGTGAACATAAATTAAATATGCTAGAAACAGTTTTTCTCCGAAGAGCATTTTACAACCGAAATTATTTTTGTAACTCTGTAATTGAATGAGTAAATGCTTTTTACCAAATATTATACCGCAAGCATTGTTTAGTCCATCTCAGAAGTTTGTATCAATTTAATTGTTTGTAAATGCGTAACATTATTACAACAATACATCGCGAAAGATTTTTAGACTATAATGTAATAGATTATTATGGAGATTCTGTGTGCGTATACTATAAGTGCTATACCTATGATATTTTTTAATAACCATCTTCAAGAGTACCTCAGTAGTATATATGAATTGCATTACATTTAAATTAGGATGACGCTCTTAAAAACATCACAAATGATTTATCCACATAGACCATAATGTAGCGGAATAATTTTGAGTGATCCTACACGTTTCTTATGTTTCTTGAATTTTTTAAAACGTATTTACTTTTTCAAAAGTAAATTTTGCTCCTTAAAAAAACTTAGTTTTATGCAGAATTTGAAAAAAGTCCTTAAAAATATCTAAGTCTTTAATTATTTATTAACTGAAGGTGAAAATCTGAATTCTCTGAAATTTTGATTTAGAAAAAATAATCTATATAACCATTGCCTCCCCTTATTATCAAAATTTCGTTCCCTTCTTTTGCTCTCATCACAGCCTTCAATATTACCCCTTCCAGAAGTATCACTTCGCCGTTTTGCTGTTTATCTCACTTTATCCATATTTACAAAATTTAGTCACTTTGTTGTAACAATAAACAATCTATCACAAACATTCCTTCTCCCTAACTGAAATTGGGATTTATCCCTCTCACTCTATTACTAAGTGCCTAAAACATATTCATTGAAATTTTCTTACATCTTAATCTTTTTTTAAACGTATCTGTAAATGTTTTGAAAAGCAAATAAATAACAAGTCATCTAATAAACTTCTCCCCTCCCCCCCAACACACACCGAAATAAATAATAAATCTGCTTGTTTCCTTTTCCCCCTCAACTCGCAAATTTTAAACTTTTAAAGTCATTGATTTTTCTAAAACTTTTACTGTAATAATAAATAATCAGACGTATATTTTTACTCTCAACCCCACCAAAATTGATGTTTTCTTTCTATTCTCCTTACCAAGCATATAAAATTTAATCTTTAAATCTCTTTATTATGTTTTTAGACATATTTGTTCATCTTTACTCATGTAAAGTAAGTCATCTAATAAATTTCTTGCATTGCCCTCAAAATAAATAAATTAAAAAAAATTGCTTTTTATCCCCCCCCCTTTTATATCTTACGATATAGTATACATAGTATTTCTCACGAAATCTACCTAAACCAGGTAGTATCAAATAATCATGGTAATGTTCTTTACAGGTCTAACATTTAAAAAATTTCAATGTGACATCGATTCTCGATTGTCCTTCTACTGGGATTTGATAATTAAACAAGTTAGAAATTGCTCGAGAAACATGGAAAATGGGGTGCTTTCGTACTATAATTTTTTTTATGGTTATATACGTAAAAGTCATTAAAATACACAGTTAAAGTTTAAAAATTTTGAAATTTTCAAAATTTGAAATACGATCTATTACATAGTGCTGTGTTTCTGAACTACAAGTATATGTATATGTAATATAGCGTGACATGTGACAAATGGGAGAGAGGGGGTTTAAAATATTGGACAAATGTGTGGCATCATTTATAAACAGCCCCATAAATGAATAAGCTGGGGTTTCGATCTACACCTCCTTTCTTCGAAATTTATATTTCCCGTTTGACACCCCCCCCCTCCTGTTTGTTCTACAGTATAAAATATGCAATGTTTAAAATCGTTTAATTTGTTAAATATTTTTTTCTTCATTTCATGAAGATCCTATCTTATACTTTAATATCATTCAGCTTATGTAATTCTCTTGATAAATCTCGAGTTCTGCAAAGAATCTTCCAAAATACAGTTATTGTAATATATTTGTACATAATAATTTTCGCTTCTTTCAAAATTCTTCTTTTAACTGCGTAACGTGAAAAAAAATCACGCTACAAGAATATTCCATTTGCTAATTGGAGGAGTTCGTTTGTCATTTTTCAATCATTCGGAAAATGATCGAGGTGTGTGTCTTTTACAGCCAAATGAAAACCATATTAGCAAAATTCAGAAGAAAAAAAAACGTACAATAATAGCTCAGAGATTAAACGTCTAGTAATATGCATTTTATAGTTTTACCATAATTAGAAAGACCAAAATTACGAAAGATTTTGGTAAAAATTTTAGCAATAACGGCCAATACTCTACGATTGATTCTAATCTCGTCTCCACTCGTACGTCAACCTATTTTCTTGAAACTGACCGCGCTACCTTTAAATATCGAATCTTGGTAGGTTGGTTGGATGACACAGATTCTTTTTCATTACGGTGCTACAATGCGGAAAATTTGTAGAAGTTTGTCCATCGATTGTAAAGGGCTAATATGGGTTATTTCCAAATGCTGACTTATTTTCCCTATAATCTATTTTTTAAATTTCAATAAATTACTACTGAAAAATGATTGAAGAGTATTTTCACAAATGAAACCTTAACGTTCTGTTTCACTAGATTCAAGAAATTTCTTTCCAGTCCATATCCAAGAGGAATATTTTTGTGAAAATAATAGACTGTGTATATTTATGGCAATCTTCAGAAATTAAATTTGGTATAATCAATTGCATAAGTAATTAATGGAGCGTTAAGTTTACTATTCTTTTTAAAGGCCGTAAAACCCAACTAGTAGCCCTCACCCGTTACGCTGGGTCGGTTTTTCTAAAGAATCGCAAATCCAACGAAATATATCTAGAAAATATTAAATAAAATAAACATTTTCTTAAATATCTAATCATATAACCATAATTGCTGCCTTATTCGTATAATCTTACGTTATCCAGTTCAAAGTCAATGTTGATGACTTAATAGACACAAAAGGAATAAAATCACTGAAATATTAAATTGAAATATATTTTTAGTTGCTTTATTATTCTGATTTTCCTGTTTATACCTAAAAGTGCTGTTGATATATTGCAAAATGTGCTACAATTTTCACCCTTCTCCCCTACACATACACATTTATTACCTTCTTAGGGAAGGAATTTCTAAAGCCGCTATAATAACTATTTAATTATATTTTCAAGAAGTTTGGTATCCTGAATTTCTGGTTCTTATCTAAAACGGCTAATCAGATAGGCAGAATGTTCTATATTTTTTTTACCTTCCTCCTTTGTACTCCCTTTAGAGATCTGAACGGGGCAGGCCTCGGTGTGAAGCCCGAGCACGTCCCGCGGGCCGGGTTCGCACCGATTTCCATTAACGGCATTCGGGCTGGTCCGAGCTAGGTCTTTACTTGTGATTCGGGCCGGGCCTAGTCACTAATGTTTTCGGGCCGAGCTCGGTCCATATTTTTTCTAGGAACATAGAGCAGGGCCTAACGTCCCAATAAATGATCTGCAGAACGACATTAGATGCCCGCACAGAAAAATTGTTGTGTCTTAAACTCTAGACCGGTGGGACCCCGGTCAGGTGGCGCGAACTTTAATTTATTATACTGGGAGAAGGTCAGGTTTTCGCACTTTCAAAACCAGGTCGGGACGGGGCTTATTTTTTGATGCAGAGCTGGATCGAGCCACACTGTTTTTTCCAGGTCGGGTCTGGCGTGGACTTCCTTCCCACTAGAGGTATACACGGGAAAAATATTTTAAGCCCAGGCTGCATCTGGTATAAAGTCTAAACGGTCGATCTGGGATCGACACAGCCCGAATGCTTTGGCGGTTCTAAGAAGTGAGGGAAAAGCGCGAAGTCCCCTCCCCTTGGACTAATAAAGGGTTTACAAAGTGACATTATGCATTCTCACGAGAAATAACTTGGGGCGAAGTTCGAGCCCGTCACGGCCTGGCATAGGTCGCGCCAGTTAAAGACCACGAGACTTGGACTGGGTAAGGTTTTCTCTCATTTTGAATCGGTTCCTGTTCTGATCATCCTTTTTTTGGAGATTCGGGTGGTGACAGGCTTCTTTTTCTTCCAGACCAAGCCTATATCATTTTTGGATATCATTTTTCTTAGAAGTTTGCATTGAACAAAATTTCCAGGTCGTGGCTCGTCCCGGGATAAAAGCTAAATATTCGGTCCGTCTCTTATCTAGGGAGTATGATAAACATTACTGTCCCGACCTCAACCCGTGGAGATAAACTTTCGGTACAACTCTCATTTAGATAGTATGATAAACATTACTGGCTTGAAAGCGACCCGTACACTTCTCAAATTTTTTTCCCACGAGCCTAAATTGGATTGAAAACTTTTTTTACTTGTTAATCGTAAAAATTATAAAATAGAGAAAACACGAAATTCATCATATAGCCGCAAATAAGGGCAAACTTCATTAAAGAAATGCGAATTTCGTTAAACGTTGCAAAAGAAACACGCATTTTATTAAATGGTCGCAAAAAACCCTCAAGTTTTGCGAAGGGATCACGGTGATAACGTGAATTTCTTCAAAGTATCCCTTTCATGCATAAAAGCGAATTTCGTTAAAGGATCACGGAAAAAACGCAAATTTTTTCAAAGGATCGCGATCAAAACTGAAGTCAATCATTTACTGGGCTCAATCCGCAAGAGTTAAAACCGAATCTGTAACTTAAATCCAAATCTTATCTATCTTAATCCTAATCTAATCTTAAATCCAAAATATTAAGACAATTTGCCCCGATGAGCTAAGCGCAGCTAAAAAGTAAAAGTCAAGCCGACCATTTGCAAAATAGAGTTGTTAACCGGACCCAGACCCGACCTGGCGCAAAAAATCAGAAATCAACTTGATCCGCAGAAAACAGTAGAAGTTAACCGGATCCAAACGCGGCCCACAACAGAAAGTAAAAATTAATCCGACCAGCAGCAAAAAATATAGAAGCGAAACGGACATCAAATTTTGTGAAATGATAGCGGAGAAAACACGAATTTCTTCAAAGGATCGTGAAACACACGCACAATTCGTTCAAAAATTGCGAAAAAGAACGAAAATTTTATCAAAGGACTCACCCCAATCGATTCGGGTCAACCCGAAACCTTCTCGCAAAATTAAAACCAAATCCTAAACTGCCCCAAATGCTCTAAGCACAGTTAAAAAGTAAAAGTTAACCCGACCAACCAGAAAATGTAGCAGTCTTCCAGACCCAAACCCGACCAAATTGCAAAAAATCAGAAATTAACTCTAACAGCAACAAAGAGTACAATTCAACCCGACCCAAGTAGAAATTAATTCGGCAAGGAGCAAAAAATGGAAGCCAATCGGACCCAAACCCGTCCCACAGCAAAAAAAGTAGACGTAACACGACCGCATTAAAAAACTGAGTCCGACCCATGCATCAGACTGGAGTTTCCAAATTTCTAAAATCGCTCCCCCCCCCCCTTGAGGACTTTCCAGATAAGCTCTTAGCCTTCCTTTATATCAAAATTTCGCTTCGCATTTTTAACCTGTCACAATCTTTTAAATTGCACTTTTCGAAAATATCACTTCGTCGTTTTGTAGCCTATCCCACAATTCCCATATTTGTAGCATATAAGTCACTTTATTGTAACAATAAAAAATCAATAACAAAAATTCCTCTCCCCCCACGAATGAAATTGGATTTTATCATTCCCTCCCTTTTATTAAGTGCAGAAAATTTAGTTCTTTAAATATTTCCATTTTTATTATTTTTTAAACCGATTTATAAATATTTTGAAAGGCAAATAAATAATAAGTCATCTGATAAACATCTCCCCCTCCACATAAAAATAATGTAAAATAATTGAAATGTATTAATAATGTATTAATGTATTAATAAATAATGTGCTTATTTCTTTTTTCCCTCAGCTTTTAATTTTTAACTTCTCACCCACCAAAATTGACGTTTTATTTATATCCTTACTTGCAAAGCATACAAAAATTCGTCTTCCTGTTTATTAATTTTTAATACTATTTTTTAATATTTAGTCGTGTAAATAAGACAAGTCATCTAATAAATTCCCTGCATCCCCCCTTCACAGTACTCAAAATTTTTTAGAGCTCCTTGCGATATTTACAAAATGCTTGTAAAAATCATCAAAAATCTAAATATCCTTCCACCTGAAATTTTGACAAAATATTTGCCCTACTGACCTAACGTCACACATTTTTTTTTAATTTGTAACATTTTTTTCTGTCACATTTGTTACTACTAACAATAGGAAATTGTGTGTTATGTCTATAAACGACGACTAGGCTGGGATTAACACCTACACCTCCTTTCCTCAAAATTTCTATTTCCCGTTCTCCCTTGCTGTTTCCTTTTACGCAAAAATATACAAATGTTTAAAATATTTAAATTTGTCTAAATGTTTTACTCATAATTTTATAAAGATCTTATTTTTAACCTTCAGTGCTATTTATATTACATAAGTCTCTTGATAAGTTTCGTATTCTAAAAAGAATCCCCTCCCCCCCCCCCAAAAAAAAATAGTTATTTAAAGTACTTGTACCTGATGTCCCCCCCCCCCCTCATTCAATATTTATTTATTTATTTATTTTTGTAATTGCGTTAAATAAATAAAATAGTTTTTATTTTACAGCAATCTATCTAAATTTATAACTCTTTTATTTTCTGAAAATCAAACCGTTTAATTTTGGGACGTTAAAGCTAAACAGATTGAAATTCTTTTATAACTTTTATAAACTTGAAATCATCGAATGTAATCAAAGTAATGGGAAGACTATTGAAAAAATCCTTTAGTGAAGAAACCGTCTAGAAAACACGCCTTTGAGGAGAAAAATCATCACAGATGATTGGTTAAGAAAATTCTATTTCCTAATTGGATGATTACATGTCAATCATTTCAATTTTAGCCCATCCTTTGAATGAACTGAAAAAGAGAGTCGGCCATCTTGATTTGACTTGACGTGTGACTAGTGTGGGCTCTTAAGAGCCCACAATAGTCACAGAAAAAGTACACAAAAAGACCCGGATGACCATGTAAAGTCTATGGGAGCGTTCTTTTCTAATATCTCGCTCAAATTTTAATATTTTTGCATGATTTTTTTGCACAAGATAGCTGAGGGCAATCCACAACCGTGCTAGTTTTTACATTTTCGATTTTGGTTATATATTTTTTATATTACGATAGTTTCAGTTTCAGAACCGGTTTAAACCGGTTTTGAAAGTTAAAGTAATTTTTTAAAGAAAATCTGAAACAAAAATTGAAAAAATAAAAACTAGCCCGGTTGTGGATCGCCCTCAGCTATCTTGTGCAAAATAATCATGCAAAAATATTAAAATTTGAGCGAGATATCAGAAAAGAACGCTCCCATAGACTTTACATGGTCATCCGGGTCTTTTTGAGTAATTTTTCTGTGACTATTGTGTGCTCTTAAGAGTCCACAATAGTCACAGATAAAGTACGCAAAAAGACCCGGATGACCTTGTAAAGTCTATGGGAGCGTTCTTTTCTAATATCTCGCTCAAATTTTAATATTTTTGCATGATTTTTTTGCACAAGATAGCTGAGGGCAATCCACAACCGGTCTAGTTTTTACTTTTTCAATTTTTGTTTTATATTTTCTTTAAAGAATTACTTTAACTTTCGAAATCGGTTTAAACCGGTTCTGAAACTGAAACTATCGTAATATAAAAAATATATAACCAAAATCGAAAAAGTAAAAACTAGCCCAGTTGTGGATTGCCCTCAGCTATCTTGTGCAAAAAAATTATGCAAAAATATTAAAATCATTAAATTCATGTAAAGTCTATGGGAGAGTTCTTTTCTAATATCTCGCTCAAATTTTATATCTAATTTTCAATATTTTCAAATCTAATATCTCGCTCTTCAATCGTTTTGAAAATCGAAAAAAAAATTTTTGACGGATTTACACGTTTCAGATACTGCAGACTCCAAAAAACAAATTTTTAGAAAAAAAATTGCCGTCCGTTTGTTTGCCTGTAAATGCTCTATCTCACGAACAAATGGAGATAGAGACTTAAAATTTTGTATGTACTTAGTAAGAATGAATAGGACGAAGCCTATTTAATATCAGTAACCTCGATTATACGGAACTTTTTTTTCGGACTCTCAAAAATTTCGTTCTCATGAAATGTATATAAAAATTTTCGATTTTTTTTTTATTTTAAGGAAAAGACGTAAAAGACAATAAGATAACACAAATTTTGCAACAAGAACGAAGTCGGTCGGATAAATAGTTGCCGAGATATTTGTAATCCTGTTTTCTACATTCTTCGATTTCTCATGACCCTGTATTTTCCTCAAATTTCAATTCAAAAATATGTTTTAATTGGAAATGAGACGCTTAATCTGATGCAGTAAACTGTTAATTAATATGATTATTGTTTTTTGAGTTATAAGGATGTTTCCTTTACGCAATCTGGTACTACTTGTGTTGTTCGGTATTTTACATAAATTTTCGAAATGGGTTCATCAGCAATTCATTATTGGAGCATTACTGTGTATATTAAAAATATTTAAATATAAGTTTAAATTTTGTTTTGGAATTGCAATGCATTTTATTAATAGTTTTCACATATTTTATTTTCACATATTATATAATGCATATCCATGATGGGTAAGTATTACGGTGGCCCCCAACGACTAGTTTCGTAATCTGGCCGTTAAAATGAGACATTCATACAATTGTATTGTTAAAATGCATTTCCTTTTTCTCAGAGTCTATAAAAAAAAAGCGTTTAAACTAAAGAAAAAATCCGTTTTTGATGTATCTAGTCAATGAAGAAGTAGCACGTCAAATTGTATCTATTTATTATTCCGCAATTCCAATGTCTCAGAGAGAATTGCTAATCAATTGGGCATTTCAAGCCGTTCACGCTATTATATTGATAAACACAATAAAATAAAGTCGGAGGCGAAACTGAATTCTGCAATGGCAAAATCTACATTAAACTTGTTTTCACTTTTTTACAGTAAGCCGGATAGATTTATACTTCTTTGCTACTTATCCGATTTGAGCAGTCTAACTTAGAAATAGGTTTTGAACTAGAGAGAATATACTAGATTTTCTTCTATACAAATTTTAGTATTCAAGTTAAAGATGTAAATTATATTTTATAATTCTATTAAAATACATGAATTCGTTTTCTTTCATTTCAGTTTCAGATGTTCGGGTAAGGGCTCGATTTGACATAATTTGTAATTTTTGGGTTCGGATTGATACATTATGAGTCGGGTTGACTTTAAACGTTTCGGATTTGGGACATTTTTTCTTTTAGCTTTTGACAAATTCGAATCTGGTATAAACTGGTTGATGACTGGATTTTTCAGAAGATAAGACAATTTTTCATATGAAAAACTATATGTTTGAATATTTACGAGTACATTATATCTATGTTCATTTTTCTACTTGAGCAAAAATAAAAATTATTGATATAATTAAATGGGATACTTTTTCACAATTCCCTTCATATACAGATTGATTTAGTTTCATTTTTGATTTGTTGATCTGTTTTGTATCAGGTTATTCAGTATTGGGTCAGATTTTTTTTTTATTTATATATTTATCTAGCGAGCTTGGGTTGGGTTAAAATTAAATTGCTTTTGGAGCCCGGGCGTGAAAATTTAGGTTCGGGCAGACTTCTAGAAGAACGAAGTCCACGCCAGGCCTGAATGGAAGAAAAAATAAAGTGTGGTCAAATTTTGCAGAAAAAGTAAGATCCGAACTCGGAACGGTTTCCGAAAGAGTGAAGACCTGACTCCAGAATATCCAGTCTCCTCCAGACCCGGACCAAATGAATGTTATTTTGGCCCGCCCCGGTATAAAATTCAAAAATTCGGTCCGAGCCAAATTCAAAAATTCGGTCCCGCACGTTTACACTTTTACATTTCTATGTCTGGCCCGGCCCGGCCCGCCCCGTACAGAAATCAGTGAAATCAATCCAGGCCCGATCTGACTCGACACAATTTCTATTATTTCGAGAAAAAAAATCAGATATTTATCATACAATTAAGTTTTTTTTAAGATTACTACATTCATATTTATTGAATGATTTTACACAAAATTTTACAGATAATGCACAATAAGAACATTAATGATTACTTAGGTTCTTAGCCTTTCAACATTCAAATAAAGATTCATTAGAAAATTACTATGTTTTAGAATTAAAAAAAAAAAAAGTTAAAATTATCATAACTTTTGAAGCTGTGTAATAAAAAGTAGATTTATGAAAATGCTTCTTTATCATTTTATCAAAGATTTTTTCAAATTTAGAGGAGCTATTTTTTATGCATTTCTGATTTCATTTCTTTTCGGAAACACATGAGATTAACAGGTGTTTTTATTCAGAAACAATGTAATGGAATGGCGTTGTCCATTTTTTGATACAAGCAAATACAATGCGCAACACTCTGATACACAACGCACAGCACGCTATACAAAACGCTAATTTTCACAATATTTATGAAAATATTGTGAAAATTAGCGTTTTGAATCGAATTTCCGGAAACGACAACATGCGAAAGGAGAAAAATCTGAAACCGCATGACAAGAATCTCTTATACCTCAACAAGTATATACAAATACCTTATTAACCATAAACGGAATATGCTGTTCGATTGCAAATCCCTTCAATAGTCAGGCTTGTCAATTTTGTGCCTTTACAGTTAAAAATTAGTCAGAAAATGTGTCAAACTTTCGAGTTGTTGAGAAAAGAATTTAAGAAACACCAAGGACTATATTTCCAAAAAGTACGTTAACAGAAATTCTTTATTCCTTTCATATATATATTGTCTGCCCTACACGTCTTACGAACAATTAAAGGTGTATTTCGATTCAGACTGCCTATTTTCCGATTTATTTTTGAATTCATTATTGCTCTCAAATACACCAAACTTTCAAAATCTCTTATTTGGAAAGTACGCAAGATGCCGTGATTGTCGATTCTTGGATAAATGCAGAAAATGTTGCAAAAAAACAATCAAAAATGGCATTTTGAACCGATTTCTCCCTATCGGGAGATCTGGGAACGAAAAGAAGGGTCATAGTATTAAGGTAATTGTTTATAACTCAAATTCTAATGAATTGAGCGTAAAAAGACATCACACGGCACCTCATATGCCCCTTTTAAGAATTCCCTCAGCAAGTTTCATGTTTCTAGTTTTAAAAATGTGCCTGAAATTGTATCTGAAAATTTCGAGCTGTTGAAGGTGGAAAAGCGTTTTTTCGAATACACCTTTAAGTCTAGTTCTGACCTATCCCGACTATATGTAGAAAAACAGTACAAACCTGATCTTGGAATGTCTCCAGTTTGCCAAAAAATTATTAAAACCGTTTAGACACAAAGCAAATGTCTGATGCCGATCTCTATGCTGTACAAGTTACATTTATGTATTGATGTTGTCAAACTAGTATCTACTTGTGACGCACATTTGAACTTATGGTCGTTAAATCTATATTCCAGGGGTGATTCTGGATGAAATTTTTTTTTCGGAAATTCGCATCGTATTTTCGGAAATCGGGGGGGGGGTCGTGAGTCCCCCCTCTACAGCGATCTTCGGACAAAATTCCCGCTATCTTCAAACGAAATCAGCAATATTTTAGCAAAATCGGCGATTTATTGCGTTCTTTTGCCAAAATCGGCGTTTTTTCGACGATCTTTAGACAAAATTTGCTTTTTTACGCGATTTTTTCTCGAAAACGGCGTTTTATTCCCGCGATCTTTTGACAAAATCGGCGTTTTTTCCGTGATCTTTTGATGAAATCGGAGTATTTTTTCAAATATTCTTTTGACAAAATATTTTTAAGCGATCTTTTATCGAAAACGGCGTTTTTCCCGCGATCTTTCAAAGAAATCGGCGTTATATCCGCAATCTTTAGACGAAATCGGCGTTTTCCCGCCGTCTTCAGAAGAAATCAGCGTTTTATCTGCGATATTTGGTAAAATTGCCGTTTTTTCCGCGATCCGCACAGGAAATTTGCGTTTTTCATAAATCTTTTGACAAAGTCCGTTTACAAAAACATTGACGAAATCGTCGTTTTTCCACGAAATATTGACGAAATGTATGCTATTTCGGTGATCCTATCACGAAATTTGCATTTCTACGCAATTGTTTTTTTAGCGCGCAAAACCGTATAAGTTGGAAACTATGCGGAACTGATAACCCAATTTCAAATTTTCGGAAGATGCCTTAAATTTTCGGAAATTTCGGAATTTTCGAACGAGAATCACCCCTGCTATGTTCATTGAAAACAGTTCTCATTTTAACGTTTTTGCCGAAATCTTTATAACAAGCCGGCAGATCTGTTAAATTTTTTTGCCAGTCTGATACGGGCTGGTGCAGATCTCTAGATCTAACAGAGTCCTAGTCTCATGAGTTAAAACTGGCACGGCCCTACCCGGGCTGCGACAGCTTCGACGAGTCCGATCAGGTCGCACCGTTCTCAATCTTAAACACGTTTCATTTATCCTGTAGACATCTAATACCATTTTGCAGACACTTCATTGGGCTCAAATGTGGGGGGGGGGGGTCGCACCATCGCTTCTGGTATTCATCATATTAAAATCTTGATATTGAATCACACTTTAGCTTTTTATATGTCGACAGATGGTTCGTAGGAATTATTACATTGTTCTGCAATGAATAATAAATTTTGAAAGAAAACTTAACCGTAAAACACTGTAACATTAATAACGCTAGACTGAGTGTGCAGTGTCTTCCTTTAAAAAAAACGAATAGTGAAAAAAAAGAGACTCTGTAAGTGACAAAGAAAGCGGGATCGACGGGGAAGAGATGACCAATTTCACAGGTTTAATTTGATATGTATACAAATGGAATGTTTTTATGGAAATTCTTTTTAACAGAGAGTATACACGAAACAGCATTTCACTGCATTTCATGTTCAAAGTAGTGAACATAATTTAAATACGCTAGGAACAGTTTTTCTCCGAACAGCTTCTTACAACGGAATTCTTTTGTATAACTCTGTAATTGAATGGTAAATGCTTTTCACCAAATATTATACAGCAAGAATTGTTAAGTCCATTTCAGAAGTTCGTATAAATTTCATTGTTTGTAAAAGAGTAACATTATTACAACAATACATCGCGAAAGATTTTTAGACCATAATATAATGGATTAATATGGAGATCCTCTGTGTGTATACTGTAAGTGCTATACATATCATATTTTTTTATAATTGTCTTCCAGAGTACATCAGTAATTTATATGAATTTCATTACTTTTAAATTAGTATGACGCTCCTTAAAACACCGCAAATGATTTATCTACATAGACCATAATGTATCGGAATAATTTTCAGTGATCCTACACATTGCTCATGTTTCTTCAATTTTTTAAAAAGTGTCTAATTTTTCAAAAGTAATTTTTGCTTCTTAAAAAAACTTAGTTTTATGCAGAATTTGAAAAAAAGTCCTTCAAAATATTTAAGTTTTTTATTATTTATAAATTGAAGATGAAAATACGAGTTCTCTGAAATTCTGATTCTGAAAAAATAATCTATATCACCCCCCCCCCCCTCTTATATCAAAATTTCGTTAACGCCTATTGCTCTCATCACAGCTTTCAATATTACCGTTTCCAGAAGTATCACTTCGACGTTTTGCTGTCTTTCTCACTGTATCCATGTTTACAGAATATAGCCACTTTGTTGTAACAATAAAAAATAGATCACAAAAACTCCTCCCCACTAACTGAAAATGAGATTTTTCTCTCTCATCCTATTAGTAAATGTCTAAAATTTATTCATTGAAACTTTCTCACATCTTATAATTTTTTAAGCCTATTTGTTAATATTTTGAAAGGCAAATAAAAGTAAGTCATCTAATGAGCTTCTCCATCCCCACGACACACACCAAAATAAATAATTAATAAATCTGTTTGTTTCTCCCCCCCTCCAGCTCACAAATTTTAAACCTTTAAAATCATTGATTTTTCTAAAATTTTACTGTAATAATAAATAATTAGTTTTACTCTTAACCCCACAAAATTGATGTTTTCCCTCTATTTCTCCTTGCCAAGCACATAAAACTTAGTCTTTAAATATCTTTATTTTGTTTTTAGACATATTTGTCAATCTTCAGTCATGGAAGGTAAGTCATCTAATAAATTCCCTGCATCCCCCACTTAAATAAATAAATAAATAAATTCATTTTTTCCTCCTCAGAAATCTCCAACAATTACATAAATGAAAACTTTTATGAATAATACGAACTTTTCTTTTTCCTCTGATTTCTCTTTTCTTCCTTTTTTCTTTGTTTCACCCTCGTTCTGGTTTTTTCTCGGAGGTGAGGGCAATTTTGTATGAGCCTATATCACTCTGTATATCAATGCAGAATTATAAACCAGCCACATGTTTGCCTTGCATAACACCACGTGTTTGTAGCAAACAGTAGAAGCTAACCGGATCCAAACGCAACCCACAACAAAAAGTAAAAAATGAACCCGACCAGCAGCAAAAAAAAAAGAAAAAAATAGAAGAGAACCGGACAACATATTTTGTAAACTGATCGCTCAGAAAACACGAATTTCTTCAAAGGATCGTGCCGTGAAACATACGCACATTTTGTACAAAAATTGCGAAAAAGAACGAAAATTTCACCGAAGGACTCGCCCCAATCAATTCGGGTCAACTCGAACCCTTCTCGATGACGTAAAAACCAAATACTAAACTGTCCCAAATGCGCTAAGCACTGCTAAAAAGTAAGTCAACCAGATAAACAATAAAATGTAGTAGTCGAACAGACCCAAATCCGACCAATAAACAAAAAATCAGAAATTAACTCGAACAGCAGCAAAGAATAGAAGTCAACCGGACCCAATCGACCCAAGTAGAAATTAACACTGACAGGAGCAAAAAATGGAAGCCAACCGGACCTACACCCGACCTACAGCAAAAAAGAAGACGAAACAAGTCCCACATAAAAAAATGAGCTCCAACCCGTGCATCAGACTGGAGTATCCAAATTTCTAAAATCCCCCGCCTACCTTCAGGACTCTCAAGATCCGCCCTTGGCCTCCCTTTATATCAAAATTTCGCTTCGCCTTTTGAACCTGTCAAAATCTTCTAAATTGTACCTTCCGAAAATATCACTTCGCCGTTTTGTAGTCTACCCCCACAATACTCATATCTGTAGCATATAAGTCACTTTATTATAACAATAAACAATCAATCACAAAAATTCTTCCCCCGCCCCCACGATTGAAATTAGGATTTATCATTCTCTTCCATTAAGTGCAAAAAATTTAGTTCTTTAAATCTTTCCGACTTTTATTATTTTTTTAAACCGATTTATAAATATTTTGAAAGGCAAATAAATAATAAGTCATCTAGTAAACATCTCCCCCCTTCACACACGAAAAAAAATAAATAATGTGCTTATTTCTTTTTTTCCCTCAGCTCACAAATTTTAAACCTTAAAAGTCCTTGATTTTTCTAAAACTTTTATTGTAATAATGAATAAACAATCATATAATTTTACTCCTCACTTACCAAAATTGACATTTTCTCCCCATCTCTTCTTTCCAAGCATACAAAATTTCGTCTTTCTGTTTATTATTTTTTAATACTATTTATTAATATTTAGTCATGTAAATAAGGTAAGTCATCTAATAAACTCCCTGCATCCCCCCATCATTTTTTGGGGGGGCGGGCATTGCACTATTTTCTCCCCTCCCCATATCTCCCTAAATTTAAAATCTTTGAAAGTTTTCTTGTTTTGTTTTTTCACAGATTTATGTATATTTTATTCTTAAAATAAATAATGGATCGTAAACAACCCATACAATATAGTTGTATACTTCCCCTTCCCTTCGTTCTTTTGAGGTACACAAAATAAAAAATCTCTAAAACACTTTTAATTTACATTTTTTGTCATATTAATAAATGTTCAAGTAGGTAAATAAGCTGTCATCTATAAAACTCTCCTACTACCCCCCCCCCCCCAAAAAAATATCCGTTTTTTCCCTCTACCCTCCCCCCTTTCTCAACTTACAAAATTAAATTCTTTCTTTTTTTCTCTCCGTATTTTAATAAAAAAATAATTAAAACCTGATATCCTCCTTCTGCACAGATAATTCAGTCTTTAAATATGTTTGTGCTAGTTTTAACTCTCTGTTTACTATAATATTAACTAAATCTTTTTAGCTATGTAGGAAAGTGTTAAAAATAAAGCGATAGATATGCATTAAATTCTACAGAAAACACATGTTTACGTTTTTTGCGTTTTGTGTTTGTGCATTTCTAAAAGTAAAATATCTTTAGAGAGATATTTGCGAAAAATATTGTCAATATCTATTAATGTACAAGGAAATTTTCAAAAATTTTCGCAATTATTTCCTTCCTATTAGCTCAGAATTGAACCACTAAACTTAAATACCTAAATTACCCGAGTTTTCGGCTGAGTTGAGCAAATCCATAAAAAATGAATCAATATAATATATCGGATCAATACAAAAACCATTCTTAACTGACTGTATCATTTAAAAAATAATTTTCAGACCCCCAGCCCCCCTTTCCTATCGACTTTACTGCTATCTCAGCACTCAAAATTAAAAATTGTTAGAGCTTCTTGCGGTATTTATATAATTCTTGTAAAAATCATTAAAAATCTAAATTTTCTTCCACTTGAAATTTTGACAAAATATTTTGCCCTATTGACCTAATATCACCCAAAGTTTTTAAAATTTGCAACACTTTTTCTGTCACATTTGTTACTACTAACAATAGTAAATTGTGAATTATGTCTATAAACGATTTGGCTGGGATTGACACCTATTTCTCCTTTCTTCAAAATTTCTATTTCCTGTCAATGGCGGATCTACGGGGGGGGGGGGCGATGGGCCGATTGCTCCTATCTTAAAACTAATAAAGGAACTGCGGTACGACATAAGATGCCAGCACAAAAAAAAGTTACTCAACTAAAACTCGAGACCGGCGCCTCCCGGGTTGGGTCGCGCCAACTTTAATTTATTATCCTGGGACTGAGTCAGGTCTTCACACTTTCAGAACCGGATCGGTCGGGTCTTATTTTTTTCTGCAGAACTGGAATGAGGCTCACTGTTTTCTCCAGGTCAGGTCTGGCGTAGACTTTCTTCCTATACTAGAGGTATACACGGGCCAAAATTTTCAAGCCCAAGCTCCGTCCGGTATAAAGGCTAAACGCTCGATCTGGAATCGACACAGCCCGTATGCGGTGGCGGTTCTAATGTGCGGGGAGAGGGGCAGAGCCTGATTACTAACGGGGCACTCTCTCCCCAGTAAAATTACATAGAAATTTTCGCCTTGTTTAAACGCGCTTTTCAGTCAAAATTGCTATCATGAATAAGGAAAAAATTTCTATTTATTTTTTCTGGTGGGAGAGTGCCCCTTTGATAATCAGGCCCTGGAGAGGGGGCGAAGTCCCCCACCCCCTTGGGCTAATAAAAGGGTTTACAAAGTAACATTATGCATCCTCACGAGAAATAACGTGGGACAAAACTCGAGTCCGTCACTGGCTGGCATGGGTCGCGCCAGTGTAATTCCACGAGACTTGAAATGGATAAGGTTTTCTCTCATTTTGAATCGGGTCGTGTCCTCATCTTGCTTTTTTTGGAGATTCGGGTGGTGACAGGCTTCTTTTTCTTCCAGACCGAGCCTGGTCTCGATTTCTTTTTTTCTAGAAATTTGCGTTGGACAAAATTTCCAGGTCGTAGCTCGCCCCCGAATGAAAGCTAAATATCCGGTACGTCACTGATCTAGATTGTATGAAAAACATTATTGGCCCGACCGCGTCCCGTGAGCCTGAACATTCGATATGTCTCTGATCTGAATTTCTTCGAAGGAACACTTTCACGGAAAAAAGCAAATTTCGTCAGAAGATAACGATCAAAACTGGGCCAAGCATTCTCGCAAGAGTAAAGACCGAATCTGTAACTGACTCAAATCCGAAATGTATGACAATCTGTCCGATGCGCTAAGCCCAGCTAAAAAGTAAAAGTCAACCCGACTAATAGCAAAATATAGTTGTTAACCGGACACAGACCCAACCCGAAGCAAAAAATCAGAAATTAACTTGACCCGCAGTAAACAGTAGAAGTTAACCGGACCCACAACAAAAAATAAAATTAACTCGACCAGCAGCAAAAAATAGAAGCGAACCGGATATCGAATTTTGTGAAATGATTGCGCAGAAAACACGAATTTCTACAAAGGATCGTGAAACAGACGCTCATTTCGTCCAAAAATTGCGAAAAAGAACGAAAATTTTATCAAAGGACTTGCCCCAATCAATTCCGATCAATCCAAACCCTTCTCGCAAAAGTAAAAATCAAATCCTAAACTGCCCCAAATCACAATTGTATGTCAAACTGCCCCAAATGCGCTATAAGCACAGCTAAAATATTAAAGTCACCCGTACCAATAACATAATGTAGTAATCGACCGGATCCAAACCCGACCCAAAAGCAAAAAATCAGACATTAACTGGAACCGCACCAAAGAGTAGAAGTGAACCGGACATAAACACGACCCAAGTAGAAATTAACCCGACTAGGACCATAAAAATGGAAGCCAACGGGACGGAAACCCGAACTGCGGCAAAAATTAAACAATACACGACCTGCGTTAAAAAAAAAAAAAAAAAAAAAAAAAAAAAAATGAGTTCCGACCCGTGCATCAGACTGGAGTTTCCAAATTTCTAAAATCGCCCCCCCCCCCCTTGAAGACTCTCAAGATCCGGTCTTGTTTCCTGTTCTCCCTTGCTACTTGCCTCTTCGCAAAAAATAATCAATGTTTAAATACTTAAATTAAACTAAATATTTTTCTCATAATTTTATGAAGTATTTATTTTAACCTTCAGTGCTATTTATCTTATATAAGTATCTTGAAAAGTATTATATTTTTTAAAAAAATCCCTTTTCCTTACCAAAAAAATAAAAAAAATAGTTATATTACAAATAGTTATTACTATTTGTACCTGATTTCCCCCCCCCCCTCATTCAATATTCATTTTTATTTATTTATTTATTTATTTTTTATTTTTTTGTAATTGCGTTAAGTAAATAAAATAGTTTTTATTTTATAGTAATCTATCTAAATTAATCATTCGTTTATTTTCTGAAAATCAAACCGTTTTAATTTTGGAACGCTAATCGTAAAAAAATTGGAATTCTTTTGAAACTCGACATCTTTGTATTTACCGTAAGTAATGGGAAATCAGTTGAAAAAAATCCTTTAAACATGAAATCGGCTAGAACTGCACACGTTTGAAAAGAAAAATCGTCGCAGATAATTGGTTAAGAGCATCCTATTTGCTAATTGGATGATTGTATGTCAATCATTGTAATTTTAGCCCATCCTTCGAATCCGCTGAAAAATCTAGTCGCCATCTTGAATTGCCTTGTCAAGTGACTAGCGTGTCCTCTTAAGAGCCCACAATAGTCACAGAAAAAGTACGCAAAAAGACCCGGATGATTATGTGAAGTCTATGGGAGCGTTCTTTTCTAATATCTCGCTCAAATTTTAATGTTTTTACATGATTTTTTTTGCATAGGCTAGCTTAGGACGATCTACAACCGGGCTAGTGTTTACTTTTTCGATTTTGGTTTCAGATTAAAAAAAAAAAATATTTTATCTTTCAAAACCGGTTTAAACCGGTTCTGAAATTGAAACTATCATAATATAAAAAATATATGAGCAAAGTCGAAAAAGTAAAAACTAGCCCAGTTGTGGATCGTCCTAAGCTAGCCTATGAAAAAAAAACATGTAAAAATATTAAAATTTGAGCGAGATATTAGAAAAGAACGCTCCCATAGACTTTACATAATCATCCGGGTCTTTTTGTGTAGTTTTTCTGTGACTATTGTGGGCTCTTAAGAGCCCGCAATAGTCACAGAAAAATTACTCAAAAAGACCCGGATGACCATGTAAAGTCTATGGGAGCGTTCTTTTCGAATATCTCGCTCCAAATTTAATATTTTTGCATGATTTTTTTGCACAAGATAGCTGAGGGCGATTCACAACGGGGCTAGTTTTTACTTTTTAAATTTTTGTTTCAGATTTTCTTTAAAAAAATACTTTAACTTTCGAAACCGGTTTAAACCGGTTCTGAAACTGAAACTATCGTAATATAAAAAATATATAACCAAAATCAAAAAAATAAAAACTAGCCCGGTTGTGGATCGCCCTCAGTTATCTTGTGCAAAAATATCATGCAAAAATATTAAAACTGGAGCGAGAAATTCGAATAGAACAATCCCATAGACTTTACATGGTCATCCGGGTCTTTTTGAGTAATTTTTCTGTGACTATTGTGGGGTCTTAAGAGCCCACAATAGTCACAGAAAAATTACTCAAAAAGACCCGGATGACCATGTAAAGTCTATGGGAGCGTTCTTTTCTAATATCTCGCTCCAATTTTAATATTTTTGCATGATTTTTTTGCACAAGATAGCTGAGGGCAATCCACAACCGGGCTAGTTTTTACTTTTTCAATTTTTGTTTCAGATTTTCTTTAAAAAATTACTTTAACTTTCGAAACCGGTTTAAACCGGTTCTGAAACTGAAACTATCGTAATATAAAAAATATATAACCAAAATCGAAATAGTAAAAACTAGCCCGGTTGTGGATTGCCCTCAGCTATCTAGTGCAAAAAAATCATGCAAAAATATTAAAATTTGAGCGAGATATTAGAAAAGAACGCTCCCATAGACTTTACATGGTCATCCGGGTCTTTTTGAGTAATTTTTCTGTGACTATTGTGGGCCCTTAAGAGCCTACACTAGTCACAACTCAAGGCAAATCAAGATGGCCGACTGTCTTTTTCAGCTCATTCAAAGGATGGACTAAAATTGAAATGACTGACATCTAATCATCCAATTAGGAAATAGAATTTTCTTAACCAATCATCTGTGACGATTTTTCTCCTCAAAGGCGTGTTTTCTAGACGGTGTCTTGTCTAAAGGATTTTTTCAACCAGTGTGACCGTTTTTGGACTGTTGTAAGAAATCTGGACTGTTGTAGGACTTACAACAAGCTAAATCAAGCTAAAAATCCAGCCTAAAAGATAGTTGTCAGTCTATTGATTCGAAATTAACAGATTCTCGTATAGATGGCAGTACCATCGAATTTGTTTTTAGCTTGTTGTCAGTCCAAATCTATCCTGCTTTTAGCTTGAAAAAACGGTTACACTGTTTTCAACTGTCTTCCCATTACTTTCACTACATTCGATGATTTCAAGTTTATAAAAGTTTTAAAGGAATTTCAATCTGTTTACCTTTAGCGTCCCAAAATTAAACGGTTTGATTTTCAGAAAATAAACGAATTATTAATTTAGATAGATTACTATAAAATAAAAACTACTTTATTTATTTAACGCGATTAGAAAAAAAAATACTATTGAATGAAGGGGTGGGGAAATATCAGGTACAAGTACTTTAAATAACTATTGTTTTTTGGGGGTGGGGGGAATTCTTTTTAGAATACGAAACTTATCAAGAGACTTATATAAGATAAATAGCACTGAAGGTTTAATGTAAGATCTTCATAAAATTATGAGTAAAATATTTAGACAATTTTAAATATTTTAAAAAATTTGTATATTTTTTTGCGGAGAGGGAAACAGCAAGGAAGAAAGGGAAATAGAAATTTTGGAGAAAGGAGGTATAGGTGTTAATCCCAGCCTTAGTCGTCGTTTATAGACATAACATAATTTCCTATTGTTAGTAGTAACAAATGTGACAGAAAACGTGTCGCAAATTTAAAAAAAAATGTGTGACGTTAGGTCAGTAGGGCAAAATATTTGTCAAAATTTCAGGTGGAAGGAAATTCAGATTTTTGATGATTTTTACAAGCATTTTGTAAATACCGCAAGGAGCTCTAATAAATTTTGAGTGATGTGAAGAGGGGATGCAGGGAGTTTATTAGATGACTTGCCTTATTTACATGACTAAATATTAAAAAATAGTATTAAAAAATAATAAACAGAAAGACGAATTTTTGTATGCTTTGCAATAAAAGATAGAAAGGAAACGCCAATTTTGGTGGGTGTGAAGTAAAATTATATGACTGATTATTTATTATTACAATAAAAGTTTTAGAAAAATCAAAGACTTTTAAGATTTAAAATTTGTGAGCTGAGGGAAAAAAAGAAATAAGCACATTTATTATTTATTTATTTATTTTCGTGTATGTGCGGAGGGGGGAGATGTTTATCAGATGACTTATTATTTATTTGCTTTTAAAAATATTTATAAATCGATTTAAAAATTCATAAAAGTGGAAAGATTTAAAGAACTAAATTTTCTGCACTTAATAAAAAGAAGGGAGTGATAAAACCCAATTTCAGTCATGGGAGGGGGGAGAATTTTTGTTATTGATTTTTTATTGTTACAATAAAGTGACTTATATGCTACAAATATGGGTATTGTGGGCTAGTCTATTAAACGGCGAAGTGATATTTTCGGAAAGTGCAATTTAAAAGATTGTGACAGGTTCAAAAGGCAAAGAAAAATATTGATATAAAGGGAAGCTAAGGGCTTATCTGGAGAGTCCTCAAGGGAGGGGGGAACGATTTTAGAAATTTGGAAACTCCAATCTCATGAACGGGTCGTAACTCATTTTTTAATGCGGGTCGTGTTTCGTCTCCTTTTTGCTGTGGGTCGAGTTTGGGTCCGGTTGGCTTCCATTTTTTGTTAATTTTTACTTGGTTCGAGTTTGGGTCCGGTTGATTTCTATACTTTGCTGCTGTTCGAGTTAATTTCTGATCTTTTGCTTTTTGGTCGGGTTTGGGTCTCGTCGACTGCTACATTTTGTTGTTGGTCGGGTGGACTTTTACTTTTTAGCTGTACTTAGGGCATTTGGGGCAGTTTAGGATTTGGTATTAATTTTGTGAGAAGGTTTCGGGTTGATCCGAATTGATTGGAATGAGTCCTTTGATAAAATTTTCGCTCTTTTTCGCAATTTTTGTACGAAATGCGCGTCTGTTTCACGATCCTTTGAAGAAATTCGTGTTTTTTCCTCTATCATTTCACAAAATTTGATGTGCGGTTCGCTTCTATTTTTTTGCTGCTGGTCGGGATAATTTTTACTTTTTTTTTATGGGTCGCGTTTGGCTTCTAGTGTTTGCTGCGGATCAAGTTAATTTCTGATTTTTTTGCTTCGGGTAGGGTCTGGGTCCGGTTAACAACTATATTTTGATAATAATCAGTTTGACTTTTACTTTTTAGCTGCGCTTAGTTCATCGGGCACATTGTCATACATTTCGGATTTGAGTCAGTTACATATTCGGTTTTTATTCTTGCAGATTGAGCCCAGTAAATGGTTGTCGTCAGTTTAGATTGCGATCCTATGACAAAATTTGCGTTTTTCCTTTAATAAATTCGAATTTATACGTGAATGGGATACTTTGAAGACACTCATGTTTTCATCTTGATCCTTTCACAAAATTTGAGGGGTTTTAGCGCCATTTGATGAAATGCCAGTTTCTTTTGCAACCCCTAAAGAAATTCGCGTTTTCTTTGTTTAATAAATTTCAAGATTAACAAGCAAAAAAATTTTCAATCCAATTTGGGCTCGTGGGAAAAAAATTAGAGAAGAGCACATGTCGCTTTCAAGCCAGTAATGTTTATCATACAATCTAGATCAGAGACGGACCGAATATTTAGCTTTTATTCCGGCCCTAGCCACGACCTGGAAATTTTGTTCAATGCAAACTTCTAAGAAAAACGATATCCAGACCAGGCTCGGTCTGGAAGAAAAAGAAGCCTTCACCACCCGAATCTCCAAAAAAAAAAAAAAGAAGATCAGAACACGAACCGATTCAAAATGAGAGAAAACCTTACCCAGTCCAAGTCGCGTGGACTTAAACCTGCTCGATCCGTGCCAGGCCGTGACGGGCTCGAGTTCTCCCCAAGTTATTTCTCGTGAGGATACATAATATCACTTTGTAAACCCTTTATTAGCCCAAGGTGGGGGGGACTTCGCACCCTACCCCCACCCCTTAGAATCGCCACAGCATACGGGCTGTGTCGATGCTAGATCGAGCGTTTAGACTTTACACCGGATGCAGCCTGGACTTCACGAAAATTTCACGTGTATACCTGTAGTAGGAAGGAAGTCCACACCACACCCGACCTGGAAAAACCAGTGTGGCGTGAGCCAGCTCTGCAGAAAAAAATAAGACCCGACTAAATCTCTGAAAGTGTGAAGACCTGACTCTGTCCGAGGATAATAAATTAAAGTTGGCTTCACGTGACCGGGGTCACACCGGCCTAGAGTTTAGGACCAACAATTTTTTTCTGCTGGCATCTAATGCCGTTCTGCAGACCATTTATAGGGACTTTAGGCCCTGCCCCATGTCCAGGAAAAAAAATATGGCCCGAGCTTGGCCCGAAAACATTAGTGACTAGGCCCGGTCCGGCTTGGTCTAAGTATTCACAAGTAAGGCTCGGCCCGGCCCGAATGCCGTTAATGGAAATCGACCGAAACCCGGCCCGCGGGCAACGCTCTGGCTTTGGAGCGAGGCCTGGCCCGTGCAGATCTCTAAATTAAGTACAAAGGGAGAAGGTAAAAAAAAAGTAGGACATTCTGCCTATCTGATTAGCCGTTTTAGCTAAGAGCGAGAAATTCAGGATAACAAACTTCTTAAAAATATAACTAAATAGTTATTTTAGAGGCTTTAGAAATTCCTTCCCTGAGAAGGTAATAAATGTGTGTGTGTAGGGAGGAGGGTGAAAATTGTAGCACATTCCGCCATATATCAGCATCATTTTTAGGTATAAACAGGAAAATCAGAATAATAAACGGACTAAAAATATATTTAAATTTAGTATATCAGTGATTTTATTCTTTTTGTGGCTATTATGTAATCAACATCGACTTTGTACTAGATAACGTAAGATTATACGAATAAGGCAGCAATTATGGTTATATGATTAGATATTTAAGAAAATGTTTATTTTATTTCACATCTGCTAGATATATTTTGTTGGATTCGAGACATTTTAGAAAAACCGACCCAGCGTAGCGGGTGAAGACTACTAGTTGGCTTTTACGGCCTGTAAGAAGAATAGAAAATTTAACGCTCCATTAAGAAAAAAATACTTCTACAATTTATTATACCAAATTAAATTTCTGAAGATTGCCATAAATATATACTAGCTATTATTTTTACAAAAATATTCCTCTTGCATATGGACCGGAAAGAAATTTCTTGAATCTAGGGAAACAGTACGTCAAGGTTTCATTTGTGAAAATACTATTGAATCATTTTTCAGTAGTAATTTATTGAAATTTAAAAAATAGATTATAGGAAAAATAAGTCAGTATTTGGAAATAACCCACATAAGCCCCTTACAATCGATGGGCAAATTTCTACAAATTTTTCGCATTGTAGCACCGTAATGAAACAGATTCTGTGTCATCCAACCAACCTACCAAGATTCGATATTTAAAGGTAGCGCGGTCAGTTTCAAGAAGATTGGTTGACGTACGAGTGGAGACGAGATTAAATTCAGTCGTAGAGTATCGGCCGTTTTTGCTAAAATTTTAACCAAAATCTTTCGTAATTTTGCTCATTCTAATTTTGGTAAAACTATAAAAAGCATATTACTAGAAGTTTAAACTCTGAGCTATTATTGTGCGTTTTTTTTTCTTCTGAATTTTGGTAATATCATTTCATTCGGCTGTAAAAGACACACACCTCGATCATTTTCCGAATGATTAAAAAATGACAAACGAACTCCTCCAATCAGCAAATGGAATATTCATGAGCGTGATTTTTTTTTCACGTTACGCAGTTAAAAGAAGAATTTTGAAAGAAGCGAAAATTATTATGTACAAATATATTAAAATAACTGTATTTTGGAAGGTTCTTTTCAGAACTCGAGATTTATCAAGAGAATTACAAAAGCTAAATGATATTGAAGTATAAGATAGGATCTTCATGAAATGAGGAAAAAAATATTTAACAAATTAAAGGATTTTAATCATTGAATATTTTATACTGTAGAGCGAGCAGGAGGGGTGGGGTGTCAAACGGTAAACATAAATTTCGAAGAAAGTAGGTGTAGATCGAAACCACAGTTTATTCATTTATGGGGCTGTCCATAAATGATGCCACATACTTGTCCAATACTTTTAACCCCCTTCCTCCCCTTTGTCACATGTTACGCTATATTATATATACATGCAGTTCAGAAAGAAAGCACTATGCTATAGATCATATTTCAAATTTTGTTTTTAAACTTTAACTGTGTATTTTAATGACTTCTACGTGAATAACTATAAAAATAATTTGTGTACTTATTTTGTATGAAATAAGATTTAGGTTTACAACAAAAATTATAATTAATATACACTAATAATATAATATTAATATGAAAAAGTAATTAAAAGGAGTAATGTTTTGAAATTTGAAATGGAATTGTATTTCGTTTAAAACTTTACTTTATGAACACAAAAATATTTTAATTCCAAAATAACTTCAAAATTTAATTTTCTAAATATTAATACTTTTCTTCCAACCAAAATATGTGATGTCACATTTCTTCTTAACCCCTCCCAGCCCTTTGTTGCGAGCTGTCTCAATTTTACGTACCTCCTCTACCCCCTTCCAGGCGTGACATCATTTATGGATGGCCCCTTTAGTTATAGTGCACAATTTATCATTGTTACAGTAACAAATGTGACAAAAAATGAATTATTATTTTTTTAATATTAAATTTTTTTATGTGTTCTTAGCGGAAAGGCCAAAAATTTATTCAAAATTTCGGGTGGAAGGAAATTTAGATTATCAATAATTTTTAAATAAATAAAAAAAATACGTGTGGCACTCGGGGACTGCCGCGGTAAAGCTATTGCATAGCATTTTTTATCAACTTATGCAAAAATACCGCGTTAATGTCTGCCGAAGTCTACCGAAGGATACCGTGCCTAAGTCTGCCGAACTGAAACGTCGTTAGCCGGAGTGTTAGGATTTTTTCTCGTTACGGAATTTCTAGATTCGGTCGCAGCGCTCAAAGCCCGCGATAAAAGCTATGCAATAGCTTAATAAATTACCAAACAAAATTTGGTCGCGCTACGAAAATTAGATCGCAAGTTATAAGCATTTTAAATTTTTCGACCCTCACGGTGGGAGGGGGGGTCTCCTGTCACCAAAAATTGACAATGTCTCATAATAAATTACCAAACAATATTTGGCCGCGCTACGAAATTTAGATCGCGAGTTATAAGCATTTTAAATTTTTCGACCCTCACGGTGGGGGGGTCTCCTGTCACCAAAAATTAACACTGTCTCATAATAAATTACCAAACAAAATTTGGCCGCGCTACGAAAATTAGATCGTGAGTTATAAGCATTTTTAATTTTTCGACCCTCACCGAGTGGGGAGCTCCCGTCACCAAAAAGTAACGCTGCCTCATTACAAATTACCAAACAAAAATTGGCCGCGCTACGAAAATTAGATCGCGAGTTATAAGCATTTTAAGTTTTTCGACCCTCACCGTGGGAGGGGGGGGGTCTCCTGTCACCAAAAATTAACAGTCTCATAATAAATTACCAAACAAAATTTTGCCAAGCTACCAAAATTAGATAGCGAGTTATAAGCATTTTAAATTTTTCAACCCTCACCGTGGGGTGTCTCCTGTCACCAAAAATTAACAATGTCTCATAATAAATTACCAAACAAAATTTGGCCGCGCTATGAAAAATAGATCGCGAGTTACGAGCATTTTAATTTTTTTTTATCCTCATCGTGGGAGGTCTCCTGTCACCAAAAATTAACACTGTCTCATAATAAATTACCAAACAAAATTTGGCCGCGCTACGAAAATTAGATCGCGAGTTATAAGCATTTTAGATTTTTCGACCCTCACCGTGGGGGGTCTCTTGTCACCAAAAATCAACACTGCCTCATAATAAATTGCCAAACAAAATTTGGCCGCGCTATGAAAATTAGATCATAAGAAACATAAGTTTGAGACTTGATATCCTAATATCTGAAAAATACCGCGTCAATGTCTGCCGAAGTCTACCGAAGGATACCGTGCCGAAGTTTGCCGAACTAAAACGACGTTAGCCGAAGTGTTAGTTTTTTTCGTTACGGAAGGGTTAGGTTTTCTCGTTACGGAATTTTTAGATTCGGTCGCTACGCTCAAGGCCCGCGATAAAAGCTATGCAATAGCTTAAAAAAAAAAGTACAAGTTTTAAATGTTGAGTACTAACAAAAGAGTAAATTCGGGGAAGAAACTTCTAAATATCAAATATTTTTTAAATGATACATTCAGTAAAGCATTGTTTTGTAAAAATCCGAAATTGAAATAACAATTAAATGCTTTTATTTTCATTTATAATTTTTAATTTTTTATTTCACATTTTCTCAAAGTCTGGAAGTTTATGTGCCCTCCCATTGTGTATGTATGTACATACGTACGCCTGTGTGTAACGCGATAACTCATGATAATATTCGATTTGCCTCAAATTTGGGATTTATTTCTATTGCGATAAGATGCTTCCTTTATTAGTTTTGGGAGTTCATTGTATAAGTATAAGGGGATAAGGGAGGGCTAATCCCAATTCTTAATTTAGATAAATTTTATTTTCATGCTGACTTAACAGACTTCATTGTAATTTCAGATATGGGATCATTTTGATGCTTAATGATGCCTATATGTTTAGTTTTGGATATTCATTGGTTAAATATAAAAGGAGAGGAAAGGGGCAGGTAACCCCGCTTAATTTAGGTAAATTGTTTTTTAAGCAGAATTTACCGATTTCCTTAAAATTTTGGATGTAGGTTTTTGTGATACAGAGCTTCCCTGTTTAGTTTTTAGAATTCATTGGATAAGTATAAGGAGGGAATGGGTGGCTAATCCCATCCTTTAAATTTAGATAAATGGATTTTTTATGTTGAATTATCTGATTTCATTCAAACTTTAGATAAGGGCTATTCTGACGAGGCACTTCCATGATTAAATTTGGGTGTTCATTGTTTAGGTTTAAACGGAGAGAATAGGGGATAACCTACCTTAATTTGTGTAAATGGGGGTTTTTACGCAGAATTTTACCGATTTGCTTCAAATTTTGGATATAGGTTTATTGAGATAAAATGCTTTGCTGATTAGTTTGGGTTAGTTACTTAGTTGGTTGAATGGGTCTTGTGGCACAAAGCTCCTTCAGGAACATAGTGGGCGAAAACAAATTCAAAACGAAATCAAAAATAGAAAACCAAAAGCAAATGAGCTAAAAAAGATTATATATTTAATGAGAAAAATAACGGTATGTATAATTAAAAACGTTTAAAAGGGTCAAAAAATGATAGTTAAAATACAAAAGTTACATAAGTAAGAACTTTAAAGGTTAAAAGTGATAAATGTCAAAATATGAATTAAGTGTGAAATGTGCAAATACTACATAAGAACAATGTTTACAATCACAAAGAATTTAAAAAACAATGTGTAAAATTATTCAGGCACAAATTCTTTGTAGGTAGTATTCTCTTCATCAGTACTCGAGTCATGAGAATCCGATTCAATAGCTACTTACACAAAATTAACCAGCTGTTTAGAATATTTCAACCTTGTAATCCATGGACTATGACATAATTTTCGCCGTTTTTTCCCCACTGTTTGCCATTGTGAAGAACCGAAATGTCTTGTTCTCTTTTATTTCATGGATCGTTTCGCAATTTGACTAGCCTTATGTGTCTGTACATTGAATGCAGAAGGATCAGAGTTTTTTTTTATTGAATATAACTGTCTTAGTATTAGTCTGGAATTTGGTCGAGTTTTTTAACCTCCTCAGTCCTGATATCGCCTGGAGGCGACACTAAAAATCACACTTTAAGTTAATCTAATTTCTGTTAGAATTGTTAAAGTTACATCTAGTCTTTTTTAATAGATGTGTGCATGTTAGAAGCACCGATATACAACTTAATGCATGTTTGGAGATGTTTCATAAAATTTTAAACTGGCTTTTGTGGTATCACGTAAAATTTATCTCAGGACTGAGGAGGTTAATAGAAATGAAGATTTCTATGATTGATTAGTTTGGTATGCTATTGAAATAGATTCTGATGGTAACCAGCGTTCTAATTTCTGGCTTGCAGAACACTTAACCTCCTCAGTCCTGATTAGAGTTGCAAAAAGTCGGTTTATTCCCGGGTTTATTTCCAATAGACCAGGTTTATTCCCAGGTTTATTCCCAAAAAAAAAGAATTATTCCAAAAAATCCCGGGTTTTTTCCAGGTTTATTCCTAAAAACCCGGTTTATTCCCGGGTTTAAACCGGGTTTTTTCTAACCTTCGCAACGCTGGTCCTGATGTACGCTGGAGGCGACACTAAAAATCACCCTTTAAATTAATTTAATTTCTTTTAGAATTGTTAAAATTACATACATACTCTTTTAATAGATGTGTGCATGTTAGAAGAATCAATATACAAACTAATGTATGTTTGGATATGTTTTATAATAATTTTAAACTGGTTTTTGTAGTGCCACGTAAAATTTGTCTCAGGACTGAGGAGGTTAATATAACAACAATCATTATGGGTTCTTTTCTTTGAGATACTGGGTAGAATAGAGGAATCTGTATGCTAATGTGCCTTACGTATTTTGATTGCTGTTTGAATAAACTTTAATAGGAAACATCAACACATAGGATTCTAGACTTAATAATTTTGCGAGCTTCATGGTAAGTAAGTTTTTCCGTTATTTTAATGGTAAGAATATCTTTTTCACAGATCAAGTTTGGGCAAGAACGGGAAAATGCGGCAGACTTTTCACACGAGTCACAGTTGTGACCCACTTCCGCACATCTTGGACAGGTATCACAAAATTAAGAAAGATATATCTATATTACATATATACATCTATATTAGAAAAAAATAATTTGGACCTTGGCCACACCACCCCTATCGAGTCCAACAAGGGGATACACATCCGTGTAATAGTGTTAGCCAGGACCTATACAGTCATAAGACAATCCTATCTCATCTCCCCCATTAACGAGATGACAAGTAATTGCTCAGTCACTTAATCCCTAAAGCCAATAACAAATGTCAGCTGACCAGCCGATTGATACATACGTGACTAATATGTACCTCCCGTCAACCTGAAGCAGAGGCCAAAGCAGTATGTTGGTTTCTTTTAACTGCCAGGATCCCCCTTTCCAGGGACACGGGTCGCCATGCTTGGCAAACACGTGGGTGGTTTACATTTTTTTCCATTAGTCGATATACAGAGTGATATCGGCTATCATACAAAATTACCCTACCCTCTGAGAAAAAACCACAACGAAAGTGAAACAAAGAAAAAAGGAAGAGAAACAAGAGTAAAAGGAAAAGAGAAAGATCATTCAGGTGCCTGGGGTTGTGAAGCCCGTGAATATTTAAAGAAGGCATCCCCCTGGGGCAATTTGTTTTAGGAATTCAATGGATAAGTAAAATGGGAGAAAGGGTTGACTATTCCCCCCTTTAAATATAGAAAAAGGTTTTTTATGCTGAATTATCATATTTCGTTCGAATTTCACAAATCTACTAAATAATTGGTTTAAATTTATTTATATAATTGTTGGAGATTTCTGAGGAGGAAAAAATGAAAAGTATTTATTTATTATTTTATTTAATTTTTTTTTCGAGAGGAATGCAGGGAATTTATTAGATGACTTACCTTACATGACTAAAGATTATAACAAATATGGTTGAAAAATAAAGAGATTTAAAGACAAAATTTTATATGCATGGTAAGGAGACATAGAGGGAAAACATCAATGTTTGTGGGATTAAGAGTAAAACTATATGATTGATTATTTATTATTGCAGCAAAAGTTTTAGAAAAATCAATGACTTTAAAGATTTAAAATTTGTGAGCTGGGGGGGGGGGAGAAGCAAACAGATTTATTAATTATTTATTTTGCTGTGTGTGTGTGGGATGGAGAAGTTTTTAGATGATTTACTATTTATTTGCCTTTCAAAACATTTACAGATAGGCTTAAAAAATAATAAGATATAAGAAAGTTTCAATGAATAAATTTTAGGCACTTAGCAATAGGGTGAGAGGGAAAAATCTCATTTTCAGTTAGTGGGGAGGAGTTTTTGTGATCGATTTTTTATTGTTACAACAAAGTGGCTACATTCTGTAAACTGCATACAGTGAGATAGACAGCAAAACAGCGAAGTGATACTTCTGGAAGGGGTATTATTGAAGACTGTGATGAGAGCAAAAGGCGAGGCAAAATTTTGATATAAAGGGGGGGGGGATGGTGATATAAATTATTTTTTCTAAATCAGATTTCAGAGAACTCAGATTTTCATCTTCAATTAACAAATAATAAAAAAACTTAAATACTTTTAAGGACTTTTTGCAAATTCTGCATAAAACTAAGTTTTTTAAGGAGTAAAAATTACTTTTGAAAAATTGAACGCTTTTTAAAAAATTGAAGAAACATAAGAAACATTTAGGATCACTCAAAATTATTCCGCTACATTATGGTCTATGTGGATAAATCATTTGCGGTGTTTTAAGGAGCGTCATACTAATTTATAAGTAATAAAATTCATATACATTACTGAGGTACTCTGGAGGATAGTTATAAAAAAATATGATATGTATAGCACTTACAGTATACGTACAGAGGATCTCCATAGTAATCTATTATATTTTGGTCTAAAAAATTTTCGCGATGTATTGTTGTAATAATGTTACTCTCTTACAAACATTAAAATTGATACAAACTTCTGAGATGGACTTAACATTGCTTGCGGTATAATATTTGGTGAAAAGCATTTACCATTCAATTACACAGTTACACAAAAGAATTCGGTTGTAAAAAGATCTTCGGAGAAATAGGATAAATGAATCGTATTTACGATTGAGAACTGTGCGACCTGACCGGACTCGACGAAGCTGTCTCAGCCCGGGTCGGGCCGCGCCAGTTTTAATTCATGAGACATGGATTTGGTCAGATCTAGACCGGGCTGGACCAGACTGGCGAAATAGCAAATTAACAATCAACAATAGCAATAAACAATTTTAAAATTGTTGATCAACTTGTTTCAAACTTTAAAGAAATATTTTTTAATATTTATTACTTTTGAGGAAAACGATGCACTTTTAACAGTCGTTAAAAATGGGGAATTTATCCTGCGTAATACATTTTATTTTAATATAATATAAAGGCATATTTGCAAAGACAACGAATTGCAAATATTTATCCTTATTTAGCTATACTAATATTATAAAGAGAAAGATTTGATTGTTTGTTTGTTTGCATTGAAAAGGCTCCGAAACTTCTCGACGGATTTGAAAAATTCTTTCACCGTTGGAAAGTTACACTATTTCCGGTGAACACAGGCTATAGTCGCCGCTTAAAAGGATAAAAATAAAACGCCGGATAAACGAAACAAAAGCAATTTGAGAAACTAAAGGTTACCTGACCCACTAGACACATGACAATCACTGAAACACATATGAAAATTGTAACTATGCAACCCCTACTCCCCGCCCCCCCCAAAAAAAAAAACATTTTAAACTTTTTAGCCCGACCTGATATAAAATCGTGTTTTTAGGTAGATTTCGTAAGAAATACTACCTATTGCAATCGCACCAGTTTATATATCTATCTATCTATCTATCTATATATATATATATCTCACTTTTTTATGGACACGATAACTTCTATAATTTTTCACCAATCTCCACCAAACTTGTACATAAAATCAAAGGGGATAAAATCTTGGCTAAGTTCGTTAATGGGCAAAATCGGACCAAGGGGGTCGGAATAGGGGGCGTTTTTGTGAAAACCGAAAAAACGCTATAACTTCTTAATTAAAGTAGATATCGAATCGGTTTAAAGTTTATATTACTTCTTAAAAATGGGCCAAAAGTATATGCATGACAGATTATTGATAAATTTAGAAGTGGGCTCAAAGGGTGAAAAAAAACAGGCATTTTGAGAGAAAAAAATTCATAACTTCGTCAATCTTCAAGATATCAAGTCCAACTAAATTTTTTGTAAATGTTCTTAAAATTACCTAAACTTTTGTATCTACAAGTTTTTGATAGGACCAACTTTTACCGATGAAAAAAATTAAAAACGAAAAGAAAAAGGGCGCTGAAAAAAGAGAAAAATCCATAACTCCGTCAATTTTTAAGATATCAAATCTGATTAAATTTATTTTACATCTTCTCAAAAATATCTACAATTTTTATATTGACAAGTTTTTCATAGGACCAATTCGTATAGCAAAAAGAAATGAAACAAAAATAGGAGTTGGAGAAAAAAACCTGAAATCCAAACTGCTTATATTCTGACTAATTTTTAAATTCATTTTTGATTCTAAACGCATCCAAATGGTAGATCCTCTTATTTAGAAACTGTATAAAGTGACACATTGGTCAATTTTCTGATAAAGACAGAATATATTTCAAAAAAGGCTACCAAAAAGGGTATTTTGAACAGAATTTCCGAAAGTCATCCGGACTGAAAATTGAAGGAAGTATTCAAATAAGAAATTGCGTTTTTTCTGACTCGTTTTTAAATCCCTTTTTGTTCTCAAATGCATCCAATTTACAGATCCTCTTATTTAGGAACTATATATTGTGATGCATTGATCGGTTTTTAGATAAAGACAGAATATATTTTTAAAAAGGCTACCAAAAAGGGTATTTTGAACAGAATTTCCCAGTCTTTGTGATTTGAAAATTTAAGGAAGTTTTCACATAGCAAATTGCGTTTTTTATGACTCGTTTTAAAATCCATTTTCGCTCTCAAACGCATCCAATTTACAGATCCTCTTATTTAGGAACTATATACTGTGACGCATTGGGCAGTTTTTTGATAAAGATAGAATATATTTTTTAAAATGCTGTCAAAGTGAGTATTTCGCACAAAATTTTCCGAGCAATCATGAATAAAGAATTAAGTATGTATTCAAACAACAAGTAGGTTATTTTATGACTCATTTTTAAATTCAATTTTTTTCTCAAATGCATTCAACTGACAGTTTTTTGTTATTTAGGAGCTGTATAATGTACTGTTTTGGTCGATTTTTTTAATAAATTCAGAATCTATTTCAAAATATTTTGTGAAAACGGGCATTTGAGCTGAATTTTTCTTAAGATGATTCTGATAAAACCAGTTTTTGAAGAAAAAGGAAATTAAAAATTTTTCATAAACGGCCAAATGAAGTTATTAAACTGGGTTTATCTCTATTCATAAAATTTTTTTTTGAATTGAGCACTCTTCGAAATCTACCTCCGCCTATAGGCCCAGCCGACAGGGATTTTTTAATTTTTAAAACTACTTAGCAATTACTAAAAAAAGGAAAAGAAATGCTGAAACGCAAATTAATTAAAATTAAAAAAAATCACGAAACGATTGTTTTGGGGTTTTCGAAAAATTTATAACAGATAGTAAATATTTTAAAGAGTAGTGAGCATCAAATATGGGGAGGGAGGATTTTTTTTTAGGATGAGCAGTCAAATATTTAAAATTGTAACTTTTTCTACAATTTCAAATGCGGACTTTTTCACTAAGCCTAGGGATAAATATTACTTATTTAATTTAATATAAAATTACACTGCTCAAAACAATTAAAGGATATTGCAGTTTTAGGTGGATTTTGTATCCGGGAAACTTTTTAGCTGATTGATACATGGTCGACAGACATAGTAGGTTATATGAGAATAAATTACACATGTTTGGCAGAAAAAATGCATTTTATTGCGCATTTGTGTACAAAAGGAAAAAAACACAATTTGTGCATATGAGAAAAAAAGAATAAGAAAAGGTGTTTTCTTCAAAGAAAATCATTTTCAGTAGGGGGTATGGTTTCCACGGGCGGCCAGCAACGTTGAACACCTTTGAGGCATGGACTCAATGTGGCTGTTAATGACGAGTTGGGGTATTCTGCCCCACTCTTCCAGAAGATCACTTTCCAGTTCTTGGAGAGTTTGTGGGGGTTGTTGGCGGGCAGAAACTCGTCTTCCTAGAGCGTCCCAAACGTGCTCAATTGGATTCATGTCTGGAGAACACGCTGGCCATGCCATTCGAACGATTCCTTCCTCGAAAAGGAAATCCTCCACCATGTTTGCACGATGTGGCCTGCAGTTATCGTCCATTAAAATGAAGTTATCTCCGATTGCTGCAGCGTAAGGGACTACAATAGGTCTGAGGATCTCATTCCTATATCGGCGACCAGTCAGAGCTCCATCTCGAATGATGTAGAGGTCATTGCGCCCGTCAATGGAGATGCCACCATACACCAACACTCCTCCACCGCCAAATCTGACACTTTCGTGCACGAACGCAGGCTTATTCCTACTGCCACGGATGATAATTCGCCTATTATCCGGATGCACAAAAAACGGGACTCGTCAGAAAACAGAATATTGCTCCATTCATTTCTCCTCCAGTTGACATGCTCGGTTGCCCACTCCCTGCGGTCGCGACGATGCCTTGATGTTAACCTAACACATACCATCGGTCGGCGAGCATACAGACCTTCAGCATGGAGCCGGTTTCGGACAGTCTGAGTTTAAATCGTGGTGCCTATAGCCGAGCGAAGGTGTTGTTGGAGAAGAGTAGCGTTCATGTTTCGGTGTCTCCGAGCTGTTAACGCTAAATACCGATCTTCATTGGGCGTTGTTGCCCGTCTACGACCTTGCCCTGGTCCTCGGCCTGCACATTCACTCTCCAAAAAACGGTTTCAGATCCTGAAAATGACACTTTGTGACACTCCAATGGCTTTCGCTACTTCGGCTTGAGTTTGGCCCCCTTCTAACCTACCAACAATTCTCCAAGCTTCTGAATCTGTCAAATGACTTCGCTGAGAAATTGTACTCATCGAAACAAAGCAATCACTGAATGCCGATCATCCTTGTCTTCATTCTCTTTTATCCAGTTGAAAGTCAAATTTCATTCGCTGCCGCTGAAGCGACGTTTTTGACGTCGAAGTCAAAATTTGCATTCTGCACAGTTTGAAAACCAGAAAATTTTGCATTTGTGATTATCTTCTTCTATTTTCGGCACAAAAAATTTCGTTTATATCTTTATTTTATATAAAACTTCAAATATCCTTTAATTGTTTTGAGCAGTGTATAAAGAGGAAAGATTTGTTTGTTTGTTTGTTTGTTTTAATTGAATTGAATAGGCTCCGAAACTACTTGACGGATTTGAAAAATTCTTTCACCGTATGAAAGCCATACTATTTCCAGTGAACATAGGCTATATTATATTTTCAAAAAAATTAGGGATCCTTATTAAAATGCCGATATTGTAACCCAAGGTGTAGAAAAATGAACTTAAAAAATCTTTACATCGGGTGCGTTGCGAATACTATTGATTATAGAACAAAATAATGTACTACGACTTTGTTAACATGTAATTATCTACAAAAAATGTCGCAACAGCATATGTCTAACTGTTATAGTTATGTCACAATAAGTGTTTTTATTCAAAAAAAAAAATAATTAAAATGCCGTTTCTGTAAAAGCTCTTTATTCTTACTTTGGTATTAATTCTTATCAAAATAACTTACTTCAAAATCAAGACTGATTTAATGGTTGCCGTTTACCCAGCTCGGCTAGGCTGCATCATAATGTGTGATGTAGGCGTCACTGGGGCATAAGAGGGGAGTCAATATCAGAGACGGCATTTTAATTATTAGGTTATGAGAGTGTGTGTAAAAATTTATAACTTGAAATTTTTCTTAAATATCCGTGAGAAGTCGGGGCGGGCTGCTATAATCTATATACATAAAGGAAAATCGTGTTAATTATACCATTTATAACTCAAAAACGGGTGGATCGATTTTTATGAAATTTTGTATGGAGGTATCTGACACCTTAGATTAACATATAAACTATTTTTTATCCGACTACCTAAAAGGAGGGTAATTTTTTTAGTAGTGGAATTTAATGAGATGAAGTGGTAGTAACAATTTGCGGTGTCAGTAGTGGCAAGGGAACTGGGCGACTTGCTCTACCCGAAGAAAAGTGAGGGCGGGCTGCTAGTTATAGTATAAAAGTAAAAATAATGAAAATGTAAGGCAAAATATAGCACTTTTTTAAAAGTCTGCTATTCAGAAAATTTTACTCTCTAATACTTTTCAGAATTGTTTCTTCTTTGGAGTTTTTTGTCGACGTTCAACTAATGCAGCTTCTATCGAGCAGAATTCTTTTGCATATTCCAAAACACCATACAAAGTATCGTGGACAAGATTTGTCGAGATATTTGCAAACTTTACAAGTTCGTATATATTTAATGGGTGACAGTTCAATATAACATTGTAAAACTTATGACGATTTTGCAGTTTTTAGCAGTTTTTGTTTGTCCTGGTACAAAGGCAGATCTGGAGACTCCTCAAAAAAGAGGAGGGGGGGGGGACTTTTCAGAAATTTGGAGATTCCAATCGCACCTGCAGCTCGTGTCGGGACAATCTTTTTCATTGTGAATAGGATCGGGGCTAATTTTTTTCGTTGCAGGTCGGATTTCGGTCCGGTTTACTTTTATTTTTTGCCGTTGTTCTGGTTAAATACTTTTTTTTTGCGAGTCGTGTTTGGGTAAGGTTCAATTGTACTTCGCCGCTGCGGGTTGGGTTGGGGTCCGGTTCTCTTTCTTTATTGCTGCTGTTTGGTATTGGGTCTGGTTGATTTCTATTTTGTGTGTGTATGGGGGGGGGGATTGAGTTGAGTACTATTTTACTGACGCTGGTTTGGTTTCGGTCAAGTTGACTTCTTACTTTTTTGCTACTGGTCGAGTGGATTTTTACGTTTTTCTTGCGGACCGAGTGGAATTCTACTTTTTATCTGCTTATCTCTGCATTCTTTTTTGTTGCTGTTGTTGTTTTCGGGTGAAATTAATTTACACTATTTGGTTCTGATCTGATTCATAGTGGATTTTCAATCTCGCAAGAAGGATTCGATTCGACCCCATATTTCAAATGAAAGTCTAAATATTTTCTCCGTTATGGAAGAAAATATTTTAAGGAGTAATATAAAAGAAAATATCGAAGACACTATAAAATGAAACTATATAAACGCCATAACAGACATTTCCAAACAGTTAATTATGAATATTTAATATTTTACATTGAAAACTGCTATTCGCAAGTGTTAACATGTACATTAAAATATCCATACGGAATGTCTCGAATAGAAGATACCTCTATTTAACGAACACTTTTCAACAATTTATCCATCTCTCTTTAGTTGATTCCGTTATGAGTATATATTAGATATTTATTTTCTATATAAAAGATAAAATTGATATTCGAAATATAAATGTCGACATTTTATAATTCCATTAAAACATGGATTGTTTTTCTTTCATTTTGATTCTAAATTGATAAAAAAATTTTTGGTCGGGTTTGATTTGATTTCCAATGGTATTTTCGGGCTCGGATCGGAAGCAGGGCAATACTATACGCTCAGGGGTCAAATAAAATTTTTTGTCGAATATTTGAAAAATGAAGTTATTTTAAGTGTTATTCTTAGAGGAACGCTCTTTTCTGATTCAAGGGGGGAACACTAGAATCCTCAAGGGGGAGCGATTTCAAAATTTGGAAGTTCGAGGAGGAGGTGATGTTTTTCATTCCTGGTGGAGATTATTTCTAAATTTTGCAGTGAGTCGTGTTCGAATCGGCTTGACATTTTTGCTGTTTATTGTTTTTGGGTTAGTTTGACTTAATTTTTTTCAAATTCGGTTCTGTTCTGGATAAAATTTCACTTCTGAGAGTAGCACCCAGGTTGATTGATTGGTTGGTTGAATGGGGTTATATGGCGCAAAGTTACATCGGGATATGCTATCGCAAAGAACAAGGTGGGGATTCGAGTTAATTAGAAAGTTTGGTTAGGGATTTTTTTTTTTTTTTTTTTTTTTTTTTTTTTTTTTTTTTTTTTTGTAGTAGGACGGATAGATTTATACTTTTTTGCTACGGATCAAGTTTGAGCAGGCTGACTTAGGAATAGGTTTTGCACTAAAGAGCAAATACTAGATTTTCTTTCTCTATAAATTATAACATTCAAGTTGAAGATGTAAAACATTTTTTATAATTCTATTAAAATACATGAACTCATTTTCTTCCATTTCAGTTTCAGGTGCTCGGGTAAGGGCTCGATTTGACATAATTTGTAATTTTTGGGTTCGGATTGATATATTATGGGTTGGGTTGACTTTAAACGTTTCGGATTTGGGACATTTCTTCTTTTGGGTTTTGACAAATTCGGATCTGGTATAAACTGGTTGATGACTGCATTTTTCAATAGATCAGACAATTTTTTATATGAAAAACTATATGGTTGACGAGTACATTATATATATATATATACATATATATATATATATTCATTTTTCTTTTAAACAAAAATAAAAATTATTGATATAATTATATGGGACAATTTTCTCAATTTCCTTCAAATATTAGATTGATTTTGTTTCATTTTGGATTTGTTAATCTGTTTTGTATCAGGCTATTCGGTACTGAATCAGATTTTTTTCTTTTATTTTTTTATTTATTTATTTATGTTTTAGCAAGCTTGGGTTGGGTTAAAATTGAATTGCTTTTTGAGCCTGGGCATGGAAAGTTAGGTTCGGGCAGACCTCTAAAAGAACGAAGACCACGCCAGGCCCGAAGTGGAAATAAAAATACAGTGTGGTCAAGTTTTGCAGAAAAAAGTAAGATCCAAATTCAGAACGGTTTCCGAAAGTGTGAAGACCTGACTAGAGGTCTGGACGGTCTGGAATTTCCAGTCTCGCCCCGGCCCGGTATAAAATTCAAAAATTTGGCCCAAGCCTGGCCCGCCCGTTTACACTTTTACATTTCTAGGCCTGGTTTGGCCCGTACAGAAATCAGGGAAAGCAGTCCCTTAAAGTCTGGCCCGACACAATTTCTATTATTTCGAAAAAATTCAGATTTTTATCATACAATTAAGATTTTTTAAAGATTACTGCATTCATATTTATTGGATGATTTTACAGAAAATACACAATAAGAACATTAATGATTACTTAGGTTCTTAGACTTTCAACATTAAAATAAAGTTGCACTCAAAAATTAATATGGTTTAGAATAAAAGAAAAAAAAATTATTATTATCATAACTTTTGAAGCTCTGTAATAAAAAGTAGATTTATGTAAATACTTCTTTATCATTTTATCAAAGATTAGAGATCATTATAGTCTCTATTAAAATGTATAGATTAAGGAGGTTTGATACATAAAACTGATCAAAAAATTTATATACAGTTGGCAAAAAAAGTATTTGTACACTCTAAAATTTTTAATTTTTAACTAAATAAAAACAGATATTTTGTCAAAAATACTTTTAATACAGTCTGTTTACCGTGCGTTTTAAATTACACAACAGAAAATTTCGATGAAGATTTAAATTAATTTTCTAATAGGAAAAGTTAAAAAATTTCTTGCAAAAAAAGTATTTGTACATTTCTCCTTCCTGATGTGTACTGTGTTTTATTATGTTTATGGTTCAAAGGACTACTGTTACAGAAGCTGTTAATAATTTTTAACTTCATATTATATTTGTCTGACATTTAATCTAATTTGCTCTTGAAGTAATTGAGTATAAAACCTAAAACTAGAGAGGCACCTCTAGATATATGAAATCCTATGATTGAGCATAATAAAAATTTAAATTCGCAACAAGAATTTGTAAAAGCTATTAAATTACCATTTACAACTATTGGATGTATAGTGAGAAACTATGAATAAATTAAAAGCATCGAAATTCAATGTAAACCAGGACTTCTCAGCAAACTATGTGGGAAAAAGGGAGTGTTGTTAAAAAAGCTTTAAAAAATCCTATGCATTCGGTTCAAAAATTTGCTGGAGACCTTGCAACATCTTCTCTCATTAGAGTACTACCTCAAACAATAAAAAATATTCTTTTCAATGCAGATTTAAAAGGAAGAACCTCAAGGAAAAATCCATTCATCAGTGAAACAAATAGGCGAAAACGCATAGTATTCGCTTTCGCATACAGAAGTAAATCATTGGATTTTTGGAAAACAGTAATTTTTTCTGATGAGGGAAAATTCGGAATTTTCTTACCACCAAGCATTCGAAAAAATTGGCGTAAAAATAAAACTGTTCTAGATCCAAAACGTATACTTCAAACTATCAAGCGTGTTGGGGGAATATTATAGTTTTGGGGTGTATAGCTTCTAATGGAGCAGGACATTTAAAATTTATTGACAATGGAAGAGCAGGTTCAACATACATTGATGTGTCGCGGCATAATTTATTAAACCGTGCCAAGAAATTATGCGTAGAAGAAGCTTTTCACTTTTTGCAGTATAACGACCAAAGCATACTGCTGTGATCACCAACACATGGTTACGACAATACTCGAAGACGACTGGTAACTCCTCTAAAATCTCTAGACTTGAATCCAATAGAAAATTTGCGGATGCTATTGGATGCAAAAATCCGAAAAAAAATATGTATCATTAAAAAACAGTTTTAAAGAAGCTCTTATTGTGTCATGGAATAACATTAACCAGACCGCTAGAAAAAAGTTGGTTGAATCTATGTCACACCATCTAGAAGTAGTCATAAACGCTAAATGAATCCACACAAAATATTAATTTGTATCATTTTACTAAATTTTCATTAATTATATTACATTAATATAGTGTACAAATACTTTTTTTGCATTATATTTTTGTATATTTGTTTATTATAATGTAAAAAATTGATTCGTTTAATTTTGTTTTTGCTTCTATAATATTATAATGCATTAAATTAATGTATTACAGTATTTTTTGCTTAAATCTTTTGTTTAATTTCATTATAATTTTAAAAAATGAAGTGTACAAATACTTTTTTTGCCAACTGTACATATATATATTTATTAATATTAAAACAATTTCAACTTTTTATGAATAAAATGATATCAAAATGTTTTAGGTATTTTAATTCCAACATTTCCAAAATCAAATTTCAACTAAATTCCTACGTGACTGTTCAAGTGAGTTCAAGATTTTAACTTCCCCCTTTCTATCTGAACTAACCATCTTACTAAGCCTGCAAACGAGTATTTAGATAATGCAAAATTAACTCAAAGAATACCTTTTATATACTAAACTTTTTGTATAACTATAATTCTATTGCAATTTCACCAATTCAAGTATTTCTATCAATAGTATTAGGACTCCAAACGAAAGAAAATTTTAGTGGTAACGACAGTTAAATTGGAAATTATAAGTTAAACTCTGAAAATTGAAAAAAAAAATTTGCGATCGGTTAAAGGTTAATTTTGTAGACAATATAGTGATAACGAAATATACAGGGCTCCCAAATGGTCCGCCAACTGAACATCAGAAATTTTCTTATAGAAATTTTCTTTTTAGATTTTTCTAGCAAATTACCGATAAACCACCCTTGGAACTTCATTCTACCGCAAATCCTACAGAAACCTATCTTGAAATTTTCTGTTAAAAAATTCTGATGTTCAGTTCGCCGACTATTTTGGAATCCTGAATATAACTGCATGAATCATATGTAAAATTTAATAAGAGATTTAACAGGGATATGGATTTTTTTTATCTTATTTAATTAATTAAAAATACAAATTTATTAGAGCATGTTTTAAATTAGCAACATTTTAAATTTTGGTCTGTGCTAATTCACATTAATCTGGTGTTACTGGTTAAAAAGCATATTTACAAGATATTTATAACAATGTTAACAAGAATATTTATTACATACTAGCTGACCCGCCGGCGTTGCCCGGGTCCGTATTAACAATATTAAACGAATTTGAAATTTGTATGATTTTATCATTAACTCCAAATATGCAGAAATGCATTGTCTGAAATACGTGAATGTGTGAAAAATCGGTTTAAAAAACAGCTAATTTTAAGATCTAAAAATACTCAAAATGAGCGATGAGAAATGTGGGAGGGAATATGTATCCAACGAATGCGTGATTTTCGTGTTAAAGTGTTGATATTTATCAAAAATCACTGTTAAGTCACGTAATTAATTTTTTTGTCACATAGAAATCCCAAGTGAAATATTTTGAATTTCAAACTAATTATATCACTCTTAAATCCGACTATACCATGAATGAAAGCGATACTCGTTCGTAGCTAAAATATTGGTATGTAGTATTATAATTTCAGAGCCATTTAACAAAAGTAAGTGTATACGCATATGCATGTGTAGTGTATATGCATGATTTTTAATCAAATCATGCATAATGTCCACTCTATGGATAAATTCCTAACCGTAAACTTTTTTACCGTAACCATAACCTGTCTGTAACTTAACTTTGACTTAACAGTACCTTACCGTAAATTAAATATAACATAAATGTAACCTAGCTTTCACTTTATTGTAACATATCCTTATTCTAACCATAAAACAAATGCGATTTAACTTTAACCTAACTTTAACTTAACCGTGACCTAACTGTAACCTAACGGTATATTAAATATAATAAAAGACTTACCGTAATGTAATTGCAACCTAAATGTTACCAAACCATATATTGGTTTCATGTCCATGGAAATTATTTTGTCTTGTTTGGATCTGGTTATGATTCATTAGAACATTTTTGTCGGGTTCAGATTTTAGGTATTTTTTGATATTGAGTTATAATGTTCGGGTCGTATTCATGTCCATGGAAATTATTTTACCTTGCTCGGATACAATTATGGTTCTTTGGAATATTTTTGTCGGGAACAGATTTGTTTCAATTCAGATTTCGGCTTTTTCTTCAAATGGAATTTTTGGGTTCGGGTTTTCTTGCGTGTTCACGGAAATTATGCTGCTTTGTTCGAATAAGAACATGCTTCACTGGAATATTTTTTTTTCAAGTTCAGATTTGGTTCAGTTCAGATTTCGTGATTTTTTTCAGGTTCAGATACGGTTCAGGTGAATGGAAATTTTTTGTCTTATTCAGTTCCGGTTACGATTCTTTGGAATATTTTTTATCAGGTTTCGATTTGGTTCGATTCAAATTTCAGGTATTTTTTCAAATAGAATTTTTTTAGGTTCTGATCTCGTTCATGTCCACGGAAATTATTTTGTCATACTCGAATCCAGTTATGATTCTTTCGAATATTTTGGTCGAATTTAGATGTGGTTTGGGTCAAATTTCAGTTTTTTTCAAATCGATTTTTTTAGGTTAGAGTTGAGTTTATGTCCACAGAAATTATTTCGTCTTGCTTGGATTGGGTTATAGTTCTTTGGAATATTTTTGTCAGGTCCAGATTTGGTTCAATTCAGATTTCGAGTTTTTTTTTTTTTTTTTTTTTTTTTTTTTCAAATATAACTGTTGAGTTCGGGTCTTCTTGCATGTTCACGGAAATAATTCTGTCTTGTTCGAATAAGGACATGCTTCACTGGAATATTTCTGCCAAGTTCAGATTTCGTTCAGTTCACGATTTTTTCAAAGGCATTTTTTGTGTGCGGATTTTGTTCATGTCCATGGAAATATTTTGTCTTGTTTGGATCCGGTTGCGTTTGTTTGAAATAGTTTTGTCAGATTCAGATTTGGTTCGATTCAAATTTCAGGTATTTTTTTGAATGGGAGTTTTAGGTTCGTATCGGATTCATGTCCACGGAAATTATTTTGTCTTACTCGAATCCGGTTATGGTTCTTTAGAATACTTTGGTCAGATTTAGATGTGGTTTGGGTCAAAGTTCAGGATTTTTCAAACGAAGTTTTTTAGGTTTGAGTCGGGTTTATGACCATGAAAAGTATTTTGTCTTGCTGGGATCGGGTTATAGTTCTCTGGAATATTTTTATCGGTTTCAGATTTCGTTCGAGTCATATTTCGGGTTTTTTTTAAAGAAAGTATTTAGGTTCGGGTCAGATTTCATGCCCACGAAAATTATTTTTCCTTGTTTGAATCGGGTTATGCTTCACTTGAACATTTTTGCGGGATTCAGATTTGGTTCGGGTCAGTTATCAAATCCATAGTTTTTCCCAAACAGAATATTTAGGTCAGGGTCGGGTTTATACTCACGGAAATTTTTGTGTATCACGGATCGGGGTGTGGTCTGTTTTTTTTTTGGTTGGAATCGGGTTATGTTTAAATTAGTCTAAACATTAAAGTTATAATCAGTTTTGCTACTATTCTTTTTATGGCTATTTCTGATAGATAATTTACTTAGCTATTTGATAATTTATTATGGTGAATGAATCGTTTGCGGATACAAACAATTGTGCGCCAAACAGCTATTTTATTTTTGTTTTATAAATAAATTAAAGAAATATTACAATTTTAAATTGAATAGAACACATTTAAATTTAACCAATGATTAAAAAAATAAACTCATAGAAAAGTGTTGTGTAATGATTTTTACTGCAACACAGCTAATGACTCATACATTCTAATGTTCGAAATTCCAAAAATATGCGTACAACCATATAGTAAATAGAAATTAATAGAGTGGCAGTATAATGTCTTGGGGTGACGCAAAAAAAGTAACTCTAAAATCCGCGACATTAAGTCCATATAAGCACCAACAAAACCATGTGCTTTGAAACTCCGATCAATTCAAACTGGTTTAAAACAGTATTTCTTTGTTTTTGTTTTTTACCTTTTAAACTGTTATTGAATAGATGACTAAAATTTCGTTTACAAAATAACGTTTTGTGCCATTATTGCCTGTAATACACGATAAGAATGCATGAAAGATACAATTAGATAAATCATAGGCAAGAATTATTTTATTATTTTTATCATATGATTTTGAAATATCAATATAGAAGCATCATTTAACCCATTCGTGCCCAGCATCTTTTGCGTAAATTTTATTTCGTTGGCACCACTATTTTTAGAAGATTTAAGTTTAGTTCATTAATCACGAAAATGCATCATTTAAATAAAATAATTATTGCTTTTCTTTTTTACCGGTGTGAAAAACAGTGCTGAATGCACCTTTTGAAGCGTCCCTAAAAAGGGACGCTAGGCACTAATGGGTTAAGACTTTGCTTGAAAAATCAACATTCTTTCGTTAATGTCTTAAAATCGTCTGCACTCTGAAATCTAGATTTTAGATTAATATTATTATTTAAGTGTTCATGCATGATTTTAAAAGAATCTTTTCATCACTATATTTTATATATTGACATGGAATAATAAATATGTTGTTAAATCATAAACATTTTTCATCTACGTTATAAAGTATCAAAAATTTATGAAAGAAAAGCGAAAACTTTTAGTAATACAATTTTTTACTTCAAATCATATGTTTGCAATATTTTATTTAATTTTGTTTTGACATTTAATTATTTTTAATTTTCCAATTTCAATTATTTTAAAAGCAAACATTTATTTTAATAAATAATATAATCGAAAAAAACATTTAAAAAAATTACGATTTCTACGTAAAATATGCTTCAGCTGTAATTCATTTCTTCCAATCCGTCTTATTAATACCAAATTCCTTCCTCGTGCTTTATTTTGAGACATTAAAATTTCAGCGATAAATGATTTCCTCTTGCAAACCTTTCTTTTTTTCGGTTTACTTCGTCACCACCTATCTTTTTCCTCCATGGCGAACAGCAGCTGCGATTAAAAAAAAATCCTCATTTAAACTGACAGTTTGCCAGTCTATGAATTTTAAAGGTCAGTCTCAGTTTTTAAAATTATTTCTGCGAAAATTTTATGCAACCAACCAACCATAAGAGAATGAAAAGGAAAAAAGCTAAAAAAAAGCGATTTTTTATGAGAGTGAGGTTTGGAATTTAATTAATTACTCAGTTAATAAATAGAATTTTGAAATTCTGAGCGTCAGACGTGCATCAGGAGAGATATTGGGCTACTCTCAGAAACATTTTGAGCTTCGTAAGTATCGTAGTTTTCGCTAACTATCGCAGACACACACGCACACAAACAGAGCGATTTGTTATTTAATTAATACAGATTTACTGAAATCTAGAGGAGCTATTTTCTTATGCATTTCTGATTTCATTTCTTTTCGGAAACGCATGAGATTAACAAATGTTTTTATTCAGAAACAATTTAATGAAATGTCGTTGTCCATTTTTTGATACAAGCAATTTAAGAAAATACTGTGAAAATTAACGTTTTCAATTGATTTTCCTGAAGCGACAACATGCAAAAGAAGTTAAATCTAAAACCACGTGAGAAGAATCTCTTATATCTCAACAAGTATATACAAATATCTTATTTACCAAAAACGAAATATGCTATTCGATTCCAAATACCTTCAATAGTTATGCTTGTCAATTTTGTGCCTCTACAATTAAAAATTTGATAGAAAATGTCTCAAACTTTCGTGTTTTTGAGAAATAAATTTAAGAAACACCAAGGAGTATATTTCCAAAGGGTACGTTAACAGAAATTCTTTATCCCTACTAATGCTTTTACAAATTATGTTGTCTGCCCTACACGTCTCACGAACAATTAAGTCTAGTTCTTACAGATCCCGACTATATGTAGAAAAAACAGTGCAAGCCTGATCCAGTTTTCTTGGCGCGGATCCAGTTTTCCAAAAACCCAGTTAGACACAAAGCACGATGTCCGTCTCTACGCTGTACAAGTTACATTTTTCTATTGATGTTTTCAAACTAGTATCTACTCGTGATGCACGTTTACCCTTATGCTCGTTAAATCCATATTCATTGAAAATAGTTCACATTTTAGCGTTTTTGCCGAAATCTTTATAACAAACCGGCAGACCCATTAAATTTTTTATCGGCCTGTCCCGTACGGCCTGTTTAATTTTTTTGCCAGTCTGTTGTAAAATTTGGAACTATTTCGCCAGTCTGGTCCAGCCCGGTGCAGATCTCCAGACCTGACCAAGTCCTTGTCTCATGAATTAAAACTGGCGCGGCCCGACCCGGGCTGAGACAGCTTCGTCGAGTCCGGTCAGGTCGCTTAGTTCTCAATCTTAAATACGATTCATTTATCCTGTGTACATCTAATACCATTTTGAAGACCCTCCATTGAGCTCAAAGGGAGACAGGGGTGGGGCGATCGCCACATCGCTTCTAGTGTTCATCATATTGAAATCTTGGTATTGAATCACACTTTAGCTTTTTATATGTCGACAGATGGTTTGTGGGAATTATTACATTGTTCTGCAATGACTAGCGCGGGATCGTATGACTAGGCTTTTACCGCGTGACTAGTGGTTGCGCTTAAGAGCCCACACTAGTCACACGTCAAGTCAAATCAAGATGGCCGACTCTCTTTTTCAGTTCATTCAAAGGATGGGCTAAAATTGAAATGATTGACATGTAATCATCCAATTAGGAAATAGAATTTTCTTAACCAATCATCTGTGACGATTTTTCTCCTCAAAGGCGTGTTTTCTAGACGGTTTCTTCACTAAAGGATTTTTTCAACAGTCTTACCATTACTTTGATTACATTCGATGATTTCAAGTTTATAAAAGTTGTAAAAGAATTTCAATCTGTTTAGCTTTAACGTCCCAAAATTAAACGGTTTGATTTTCATAAAATAAATGAGTTATAAATTTAGATAGATTGCTGTAAAATAAAAACTATTTTATTTATTTAACGCAATTACAAAAGTAAGTAAATAAATAAAATAAAAATAATTAAATATTGAATGGGGGGGGGGGACATCAGGTACAAGTACTTTAAATAACTATTTTTTTTGGGGGGGGGGATTCTTTTTAGAATACGAAACTTATCAAGAGACTTATGTAAGATAAATAGCACTGAAGGTTAAAAATAAGATCTTTATAAAATTATGAGTAAAATATTTAGACAAATTTAAATATTTTAAACATTTGTATATTTTTGCGTAAAAGGAAACAGCAAGGGAGAACGGGAAATTGAAATTTTGAGGAAAGGAGGTATAGGTGTTAATCCCAGCCTAGTCGTCGTTTATAGACATAACACACAATTTCCTATTGTTAGTAGTAACAAATGTGACAGAAAAAGTGTTGCAAAAAAAAAAAAAAAAGTGTGACGTTAGGTCAGTAGGGCAAATATTTTGTCAAAATTTCAGGTGGAAGGATGTTTAGATTTTTGATGATTTTTACAAGCATTTTGTAAATATCGCAAGGAGCTCTAACAAATTTTGAGTCCTGTGAAGGGGGATGCAGGGAGTTTATTAGATGACTTGTCTTATTTACACGACTAAATATTAAAAAATAGTATTAAAAATTAATAAACAGGAAGACGAATTTTCGTATGCTTTGGAAGTAAAGATATAAATAAAACGTCAATTTTGGTGGGTGAACAGTAAAATTATATGATTGATTATTTATTATTACAATAAAAGTTTTAGAAAAATCGAAGACTTTTAAGGTTTAAAATTTGAAATCTGGGGGAAAAAAGAAATAAGCACATTATTTATTAATTTATTTATTTTCGTGTGTGCGTGGAGGGGGAGATGTTTATCAGATGACTTATTATTTATTTGCCTTTCAAAATATTTATAAAACGGTTTAAAGAATAATAAAAATGGAAATATTTAAAGAACTAAATTTTCTGCACTTCATAAAAGGAAGGGAGTGATAAAACCCAATTTCATTCGTGGGGGGAGAGGAATTTTTGTTATTGATTTTTTATTGTTACAATAAAGTGACTTATATGCTACAAATATGGGAATTGTGGGATAGGCTACAAAATGATCAAGTGATATTTTCGAAAAGTGCAATTTAAAAGATTGTGACAGGTTAAAAATGCGAAGCGAAATTTTGATATAAAGGGAGGCTAAGAGCTTATCTGCAGAGTCCTCAAGGGGGGGGGGGGGAGCGATTTCAGAAATTTGGAAACTCCAGTCTGATGCATGGGTCGGACTCAGTTTTTTAATGCGGTCGTGTTACGTCTACTTTTTTGCTGTGGGACGGGTTTGGGTCCGGTTGGCTTCCATTTTTTGCTCCTTGCCGAGTTAATTTCTACTTGGGTCGGGTTGACTTGTACTCTTTGCTGCTGTTAGAGTTAATTTCTGATTTTTTGCAATTTGGTCGGGTTTGGGTCTGGAAGACTGCTACATTTTCTGGTTGGTCGGGTTAACTTTTACTTTTTAACTGTGCTTAGAGCATTTGGGGCAGTTTAGGATTTGGTTTTAATTTTGCGAGAAGGTTTCGGGTTGACCCGAATCGATTGGGGTGAGTTCTCTGATAAAATTTTCGTTCTTTTTCGCAATTTTTGAACGAAATGTGCGTGTGTATCACGATCCTTTGAAGAAATTCGTGTTTTCTCCGCTATCATTTCACAAAATTTGATATCCGTTTCGCTTCTATTTTTTTCTGCTGGTCGGATTAATTTTTACTTTTTCTTGTGGGTCGCGTTTGGATCCGATTAACTTCTAATGTTTTCTGCGGGTCAGGTTAATTTCTGATTTTTTGAGTCGGATCGTGTCTGGGTCCGGTTAACAACTCTATTTTGCAAATGGTCGGCTTGACTTTTACTTTTTAGCTGCGCTTAGCTCATCGGGGCAAATTGTCTTAACATTTTGGATTTAAGATTAGATTAGGATTAAGATAGATAAGATTTGGATTTAAGTTACAGATTCGGTTTTAACTCTTGCGGATTGAGCCCAGTAAATGATTGATTTCAGTTTTGATCGCGATCCTTTGAAAAAATTTGCGTTTTTCCGTGATCCTTCAACGAAATTCGCTTTTATGCGTGAATGGGATACTTTGAAGAAATTCACGTTATCACCGTGATCCCTTAGCAAAACTTGAGGGTTTTTTGCGACCATTTGATAAAATGCGTGTTTCTTTTGCAACCTTTAACGAAATTCACATTTCTTTAATGAAGTTTGCCCTTATTTGCGGCTATATGATGAATTTCGCGTTTTCTCTATTTTATAATTTTTACGATTAACAAATAAAAAAAGTTTTCAATCCAATTTAGGCTCGTGGGGGAAAAAAATTGAGAAGTGTACGGGTCGCTTTCAAGCCAGTAATGTTTATCATACTATCTAAATGAGAGTTGTACCGAAAGTTAACTCCACGGGTTGAGGTCGGGACAATAATGTTTATCATACTCCCTAGATAAGAGACGGACCGAATATTTAGCTTTTATCCCGGGACAAACCACGACATGGAAATTTTGTTCAATGCAAACTTCTAAGAAAAATGATATCCAGACCAGTCTCGGTCTGGAAGAAAAAGAAGCCTGTCACAACCAAAATCTCCAAAAAAAGGAAGATCAGGACAGGGACTGATTTAAAATGAGAGAAAACTTTACCCAGTCCAAGTCTCGTGGACTTTAACTGGCGCGACCTGTGCCAGGCCGTGACGGGCTCGAACTTCGCCCCAAGTTATTTCTTGTGAGAATGCATAATGTCACTTTGTAAACCCTTTATTAGCCCAACGGGAGGGGACTTCGCGCTTTTCCCTCACCCCTTAGAACCGCCACAGTATTCGAGCTGTGTCGATCCCAGATCGACCGTTTAGACTTTATACCAGATGCAGCCTGGTCTTAAAATTTTTTCCCGTGTATACCTCTAGTGGGAAGGAAGTCCACGCCAGACCCGACCTGGAAAAAACAGTGTGGCTCGATCCAGATCTGCAGCAAAAAATAAGCCCCGTCCGGACCTGGTTTTGAAAGTGCGAAAACCTGACCTTCTCCCAGTATAATAAATTAAAGTTGGCACCACCCGACCGGGGTCACACCGGTCTAGGGTTTAAGACACAACAATTTTTCTGTGCGGGCATCTAATGTCGTTCTGCAGATCATTTATTAGGACGTTAGGCCCTGCTCGATGTTCCTGGAAAAAATATGGCCCGAGCTCAGCCCGAAAACATTAGTGACTAAGCCCGGCCCGAATCACAAGTAAAGACCTAGCTCGGACCAGCCCGAATGCCGTTAATGGAAATCGGAGCGAACCCGGCCCGCGGGACGTGCTCGGGCTTCACACCGAGGCCTGCCCCGTTCAGATCTCTAGAGTACAAAGGAGGAAGGTAAAAAAAATATAGAACATTCTGCCTATTTGATTAGCCGTTTTAGATAAGAACCAGAAATTCAGGATACCAAACTTCTTTAAAATATAATTAAATAGTTATTATAGCGGCTTAGGAATTCCTTCCCTAAGAAGGTAATAAATGTGTGTGTGTAGGGGGGAAGGGTTAAAATTGTAGCACATTTTGCCATATATCAACAGCACTTTTAGGTATAAACAGGAAAATCAGAATAATAAAGCAACTAAAAATATATTAATATTTCAGTGATTTTATTCCTTTTGTGTCTATTAAGTCATCAACATCGACTTTGAACTGGATAACATAAGATTATACGAATAAGGCAGCAATTATGGTTATATGAATAGATATTTAAGAAAATGTTTATTGTATTTCACATTTGCTAGATATATTTCGTTCGATTTGCGATTCTTTAGAAAAACGGACCCAGCGTAACGGGTGAGGGCTACTAGTTGGCTTTAACGGCCTTTAAAAAGAATAGTAAACTTAACGCTCCATTAATTACTTATGCAATTTATTATACCAAATTAAATTTCTGAAGATTGCCATAAATATACACAGTCTATTATTTTCACAAAAATATTCCTCTTGGATATGGACTGGAAAGAAATTTCTTGAATCTAGTGAAACAGTACGTCAAGGTTTCATTTGTGAAAATACTCTTCAATCATTTTTCAGTAGTAGTATATTGAAATTTAAAAAATAGTTTATAGGAAAAATAAGTCAGCATTTGGAAATAACCCATATAAGCCCTTTACAATCGATGGACAAACTTCTACAAATTTTTCGCATTGTAGCACCGTAATGAAAAAAGATTCTTTGTCATCCAACCAACCTACCAAGATTCGATATTTAAAGGTAGCGCGGTCAGTTTCAAGAAAATAGGTTGACGTACGAGTGGAGACGAGATTAGAATCAATCGTAGAGTATTGGCCATTATTGCTAAAATTTTTACCAAAATCTTTCGTAATTTTGGTCTTTCTAATTATGGTAAAACTATAAAAAGCATATTACTAGAAGTTTAATCTCTGAGCAATTATTGTGCGGTTTTTTTCCTTCTGAATTTTGCTAATATGGATTTCATTTGGCTGTAAAAGACACACACCTCGATCATTTTCCGAATGATTGAAAAATGACAAACGAACTCCTCCAATTAGCAAATTCAATATTCTTGTAGCGTGATCTTTTTTTCACGTTACGCAGTTAAAAGAAGAATTTTGAAAGAATCGAAAATTATTATGTACAAATATATTAAAATAACTGTATTTTGGAAGATTCTTTGCAGAACTCGAGATTTATCAAGAAATTACATAAGCTAAATGATATTAAAGTATAAGATAGGATATTCATGAAATGAGGAAAAAAATATTTAACAAATTAAACGATTTTAAACATTGCATATATTATACTGTAGAACAAGCAGCAGGGGGGGGGGGTGTCAAACGGGAAACATAAATTTCGAAGAAAGGAGGTGTAGATCAAAACCCCGGCGTATTCATTTATGGGGCTGTTCATAAATGATGCCACACATTTGTCCAATATTTTTAACCCCCCCCTCCATTTGTCACATGTCACGCTATATTACATATACATATACTTATAGTTCAGAAACACAGCACTATGTTATAGATCGTATTTCAAATTTTGTTTTTAAATTTTAACTGTGTATTTTAATGACTTTTACATATAAAAATAATTATAGTACGAAAGCACCCCATTTTCCATGTTTGTCGAGCAATTTCTAACTTGTTTAATTATCAAACCCCAGTAGAAGGACAATCGAGAATCTGTGTCACATTGAAATTTTTTAAATGTTAGACCTGTAAAGAACATTACCATGATTATTTGATACTACCTGGTTTAGGTAGATTTCGTGAGAAATACTATGTATACTATATCGTAAGTTTTAAAAGGGGGGGGATAAAAAGCATTTTTTTAAATTTATTTATTTTGAGGGCAATGCAAGAAATTTATTAGATGACTTACTTTACATGAGTAAAGATGAACAAATATGTCTAAAAACATAATAAAGAGATTTAAAGATTAAATTTTATATGCTTGGTAAGGAGAATAGAAAGAAAACATCAATTTTGGTGGGGTTGAGAGTAAAAATATATGTCTGATTATTTATTATTACAGTAAAAGTTTAGAAAAATCAATGACTTTAAAAGTTTAAAATTTGCGAGTTGAGGGGGAAAAGGAAACAAGAAGATTTATTATTTATTTACTTCGGTATGTGTTGGGGGGGAGGGGAGAAGTTTATTAGATGACTTGTTATTTATTTGCCTTTCAAAACATTTACAAATACGTTTAAAAAAAGATTAAGATGTAAGAAAATTTCAATGAATATGTTTTAGGCACTTAGTAATAGAGTGAGATAGATAAATCCCAATTTCAGTTAGGGAGAAGGAATGTTTGTGATCGGTTGTTTATTGTTACAACAAAGTGACTAAATTTTGTAAATATGAATAAAGTGAGATAGACAGCAAAACGGCGAAGTGACACTTCTGGAAGGGGTAATATTGAAGGCTGTGATCAGAGAACAAAAGAAAGGAACGAAATTTTGATAATAAGGGGAGGCAAGGGTTATATAGATTATTTTTTCTAAATCAAAATTTCAGAGTATTCAGATTTTCACCTTCATTTAATAAATAATTAAAGACTTAGATATTTTTAAGGACTTTTTTTCAAATTCTGCATAAAACTAAGTTTTTTTAAGGAGCAAAAATTACTTTTGAAAAAGTAAATACGTTTTAAAAAATTCAAGAAACATAAGAAACATGTAGGATCAATAAAAATTATTCCACTACATTATGGTCTATGTGGATAAATCATTTGTGGTGTTTTTAAGAGCGTCATCCTAATTTAAATGTAATGAAATTCATATATACTACTGAGGTACTCTTGAAGATAGCTATTAAAAAATATCATAGGTATAGCACTTATAGTATATGCACAGAGGATCTCCATAGTAATCTATTACATTATAGTCTAAAAATCTTTCGCGATGTATTGTTGTAATAATGTTACGCATTTACAAACAATTAAATTGGTACAAACTTCTGAGATGGGCTAAACAATGCTTGCGGTGTAATATTTGGTGAAAAGCATTTACTCATTCAATTACAGAGTTACAAAAATGATTTCGGTTGTAAAATGCTCTTCGGAGAAAAACTGTTTCTAGCGTAATTAATTTATGTTGACTACTTCGAACATCAAATGCAATGAAATGCTGTTTCTTGTATACACTCTGTTTAAAAAAATATTCCATAAATACATTCTATTTGTATACTTAATCAAATTAAACTTGGTGAAATTGGTCATCTGTTCCCCGCCGCCCCCGCTTTTTTTATCACTTACAAAGTCTCTTCTTCTTCAATGTTCGTTTTTTTTTTTTTTTTTTTTTTTTTTTTTTTTTTTTTTTTCAAAGGAAGATACTGCACAGTCAATCTAGCTTTATCAATGTTACAGTGTTTTACGATTAAGTTTTCTTTCTAATTTTATTATTCATTGCAGAACAATGCAATAATTCCCACGAACCATCTGTCGACATACAGTTGGCAAAAAAATTATTTGTACACTCTAAAATGTTTAATTTTTAACTAAATAAAAACAGATATTTTGTCAAAAATAGTTTTAATACCGTCTGTTTACCGTGCGTTTTAAATTACACAACAGAAAATTTCGATAAAGATGTAAAATAATTTTCTAATAGGAAAAGTTTAAAAATTTCTTGCAAAAAAGTATTTGTACATTTCTCCATCCTGATATGTACTGTGTTTTATAGTGTTTTTGGTTCAGAGGACTACTTATACAAAAGCTGTTAATAATTTTTAACTTCATATTATATTTTTCTGACATTTAATCTAATTTGCTCTTGAAGTAATTGAGAATAGAACCTAAAACTAGAGAGGTATCTCTAGATATATGAAATCCTATTATTGAGCACTAGCGGCCTTCGCCCGCTACGCTGGTCGGTTTATCTAAAGAAATCTTGAAGAAGTAGTTAGATAAGGTTCAGACATACATTAAAAAAAAAAAAAGCAAGTCGATCATTCAAAAACCGTTGGGAAATATCAAATATTTACTGTAATTTTTTAAGAAAAACAAAGTTTCGAAAAAAAAAATTAAATCGAAAAAAAAATTACACTGACATATTAATGCAAGGAAATTTTCCCAGAGAGAAAATTCGCCTTGAATACAATATTTCAAATTCTTTTAATTGCTTATAGGCGTTAATGCCAACATAGTGAAAAAAAATTCCATGCTGGGAATCGAACCCGGGCCATCAGTATGGCGCACTGACGTTCTACCGACTAAACCACATGGAACGACAGCCAGCTTGAAACTTTCTCATACTTAAGTAGACTGGCGAAAACATAACGATAGCGCGTTTTAAAATCGCACAGTGACATCTATTGGATTTTATATGTACTAAAAAACGTTATGTACTAAAAAACGTGAGCAGCGCACCTAATAGTTTCTTTTGTTTCTTTTTGTTACTTTTTTGTCTGTTGTCCGATTTTGATGAAACAAAGCCTATACACTGCCCGGGAGTGTGCATTCTTCATTAGTGAAAACCGCATAAAAATCCATTCAGTAGTTACGAAGATAACCTCGAACAAACAGACAGACAGACAGACAGACAGACAAAAAATTCAAAAAAAATTTTTTTGTGTTTCATTGGTTTTCTTTTATCGCCCTGACTCCATTTTTGTCAATTATCTTCAATGTACAGACACACCGGGTCCTACTGTTTTATTATATGTATAGATAATAAAAATTGAAACTCGCAACAAGAATTTGTAAAAGCTATTAAATTACCATTTACAACTATTGGATGCATAGTGAGAAATTATGAATAAATTGGATGCATCGAAATTCAATGATAACCAGGACTTCTCAGCAAACTAACGTTTGCTGAGAATGAAATGAATGAGGGAAAAAGGGAGTGTTGTTAGAAAAGCTTTAAAAAATCCTATGCGTTCGGTTCAAAAATTTGCTGCAACATCTTCTCGCATCAGAGTAATTTTCATACAATAAGAAATATTCTTCTCAATTCAGACTTAAAAGGAAGAACCCCAAGGGAAAATCCATTTATAAGCGAAACAAATAGGCCAAAAAGCATAGTATTCGCTTTCGCATACAGATGTAAATCATTGGATTTTTGGAAAACAGTAATTTTTTCTGATGAGGGAAAATTCGAAATTTTCTTACCACCAAGCATTCGAAAAAATTGGCGTAAAAATAAAACTGTTCTAGATCCGAAACGTATACTTCAAACTATCAAGCATGGTGGGAGGAATATTATGGGTTTGGGGTGTATAGCTTCTAATGGAGCAGAACATTTAAAATTTATTGACAATGGAAGGACAGCTTTAACATTAACCAGACCGCTACAAAAAAGTTGGTGGAATCAATGTCACACCATCTAGAATTAGTCATAAACGCTAAATGAATTCACACAAAATATTAATTTGTATCATTTTACTAAATTTTCATTAATTATATTATATTAATATAGTGTACAAATACTTTTTTTGCATTATATTTTTGTATATTTGTTTATTATAATGTAAAAAATCGATTCGTTTAATTTTGGTTTTGCTTCTATAACATTATAATGCATTAAATTAATGTATTACAGTATTTTTTGCTTAAATCTTTTGTTTAATTTCATTATAATTTTAAAAAAATGAAGTGTACAAATATTTTTTTGCCAACTGTATAAAAAGCTAAAGTGTGATTCAATAGCAAGATTTCAATACGATGAATACCAGAAGTGATGGGGCGATCGCCCCGCCCCCCCTTTAAGCCTAATAAAGGGTCTGCAAAATGGTATTAGATGTCCACAGAATAAATGAATCGTATTTAAGATTGAGAAAGTGCGACCTGACCGAACTCGACCAAGCAGTCGCACTCCGGATCGGGCCGCGCCAGTTTTAATTCATGAGACAAGGTTTGGGTCAGGTCTAGAGATCTGCACGGATCGGACCAGGCTAGCAAAATATTTCCGAATTTTAAATTAGACGAGCAAAAAAAAAAAAAAAAAATATGAGAAGGCCATACGGGCCGGGTCGATAAAAAAAATAACGGGCCTGCCGTCCTATTATAAAGATTTTGGCAAAAACGCTAAAATGTGAACTATTTTCAATGAATATGGGTTTAACGAGCATAGGTATAAATCTGTGTCACGACTCGATACTAGTTTGACAACATCAATACAGAAATGTAACTTTTATGGCGTAGAGATCGGCATCGGACAGTTACTTTTTTTTATAGGGGTTTAATAATTTTTTGGCAAACTGGAGCCGGGCCAAGGTCAGGTTTGCACTGTTTTTCTAATATAAGCGAGATGGGTCATAACTAGACTTAATTGTTCATGAAACGTGTTTGGCAGATAAGATGATTTGTAAAAAGTATTAGAAGGGATAAAGAATTTCTGTTAACGTACCGTTTGGAAATATACTGCTTGGTGTTGCTTAAATTCATTACTCAACAACATGAAAATTTAACACATTTTCTGACTAATTTTAACTGTAAAGTTACAAAATTGACAAGCCTGACTTTGAAGAGATTTGGAATCGAATAGTACATTTTATTTTTGTTAATTAAGATATTTGTATATACTTATTGAGATATAAGAGATTCGTGTCACGTGATTTCAGATTTTTCTCCTTCTCATTGTTTTGCTTTCGGAAATTCCTTTCAAAACTCTAATTTTCACAGTATTCTTTTAAATTGCTTGTGTCAAAAACGCCATTCCATTACATTGTTTCTGAATAAAAATATCTGTTAATCTCATGCGTTTCCGAAAAGAAATGAATATAGGAATGCATAAGAAAATAGCTCCTCCAGATTTGAGAAAATTTTTGATTAAATGATATAGAAGTATTTTCATAAATCTAGTTTTTATTACACAGCTTCAAAAAATATGATAATTTTAACTTTTTTTTAAATTTTATTCTAAACCATAATAATTTTTGAGTGCATCTTTATTTGAATGTTGAAAGTCTAAGAATCTAAGTGATCATTAATGTTTTTATAAGTGTATTTTCTGTAAAATCACCCCATAAATATATAAGCAATAATCTTTAAAAAAATCTTAATTGTATGATAAAAATCTGAATTTTTTCGAAATAATAGAAATTATGTCGGGCCTGATCGGGCCGGGCTCGGACCGACTTTTGAATTTTATAACGGGGCAGGCCAAAATAACATTCATTCGATCCTGGCCTAGATGAGACTGGAAATTTCAGCCCGTCCAGACCTCTAGTCATGTCTTCAACCTTTCGGAAACTGTTCCGAGTTCGGATCTTACTTTTTTATGCAAAACTTGACAAGACTTTTTTCTCCTTCCATATCGGGGCTGAAGTGGATTTTGTTCTTCTAGAGGTCTGCCCGGATTTAAATTTTCATGCCCAGGCTCCAAAAGCAATTCAATTTTAGTCCAACCCAAGCTCGCTAAAATAAAAAAAAATCTGCCCTAGTACCGAATAACCTGATACAAAACAGACCAACAAATCCAAATTAAAACAAAATCAATCTATATTTAAAGGTAATTGGCCGTAAAATCGATCGATATTTAAAGGTAATTTAAAGGTAATCCCAGTTTATACCGGATCCAAATGTGTCAAAACCCAAAAGAAAAAAAAATGTCCCGAATCCGGAACGTTTAAAGTCAACCCGACCCATAATGTATCAATCCGAACCCAAAAATTACATATGTCAAATCGAGCCTTTGCCCGAACACGGCACAAACATTTTTGTCGTTCTGAAACTGAAATGAAAAAAAAAATGAATTCATGTATTTCAATCCAATTATAAAATGTATTTTACAATTTAACATGAATGTCATAATTTATATAGAAAAAAATAGTCTTTACTTCACTTTAGTGAAAACCTATTCGTAAGTGAGCCTGCTCAAACACGGTCTGCAGCAAAAAAATATAAATCTATCCGGCCTACTGAAAACAAGTGGAAATAGCCCGACTCGCAATTTAAAAGAAAAAAAAACCCTTACCGAACTGTTTAATTAACACAGATCCCCACCTTGTTCTTGGCGCAGCATATCTCTAAAAGGTCTTTGCGCCGTAAAACCCCATTCAACCGTCCAACCAATCAACCCGAATCCAACTCTCAGACGTTAAACCTTATCCCGGAACGGAACAGAACCAAATTTGAAAAAATGTAATTGAATTACATTTCTTTTAATTCGGTACTTTGAGTGAACTGACCCAAACCCGACCCACAACAAAAAGGTCAAGGCGATTCAAACACGACTCACTGCAAAATTTAGAAATAATCCCCCCCAGCAATGAAAATCATTACCTCTCGCCCGAACCTCCAAATTTTTAAATCGCTTTCTCTTGAGGATTTTCTTCTTCCACCCTTGAATCAGAAAAGAGCGTTCTTCTAAGAAGTGCACTTAAAACAACTTCATTTTTCAAATATTCGGCTAAAATAATTTATTTGACCCCTGAGCGTATGGTATTGTCCTTCTTCCGATCCGGACCCGAAAATCCCATTGGAAATCAAACCAAAACACGACCAAACAATTTTCATTGTTTTAGAACCGAAATGAAAGAAAAAAAATCCAAATTTAAATGAAAGTATAAAATGTCGACAGTTATATTTCTAATATCAATTTTATCCTTTATATAGAAAATAAATATCTAATATACACTCGTTAATAATAAAATAACTGTAGATCCTCTAAATAACGGAAACAGCCAAATAGAGATGTCTAAATTGTTTAAAAGTGTTCGTTAAATAGAGGTATCTTCTATTCGAGACAATCCATATGGAGATTTTAATGTAGATGTTAACACTTACGAATAGCAATTTTCAACGTAAAATCTTAAATATTCATAATTAATTTTTTTCGAAGTGTCTGTTATGGCGTTTATATAGTTTCACTTTATAGTGTCTTCGATATTTTCTTTTATAATACTTTTTTAAAATATTTTATCCCATAACGAAGAAAATATTTAGACCTTTCATTTGAAATATCGGGTCGAACTGAATCCTTCTTGCGAGATTGTAAATCCAGTATGAAACCGATCCGAATTCAAAATAATGTAAATTAATTTGACCCGAAAACAACAACAACAACAGCAAAAAAATGCAGAGAAAAGCAGATAAAAAGTAGAATTCCCTCGGTCCGCAAGAAAAATGTAAAAATCAACTCGGCCAGTAGTAAAAAAGTAAGAAGTCAACTTGACCGAAACCAAACCAGCGTCAATAAAATAGTGCTCACCCCCCCCCCACACCCCACACAAAAAATAGAAATTAACCAGACCGAATTCCAACCAGAAGCAATAAAGAAAGAGAACCGGACCCCAACCCAACCCGCAGCGGCAAAGTAGAATTGAACCTAACTGAAACACGACTCGCAGCAAAAAAATTAGGATTTAACCAGAACAACGACAAAAAAATGAAAGTAAAGCGGACCGAAACCCGACCCGCAACAAAAATTTACCCCCACCCTACCCATGATGAAAAAAAAAATTGTCCCGAAACGAGCTGCAGGTGCGATTGGAATTTCTGAAAAGTCCCCCCCCCTCTTTTTGAGGAGTCTCAAGATCTACCCTTGTATCAGTGCAAACAAAAACTGCTAAAACAGCAAGATCGTCTAAAAATTTTACAATGTTGTATTGAATCGTCACCCATTAATTATATACGAACTCGTAAAGTTTGTATATATCTCGACAAATCTTGTCCACGATACTTTATGTGATGTTTTGGAATATGCAAAAGCCGTCTGCTTGATAGATGCTGCATTAGTTGATCGTCGGAAAAAAAACTCTAAAGAAGAAACAATTCTGAAAAGTAATAGATAATAAAATTTGCTGAATAGCAGACTTTAAAAAGAGGCTATATTTTGCCTTACAGTTTCATTATTTTTACTTTTATATTGTAACTAGCGGCCCACCCCCGCTTTTCTACAGCGAGAGCAAGTCGCCCAGTCCCCCGCCAATACTGATACCGCAAATTGTTACTACCACTTCATTTCATTAAATCCAACTACTAAAAACATTACCCTCCTTTTAGGTAGTCAGGTAAAAAGTAGCATATATGATAATCTAAGGTATCAGATACTTCCATACAAAAATTTCATAAAAATCTATCTATCCGTTCCGTTCGTGAGTTATAAATGGTGTAACCAACACGACTTTGTTTTATGTATATAGGTTATAGCAGCCCGTTCCGGCTTCTCACGGGTATTAAAGAAAAATTTCAAGTTATAAATTTTTACACACACACTCATAACCTAATAATTTAAATGCCGTCTCTGATATTGACTCCCCTCCCGTGCCCCAGTGACGCCTACATCACATATTATATTGCAGCCTATCCGAGCGGGGTGAACGACAACCACGCGACTTTTTTCTAATACTTACATTTTTAAATTCGTGATATCTTTCGAATGGAATGTCCAAATCGAATAATTAAAAAAGTCATATAAAGGTATTAAATCAGTCTTGATTATGAAGTAATTTATTTTGATAAGGATTAATATTAAGGTAAAAATAAAGAGCTTTTACAGAGACGGCATTTTAATTATTTTTTTAATAATAAAACATTTATTGTGACGTAACTATAAGAGTTAGACATTTGCTGACGCGACATTTTTTGTAGATAATTATATGTTAGCAAAGTCGTAGTACATTATTTTGTTCTATAATCAATAGTATTCGCAGCGGACGCGATGTAAGGATTTTTTAAGGTCATTTTTCTACACCTTGGGTTACATTATTGACATTTTAATAAGAATCCCTACATTTTTTTGAAAATATAAATATAGCCTATGTTCACCGGAAATAGTGCAACTTTCCAACGGTGAAAGAATTTTACAAATCCGTCAAGTAGTTTCGGAGTCTATTCAATTCAAACAAACAAACAAACAATCAAATATTTCCTCTTTATACTTTTATATTAAATTAAATAAGTAATATTTATCCCTGGGCTTAGTGAAAAGTCCGCATTTGAAATGGTAGAAAACGTTACAATTTTAAATATTTGACCGCTCCCAGTAAAAAAAAAAAAAAAAAAAAAAAAAAAAAAAAATCTTTCTGCCTTATATTTGACGCTCACTACTCTTTAAAATATTTACTATCTGTTATAACTATTTTGAAAACTCCAAAACAAGCGTTTTGTGATTTGTTTTTTAATTTTAATTAATTCGCGTGTCAACATTTATTTTCCTTTTTTAATAATTGCTAAATAGTTTTAAAAATTAAAACCCACGCTTTTATATCAGGTCGGACTAAAAAGTTTAAATGGTTTTTTTTTTTTTTTTTTTTTTTTTTTTTTTTTTTTTTTTTTGGGGGGGGGGGGTTGCATAGTTACGATTTTCATATGTGTTTCAGTTATTGTCATGGTCTAGGGTGTCAGGTAATTTTTAATTTCTCAAATTGATTTTGATTCGTTTATCAAAATTCGTTTTACTTTGATCCTTTTGAGCGGTGACTATAGCCTATGTTCACCGGAAATAGTGTAGCTTTTCAAAGGTGAAAGAATTTTTCAAATCCGTCAACTAGTTTCAGAGCCTATTCAATTAAAACAAACAAACAATCAAATATTTCCTCTTTATAATATTAGTATAGATAAATAATGATAAATTTTTGCAATTCCTTGTCTTTGCGAATATACCTTTATGTTATATTAAAATAAAATGTACCACGCAAGATAAATTTCCAATTTTTAACGATTGTTAAAAATGCATCTTTTTCCTAAAAAGTAATATATATTAAAAATATCTCTTTAAAGTTTCCAACAAGTTAATCAATAATTTTAAAGTTTTAAATCTTTAAAACTTTCTGACTTTTATTTCTACTTATTTTTGATAAAAACTGTTTTCAAACTCAAAATGCTAATTTGTCAGTTTTTTTATACATGTATAAAAGTAGGACATATATAACATAAACAAGTACTAGTATTTTTTGATTATGTAATTTTATTAATTGTTCACTATTTTAACTGTAAAAATACGTAGAAAAGAACGCATTTTTTTTTTTTTTTTACTATTTTACTTAATAATACTAGACTAAAATCGGGTGCCTATAGTTTTGTATAGTACCAAAAACAAGCCCAGGGGCATATGAAAAGAAAATTGCGCACGGGACAAAGTTTCAAGTTAGCGTCCTCTACCCAACTTTTTCTTGTAATGGCCAAAAAATGGCATTGATAGTATAAATGTGGCGCCCCCCCCCCTCTTTCGGAATGCGCTGAATAAGTCCCCTCCACATGTACCCTCGCAGCGCCGTGCGAAAAGAAGGGGGAGGCAAAGGGGGCGGTTGTCCCGGCTGTGTAAATTTAAGGGGTGCCAAATTTATACTACCAACGTCCTTTTTAGTCTGTCATAAGAAAAAGTTCAGGGAATGGGACGCCAAACTGAAACTTTGCCCCGAGCACAGTTTTCTCTTCTCACACCACTGCCCCCCCCCCTTCATATATTTTGCAGGGTGAATAAGGGAATTTATAAATTCCAAATATAGCCCCTTGTCCTTTTAAAGATACCTATCTATTTCACAAAAGTTCCAATTATAAGCAGCCTTTAAAATTATCAGAATTTCCTTTCTGCTAAAGGGAAACTTTCTGTAATTTGTATCAAATCTACCTTTTTTTGTATGAACTTGCAAAAATATATATATATATACAAACGAAATGCATAATTTTCTTCTTTGGAAGTTAGCTAAAACTTAAAAATAGTATTAATTCATAAAAATAAAGAATTTGAAATCGTCATTTTTTTTCCAAGAATAATACTGTTAAAATTTACCAATAATCGTTGAAAAAAATAAATCCAATGTTTCGAAAGGAGGTGTTTATTTCAACGCATTACTATAATCCAATCACCACAAAAAACGCAAGGAAAAGAAGTGATTTCTTTACATTTGCTAAACTGGATCGGTGATAACCAATCAAAGTTTCAAAAGGGCGGGATTTGGCGCAGGCGGAGATCATATAATTATAACACATTATTTGTTCCATTTTTGGTCAAAATCTTTCCTAATTTTGCTCATCCTAATAGCAATAGAAATATGGAAAGCATATCATTGGAAAGCTTAAACACTAATCTTCCGTGAAGCGTTTTTAATTTTTTCTGAATTTTGCTGAAATAGATTTTATAAGACTAAAAAGGACACAACACCTCGAATTTCACTGAATTCAAAATTTAGAGGGTCCTCAGAATTAAACTACAACGAAAATAAAAAAAGTACAAACTAGCCCGGTAATAGAATGTCCTCAGCTATCCTGTGAAAAAAAAATCATGTAAAAATATTAAAATTTCAGCGAGATATTAGAAAAGAACGTTCCCATAGACTTTACATTAGCGCTCGGCTTTTACCGCGTGACTAGTGTGTGCTCTTAAGAGCACACACTAGTCACACGCCAAGGCAAATCAAGATGGCGACGCGCTTTTTCAGCGGATTCGAAGGATGGGCTAAAATTACTTTGATTGACATGCAATCATCCAATTAGGAAATAGAATGCTCTTAACCAATTATCTGCGACGATTTTTCTCTTCAAAGGTGTGCAATTCCAGCCGATTTCATGTTTAAAGGATTTTTTTTCGACTGATTTCCCAGTACTTTGCGTAAATGCATTCGAATCGGAGCTCAAAAGAATTTCAATCTCTTTACGATTAGCGTTCCAAAATTAAAATGGTTTGATTTTCAGAAAATAAACGAATGATTAATTTAGATAGATTACTATAAAATAAAAACTATTTTATTTACTTAACGCAATTAGAAAAAAAATAAAAAATAAAAATAAAAAATTAATATTGAATGAGGGGGGGGGGAGATATCAGGTACAAGTAGTTTAAATAACTATTTTTTTTGGGGAGGGGTAAGAGGGGAGGGGATTCTTTTTAGAATACGAAACTTATCAAGATAAATAGAACTGAAGGTTGATGAATGAATTAATAAAATTATGAGAAAAATATCTAGAAAAATTTAAATATTTAAACATTGTTTATTTTTTGCGGAAAGGCAAGCAAGCAAGCAAGGGAGAACAGAAAATAGAAATTTTGAAGAAAGGAGAAATAGGTGTTAATCCCAGCCTAGTCGTTTATAGACATAATACATAATTTATTATTGTTTGTAGTGACAAATGTGACCGAAAAAGTGTAGCAAATTTTAAAAACTTTGTGTGATGTTAAGTCAATAAAGCAAAATATTTTGTCAATATTTCAGGTGGAAGAAAATTTAGATTCTTGATGATTATTACAAGCATTATATAAATGCCGCAAGGAGCTCTAACAATTTTTAATTTTGAGCACTGACATAGCAGTGAAGTCTATAGGAGGGGGGGGGAATTCTGAAAACTGTTTTTTAAATGATACAGTCAGTTAAGAATGGTTTTTGTTGTGAAAATCCCAATATTTTATTTAAATATCTCTCTAAAGATATTTTACTGTATGAAATGCACAAACACAATACGCAAAAAATGTAAACATGTGTTTTGTGTAGAATTTAATGCATATCTATCGCTTTATTTTTAACACTTTCCTACATAGTTAAAAAGATTTTGTTAATATTATAGTTAGCAGAGATTTATAATTAGCACTTAAAAAAAATTAAACATATTTAAAGACTTAATTATTTGTGCAGAAGGAGGATTTCAGGTTTTAATTATTTTTTTTATTAAAATACGGAGAGAAAAAAGAAAGAATTTAATTTTGTAAGCTGAGAAGGAGTGGGGGGGAGGTAGAGGGAAAAAACGGATTTTTTTTGGGGGGGGGGAGAGAGATAGTAAAACAGTTTTATAGATGACAGCTTATTTACCTTCTTGAATATTTATTAATAGGACGAAAAATATAACTTAACCCTTTCCGGCGCGGTGTCCCTTAAAAAGGACACCTAATTTTAATTTTACTGGCACCAAGAATATTTAATTAAAATTTTCCTTTGATAAAATGCCTGAAAATAAGCAAGTTCGTATTCTCTAATAAATTCGTTTATAAATTCTGGTGGCAGATAATTATTTCAATTAAACTTACTCCGCGCCGGAAAGGGTTAAAAGTGTTTTAAAGATTTTTAATTTTGTGTACTTCAAAAGAACGAGGGGGGGGGGGAGGTATACAACGATATTTATGGGTTGTTTACGATTAATTATTTATTTTTAGAATAAAATATATATAAACCTATGGAAGCAAAAAAAAAACTTTCAAAGATTTTAAATTTAGTGACATATGGGTAGGTGAGAAAATAGTGCAATCCCCACCCCCCTCAAAAAATGGTGGAATTTGTGTTTGTTTAAAATTTGTGAGCTGAGGAAAAAAAGAAATAAGCACATTATTTATTTATTTTCGTGTGTGTGTGTAGGGGGGAGATGTTTATTAGATGACTTATTATTTATTTGCCTTTCAAAATATTTATAAATCGGTTTTAAAAAATAATAAAAGTGGGAATTATTTAAAGAACTAAATTTTCTGCACTTAAAGGAACAAAATGATAAATCCTAATTTCAGTCGTGGGGAGGGGGGGAGGAAATTTTGTGATTGATTGTTTATTGGTATACTAAAGTGACTTGTATGCTACAAATATGGGTATAGTGGAGTAGACTACAAAACGAAGTGATATTTTTGTAAGGTGCAATTTAGAAGATAATGACAGATTCAAAAGGCGAAGCGAAATTTTGATATAAAGGGAGGCGAAGACCAAGAGCTGATCTTGAGAGTCCTCAAGGGGGGGGGAGGATTTTAGAAATTTGGGTACTCCAGTGTAATGCACGGGTCGGAGCTCATTTTTTTTATGTGGGTCGTGTTTTTCTTTTTTTACTTTTTTGCTGTGGGTCGGGTTTGGGTCCGGTTGGCTTCCATTTTTTGCTCCTGTCTGGGTTAATTCCTACTTGGGTCGGGTTGAGTTCCACTCTTTGCTGCTGTTCAAGTTAATTTCTGATTTTTTTTTTTTTTTTTTTTTTTTTTTTTTTTTTATTTGTCAGATTTGGGTTTCGTTGACTGCTACATTTTGTTTTTAATCTGGTTGACTTTTACTTATTAGCAGTGCTTAACGCATTTGGGACACTTTAGGATTTGGTTTTTAGCACTTTCCAACAAAGTTGAAAAGTGCTTATGCATTCGGTTTGTCTGTCCGTCTGGTCGGATGGCCATCTGTCTGTCTGTCCGCGCTCTAACTCCCGTAAATATACTCGGATTGCTATGAAATTTTTATACGTTGTTGATGTTTACCCTAGCACGACACCTATTAAAAATGAAGTATCTACCATAATTAGTTTATCTACAGAGAGAATCAAAAGTTTCCCATTACATTACGGCGTATGGGGAAAATCGTTAATATACTCGGATTAACATGAAGTTTTAGGACGTTATTGACGTTTACCCTAGCATGAATGCTATTGAAAATGAAGTTTCTACCATGACTAGTTTATCTACAGGGCGAATCAAAATTTTTCCATTACATTACGGCCTATGGGGAAAAATCGTTAATATACTCGGATTGCCATGAAATTTTAGGACGTTATTGACGTTTACCCTATCACGAACGCTACTGAAAATTAAGTTTCTACAATGATTAGTTTATCTGCAAGGAGAATCAAAAGTTTCCTATTACATTACGGCCCATGGGGAAAAATCGTTAATATACTCGGATTGCCATGAAATTTTAGGACGTTATTGACGTTTACCCTATCACGAACGCTATTGAAAATTAAGTTTCTACCATGATTAGTTTATCTGCAAGGAGAATCAAAAGTTTTCATTTACATTACGGCCCATGGGGAAAAATCGTTTATATACTCGAATTGCCATGAAATTTTAGGACGTTATTGACGTTTACCCTACCACGAACCCTATTGAAAATAAAGATTAGTTTATCCCCATGATTAGTTTATCTACAGGGCAAATCAAAAGTTTCCCATTACATTACGGCCTATATGGAAAAATCGTTTCAAAAAAATTTTAAAGATGTTATACCCTGTCAAACATATTAAAATATGCATTCTATAAAATATAAGATGAAAATTTAGCTATTATTCATTTATATGGCCACACAAAAGAATTCCATTAGATAATGGTAAAAGGGGGAATTGTGTGCGGCATATTTTAAATATATTAAGCTGTTTCATGTATAATAAAATTGATATATGTCACTGAAGCTTAATATAAATTATACGCTACTGTCTTGCATAATATGAAGTACATAGCATTTACAGGGCCATACAAAAGATTTCAAATAGCATATTCTTTCCGAAGTACCGCATATGTGTCCGATGATGGCTGATGGAGGGATGAAATGCATTTTAATTATGATATGCGCGTTTATATTTCGCTAAAAATATGCACATTATATGGTGTGTATAAATGTTATAGTTGATATACAGGGCTACCCAAAAGAGTTCACCAACGTTACTGAATATGAGCATAGATTATTTAAACGTGGTTCTTAAATAAGCTATGCATTTTTACGCTGAGCTTCATTGAATTTACTGAGAAATGTTTGCAAAATATAGATAAAAGGATATACAGGGCCACGCAAAGAATTCGGTACATGGACGCCTATGAATGATAATTTATGAGAATGTGATTTCAGTTGTTTTAAAAGTGTTTTAGTTTACAATAAATTTTAGCCTAATGCTGACGTGTAATAAAGGTACAATGTAAACTACAGGGCTGAACAAAAGTATTCAAGTATGTTTCCATCTGATAGTATGAAAATGCTGAAAAATAAATTTCAAGCTACTGGGTATTTTCTTGCTAAACTAAATTTTCCCATTATATCAAGTGACATATGAAATACAGAGCTGTTCAAAAGTACTGGAATACATATTTGGGTATATTTGGCTATACACTATTATTTCTCTAAATAACAAAGTTTTGTTAAAGATTTCATTAAGTGTTGGAAAGTGCTTCATAATCAATGCTTAACGCGTTATTTTTCTTACTTGTTACTTTATCGAGAAGGGTTCGGGTTGACCTGAATTTATTGGGGTGAATTCTTTGGTAAAATGTTCGTTCTTTTTTGCAATTTTTGTACAAAATGTGCGTTTGTTTCACGATATTTTGAAGAAATTCGTGTTTTCTCCGCGATCATTTTACAAAATTTGTTGTCCGGTTCGCTTCTATTTTTTGCTGCTGGTCGGGTTTAATTTTTTACTTTTTGTTGTGGGTTGCGTTTGAATCCGGTTCACTTCTACTCTTTCCTACAAACACGTGACGTTACACACAGCAAACACGTGGGTGGTTTACAATTCTCCATCGATATACAGAGTGATATCGGCTCATACAAATTGCCCTCACCTCCGGGAAAAAAACCACAAGGAGAGTGAAACAAAGAAAAAAGAAAGACAATAGAAATCAGAGGAAAAAGAAAAGAGAAAGATCATTCAGGTGGCTTGGGTTAGGAAGCCCGTGAATATTTAAAGAAGGTATCCTCCTGGGGGCGATTAGTTTTAAGAATTCATTGAATAAGTATAGGGGGAGAAAGGGTAGCTACTCGCCCCCCCCTTTAAATTTAGAAAAAGTTTTTTATGCTGAATTACCACATTTCGTTCGAATATCGTAAATCATATAAATAATTGGTTTAAAATTTCCTTTATATAATTGTTGGAGATATCTGAGAAGGAAAAAATGAAAAGTATTTATTTATTTATTTTGGAGGCGGATGAAGGGAATTTGTTAGATGACTTACTTTATATGACTAAAGATTAACAAATATGGCTAAACACAAAATAAAGAGATTTAAAGACTAAATTTTATGTACTTGGTAAGGAGAAATAGGGGGAAAACATAAATTTTTGTGGGGTTAAGAGTAAAACTATGTTTGATTATTTATTACTACAGTAAAAGTTTTAGAAAAATCGATGACTTTAAGGGTGTATTTCGATTCAAACTGCCTATTTTCCGATTTATTTTTGAACTCATTATTGCTCTCAAATACACCAAACTTTCAAAATCGCTTATTTGGAAAGTGCACAAGGTGCCGTAAAGGTCAATTCTTTGATAAGTGCACAAAACATTGCAAAAAAAGCAATCAAAAACGGCATTTCGAACCGATTTTTCCCAAGCGGGAGATTTGAGAACGAAAAAAGGGGTCATACTGAGAAGATAATTGTTTATAACTCAAATTCTAATGAATTGAGCGTAAAAAAACATCACTCGGCACCTCATACGTCCCTTCAAGAATCCTTTCAGCAAATTTCATGTTTCTACGTTTAAAAATGTGTCTGAAATTGTATCGGAAAATTTCGAGCTGTTGAAGATGGAAAAGCGTTTTTTCGAATACACTCTTAAAAGTATAAAATTTGTGAGCTGGGGGGGGGGAGAAACAATTTATTAATTATTTATTTTGGTGTGTATGTGGGATGGAGAAGTTTTTTAAATGACTTATTTTTATTTGCCTTTTAAAACATTAACAAATGGGCTTAAAAAAAAAAAAAATGTGGGAAAGTTTCAATGAATAAATTCTAGGCATTTACTAATAGGATGAGAGGGAAAAATCTCATTTTTAGTTAGTGGGGAGGAGTTTTTGTGATAGATTTTTTATTGTTACAACAAAGTGGCAATATTGTGTAAACATGGATACAGTGAGATAGACAGCAAAACAGCGAAGTGATACTTCTGGAAGGGATAATATTGAAGGCTGTGATGAGAGCAAAAGGCGGGAACGAAATTTTGATACAAAGGGGGGGGGGCAATGGTGATATAAATTATTTTTCTAAATCAGAATTTCAGAGAACTCAGATTTTCACCTGCAATTAATAAATAACAGAAAACTTAAATATTTTTAAGGACTTTTTGCAAATTCTGCATAACACTAACAAAGTTTTTTAAGGAGCAAAAATTACTTTTAAAAAATTAAACACTTTTTAAAAAATTGAAGAAACATAAGAAATGTGTAGGATCACTCAAAATTATTCCGCTACATTATGATCTATGTAGATAAATCATTTGCGGTGTTTCAAGGAGGGCTATACTAATTTAAAAGTAATGAAATTCATATACATTACAGAGGTACTCTGGAAGACAATTATAAAAAAATATGTCATGTATAGCACTTACAGTATACACACAGAGGATCTCCATAGTAATCTATTATACTCTGGTCTAAAAATAATTTCGCGATGTATTGTTGTAATAATGTAACTCTTTTACAAACAATGAAATTTATACGAACTTCTGAAATGGACTTAAGAATGCTTGCGGTATAATATTTGGCGAAAAACATTTGCCATTCAATTACAGAGTTACACAAAAGAATTCGGTTGTAAAAAGCTCTTCGGAGAAAAACTGTCCCTAGCGTATTTAAATTATGTTCACTACTTTGAACATGAAATGCAATGAAATGCTGTTTCGTGTATACTCTGTGTTAAAAAGAATTTCCATAAAAACATTCCATTTTATATATAATTATAATAAACCTGTTAAAATTGGTCATCTGTTTCCCGCCGTCCTTTATTTTATTTTTATTTTTTTATTATTATTATTTAAGGAAGATACCGCACATTCAGTTTAGCTTTATTAATGTTACAGTGTTTTACAATTAAGTTTTCTTTCAAAATTTATTATTTGCAGAACAATGTAATAATTCCCACGAACCATCTGTCGACATATAAAAAGATGCAATTCAATAGCAAGATTTCAATATGATGAATACCAGAAGCGATGGGGCGATTGCCCCCTCCCTTTTTGAACCCAATGAAGGGTCTGCAAAATGATATTAGATGTCCATAGGATGAATGAATCGTGTTTAACCCTCCAAGCGTCTTGCAAATGGGTAAAATTGTAATGTTGTTTTCTCTGCATTTCGTTTTAAATGCAAATAAAATATGATTGTTTCAATATTACATAAAAAATCTTATTTAGGAATATAAATGTAATCCTTGAGTCTTAATCATTCTTCAATGCTTTGAAAAATCTTTATAGAATTTTAATATCTTAAACATTGCTTATATTGCAGTGAAACCTGGAGCTTAGTGTACGGAATATTACGGGACAAACGCTTAGAGGGTTAAGATTGAGAACGGTGCGACCTGATCGGACTGGACGAAGCTGTCACTGCTCGGGTTGGGCCGGGCCAGTTTTAACTCATGAGACTAGGGCTTGCTTAGGTCTAGAGATCTGCATCGGCCTGTATCAGACTGGCAAAAAAAAAAAAAATAAAAAAATAAACAGGCCGTATGGGCCAGTCCGATAAAAAAGTTTAACGGGCCTGCCGGCGTGTTATAAAGATTTCGGTAAAAACGCTAAAATGAGGTCTATTTTCAATGAATATGGGTTTAACGACCATAAGTATAAATGTGCGTCACGAGTAGATACTAGTTTAACAACATCAATACATAAATGTAACGTGTACAGCGTAGAAATCAGCATCGGACAGTTGCTTTGAGTCTATACGGGTATAATAATTTTTTGGCAAACTGGAGCCGGGTCAAGAACAGGTTTGCACTGTGTTTCTACATATAGTCGGGGTCAGAACTAGACTTAATGATTCGTAAGCCGTGTAGGGCAGACAACATTATTTGTAAAAGGGATAAAAACTATTAACGTACTGTTAATGTACTTTTTGGAAATATACTCCTTAGTGTTTCTTAAATTCATTTCTGAACAACACGAAAGTTTGACACATTTTCTGACTAATTTTTAACTATAAAGGTACAAAATTGACAAGCCTGACTATTGAAGGGATTTGGAATCGAACAGCATATTTCATTTTTGTTAAATAAGATATTTGTATATACTTGTTAAGGTATAAGAGATTCTTGTCACGTGGTTTCAGATTTTTCTCCTTTTGCATGTTGTCGCTTCCGGAAATGCGATTCAAAACTCTAATTTTCACAATATTTTCATAAATATCATGAAAATTGGTGTTTTATATAGTGTGTTGCGCATTGTATTTGCTTTTATCAAAAAATGGTTAACGCCATTCCATTACATTGTTTCTGAATAAAAACACCTGTTAAACTCATGTGTTTCCAAAAAGAAATGAAATCAGAAATGCATAAAAAATAGCTCCTCTAAATTTGAGAAAATCTTTGATAAAATGATAAAGAAGTATTTTCATAAATGTACTTTTTATTACACAGCTTCCAAAGTTATGATAATTTTAACTTCCTTTTTTTTTTTTTTCTTTTATTCTAAACCATATTAATTTTTCAGTGCATCTTTATTTGAATGTTGAAAGTCTAAGAACTTAAGTAATCATTAATGTTCTTATTGTGTATTGTCAGTAAAAATTTTCTATAAAATCATCCAATAAATATGAATGCAGTAATCTTTAAAAAATCTTAATTGTATGATAAAAATCTGATTTTGCTTCGAAATAAAGATGCAGGCCGATTTCGGCCTGGACTGTTTTCACTGATTTCTGTACGGCCCGGGCCTGGCCTAGAAATGTAAAAGTGTAAACGAGCGGGCCAGGCTCGGGCCGAATATTTTGTTTTATACCGGGCCGGGCCAAAATAACAATCATTCGGTCCGGGCCGGGGCGAGACTGGAAACTCCGGCCCGTCCAGACCTCTACTCAAGTCTTCACTCTTTCGGAAATCTTACTTTTTTTCTGCAAAACTTGACCACACTATATTTTTTCTTCCACTTCGGGCCTGGCGTGGACTTCGTTCTTTTAGAGGTCTGCCCGAGCCTAAATTTCCATGCCCAGGCTCAAAAAGCAATTCAATTTTAACCCAACCCAAGCTCGCTAAAAATAAATAAATAAATAAATAAAAGAAAAAAATCTGATTCAGTACCGAATAGCCTGATACAAAACAGATCAACAAATCCAAAATGAAACAAAATCAATCTAATATTTGAAGGAAATTGGGAAAGGTATCCCATATAATTATAACAATTTTTTTTTGTTTGTTTAAGTAGAAAAATGAATATATATATAATGTACTCGTCAATATTCAAACATATAGTTTTTCATATAAAAAATTGTCTGATCTATTGAAAAATCCAGTCATCAACCAGTTTATACTAGATCCGAATTTGTCAAAATCCAAAAGAAGAAATGTCCCGAATCCGAAACGATTAAAGTCAACCCGACCAATAATATATCAATCCGAACTCAAAAATTACAAATTATGTCAAATCGAGCCCTTACCCGAACACCTGAAATTGAAATGAAAGAAAATAAGTTCATGTATTTTAATAGAATTAAAAAATGTGTATCTTCAACTTGAATGTTATAATTTATAGAGAAAAAAAAATCTAGTATTTGCTCTTTAGTGCAAAACCTATTCCTAAGTCAGCCTGCTCAAACTTGGTCCGTAGCAAAAAAGTATAAATCTATCCGGCCTACTACAAAATAGGTAGCTTTTTACTTTTTGTAATGAAAGCTACCTAAAACAAACTCAAAAAAAAAAAAAAAAAAAAAAAAAATCTAACAAAACTTTTTAATTAACTCGAATCCCCACCTTGTTCTTTGCGCAGCATATCCTGATGTAACTTTGCGCCATAAAACCCCATTCAACCAACCAATCAATCAACCTGAGTGCTACTCTCAGAAGTGAAATTTTATCCAGAACAGAACCGAATTTGAAAAATGTAAGTCAAACTGACCCAAATCCGACCCACAGCAAAAATCTCAAGCCGATTCGAACACGACTCACTGCAAAATTTAGAAATAATCTCCACCAGCAATGAAAAATGTCACCTCCTGCCCGAACCTCCAAATTTTGAAATCGCTCCCCTTGAGGATTCTCGTGTTCCCCCCCTTGAATCAGAAAAGAGCGTTCCTCTAAGAATTGCACTTAAAATAACTTCATTTTTCAAATATTCGACAAAAAAAAAAAAAAAAAAAATTTGACCCCTGAGCGTATAGTATTGCCCTGCTTCTGATCCGAACGCGAAAATACCATTGGAAATCAAATCAAAACCCGACCAAAATTTTTTTTGTCAATTTAGAATCGAAATGAAAGAAAAACAATTCATGTTTTAGTGGAATTATAAAATGTCGACATTTATATTTCTAATACCAATTTTATCTTTTATATAGAAAATAAATATCTAATATATACTCATAACGGAATCAACCAAAAAAGATGGCTAAATTGTTGAAAAGTGTTCGTTAAATAGGGGTATCTTCTATTCGAGACATTCCGTATGGATATTTTAATGTACATGTTAACACTTGCGAATAGCAGTGTTAACATGTAAATTGAAATGTAAAATCTTAAATATTCATAATTAACTATTTGGAAATGTCTGTTATGGCGTTTATATAGTTTCATTTTATAGTATCTTCGATATTTTCTTTTATAATACTCTTTAAACTATTTTCGTCCATAACGGAGAAAATATTTAGACTTTCATTTAAAATATGGGGTCGAATCGAATCCTTCTTGCGAGATTGAAAATTCACTATGAATCAGATCAGAACCCAAAATAGTGTAAATTAATTTCACCCCAAAACAACTACAGGAACAAAAAAGAATGCAGAGAAAAGCAAATAAAAAGTAGAATTCCACTCTATCCGTAAGAAAAACGTAAAAATCCACTCGACCAGTAGCAAAAAAATAAGAATTCAACTTGACCGAAACCAAACCAGCGCTAATAAAATAGTACTCAACTCAACCCCCGCCAGGGCCGTAGCTAAGGGGGCGCTATGGGCGGCTCAGCCCCCCCCCCTGGAAAAGATTCCAAGGTCACTCAATGAATTTCTGTTCCGAAAATTCAAATGAAATTCTGTTCAAAAATCTAACTTAGTCTTGAACACCTTTCACAATTTTGCAGGATTACTAAATTGTATCTAAAATAAGTGTGTTCAACACGTCCCTCATCCTATTGGCACATAAGAAGCTAGCATAATGTTTAATTTTGATCAGCTATACACTCAAAATTTTCATCATCCTATAATTTTCTTAGTATAAAATGAAGTTATTAGAACACTTTTTAATAAGAAACATAGTACCTACAATATGAATATGCATAACTTTATCTTTCTGTGGCAATGCAAGAGAAAAAATTATGAGCCCCCCCCCTTACATTCTCTTGAGCCCCCCCTACATTCACTTGAGCCCCCCTATTGTTCACTTCTAGCTACGGACCTACCCCCCCCCCCCCACACACACACAAAATAGAAATCAACCAGACCCAATACCAACCAGAAGCAATAAAGAAAGAGAACCGGACCCCAACCCAACCCGCAGCGGCAAAGTAGAATTGAACCTTACCCAAAAACGACTCGCAAAAAAAAGTATTTAACCAGAACAACGGCAAAAAATGAAAGTAAACCGGACCGAAACCCGACCTGCAACGAAAGAAATTAGCCTCGATCCTACTCATGATGAAAAAAAAATGTCCGACACGAGCTGCAGGTGCGATTGGAATCTCCAAATTTCTGAAAAATCCCCCCCCCCCCTCTTTTTTGAGGAATCTCCAGATCTGCCCTTGTACCAGGACAAACAAAAACTGCTAAAAACTGCAAAATCGTCTAAAAGTTTTACAATGTTATATTGAATTGTCACCCATTAAATATATACAAACTTGTAAAGTTTGTAAGTATCTCGACAAATCTTGTCCACGATACTTTGTACTATGATGTTTTGGAACATGCAAAAGCCTTCTGCTCGATAGAAGCTGCATTAGTTGAACGTCGACAAGAAACTCCAAAGAAGAAACAATTCTGAAAAGTGTTAGAGAGTAAAATTTGCTGAATAGCAGACTTTAAAAAAATTGCTATATTTTGCCTTACAGTTTCATTATTTTTACTTTTATACTATAACTAGCCGCCCGCCCTCGCTTTTCTTCGGGTAGAGCAAGTCGCCCAGTCCCCCGCCACTGCTGACACCGCAAATTGTTTCTACCACTTCATCTCATTAAATTCAACTACTAAAAACATTACCCTCATTTTAGGTAGTCGGATAAAAAATAGCTTATATGTTAATCTAATGTGTCAGATACCTCCATACAAAATTTCATAAAAATCGATCCATCCGTTCTTGAGTTATAAATGGTGTAACTAACACGATTTTGCTTTATGTATATAGGTTATAGCAGCCCGCCCCGACTTCTCACGGATATTTAAGAAAAATTTCAAGTTATAAATTTTTACACACACACTCATAACCTAATAATTAAAATGCCGTCTCTGACGTTGACTCTCCTCCCGTGCCCCAGTGACGCCTATATCACACATTATGATGCAGCCTAGTCGAGCGGGGTAAACGGCAACCATTAAATCAGTCTTGATTTTAAAGTAATTTATTTTGATAAGAATCAATACCAACGTAACAATAAAGAGCTTTTACAGAAACGGCATTTTAATTATTTTTTAAAATAAAAAACACTTATTGTGACATAACTATAACAGTTAGACATATGCTGTTGCGACATTTTTTGTAGATAATTACATGTTAACAAAGTCGTAGTACATTATTTTGTTCTATAATCAATAGTATTCGCAACGCACGCGATGTAAAGATTTTTTAAGTTCATTTTTCTACACCTTGGGTTACAATATTGGCATTTTAATAAGGATTTGAAATAATTTTTTTGAAAATATAATATAGCCTATGTTCACCGGAAATAGCGTAGCTTTCATACGGTGAAAGAATTTTTCAAATCCGTCAAGTAGTTTTGGAGCCTATTTAATTCAATTCAAACAAACAAACAAACAAATCTTTCTTCTTTATAATTTTATATTATATTAAATAAGTAATATTTATTCCTAGGCTTATTGAAACAGTCCGCATTTGAAATTGTAGAAAACGTTACAATTTCAAATATTTGACTGCTCCCCCTAAAAAAAAAAAAAAATCCTCCCTCCCCATATTTGATGCTCACTACTCTTTAAAATATTTACTATCTGTTATAACTTTTTTGAAAACTCCAAAACAATCGTTTCGTGATTTATTTTTAACTTTAATTAATTTGCGTTTCAGCATTTCTTTTCCTTTTTTTAGTAATTGCTAAATAGTTTTAAAAATTAAAAAACACGGTTTTATATCAGGTCGGTCTAAAAAGTTTAAAATGTTTTTTTTGGGGGGGGGGAGGAGGGGGTGCATAGTTACGATTTTCATATGTGTTTCAGTGATTGTCATGAGTCTAGTGGGCCAGGTAACCTTTAGTTTCTCAAATTGCTTTTGATTCATTTATCCGGCGTTTTATTTTTATCCTTTTAAGCGGCGACTATAGCCTATGTTCACCGGAAATAGTGTAGCTTTCCAACGGCGAAAGAATTTTTCAAATCCGTCAAGTAGTTTCGGAGCCTATTCAATGCAAACAAACAAACAATCAAATCTTTCCTCTTTATAATATTAGTATAGATAAATAATGATAAATATTTGCAATTCGTTGTCTTTGCAAATATACCTTTATGTTATATTAAAATAAAATGTATTACGTAGGATAAATTCCCCATTTTTAACGATTGTTAAAAGTGTATCGTTTTCCTCAAAAGTAATAAATATTAAAAAATATTTCTTTAAAGTTTGAAACAAGTTAATCAACAATTTTAAAATTACCAATCTTTAAAACTTTCTAACTTTAATTTCTGCTTATTTTTGATAAAACTGTTTTTCGAACTGAAAATGTTTATTTTTTTTACTGTTTTACTTAATAATACTGGACTGAAATTGGGCTGCCTAGTATCGTATAGTACCAAAAACAAACACAGGGAAGAGAAAACTGCGCCTGGGGGCAAAATTTCAATTTGGCGCCCCCTTTCCCAACTTTTTCTTGTAACAGCCCAAGAATGATGTTGATAGTATAAATGTGGCGCCCCCCCCCCTCGGACGGTGCGGTTTTGAATAAGCCTCCTCAAAACGTACTCCTTGCAGCGCCGTGCGAAAAAGAGGGGGACGAAGGGGGTGGTTGCCCCGGGATCGAAATTTAGAGGGAGCCAAAGTTTTACTACTAACGTAATTTTTAGTCTGTCACAAGAAAAAGTTCAGGGAATGGGGCGCCAAACTGAACTTTACTCCGGGCGCAGTTTTCTCTTTGCACACCCCTGCCCCCCCCCCTGTTTCATGTATTTTGCAAGCTGTATAAGGAAATTTATAAATTCCAAATATAGCTCCTTGTCCTTTTAATGCTACCTATGTATTTCACAAAAGTTCCAATTATATTTTAAAATTATCAGAATTTCCTTTTTGCTAAAAAGGAGCTTACTGTAATTTGTATCAAATCTACCTTGTTTTGTATGGACTTGAAAATATATATATATATACAAAGAAATGTATAATTTTCTTCCTTGGAAGTTAGTTATAGTTATATAATAATAGTAAAATAGCGTTAGTTTTATAAAAACAAAAAATTAGAAGTCGTTGATTTTTTTCAAGACTATTTTAGCTAAAATTTATCAATAATTGTAGAAAAAATAAATCAAAACCTTGAAATAAGGGAGGTTATTGTAACACGTTACTATAAACCAATAACAGAAAGGAAATACAATGAAGGGAAAAAAGTTACTTTCATTTGCTAAAATGGATTGGTGTTAACCAATTGTAATTTTCAAAAGGGCAGGAGAGGCGGAGACTGGCTGAGGCGGAGCGCATATAATTAAAACGCTTTTTTTATTCCATTTCTGATCAAAATATTTCCAAATTTTGCTCAGCCTAATTGCAGTAGAAATATGGAAAGCATATCATTGGAAAGCTTAAACACTAACATTCCGTGAAGCGTTTTTAATTTTTTCTAAATTTTGCTGAAATAGATTTTATAAGAGTAAAAAGGGCACAACACCTCGAATTTCACTGAATCCAAAATTTAAAGGGTCCTCAAAATTAAACTACAACGAAAATCAGAAAAGTACAAACTAGCCCGGTAATAGAATGTCCTCAGCTATCCTGAGAAAAAAAAATCATTTAAAAATATTGAAAATTAAGCGAGATATTAGAAAAGAACGCTCCCATAGACTTTACATTAGCGCTCGGCTTTTACCGCGTGACTAGTGTGTGCTCTTAAGAGCCCACAATAGTCACAGAAAAATTACTCAAAAAGACCCGGATGACCATGTAAAGTCTATGGGAGCGTTCTTTTCTAATATCTCGTTCAAATTTTAATATTTTGACATGATTTTTTTTGCATAAAATAGTTCAGGATGATCCACAACCGGGCTAGTTTTTACTTTTTCGATTTTGGTTATATATTTTTTATATTATGATAGTTTCAGTTTCAGAACCGGTTTAAACCGGTTTTGAAAATTAAAGTAATTTTTTTAAAAAAATCTAAAACCAAAATCGAAAAAGTAAAAACTAGCCCGGTTGTGGATCGTCCTGAACTATTTTATGCAAAAAAAATCATGTCAAAATATTAAAATTTGAACGAGATATTAGAAAAGAACGCTCCCATAGACTTTACATGGTCATCCGGGTCTTTCTGTGTACTTTTCCTGTGACTATTGTGGGCTCTTAAGAGGACACGCTAGTCACAAGCCAAGACAATTCAAGATGGCGACTCGATTTTTCAGCGGACTCGAAGGATGGGCTAAAATTACTTTGATTGACATGCAATCATCCAATTAGGAAATAGAATGAACTTAACCAATTATCTGCGACGATTTTTCTCTTCAAAGGTGCGCAATTCTAGCCGATTTCATGTTTAAAGGATTTTTTTTCAACTGATTTCCCATTACTTTGGGTAAATACAATGATGTCGAACTTCAAAAGAATTTCAATCTTTTTATGATTAGCGTTCCAAAATTAAAATGGTTTGATTTTCAGAAAATAAACGAATTATTAATTTAGATAGATTACTATAAAATAAAAACTATTTTATTTACTTAACGCAATCACAAAAAAATAAAAAAATAAATAAATAAAAAATTAATATTGAATAAGGGGGGGGGGGATATCAGGTACAAGTAGTTTAAATAACTATTTGAGGGAAGGGTAAGGGGGAGGGATTCTTGTTAGAATACGAAACTTATCAAGATAAATAGCACTGAAGGTTAAAGTCATAAATACTTCATAAAATTATGAGAAAAATATTTAGACAAATTTAAATATTTAAACATTGTTTATTTTTTGCGGAGAGGCAAGCAAGTGCGAAAAGGAAATAGTAATTTTGAAGAAAGGAGAAATAGGTGTTAATCCCAGCCTAGTCGTTTATAGACATAATACATAATTTATTATTGTTTGTAGTGACAAATGTGACAGAAAAAGTGTAGCAAATTTTAAAAACTTTGTGTGATGTTAAGTCAATAAAGCAAAATATTTTGTCAATATTTCAGGTGGAAGAAAATTTAGATTCTTGATGATTTTTACAAGCATTATATAAATACCGCAAGGAGCTCTAACAATTTTTAATTTTGAGCACTGACATAGCAGTAAAGTCTATAGGAGGGAGGAGGGGGGGTTTGAAAACTGTTTTCAGCACTTTCCAACAAAGTTGAAAAGTGCTTATGCATTCGGTTTGTCTGGCCGTCTGGCCGTCTGTCCGCGCTCTAACTCCCGTAAATATACTCGGATTGCTATGATATTTTTATACGTTATTGAGGTTTACCCTAGCACGAACCCTATTGAAAATGAAGTATCTACCATGATTAGTTTATCTACAGAGAGAATCAAAAGTTTCCCATTACATTACGGCCTATGGGGAAAAATCGTTAATATACTCGGATCGCCATGAAATTTTAGGACGTTATTGAGGTTTACCCTTGCACGAACCCTACTGAAAATGAAGTATCTACTATGATTAGTTTATCTACAGAGAGAATCAAAATTTTCCCATTACATTATGGCCTATGGGGAAAAACCGTTAATATACTCGGATTGCCATGAAATTTTAGGACGTTATTGAGGTTTACCCTAGCACGAACCCTACTGAAAATGAAGTTTCCACCATGATTAGTTTATCTACAGGGCGAATCAAAAGTTTACTATTACATTACGGCCTATGGGGAAAAATCGTTTCAAAGGAATTTTAAAAATGTTATACCCTGTCAAACATATTAAAATATGAATTCTATAAAATATAAGGTGAAAATGTAGCTATTATTCATTTACAGGGCCACACAAAAGAATTCCATTAGATAATAGTAAAAGGGGGAATTGTGTGTGGCATATTTTAAATATATTAAGCTGTTTCATGTATAATAAAATTGATATATGTCACTGAAGCTTAATATAAATTATACGCTACTGTCTTGCATAATATGAAGTACATAGCATTTACAGGGCCATACAAAAGATTTCAAATAGTATATTCTTTCCGAAGTACCGTATATGTGTCCGATGATGGCTGATGGAGGGATGAAATGCATTTTAATTATGATATTCGCGTTTATATTTCGCTAAATATATGCACATTATATGGTGTGTATGAATGTTATAGTTCATATACAGGGCTACCCAAAAGAGCTCATCAACGTTACTGAATATGAGCGTAAATTTTTTAAACGTGGTTTTTAAATAAGCTATGCATTTTTACGCTGAGCTGCATTCAATTTACTGAGAAATGTTTGCAGAATATAGATAAAAGGATATACAGGTCCACGCAAAGAATTCGGTACATGGACGCCTATGAATGATGATTTATGAGAATGTGATTTCAGTTGTTTTAAAAGTGTTTTAGTTTACAATAACTTTTAGCCTAATGCTGACGTGTAATAAAGGTATAATGTAAACTACAGGGCTGAACAAAAGTATTCAAGTATGTTTCCATCTAATAGTATGAATTGCTGAAAAAGAAATTTCAAGCTACTGGGTATCTTCTTGCTAAGCTAAATTTTCCCATTATATGAACTGACATATGAAATACAGGGCTGTTCTGGAATACATATTTGGGTATATTTGGCTATACACTATTATTTCCCTAAATAACAAAGTTTTGTTAAAGATTTCATTAAGTGTTGGAAAGTGCTTCGTAATCTATGCTTAACGCATGATTTTTCTTACTTGTTTAAATGATACAGTCAGTTAAGAAAGGTTTTTGTTTTGATCCGATATATTGTACTGATTCATTTTTTTATGGATTTACTCAACTCAGCCGAAAACTCGGGTAATTTTGGTATTTATGTTTAGTAGTTTAATTCTGAGCTAATAGAAAAGAAATAATTGCTAAAAGTTGTGAAAATTTACTTGCACATTAATGGAAAATCACAATATTTTATTTAAATATCTCTCTAAAGATATTTTACTGTAAGAAATGCACAAACACAATACGCAAAAAATGTAAACATGTGTTTTGTGTAGAATTTAATGCATATCTATCGCTTTATTTTTAACACTTTCCTACATAGTTAAAAAGATATTATTAATATTAGAGTTAGCAGAGATTTATAATTAGCACTTAAAAAAATTAAACATATTTAAAGACTTAATTATTTGTGCAGAAGGAGGATTTCAGGTTTTAATTATTTTTTTTATTAAAATACGGAGAGAAAAAAGAAAGAATTTAATTTTGTAAGTTGAGAAGGGGGGGGGAGTAGAGGGAAAAAACGGATTTTTTTGGGGGGGAGGGGGAAAGATAGTAGGACAGTTTTATACATGACAGCTTATTTACCTTCTTGAATATTTATTAATAGGATGAAAAATGTAACTAGTGTTTTAAAGATTTTTAATTTTGTGTACCTCAAAAGAACGAGGGGGGGGGGTATACAACGATATTTATGGGTTGTTTACGATTAATTATTTATTTTTAGAATAAAATATGTATAAACCTATGGGAAAAAACTCTCAAAGATTTTAAATTTAGTGAGATATGGGTAGGGGAGAAAATAGTGCAATGCCCCCCCCCCTCAAAAAATGGTTCAATTTGTGTTTGTTTAAAATTTGTGAGCTGGGGAAAAAAAAAGAAATAAGCACATTATTTATTTATTTATTTTCGTGTATGTGTGTAGGGGGAGATGTTTATTAGATGATTTATTATTTATTTGCCTTTCAAAATATTTATAAATCGGTTTAAAAAAATAATAAAAGTGGGAATTATTTAAAGAACGAAATTTTCTGCACTTAAAGGAACAGAATGATAAATCCTAATTTCAGTCGTGGGGAGGGAAGGGAGGAAGTTTTATGATTCATTGTTTATTGATATACTAAAGTGACTTATATGCTATAAAAATGGGTATTGTGGAGTAGACTACAAAACGAAGTGATATTTTTGTAAGGTGCAATTTAGAAGATTGGGACAGATTCAAAAAGCGAAGCGAAATTTTGATATAAAGGGAGGCGAAGACCAAGGGCTGACCTTGAGAGTGCTCAAGGGGGAGGGAGAGAGTATTTTAGAAATTTGGATACTCCAGTGTAATGCACGGGTCGGAGCTCATTTTTTTATGTGGGTCGTGTTTTTTTTTTTTTTTTTTTTTTTTTTTTTACTTTTTTGCTGTGGGTTGGGTTTGGCTTCCATTTTTTGCTCCTGTTTGGGTTAATTCCTTCTTGGGTTGAGATTGGGTCGGGTTACTTCGACTCTTTGCTGCTGTTCCAGTTAATTTCTGATTTTTTTTTTTTTTCATTGACTGCTACATTTTTTTTTTAATCTGGTTGACTTTTACTTTTTAGCAGTGCTTAGCGCATTTGGGACACTTTAGGATTTGGTTTTTAGCCCTTTCCAACAAAGTTGAAAAGTGCTTATGCATTCGGTTTGTCTGTCCGTCTGGCCGGATGGCCGTCTGTCCGTCTGCCCGCTCTCTAACTCCCGTAAATATACTCGGATTGCTATGAAATTTTTATACGTTATTGATGTTTACCCTAGCACGACACCTATTAAAAATGAAGTATCTACCATGATTAGTTTATCTACAGAGAGAATCAAAAGTGTCCCATTACATTACGGCGCGTATGGGGAAAATCGTTATTATACTCGGATTGCCATGAAATTTTAGGACGTTATTGACGTTTCCCCTAGCACGAACGCTATTGAAAATGAAGTTTCTACCATGATTAGTTTATCTACAGGGCGAATCAAAGTTTTCCATTACATTAAGGCCTATGGGGAAAAATCGTTAATATACTCGGATTGCCATGAAATTTTAGGACGTTATTGACGTTTACGCTAGCGCAAGTCCTATCGAAAATGAAGTTTCTACCATGATTAGTTTATCTACAGGGCGAATCAAAGTTTCCCATTACATTACGGAACATAGGGAAAAATCGTTAATATACTCGGATTGCCATGAAATTTTAGGACGTTATTGACGTTTACACTAACACGTACCCTATTGAAAATGAAGTTTCTACCATGATTAGTTTATCTACAGGGCGAATCAAAAGTTTCCCATTACATTACGGCCTATATGGAAAAATCGTTTCAAAGGAATTTTAAAGAAGTTATACCCTGTCAAACATATTAAAATATGCATTCTATAAAATATAAGATGAAAATGTAGCTATTATTCATTTACATGTCCACACAAAAGAATTCCATTAGATAATGGTAAAAGGGGGGAATTGTGTGTGGCATATTTTAAATATATTAAGCTGTTTCATGTATAATAAAATTGATATATGTCACTGAAGCTTAATATAAATTATACGCTACTGTCTTGCATAATATGAAGTACATAGCATTTACAGGGCCATACAAAAGATTTCAAATAGTGTATTCTTCCCGAAGTACCGTATATGTGTCCGATGATGGCTGATAGAGGGATGAAATGCATTTTAAATATGATATGTGAGTTTATATTTCCGTAAAAATATGCACATTATACGGTGTGTATGAATGTTATAGTTTATATACAGGGCTACCCAAAAGAGCTCACCAACGTTACTGAATATGAGTATAAATTATTTAAACGTGGTTCTTAAATAAGCTATGCATTTTTACGCTGAGCTTCATTCAATTTACTGAGAAATGTTTGCAGAATATAGATAAAAGGATATACAGGGCCACGCAAAGAATTCGGTACATGGACGCCTATGAATGATGATTTATGAGAATGTGATTTAGTTGTTTTAAAAATGTTTTAGTTTACAATAAATTTTAGCCTAATGCTGACGTGTAATAAAGGTACAATGTAAACTGCAGGGCTCAACAAAAGTATTCACGTATGTTTCCATCTGATAGTATGAAATGCTGAAAAATAAATTTCAAGCTACTAGGTATTTTCTTGCTAAACTAATTTTTCCCATTATATCAAGTGACATATGAAATACAGAGCTGTTCAAAAGTACTGGAATACATATTTGGGTATATATGGCTATACACCATTATTTCCTTAAATAACAAAGTTTTGTTAAAGATTTCATTAAGTGTTGGAAAGTGCTTCATAATCAATGCTTAACGCATGATTTTTCCTACTTGTTACTTTATCGAGAAAAGTTCGGGTTGATACGAATTTATTGTGGTGAATTCTTTGGTAAAATGTTCGTTCTTTTTTGCAATTTTTGTACAAAATGTGCGTCTGTTTCACGATATTTTGAAGAAATTCGTGTTTACTCCGTGATCATTTTACAAAATTTGTTGTCGGGTTCGCTTCTATTTTTTGCTGCTGGTCGAGTTTATTTTTTTACTTTTTGTTGTGGGTTGCGTTTGAATCCGGTTAACTTCTACTGTTTCCTACAAACACGTGACGTTACACGCAGCAAACACGTGGGTGGTTTGCAATTCTCCATCGATATACAGAGTGATATCGGCTCATACAAATTGCCCTCACCTCCGGGAAAAAAAACCACAACGAGAGTGAAACAAAGAAAAAAGGAAAACAATAGAAATCAGAGGAAAAAGAAAAGAGAAAGATTATTCAGGTGCCTTGGGTTAGGAAGCCCGTGAATATTTAAAGAAGGTATCCTCCTGGGGGCGATTAGTTTTAAGAATTCATTGAATAAGTATAAAGGGAGAAAGGGTAGCTAACCCCCCCCTTTAAATTTAGAAAAAGGTTTTTATGCTGAATTACCACATTTTGTTCGAATATCGTAAATCATATAAATAATTGGTTTAAAATTTCATTTATATAATTGTTGGAGATCTCTGAGAAGGAAAAAATGAAAAGTATTTATATAATTATTTTGGAGGGGGATGAAGGGAATTTGTTAGATGACTTACTTTATATGACTAAAGATTAACAAATATGGCTAAACACAAAATAAAGAGATTTAAAGACTAAATTTTATATACTTGGTAAGGAGAAACAGGGGTAAACATCAATTTTTGTGGGGTTAAGAGTAATACTATGATTGATTATTTATTATTACAGTAAAAGTTTTAGAAAAATCGATGACTTTAAAAGTTTAAAATTTGTGAGATGGAGGGGGGGGAGAAACAATTTATTAATAATTTATTTTGGTGTGTATGTGGGATGGAGAATTTTTTTAAATGATTTACTTTTATTTGCCTTTTAAAACATTAACAAGTGGGCTAAAAAATAATAAAATGTGGGAAAGTTTCAATGAATAAATTCTAGGCATTTACGAATAGGATGAGAGGGAAAAATCTCATTTTTATTTAGTAGGGAGGAGTTTTTGTGATAGATTTTTTATTGTTACAACAAAGTGGCTATATTGTGTAAACATGGATACAGTGAGATAGACAGCAAAACAGCGAAGTGATACTTCTGGAAGGCTCATAATATTGAAGGCTATGATGAGAGCAAAAGGCGGGAACGAAATTTTGATACAAGGGGGGGGGCAAGGGTGATATAAATTATTTTTCTAAATCAGAATTTCAGAGGACTCAGATTTTCACCTCCAATTAATAAATAACAAAAAACTTAAATATTTTTAAGGACTTTTTGCAAATTCTGCATAACACTAACAAAGTTTTTTTAAGGAGCAAAAATTACTTTAAAAAAATTAGACACTTTTTAAAAAATTGAAGAAACATAAGAAATGTGTAAGATAACTTAATATTATTCCGCTACATTATGGTCTATGTAGATAAATCATTTGCGGTGTTTCAAGGAGCGCCATACTAATTTAAAAGTAGTGAAATTCATATACATTACGGAGGTACTTTGGAAGACAATTATAAAAAAATATGTCATCTATAGCAGTTATAGTATACACACAGAGGATCTCCATAATAATCTATTATATTATGGTCTAAAAATCTTTCGTGATGTGTTGTTGTAATAATGTTACTCTTTTACAAACAATGAAATTTATACGAACTTCTAAAATGGACTTAAGAATGCTTGCGGTATAATATTTGGCGAAAAACATTTGCCATTCAATTACAGAGTTACACAAAAGTATTAAACACAAAAAAGTTGTAAAAAGCTCTTCGGAGAAAAACTGTTCCTAGCGTATTTAAATTACGTTCACTATTTTGAACATGAAATGCAATGAAATGCTGTTTCGTGTATACTCTCTGTTAAAAAGAATTTCCATAAAGACATTCCATTTATATATATAATCAAATTAAACCTGTTGAAATTGGTCATCTGTTTCCCGCCGTCCTTGCTTTTTTTATCACTTAAAGTCTCTTCTTTTTCACTATTCGTTTTTTTTTCTTTTCTTTTCTTAAGGAAGATACCGCACATTCACTCTAGCTTTATTAATGTTACAGTGTTTTACAATTAAGTTTTCTTTCAAAATTTATTTTTCATTGCAGAACAATGTAATAATTCCCACGAACCATCTGTCGACATATAAAAAGATGCGATTCAATAGCAAGATTGCAATATGATGAATACAAGAAGCGATGGGGCGATCGCCCCCTCCCCCTTTGAGCCCAACGAAGGGTCTGCAAAATGATATTAGATGTCCACAGGATAAATGAATCGTGTTTAAGATTGAGAACGGTGACCTGATCGGACTCGACGAAGCTGTCACTGCCCGGTTTGGGCCGGGCCAGTTTTAACTCATGAGACTAGGGCTTGATTAGGTCTAGAGATCTGCATCGGCCTGTATCAGACTGGCAAAAAAAAAATAAACAGGCCGTATGGGCCAGTCCGATAAAAATGTTTAACGGGCCTGCCGGCGTTTATAAAGATTTCGGCAAAAACGCTAAAATGAGATCTATTTTCAATGAATATGGGTTTAACGACCATAAGTATAAATGTGCGTCACGAGTAGATACTAGTTTAACAACATCAATACATAAATGTAGCGTGTACAGTGTAGAAATCAGCATCGGACAGTTGCTTTGTGTCTATACAAGTTTAATAATTTTTTGGCAAACTGGAGCCGGGCCAAAATCAGGTTTGCACTGTTTTTCTACATATAGTCGCGGTCAGAACTAGACTTAATGATTCGTAAGACGTGTAGGGCAGACAATATTATTTGTAAAAGGGATAAAAACTATTAACGTACTGTTAACGTACTTTTTGGAAATATACTCCTTAGTGTTTCTTAAATTCATTTCTGAACAACACGAAAGTTTGACACATTTTCTGACTAATTTTTAATTATAAAGGCACAAAATTGACAAGCCTGATTATTGAAGGGATTTTGAATCGAACAGCATATTTCATTTTTGGTAAATAAGATATTTGTATATAATTGTCGAGGTATAAGAGATTCTTGTCACGTGGTTTCAGATTTTTCTCCTTTTGCATGTTGTCGCTTCGGGAAATTCGATTCAAAACGCTAATTTTCACAATATTTTCATAAATATCATGAAAATTGGTGTTTTATATAGTGTGTTGCGCATTGTATTTGCTTGTATCAAAAAACGGACAACGCCATTCCATTACATTGTTTCTGAATAAAAACACCTGTGAAACTCATTTGTTTCCAAAAAGAAATGAAATCAGAAATGCATAAAAAATAGCTCCTCTAAATTTGAGAAAATCTTTGATAAAATAATAAAGAAGTATTTTCATAAATGTACTTTTTATTACACAGCTTCAAAAGTTATGATAATTTTAACTTCCTTTTTTTTTCTTTTATTCTAAACCATATTAATTTTTCAGTGCATCTTTATTTGAATGTTGAAAGTCTAAGAACCTAAGAAATCTTTAATGTTCTCATTGTGTATTGTCAGTAAAAATTTTCTATAAAATCGTTTAAAAAATATGAATGCAGTAATCATTAAAAAATCTTAATTGTATGATAAAAATCTGATTTTGTTTCGAAATAAAGATGCAGGCCGATTTCGGCCTGGACTGTTTTCACCGATTTCTGTTCGGGCCGGGCCTGGCCTAGAAATGTAAAAGTGTAAACGAGCGGGCCAGTCTCGGGCCGAATATTTTGTTTTATACCGGGCCGGGCCAAAATAACATTCATTCGGTCCGGGGAGGGGCGAGACTGGAAAATCCAGCCCGTCCAGACCTCTAGTCAAGTCTTTACTCTTTCGGAAACCGTTCCGAGTTCGGATCTTACTTTTTTTCTGCAAAACTTGACCACACTATATTTTTAGGTAGATTTCGAATAAAATACTACCTATTCATTCTCTCCCATGTTGGAATTTCTGAAAATTTTTTGCGGACCTACACGAATCATGACTCCTAGACCCCAAAACTACCATCAGTAAAAAAGTTTATCTATCTATCTATCTATCTATCTATCTATCTATCGGTGTATATCACTTTCTTCTAGACACGATAACTTCCATAATTATGCTCAGATCTTTTTCAAACTTTTACATATAATCAAGGAGCTTAAAATCTCGGTCGAGTTCGTTAATGGGCAAAATCGGACCAAGGGGGTGGAAATAGGGAGGGTTTTTGTGAAAACCGAAAAAACGCGATAACTTCTTAATTAAAATAGATATAGAATCAGTTTAAAGTTTATATTACTTCTAAGAAATGGGCAAAAAGTTTATGCATGACAGATTTTTGATAAAGTTAAAAATGGACTCAAGAGGCGAAAAAAACATGGTTTTTGGGAGATAAAAATTCAGAACTTCGTCAATTCTCAAGATATCAAATCCAACTAAATTTTATATAAATGTACTCAATATTATCTAAAACTTTTGTATCTACAAGTTTTTGATAGGACCAATTTTTACCGATGAAAAAAATTAAAAACTATAAGAAAAAGGGGGGAGGAAAAAGAAAAAAATCCATAACTTACTAAATTCTTAAGAAATCAAATCTAATTAAATTTATTTTACATCTTCACAATAATATCTACAACTTTTATACTAACAAGTTTTTCATAGAACCAATTCTTATAGCAAAAATAAATTAAACAAAAATAGGAGTTGGAGAAAAAACCTCAAATCCAAACTGCTTATATTCTGACTCGTTTAAAAATTCATTTTTGATTTTAAACTCATCCAAATGACAGATCCTCTTATTTAGAAACTATATAATGCGACGTATTGGCCAGTTTTTTGATAAAGGCACAATATATTTTTAAAAAGGCTGCCAAAAAGGGTATTTTGAACAGAATTTCCCGAAGTTGTCAATGAAAAATTGAAGAAGTATAACAAATTGCGTTTTTTCTGAGCCATTTTTAAATTCATTTTTGTTCTCAAACCCTTCCAATTTACAGGTCCTCTTATTTAGGAACTATGTAATGTGACGGATTGGCCAGTTTTTCTGATAAAGGCAGAATATATTTTTAAAAAGGCTGCCAAAAAGGGTATTTTGAAAAGAATTTCACTAAGTTATCGTGATTGAAATTTGAGGAAATTTAAGAAATTGCGTTTTTACCGAGTCATTTTTAAATCTTTTTTGTTCTCAAACGCATCCAATTTACAGGTTCTCTTATTTAGGAACTATATAATGTGACGGAGTGGCCAGTTTTTTTATAAAGGCAGAATATATTTAAAAAAAGGCTGCCAAAATGGGCACTTTGCACAAAATTTCCCAAAGCTATTATGATTAATGAACTGTGGGTATTCAAATAACAAATTGGTTATTTTATGACTCATTTTTAAATCCAATTTTACTCTGAAACGCGTTCAAATGACAGTTTTTTGTTACTTAGGAACTATATAATGTGCGTATTCGTCGATTTTTTGATAAAGGGTGATAAAGCTGTCAAAGTAAGCACTTCGCAAAAAAATTTCCCAAAGCGATCATGATAAAAGAATTGAGGCTGTATTCAAATAACAAATTGTTTATTTTATGACTCATTTTTAAATTCAATTTTCCTCTCAAACGCATGCAATTGACAGTTATTTGTTATTTAGGAACTGTGTAATTACTGTGTATTGGTCAGATTTTTGATAAAGGCTAAATATATATTTAAAAAAATCTGTCAAAGTGGGCTCTTCGCACAAAATTTCTCAAAGCGATCTTGATTAAAGAATTGTGGATGTATTAAAATGATAAATCGGTTATTTTATGACTCATTTTTAAATTCAATTTTGCTGTCAAACGAATTTAATTAACAGTTTTTTGTTATTTAGGAACTATATAATGAGCATATTGTTCAATTTTTTTAAAATAAAGTAAGAATATAATTCAAAATATGTTGGCAAAATGGGCATTTGAGTAGAATTTCGTTTAAGATGATTTTGATTAAACCAGTTCTTACAGAAAAATGAAATTAAAAATTTTTTTAAAGCGAGTTAAACTGGGTTTATCTCTAATCATTTTTTTTTTTTTTTTTTTTTTTTTTTTTTTGAGATGAAAACTTTTCGAAATCTACCTCCGCCTATAGGCCATGCCGAAAGGAATTTTTCTTCCACTTCGGGCCTCACATGGACTTCGTTCTTTTAGAGGTCTGCCCGAACCTAAATTTCCATGCCCAGGCTCAAAAAGCAATTCAATTTTAACCCAACCCAAGCTCGCTAAAAAAAAAATAATAAATAAAATAAATAAATAAAAGAAAAAAATCTGATTCAGTACCAAATAGCCTGATACAAAACAGATCAACAAATCCAAAATGAAACAAAATCAATCTAACATTTGAAGGAAATTGGGAAAGGTATCCCATATAATTATATCAATAATTTTTATTTTTGTTTAAGTAGAAAAATGAATATATATATAATGTACTCGTCAATATTCGAACATATAGTTTTTCATATAAAAAATTGTCTGATCTATTGAAAAATCTAGTCATCAACCAGTTTATACTAGATCCGAATTTGTCAAAATCCAATAGAAGAAATGTCCCGAATCCGAAACGTTTAAAGTCAACCCGACCCATAATATATCAATACGAACCCAAAAATTACAAATTATGTCAAATCGAGCCCTTACCCGAACACCTGAAACTGAAATGAAAGAAAATGAGTTCATGTATTTTAATAGAATTAAAAGATATGTTTTACGTCTTCAACTTGAATGTTATAATTTATAGAGAAAAAAAATCTAGTATTTGCTCTTTAGTGCAAAACCTATTCCTAAGTCAGCCTGCTCAAACTTGGTACGTAGCAAAAAAGTATAAATCTATCCGGCCTACTACAAAAAAAAAAAAAAAAAAAAAATCCCTAACCAAACTTTCTAATTAACTCGAATCCCCACTTTGTTCTTTGCGCAGCGTATCCTGATGTAACTTTGCGCCATAAAACCCCATTCAACCAACCAATCAATCAACCTGAATGCTATTCTCAGAAGTGAAATTTTATCCAGAACAGAACCGAATTTGAAAAAATGTAGGTCAAACTGACCCAATTCCGACCCACAGCAAAAATGTCAAGCCGATTCGAACACGACTCACTGCAAAATTTAGAAATAATCTCCACCAGCAATGAAAAACATCACCTCCTGCCCGAACCTCCAAATCTTGAAATCGCTCCCCCTTGAGGATTCTAGTGTTCCCCCCTTGAATCAGAAAAGAGCGTTCCTCTAAGAATTGCACTTAAAATAACTTCATTTTTCATATATTCGACAAAAAAAATTATTTGACCCCTGAGCGTATAGTATTGCCCTGCTTCCGATCCGAACCCGAAAATACCATTGGAAATCAAATCAAAACCCGACCAAAATTTTTTTTATCAATTTAGAATCGAAATGAAAGAAAAACAATCCATGTTTTAATGGAATTATTAAATGTCGACATTTATATTTCTATTATCAATTTTATCTTTTATATAGAAAATAAATATCTAATATATACTCATAACGGAATCAACCAAAGAGAGATGGCTAAATTGTTGAAAAGTGTTCGTTAAATAGAGGTATCTTCTATTCGAGACATTAAATATGGATATTTTAATGTACATGTTAACACTTGCGTATAGCAGTGTTAACATGTAAATTGAAATGTAAAATCTTAAATATTCATAATTAACTATTTGGAAATGTCTGTTATGGCATTTATATAGTTTCATTTTATAGTGTCTTCGATATTTTCTTTTATAATACTCCTTTAAACTATTTTCTTCCATAACGGAGAAAATATTTAGATTTTCATTTGAAATATGAGGTCGAATCGAATCCTTCTTGCGAGATTGAAAATCCACTATGAATCAGATCAGAACCCAAAATAGTGTCAATTAATTTAACCCCAAAACAACTACAGCAACAAAAAAGAATGCAGAGAAAAGTAGATAAAAATTAGAATTCCACTCGGTCCACAAGAAAAACGTAAAAATCAACTCGACCAGTAGCAAAAAAGTAAGACGTCAACTTGACCGAAACCAAATTAGCGTCAATAAAATAGTACTCAACTCAACCCCTCCCCCCACACACACATAAAAAATAGAAATCAACCAGACCCAATACCAACCAGCAGCAATAAAGAAAGAGAACCGGACCCCAACCCGACCCGCAGCGGAAAGTAGAATTGGACCTTACCCAAACACGACTCGCTAAAAAAAAGTATTTAACCAGAACAGCGGCAAAAAATGAAAGTAAACTGGACCAAAACCCGACCTGCAACGAAAAAAATTAGCCCCGATCCTACTCACGATGAAAAAAATTGTCCCGACACGAGCTGCTGGTGCGATTGGAAACACGAAATTTCTGAAAAGTCCCCCCCCTCTTTTTTTGAGTAGTCTCCAGATCTGCCCCTGTATCAGGACAAACAAAAACTGCTAAAAACTGCAAAATCGTCTAAATGTTTTACAATGTTATATTGAATTGTCACACATTAAATATATACGAACTTGTAAAGTTTGTAAATATTTCGACAAATCTTGTCCACGATACTTTGTACTATGATGTTTTGGAACATGCAAAAGCCTTCTGCTCGATAGAAGCTGCATTTGTTGAACGTCGACAAAAAACTCCAAAGAAGAAACAATTCTGAAAAGTATTAGAGAGTAAAATTTGCTGAATAGCAGACTTTAAAAAAATTGCTATATTTTGCCTAACAGTTTCATTTTTTTTACTTTTATACTATAACTAGCGGCCCACCCTCGCTTTTCTTCGGGTAAAGCAAGTCGCCCAGTCCCCCGCCACTACTGACACCGCAAATTGTTTCTACCACTTCATCTCATTAAATTCAACTACTAAAAACATTACCCTCATTTTAGGTAGTCGGATAAAAAATAGCTTATATGTTAATCTAAGGTGCCAGATACCTCCATACAAAATTTCATAAAAATCGATCCATCCGTTCTTGAGTTATAAATGTAGTAACTAACACGATTTTGCTTTATGTATATAGATTAAAGCAGCCCGCCCCGACTTCTCACGGATATTTAAGAAAAATTTCAAGTTATAAATTTTTACACACACACTCATAACCTAATAATTAAAATGCCGTCTCTGACATTGACTCCCCCCCCCGTGCCCCAGTGATGCCTACATCACACATTATGATGCAGCCTAGTCGAGCGGGGTAAACGGCAACCATTAAATCAGTCGCAATTTTGAAGTAATTTATTTTGATAAGAATCAATACCAAAGTAACAATAAAGAGCTATTATAGAAACGGCATTTTAATTATTTTTTTAATAAAAAACACTTTATTGTGACATAACTATAACAGTTAGACATATGCTGTTGCGACATTTTTTGTAGATAATTACATGTTAACAAAGTCGTAGTACATTATTTTGTTCTATAATCAATAGTAGGGTGGGCCGAAAAAAACTTTTTTTCGATTTTCGATTATGGCGGGTGCGGAAAAGTGGCCACTGGTGGCACTCAGTTCACACAAAAAATTTGAGATTTTTTGGACTTTTCCTTCCCTGCCGCAAATGGCTTGAAAATTTGCAAAAATGCTGATTTTTGAACTTTTTTAGCTAAAAAGTTAAAAATGTTAAATTAAATTTATTTTCGCTGTATTTAGTTGAAAAGGCAACTTTAACGTACCAAATGCTTAAATAAGTTCTGATAATGCATTATTTAATTGCTAAGTGTATTTTAAATAATCCGATTTCCATAGCTTTTTCACGTATAACAGGCAAAAATTGTATTGATTTGAATCGTTCGTTAATTTCTCTCTTATTTACGTTCCTTTGTCTTTAATTTTTTTTCTATGCGTCAAAGGTAATATATTTGGGCAGCGGACAGCAGTATAACTTAAAAAAAAATCTGGAAGGTAAGAAGGGGTGAAGCAGGACTCTAAGATTGTGCAATGCCTCATCGTAATGTTGAGGGAATTAAGGAGGAAATAAAACAGAAGAGAAAATTGCGATAAGGGATTGTTATTATTTTACAATGCTCAAAACCAGCGACATATCTTCAGTGTGGACGTTAAACCTTTACCTAGAGAGATTCGGTACTTTTTCGATCGTTTGACTCACCATTACAGTGTTTTGTGCGTTTTATTACGACGAGCTTAGAAATGGCTAGTATGAAGGTCCATGGCAATGTAAAAGACACGCGACAGCATGAAAAGTATCCTTTTTGGGCACCATGCTTGTTGAAGGACTTGCAACTGCTAACTTATGCTGATATCATACGCCACTACTACTGATTGCGAAGCGATATGGCAGAAAATTGAAAAATCAAATATTAGTCAATAGATGATGTTATTAAAATGGTAGATAAAAAAGTTACCGAAATCTGAATAAAAGCCAGTATTTTCCCAACGATCAATTTACAAAAAGATTAAAAACTATTAAAAGAAGTGTAGATCATTGAAGAAATCCTGAAATCGTATGGGCTTGAATGTAAAGACAACCCGCGAAGAATTCGTACGAAATGGTGAAAACTTTTAGTAGTTTTTAATCTTTATGTAAATTGATCGTTGGGAAAACACTGATATGGAAGCTTTTTTTCAGATTTCGGTAACTTTTTCACCTACCATTAAACTATTATTCTAAGCTATCACTATTAAAAGAAGTGTAGATCATTGAGGAAATCCCGTAATCGTATGGGCTTGAAAGTAAAGACAACCCGCAAAGAATTCGTTCGATATGATGAAACCTTTTAGTAGTTTTTAATCTTTTTTGTAAATTGATCGTTGGGAAAACACTAGTATGAAAGCTTTTTTTCAGATTTTGGTAACTTTTTCACCTACCATTTTAATAACATCATATATTGACTAATATTGGATTTCTCGATTTTCTGCCATATCGTTTCGCAACCAGTAGTAGTGGCGCATGATATCAGTATAAGTTGGCAATGCAAGTCTTTCAATAAGCATTGTGCCCTAAAAAGGATACTTTTCATGCTGTCGCCTGTCTTTTACATTGCCATGGACCTTCATACTAGCCATTTCCAAGCTCGTCGTAATTAAAACGCACAAGACACTGTAATGGTACGTCAAATGATCGAAAAAGTACCGAATCTCTCTAGGTAAAGGTTTAACGTCCACACTGAACATATGTCACTGGTTTTGAGCATTGTAAAATAATAACAATCCCTTATCGCAATTTTCTGTTCTGTTTTATTTCCTGCTTAATTCCCTCAACATTACGATGAGGCATTGCACAATCTTAGAGTCCTGCTTCACCCCTTCTTACCTTCCAGATTTTTTTTTAAGTTATACTGCTGTCCGCTGCCCAAATATATTACCTTTGACGCATAGAAAAAAAATTAAAGACAAAGGAACGTAAATAAGAGAGAAATTAACGAACGATTCAAATCAATACAATTTTTGCCTGTTATACGTGAAAAAGCTATGGAAATCGGCTTATTTAAAATACACTTAGCAATTAAATAATGCATTATCAGAACTTATTTAAGCATTTGGTACGTTAAAGTTGCCTTTTCAACTAAATACAGCCAAAATAAATTTAATTTAACATTTTTAACTTTTTAGCTAAAAAAGTTCAAAAATCAGCATTTTTGCAAATTTTCAAGCCATTTGCGGCAGGGTAAGGAAAAGTCCAAAAAATCTCAAATTTTTTGTGTGAACTGAGTGCCACCAGTGGCCACTTTTCCGCACCCGCCATAATCGAAAATCGAAAAAAAGTTTTTTTCGGCCCACCCTAATCAATAGTATTCGCAACGCACGCAATGTAAAGATTTTTTAAGTTCCTTTTTCTACACTTTGGGTTAAAATATTGGCATTTTAATAAGGATCCGTAATTTTTTTGAAAATATAATATAGCCTATGTTCACCGGAAATAGTGTAGCTTTCATACGGTGAAAGAATTTTTCAAATCCGTCAAGTAGTTTCGGAGCCTATTCAATTCAATTCAAAGAAACAAACAAACAAATCTTTCCTCTTTATAATTTTATATTAAATTAAATAAGTAATATTTTTTCCTAGGCTTATTGAAAAAGTCCGCATTTGAAATTGTAGAAAACGTTACAATTTTAAATATTTCACTACTCCTCCTAAAAGAAAAATCCTCCCTCCCCATATTTGATGCTCACTACTCTTTAAAATATTTACTATCTGTTATAACTTTTTTGAAAAATCCAAAACAATCGTTTCGTGATTTGTTTTTAACTTTAATTAATTTGCGTTTCAGCATTTCTTTTACTTTTTTTTAGTAATTGCTAAATAGTTTAAAAAATTAAAAAACAGGGTTTTATATCAGGTCGGGCTAAAAAGTTTAAATTTTTTTTTTGGGGGGGGGAGGGGATTGCATAGTTACGATTTTCATATGTGTTTCAGTGATTGTCATGTGTCTAGTGGGTCAGGTAACCTTTAGTTTCTCAAATTGCTTTTGATTCGTTTATCCGGCGTTTTATTTTTATCCTTTTAAGCTGCGACTATAGCCTATGTTCACCGGAAATAGTGTAGCTTTCCAACGGCGAAAGAATTTTTCAAATCCGTCAAGTAGTTTCGGAGCCTATTCAATGCAAACAAACAAACAATCAAATCTTTTCCTTTTTATAATATTAGTATAGATAAATAATTATATTTATTTGCAATTCGTTGTCTTTGCAAATATACCTTTATGTTATATTAAAATTAAATGTATTACGCAGGATAAATTCCCCATTTTTAACAACTGTTAAAAGTGTATCGTTTTCCTCAAAAGTAATAAATATTAAAAAATATTTCTTTAAAGTTTGAAACAAGTTGATCAACAATTTTAAAATTACCAATCTTTAAAACTTTCTAACTTTAATTTCTGCTTATTTTTGATAAAACTGTTTTTCGAACTGAAAATACTTATATTTTTTTACTGTTTTTCTTAATAATACTGGACTGAAATTGGGCTGCCTATTATCGTATAGTACCAAAAACAAACACAGGGAAGAGAAAACTGCGCCCGGGGCAAAGTTTCAATTTGGCGCGCCCTTTCCCAAATTTTTCTTGTAACAGCCCAAGAATGATGTTGATAGTGTAAATGTGGCGCCACCCCCCCCCCCTTCGGACGGCGCGGTGTTGAATAAGCCTCTTCAAAATGTACTCCTTGCAGCGCCGTGCGAAAAAGAGGGGGACGAAAGGGGTGGTTGCCCCGGGTGCGAAATTTAGGGGGCGCCAAATTTTTACTACTAACGTAATTTTTAATCTGTCACAAGAAAAAGTTTAAGGAATGGGGCGCCAAACTGAATTTTACCCCGGGCGCAGTTTTCTCTTTGCACACCCCTGCCCCCCCCCTGTTTCATGTATTTTGCAAGCTGTATAAGGAAATTTATAAATTCCAAATATAGCTCCTTGTCCTTTTAATGCTACCTATGTATTTCACAAAAGTTCCAATTATATTTTAAAATTATCAGAATTTCCTTTTTGCTAAAAAGGAGCTTACTGTAATTTGTATCAAATCTACCTTGTTTTGTATGGACTTGAAAAATATACATATAGGGTAGATATGCCAGTAATGGACAACATTCCAGTAATGGGCCACCTCGCACTTTTTGGTTTATAAAATAACAATAAATAATAGTTAAGCTTTTATTATTTTTTTCTGAACTCTACCTTGCATGCCTTATAAGCTAGATTAATTTTTTATACTTTTCGTCAAAACAATTAGGAAGCAGAAAATAAAGTTTCACAGTTTTTCTGATTTTGACTGAAAATCTTAATGAACATGCTAAGAGCAGACTTTCCTTACTTAGTTTATATCTTTTTTATTTTTCCGTAAAAATTGAATGTTTTTGTTTGGTTAGCAATATAAAACATTGAATTTTATATACCAATGGTCATTTACAAAATTTTATTTATTTTTAAGATTTTAGGAGGGGTGGCCCATTATTGGATTGCTTATTTCGTGATTTTCCAGTAATGGACCACCCAAGTGACCAATACAAAAAGTATTATTTCAGTAGAGATAAAATATTTTGATTTAACTGAAAAGCTAAATAATCAAATTTAATACTGAAATTTTACCTATTAGAATTTAATAAAGGCAATTTCTTTATAAATAGTTGTTTTAAAAAAGTAATCCAAAATTGGTACAAAACACAAACTGAACATTTGACAAAATCTAGATGTGCCGTTACAAAAGAAGTTGTTTTAAGTTGGTTCAGAAATGTAAAAACATGTTTGGAAGAAGATATTATTAATATTTTCTTCCGAATTCTAAAGCATACAGAGAGAATTTTAAATAAGGTTAAAACAAGTTTTCTATTGTACTCTTAAAACAAGGAAAATTTTGGGATCAAAATCAGTTAAAGATGTGTATTATGTAGTACCAAATAACGAAAAAGAACAAATCACTGTTATGGGATGTTTTTCAGCAAATAATGAGATTGCTCCATTTGTGTTAATATATCCATATAAGCATCTCTGAAGGGAAATTGTGGAATCAATCTGTGCCAAATCGATGGGCTATATGATTATCTGAAAATGGTTGGATAGTGCAAGAACATGTATCATTTTAAATGCATTCTAAAATTCCATATTGAATAGTTTGGACTATCGGAAAGGGATGATAAAACTGAAGATGTTATTTATATTTCACAGTTGCACAGCATACCATTTAGATAATGATATGAATGAAGATTGGAGCCTTTTTTTAATGCCTTATTTTATCTAAACTTGATTTCTGTAAAAACATTGTCTTTATCTCATAAATCCTTTAAATTTAAATATTTTGTTTTATATTTTGCGGGATTAGTTAAATATTGTTGAAAGATTAATATAATATGAAAAAAATTGGAATACAATAATTATAACTATATTAATAAAAAATTATTTTTTAGAGAAACTCTTTAAGGTGGTCCATTACTAGCACATCTACCCTAAACAAAGAAATGTATAATTTTCTTCTTTGGAAGTTAGTTATAACTTAAAAATAGCGTTAGTTTTATAAAAACTAAAAATTAGAAGTCGTTGATTTTTTTCAAGACTATTTTAGTTAAAATTTATCAATAATTGTAGAAAAAATAAATCCAAAGTTTGAAATAAGGGAGGTTATTTTAACACGTTACTATAAACCAATAACAGAAAGGAAATACAAGGAAAGGAAAAAAGTTACTTTCATTTAATGGATTCGTGTTAACCAATCAAATTTTCAAAAGGGCAGGAGAGGTGGCGACTGGCTGAGGCGGAGCGCATATAATTAAAACGCTTTTTTTGTACCATTTTCTGATCAAAATCTTTCCAAATTTTGCTCAGCCTAATTGCAGTAGAAATATGGAAAGCATATCATTGGAAAGCTTAAACACTAATATTCCGTGAAGCGTTTTTAATTTTTTCTGAATTTTGCTGAAATAGATTTTATAAGAGTAAAAAGGGCACAACACCTCGAATTTCACTGAATCCAAAATTTAGAGGGTCCTCAGAATTAAACTACAACGAAAATCAGAAAAGTACAAACTAGCCCGGTAATAGAATGTCCTCAGCTATCCTGTGAAAAAAAATCATTTAAAAATATTGAAAATTAAATGAGATATTCAAAAAGATTGCGCATATAGACTTACCATTAGCGTTCGGCTTTTACCGCGTGACTAGTGTGTGCTCTTAAGAGCCCACAATAGTCACAGAAAAATTACTCAAAAAGACCCGGATGACCATGTAAAGTCTATGGGAGCGTTCTTTTCTAATATCTCGCTCAAATTTTAATATTTTTGCATGATTTTTTTGCACAAGATAGCTGAGGGCAATCCACAACCGGGCTAGTTTTTACTTTTTCAATTTTTGTTTCAGATTTTCTTTAAAAAATTCTTTTAACTTTCGAAACCGGTTTAAACCGTTTCTGAAACTGAAACTATCGTAATATAAAAAATATATATCCAAAATCGAAAAAGTAAAAACTAGGCCGGTTGTGGATCGTCCTCAACTATTTTATGCAAAAGAAATCATGTAAAAATATTAAAATTTGAACGAGATATTTGAAAAGAACGTTCCCATAGACTTTACATTATCATCCGGGTCTTTTTGAGTACTTTTTCTGTGACTATTGTGGGGCCTTAAGAGCACACACTAGTCACGCGGTAAAAGCCGGGCGCTAATGTAAAGTCTATGGGGGCGTTCTTTTCTAATATCTCGTTCAAATTTTTATATTTTTACATAATTTTTTTGCACAGGCTACCTGAGGACGATCCACAACCTGCTTAGTTTTTACTTTTTCAATTTTGGTTTCAAATTTTTTTTAGAAAATTTATTTTAACTTTCAAAACCGGTTTAAACCGGTTCTTAAACTGAAACTATTATAATATAAAAAATATTTGAGCAAAATCGAAAAAGTAAAAACTAGGCCGGTTGTAGATCGTCCTAAGCTATCCTATGCAAAAAAGATCATGTAAAATTATTAAAATTTGAACGAGATATTAGAAAAGAACGCCCCCATAGACTTTACATTAGTGTTCTTCTTTTACCGCGTGACTAGTGTGTGCTCTTAAGAGCCCACAATAGTCATAGAAAAAGTACGCAAAAAGACCCAGATGATTATGTAAAGTCTATGGGAGCGTTCTTTTCTAATATCTCGCTCAAATTTTAATGTTTTTACATGATTTTTTTTGCATAGGCTAGCTTAGGACGATCTACAATCGGGCTAGTTTTTACTTTTTCGATTTTGTTGATATATGTTTTATATTATGATAGTTTCAATTTCAGAACCGGTTCAAACCGGTTCTGAAAGAATTGGGACATCCGAAGTATATCTGAATGTTTTTATTGGTTGAATTCCGCATTTTATTCGTTCTCTGGGTTGTCCATGTTTAATGTCCAAAAATAGAATACAGTAGAACCCCGCTAATTTGGACCCCGATAATCCGGATCTCCGGATAATTCGGATCGGTTTGGTCATTTTTTTCAAGTTTGAGAAGCGATTGGCTAATTTCCATAACATTAACTTGTTTCATCTTTTTCTGACATGTCAAAACTTTTTCTGACATGTTTTCGGAATAATTAAACAAAGTAAACACTATTACTCTCTGCAAATATTCAATAAGTTTACCATAAAGGTGATTTTCTGTTAGTATGTTATATTTTATTTCATTTTTTTTTCTAATTCTCCGGATAATCTGGATTTTCGATAATCCGGCTTGGGTCCGGTCCTAATTAATCCGAATTATCGCGGTTTTACTGTACTTCTGTTACCACAATGACAAAAAAGTAATAAAAACTTTAAATTATAATAATAATTTGACAACAAGTTGTCATAAAAATTTCAAACGAATTTCATTTCAAAGTACATTTTTTTTTCTCTATGCAACGGTGTAAAAATTTGAAATGTGTAATGTTTAGAAGTTTAAAAATTTGCAGTTCAAAAAATTGTAAAACTGAATTTTCATTTAAAATTTTTATATGATGGGTCCAGGAATATTAATGTTTAATCCATATCATATGTAATAGGAGGCAGTCAGCCTGATTAATTCCATAAAGTACTGTTTTTTTTTATCTATGGTCTAGGAATATTAATATTTAATGCATGGCGTACGTAATATATGATTCGTTATGATCATCCTAAAAATGATGCTTATTATTATTATTAGTTTATATATAGAATTCTTTTGTAAGTCTTTCAAGTTTTAGTCTTTGAAAATATCATTTTCGAAATAGTCGTTCTAATTTGTGAAATTACATTTTATTTTCTTTCATTGTGGTCTTTTTTCAAAATGTCAACAACCGTAGAATTACATGCAACAACCTCAAATGACTGTGTGCCAATTTCAGAGCCAAGGGGAAAAGGGGGAAAATGTATGTTTCGGACCGGGCTATACAGAGACTCTAGTGTATTGAGAAGCCGCCGTATATGTCTGTCGGTCGGGGGTTGGAACCATAGGAAGTGTCTGCCAATGGATGACGTGATTTCTAATATCATTCCAAAGGAAATATATTAAAAAAAATTACGCTTTATAGAATGACGAAAGTAAGTTGATATTTTTTACACCTTTGCTCCCTGGTCACTGCCAAAGCCACCATGATCCAAATTTCATAATTACCCATCGTTCCTATCTGTGTTGGAAGACTGCGCTGAGAAAGTTTCAGCTTTTATAAAATAACAAAGGTCTGCCATTCACGGGCTCTTAGACTAATAGGGGAATCATGAATCGCGACTTATCGATTGTAACTTAAAGGCTGGTGGATGTGGTGTTTTCTAGTTGTGCAATATGCATGTAATTTCCTTATAGATCTTCTGATCTTTCCACAAGTGACTATTAGAAGTACTATTTCTAGTCTCTTCTATTTTCTTCTCTCTATGTGACCTACTCCCCGCTACGCATCAACAAGTGGGAAATTGCACGTGAAGTGTAGCAAATGAGATGCGTTTGTAAGATAACGAAGTTTTAAAATATTCTGACCTTGGTGTAATTGTATACAGTACTTAGGATTCAGTATAGTAGACAAAACCCTTTGTTTGTTCTTGTAAATACTATCTGTTTTCTATTATAAAGGAAGTAATTCGAAGTAAACTTCAGCAACATATATCGATTTCTTAAAATGCGCCCCAAACAAGCTTTCCCCCTATACCATTATGTAAATAAATACTTTTGTGTGGCCCTGTAAATTAATAACAAACATTCTTTATACCATGGATTATACAGAATGTATATTGTGGTACATACTTCATATATGCATATCAATAAATTCACTTGAAACTATTTTCCCATTGGCCGTAATGTAACATAATACTTTTGTTAGTTTCTGTAATCAAACTATGCATCTGATTTTCATAAAACTTGAAATGACGTGACAAAAATATGCAAAAATTATATAAGTAGTAGGAAAAGGAGAGTACGGGGACAGCCGGAGGCACGGAGGCACCGTGCCTCCTGCGGTGCCTTCGGCTGTCCCTGCGGCTGTCCCTCCTGCGGCTGTCCCACCGCCACCATCCCTCCTGGTCCCTCCTGCCCCCACTATGCATACTCCTCCCCGAACGCCCCCTAGTGGAAAAAAGGAACATTCTATTGTAACAGGATAGGTGAACAACCTTCCTTATTCAAAAATATTATCAATCACATCTTAACACAGAATCATACTATATGATGAAGATTAAATTTGTATTTGAATTTTGAAGAACAATAATTTTAATGAGTATTATTAATTAAGCAAAACACTGGAAAAATCTCAGTTTTTAACCATTTTATTTAGATTTCTTCAACTACAAGATGAGATTATCAATTTAACTCAAGAAAGTTAAACATATATTTGAATTTTGCTTCATAGACATCTTAATGAGTAGTATTAATTAAGTAAAAACAATAGAAAATATCAAGTTTTATGGAAAAAGACTGATCTCTTACGATTTTTATCAACTTAAGAGAGAAAACTTAAACATACATTTCAGTTTTTCAACAGCTATAACCTTAATGAGCATTCATAATTAAGTAAAAAACAATGGAAAATATCGATTTTTATAGAAAAAGACTGATTTCTTACGATTTTTATCAACTGCAACATCAGTGTATCGACTTACAAGTTGAAAGTTAAACATGCATTCTAGTTTTTCAACAGCTATAATCTTAATGAGTATCGTTAATTAAGTAAAAAACAATGGAAAATATCAAGTTTTATAGAAAACGACTGATTTCTTACGATTTTTTCAACTCAAACTTCAGAATATTTTTTGAACAGTCGTTACCTCAAAGAATTTCAATAATTGAACAATTAACAAAGGAAACTAATGATTTTTTAACGAAAAAAGACGAATTAAACGAATTTGGTTAACTTTTACTCTAAATGGAAATTTCATCATACTTTTATATACTAACTAAGTAGAATTTTAATGCATAAACGAACACATTTCAATAAATACTCAACACACACACACACACACACAAATATGAAAACAACACCTGCTTCTTGTGACGTCATATTGAAACCAAAACTTATTCCTCCGAAGTCCCTCACCATACCTTTTCACCCCCATCTCCCCCAATTTTTTACCTTAGGTAGGGAAATGGACAATGCAATGACCTCTCATTCTTGTATATTTAGAAGTCTGGGAGAAAAAAAGAGACATTTTATACACTCCAATTTCATAACAGTTACCGCAATATCCCAAAATTTGAATTTTGGAAGACATAATCAGTATAATTAATTAAACAAAATAATAAAAATATTATTTTTTAAGGGGAAAAGGTGAATTTAAGCGAATTTGATTAGTTTTACAATAGTCTTTTGAACAACAACTTGGAAATATAGATTTCTAACAGAAGAATTAAACGTATATTTTAATTTTAACAACAAAAACTTAACAAGTATCATTAATTTAACAAAAATAAATATCAATTTTAAAGAAAAGACGAATTTGAATAATTTTACACTAGTATTTTCAAAAGCAACATAGAAATATCAATACTTATTCACATATTTCACTTATTCACTGTATTCAATACTATATTTAATAAATATGGATACAATTTAAGAATTTTCTAATCTATAATTAAATATTAGCTGTATATTTAATGTTACCCATGTTTTCAACATTAGTTCATAATCGTGAATTTTGTATTTTAAATACCATGTATTCAGGTTCAGATTATTTTAACTTGAAATCATACAGAATTTTTTAACAGAGTTTGTTTTTGAAATCATTGAAGCAACCGTATTTAATATTTTTAACACCAATTTTCTAAGATTTTCCGATTATACATTCTTCAGAAGTACATTTCTAAATGTTACAATCACTTTACATATCGAAAAGATATCATTGAAGCAACTGTATTTAATATTTTTAATACCAATTTTCTAAGATTTTTTAACATTTTCCGGTTATACATTCCTCAAAAGTTATTATTACGTATTCTAAACAATAGAAAATATTAATTTTAAGAATAAAAAGACGAATTTAAACAAATTTTATTAGTTTTACACCATTTTTTCTCACCTCCAACACGGATATATCAATTTTAACAGAAGAATTAAACGTATATTTTAGTTTTTAACAACAAAAATGTAATAAGTATCATTAATTAAACAAAAATAAATATCAATTTTCAAGAAAAGACAATTTTTTACACAAATTTTCAACTTTGAAATACATTTGCTTACATATATTGTTACAGTATATTACTAAACTTAAACTTTTTAAAAAGTTTAAATGTCTTTACAAAGGGTTCATACTTATATTTTTCACGTCTTGACTGCATTCGAAATCTTACAACAAAAGTATACTTTTATTATTATTATTATTATTATTCTAGAAAACCTAAAAAATCGTTTCTTGCTGCTTTAGACACTTGACATATTGAAACTACTCTACCCATATAATTAATCAAATTAGGACATGATTCATTTTACACTTCAAAATTTCTGAATTTTTACAATACTTATTTTCATCAAACTTTATTCTTGATCCTATCTATTTTAATAGCACAGAATTTTAACATCTGTTTTTATCTACTTATCAAAAAATTATTAAAACACCCAACAACATTTTCCAAATATGAATATTATCTTTACAATTTAATAATGCAAAACATACACGAATACAAAGTTTAATTTTTACAAACATTTCATATTTCAAACCAAACTATTCGAAATTTTCACAACATAAGAGCAAACATTAGACGAACTTTTTAACATTAATATTGCTTACATCTTTTCATCATAACTTCTAACTATGATAATTATCCATTTTTAGGTTGATTGTCGAAAAACTGTAACTGAAATTACATAAACTTAATGTAAAAAACAATGTTCTCACCCAATTTCTTGAAATTCAACAAAGAATTGACTATTACTCCAATACTTATCTACTTCAATCTCGACTCTCGATAGTATATAGATATTGCATCATTACATACTTACAACTCTTTTCAAACGTTTATCAGAAAATCAAGTCAATCAAAGTCTAGTAGTTATCACACCTGTTCCTCAGAAATATTACTATCATATGAAACAGTAAAGAAAATTAATAGATATTTAATATTTAATAACTTCATACGTGAAATTACTGCCGAATAAGAATACTAATAATCAATAAAATCAACTGTTGGACAAAAAAATAGTACAGATTACCGAAAATTCAAATCATTTTTTCTACAAAAATTACAAAAATTAACAAATGAATGACAAGTTAGAGAAATAACTAAAAAAAAATAATGAACATATTTACAAATTTATTAAAATCACACCTTTTTCTGGATTACAAACCACAATTTCTTGAAAAATTTAACACCGAATTTGTAAGATTTTAATCCTAGTATTACATACACTCAATAAATATTCAAAATTAACAAAAAATAATTTTTTAGTCTCATCAATAAGCAGAAATTCTATATTAAAAGAATATTTTCATAGTAGTACTTATAAAAATGAGAGTTTACAAACTGATTTTCATAATTTTATCACATTTAAACTTAATATTTTACATAAAACATTATTTAATCAAATTTTATGCTTTCTAATTCAGTAAAATTCAATACTTTTTTAGTTTTTAAACCAATACCACAATATTTATTTACATCAAACTTGATTCTTCACCTTTTATATTTCCACATTACACACGTGAGATAAATACTAACTTGGATCAGGAGTTGAAGTCAATTGATTCCATTCGATTTTCATCATGTACGCATTGCTCCTACACGAAATTTCTTACTGCTATAATCATCTAATGTATTAAAACTAATCTACTCATATTTTTAATTAATTCATCAGATGTTTCATCTCGCACTTCTGAATTATCGTGCATCAAGTTGCTTAAAATATAAATACTATCTTTATAGTTTTAATGATATATAGTATACATGGTTTATCTTGAGTAAATACAAAATGATTTGTCTTACTACCTACACTTTAACAAGTGCACTCTAATTACGTTTCATATACGAATTCTAGTATTTCTCATATAAGTACTCACATATGTGTTATTCGTTAACGCTACATGTGCTAGGGATGAATCATTCGGGTCATTAATTTCTGAAGTTTTCTGCTGTTTTGGTTCATCTTGTTGAAACATCTGTATAATGAAAGAAATATATATTTAGTAAAGGTTTAATGTATAAATAATCGCTTATTTATTTATTTTTAAATATATATTTAGTAAAGGTTTAATGTATAAATAATCGCTTATTTATTTATTTTTATTAAATACATGTATATTGCAATCAATTTCGTGTACATTTAATATAAATTAAATTTTCTTCATTTATTCATATGATAGTAATTTCTCTGAGGGGTCCATATCTGATAATTTTTAGAAAAGTGTGAAACACAAATTATTCTATGATAATAAGCATTGTGGTGAAATTCACATAGCTTGGTTTCGGAAATAGGTTATTTGAAATATGAAATGTTAAAATTAAAGATTGTATTTGTACATGCTATGTATAATCAAAAACTATAAATATATTATTATTTAAAAAACTCGATGGACGATAATTCAGATGCAAGATGAAAACATTAAGATCAAGTACAAGATGAAACATATAATTTGATTAATACTATGGAAGTGCTAACTCAAGATAAACCATGTATACTATATATCATTAAAACTATAAAGATAGTATTTATATTTTAAGCAACTTGATGCACGATAATTCAGAAGTGCGAGATGAAACATCTGATGAATTGATTAAAAATATGAGTAGATTAGTTTTAATACATTAGATGATTATAGCAGTAAGAAATTTCGTGTAGGAGCAATGCGTATATGATGAAAATCGAATGGAATCAATTGACTTCAACTCCTGATCCAAGTTAGTATTTATCTCACGTGTGTAATGTGGAAATATAAAAGGTGAAGAATCAAGTTTGATGTAAATAAATATTGTGGTATTGGTTTAAAAACTAAAAAAGTATTGAATTTTACTGAATTAGAAAGCATAAAATTTGATTAAATAATGTTTTATGTAAAATATTAAGTTTAAATGTGATAAAATTATGAAAATCAGTTTGTAAACTCTCATTTTTATAAGTACTACTATGAAAATATTCTTTTAATATAGAATTTCTGCTTATTGATGAGACTAAAAAATTATTTTTTGTTAATTTTGAATATTTATTGAGTGTATGTAATACTAGGATTAAAATCTTACAAATTCGGTGTTAAATTTTTCAAGAAATTGTGGTTTGTAATCCAGAAAAAGGTGTGATTTTAATAAATTTGTAAATATGTTCATTATTTTTTTTTTAGTTATTTCTCTAACTTGTCATTCATTTGTTAATTTTTGTAATTTTTGTAGAAAAAATGATTTGAATTTTCGGTAATCTGTACTATTTTTTTGTCCAACATTTGATTTTATTGATTATTAGTATTCTTATTCGGCAGTAATTTCACGTATGAAGTTATTAAATATTAAATATCTATTAATTTTCTTTACTGTTTCATATGATAGTAATATTTCTGAGGAACAGGTGTGATAACTACTAGACTTTGATTGACTTGATTTTCTGATAAACGTTTGAAAAGAGTTGTAAGTATGTAATGATGCAATATCTATATACTATCGAGAGTCGAGATTGAAGTAGATAAGTATTGGAGTAATAGTCAATTCTTTGTTGAATTTCAAGAAATTGTGTGAAAACATGGTTTTTTACATTAAGTTTATGTAATTTCAGTTACAGTTTTTCGACAATCAACCTAAAAATGGATAATTATCATAGTTAGAAGTTATGATGAAAAGATGTAAGCAATATTAATGTTAAAAAGTTCGTCTAATGTTTGCTCTTATGTTGTGAAAATTTCGAATAGTTTGGTTTGAAATATGAAATGTTTGTAAAAATTAAACTTTGTATTCGTGTATGTTTTGCATTATTAAATTGTAAAGATAATATTCATATTTGGAAAATGTTGTTGGGTGTTTTAATAATTTTTTGATAAGTAGATAAAAACAGATGTTAAAATTCTGTGCTATTAAAATAGATAGGATCAAGAATAAAGTTTGATAAATTTTGAAGTGTAAGATGAATCATGTCCTAATTTGATTAATTATATGGGTAGAGTAGTTTCAATATGTCAAGTGTCTAAAGCAGCAAGAAACGATTTTTTAGGTTTTCTAGAATAATAATAATAATAATAATAAAAGTATACTTTTGTTGTAAGATTTCGAATGCAGTCAAGACGTGAAAAATATAAGTATGAACCCTTTGTAAAGACATTCAAACTTTTTAAAAAGTTTAAGTTTAGTAATATACTGTAACAATATATGTAAGCAAATGTATTTCAAAGTTGAAAATTTGTGTAAAAAATTGTCTTTTCTTGAAAATTGATATTTATTTTTGTTTAATTAATGATACTTATTACATTTTTTTTGTTAAAAACTAAAATATACGTTTAATTCTTCTGTTAAAATTGATATATCCGTGTTGGAGGTGAGAAAAAATAGTGTAAAACTAATAAAATTTGTTTAAATTCGTCTTTTTATTCTTAAAATTAATATTTTCTATTGTTTAGAATACGTAATAATAACTTTTGAGGAATGTATAACCGGAAAATGTTAAAAAATCTTAGAAAATTGGTATTAAAAATATTAAATACAGTTGCTTCAATGATATCTTTTCGATATGTAAAGTGATTGTAACATTTAGAAATGTACTTCTGAAGAATGTATAATCGGAAAATCTTAGAAAATTGGTGTTAAAAATATTAAATACGGTTGCTTCAATGATTTCAAAAACAAACTCTGTTAAAAAATTCTGTATGATTTCAAGTGAAAATAATCTGAACCTGAATACATGGTATTTAAAATACAAAATTCACGATTATGAACTAATGTTGAAAACATGGGTAACATTAAATATACAGCTAATATTTAATTATAGATTAGAAAATTCTTAAATTGTATCCATATTTATTAAATATAGTATTGAATACAGTGAATTAGTGAAATATGTGAATAAGTATTGATATTTCTATGTTGCTTTTGAAAATACTAGTGTAAAATTATTCAAATTCGTCTTTTCTTTAAAATTGATATTTATTTTTGTTAAATTAATGATACTTGTTAAGTTTTTGTTGTTAAAATTAAAAATATGCGTTTAATTCTTCTGTTAGAAATCTATATTTCCAAGTTGTTGTTCAAAAGACTATTGTAAAACTAATCAAATTCGCTTAAATTCACCTTTTCCCCTTAAAAAATAATATTTTTATTATTTTGTTTAATTAATTATACTGATTATGTCTTCCAAAATTCAAATTTTGGGATATTGCGGTAACTGTTATGAAATTGGAGTGTATAAAATGTCTCTTTTTTTCTCCCAGACTTCTAAATATACAAGAATGAGAGGTCATTGCATTGTCCATTTCCCTACCTAAGGTAAAAAATTGGGGGAGATGGGGGTGAAAAGGTATGGTGAGGGACTTCGGAGGAATAAGTTTTGGTTTCAATATGACGTCACAAGAAGCAGGTGTTGTTTTCATATTTGTGTGTGTGTGTGTGTGTGTGTGTGTGTTGAGTCTTTATTGAAATGTGTTCGTTTATGCATTAAAATTCTATATAGTTAGTATATAAAAGTATGATGAAATTTCCATTTAGAGTAAAAGTTAACCAAATTCGTTTAATTCGTCTTTTTTCGTTAAAAAATCATTAGTTTCCTTTGTTAATTGTTCATTTATTGAAATTCTTTGAGGTAACGACTGTTCAAAAATTAAAAAATATGTTTAAATTTCTATTTTAAGTTGTGTATTCTGATTATATATATATATATAAAATAAATAAATAAATAAATAAATATGAAGAAATCAGTTAAAAATTTAATATTTTCCGTTGTTTTGCTTAATTATTAATGTTCGTGAAGGAAATGGTTGTCCAAAACTCGAATGCATGCTTAAATTTCTTTCTATCAAATTGATATTCTGAAGTTTGAGTTGAAAAAATCGTAAGAAATCAGTTTTTTTTATAAAAAACTTGATATTTTCCATTGTTTTTTACTTAATTAACGATACTCATTAAGATTATAGATGTTGAAAAACTAGAATGCATGTTTAACTTTCAACTTGTAAGTCGATACACTGATGTTGCAGTTGATAAAAATCGTAAGAAATCAGTCTTTTTCTATAAAAATCGATATTTTCCATTGTTTTTTACTTAATTATGAATGCTCATTAAGGTTATAGCTGTTGAAAAACTGAAATGTATGTTTAAGTTTTCTCTCTTAAGTTGATAAAAATCGTAAGAGATCAGTCTTTTTCCATAAAACTTGATATTTTCTATTGTTTTTACTTAATTAATACTACTCATTAAGATGTCTATGAAGCAAAATTCAAATATATGTTTAACTTTCTTGAGTTAAATTGATAATCTCATCTTGTAGTTGAAGAAATCTAAATAAAATGGTTAAAAACTGAGATTTTTCCAGTGTTTTGCTTAATTAATAATACTCATTAAAATTATTGTTCTTCAAAATTCAAATACAAATTTAATCTTCATCATATAGTATGATTCTGTGTTAAGATGTGATTGATAATATTTTTGAATAAGGAAGGTTGTTCACCTATCCTGTTATAATAGAATGTTCCTTTTTTCCACTAGGGGGCGTTCGGGGAGGAGTATGCATAGTGGGGGCAGGAGGGACCAGGAGGGTTGGTGGCGGTGGGACAGCCGCAGGAGAGACAGCCGCAGGGACAGCCGGAGGCACCGCAGGAGGCACAGCCGGAGGCACGGTGCCTCCGGCTGTCCCCGTACTCTCCTTTTCCTACTACTTATATATTTGCGTTATTATATATTTTAAATTTCAAACAATTCGGTTGGGTAGTTTTTTTTCTATTATATGTTGAACGACGACCATAGGTGCTACGTATTTACATAATTACGAAAGCAGCTAAAACAAACGTCTTCCTCGTAGAATCAATCTCATGGAGTAAAGTTGGAGTTTGGTTTGTCATTTGTTAGTTTGTTTGTTAGTTTTGTCCATATTATCACAGAACTCATGTCGCCACAGCTATTTTGTCTTTTAGGGAAAAATGTTTAAACGAAAACTAACTAAAGTTTCTTTTTTCGTAGAATTAAATACCTCAATCTGCTTGTATTCATGCACAACCAATGAGTTCTACGATTAAAAAGAGAGGCAACTTTCTAATCTTTTATACTGGATTCAGCGGCCTGACGCTGGATACAATGCCACAGAAATTCGGAAGAAAATTTATGGCAGAACACAAAGTTCCTCAAATAAGCTAGCAATGATAAATATTGAATAATGTGATTCCCTTTAAAATATGAACAAGATGCTATAATTTTCAGTGAATTATAATTTTTATTTAAATAACTACATGTTTTATTTAATTTTATGGCAAATATTTATTTTTATCATACAAAAATGAACTCCATATAATCTTAAATATAAACATGTAAAAAATTATTTGTGATGCTCATAAATTAATGACAACTGTGTATAAAAACCAAAAGTGGATAAAAGTATACTGAAAAGTTTGATAAATTTTCTCTAATATTAAGAAAAGTGTTAGGCTTAATTCCTTTGGCGAATTGAAAATGTAGTGCAGTTACAATAGAAAGTAGACCGGTGAGTAAGCTCTGCGTTCAATATGCATTAATAAGGGTAATTAGGAGAGACAGGGGCACGTTGACCATAGAGGTAGGTTGGCCAATTTGCTTTAATTTTCAAACTAGTCACCAGATGTCGCCACAAGTCCATAAACATGTTAGAAAACCTGTTCCCCTACCCTTCCACGAGTTTCAGTTCTCTTAACAAAATGAAATTAAGGGCAACGTTGATTTTTTACTTTCGTCGATCTCGAAGCAAATTTCCGTTAGTGTGCAGAAAGTGTTAATGCTCTCAAAAGATATTTCACTGGAACAAAGGTGAGTAATATTTTGAAAGTTCAATTTATAACGAATCTTTTGATGTAACAATAAATATTAAATGTTGTTAAGATATGTGTAGAATAGCAAAAGTATTTCAAACATGGCGAGGGGGCTTGCTAAATAATAAATTAATAAAGTTGTTAAGCAGGGTTTATCTCTTATCATAATTTATTATTACTTTCTTCTATCTTCAATAGAAGAAAGTATTGTAATAGAAATTTTTTTCGACTTCCGGTTTTCGACGGATTTACACGTTTTAGGGGTCAGAGATTCTAAAAAACATGTTTTTACAAAATGTCTGTCTGTCCGTGTGTCTGTGTGTGTGTGTGTCTGTGTGTATGTCGCCGTTCGACCGTCAAAAAGTGTATGAAGTTATGCATAGAATTGAACCGATTTTTTTGTGTATGTTTTTGGCTGTGGCAAGCAGGTCCTCCATCAGTTTTGAAATATTCCGCCCTAAGGGGGCGCTGCAATCGCGATTTTTCTGCTGTTTTCAATATTGTACCGACCAAAAGTATATGAAGTTATGCATCGAATTGAACCGATTTTTTTGTGTATGTGTATGACTATGGCTAGTTGGTCCTCCCTGAATTCGAAAAAAATCCGTCGGAAAGGGGCGCTGTAATCGCGATTTTTGTGCCATTTTCAATATTTTACCGACCAAAAGTATATGAAGTTATGCATTGAATTGAACCAATTTTTTGTGTATGTGTATTACTATGGCTAGTTGGCCCTCCCTGAATTTGAAAAAAATCCGTCAGAAGGGGGCGCTGCAATCGCGATTTTTGTGCCATTTTCAATATTGTACCGACCAAAAGTACATGAAATTATGCATCGAATTGAACTAATTTCTTAATGTAAGTGTATGGCTATGGCTAGTTGGATCGCCCTGAATCTGAAAAAATCCGCCGGAAGGAGGCGCTGCAATAGCGAATTTTATGTCATTTTCAATATTGCACCACATAAAAGTGTATGAAGTTAGTTCTAGAACTCAACTAAATTTTTTGTATATGATTATTTATTGGTAAGGCAAATACGTCCTCCCTGAATTTGAAAAAAAATCTGCCTATCATTCTATTGTCCATCGGCTCGTGCAGAGACGGAAATTCGTCTTTACTCCGATTAATCGATTGAAGCAGAAATTTAAGATAAAACTCAAAGTTGGTATGGTATTGAATTAAAATTATTAAAGCATTAAAATGAGTAACTATATTTTTTTAATATTAAAATGTACGTATGAGATAGAAGAAAGTTTTGGGATTGGCACATCGAACTAGCTTTTTTTAAATCTACCTTCGCCTGCAGTCCAAGCCGACGGGGATTTTTTAGTATCATAATTACACAAAAAATTATCACATTTGGATTATAACTTCAGGTGATATTAATAAAAATATGAAAATGTAATTTAACATTAGAAGAAACATTAACATTAGAACATTAATTAAAAAACTTATCTTTCAAATAATTTGAAATATCTTTTCTAGGCATAATTTGTATCGAAGATTTAAAAAAAAATGTTTGTCAAATTTGTGTATTTCGGTTAAACCAAACAAAGCATGGTCTGATCTTGTTTTGTAGATGGCCCTCTAAACAAATTTTATATACATTTTTTTCAATCGACTGGAAACAGTAATTTTATTCTGTTACAATTACTTGCAAAGTTAATAAGGGGTGTTTACTTTTTTTCCACTAATGTAGATTCAGAGTTAAAAAAAAAACTGATTTTATCACGGTTCATAGACATAATGAATTGAAAAAAAATTAGATATTTTGGTACGAAAAAATTCGTTATCTGAAGTAGGAATATTTTTGCATTTAATAAGGCAATTAATACTTTTAAAAAATCCTAGTACTAAAATATCTACTTTTTTTTAAATTCCTTATGCGTATGAACCTTGTTATATTCTTCACTTCAGTGTTGGTATGTTTTTCACTTATTGCTATCTTGAAACAATATAGTAAGAATGAAATTACATAGATTTCGCAATTACAAAGAAAGATATTATTGCAAATTCTTTAAAATTTATAAAGTATAAGATATTTAAAGATAAATTTATTTTAATTTGATTTTTACACATGTCGATCACTTACAGGGCAATTTCCCACCAGTGGCCGAGAGGTTCGGACCTCTCAACTGGTAGACGGCAGGTGCTGGGTTCGAACCCAATCGCGGCTGTCGGCCTAACCGTTCGGAGTTTTCCGTGGTTTTCTTCGAACCTTGCGTAAATACGGGTTAGGTTCCCTTAGAAAGACCCCCACGGAGGGCACTCCCCCTGGTCCTATATCCCATTAGCGTAGATAATCGGACGACAAAAATCAACTTACAGGGCAATTTGTGACGAACTAAAATCTTTGTGCATTTGCATTTAATTCATGAAAATTAATTTAATATAGTTTAATTACGGAATACATTCTAAAATTGACCACCAAACAGTCCTACTGATGGTTTTATGACGCATAAATTAATTTGTAAATGCAGTCATTTGCATATTTCAGTAGGACAACATTTTTCAAACAGAAGAATATACTTTAGTAAATAAAAATAAATAAATAAATAAAGATATTGTAAACTTTAAAAGAGATACATCTCAATTGTGAATTTTTTACTTTTATTTTATTTTATTGCATATTGCATGGAATAGAGTGTACTATCAAAGAAATCTATTTATTTGAAAGAACGCAGAAGATGGAGAAACTCTTTTCTCGCTATAAATACAAATATTATATCCCACATAACACACTCTGTCGATTTACTCCTAGTAAAATACGATTTCCAGATAACTTTAAAAGTATTTTCTTCCAAAGCTGAAGAAAATTAGGTTCGTGATATGAGTCTCTTGGAGGGTATAAAATGTGTAAGAAAATTTGCATTTTGAACGTAATTATTTTCGAGTAACAAAGTGTTTATCGTTCTTTCTATTAAATGATGTCATTTAAAAGGTTTAATTTAAAAACCATAAAGATAAGTTAGAATAATTTATTTTGTCGTAAAATTTCAAGACAAGTTTTAATCCGCTCTTATATATTAAAGAAATAAAATATTTTTGAAGTAAAAAAAAAAAATGTTTTCTGGAGATTAAAAAATTGATCATCCTGTATTAAAATTTATTTTTGTTTTCGCGTTTTCGGACATGAGTAAAATTATACACTGTGAAAAATAACTGGAATTTGGGATTCGTAGAATTCTTCATGCGACGGCAGCAACAAAAAATCATGTAGGAGATACACATTATCACTGTAAATAAAAAAATATGTAAGGTTATTAAGAATGTTTTAGAAAGTGGGATGGCTATGATTTTCTATGTAACTGCAGCCCGGGTTACAGATAAAAGTATAGTGAGATTGCTTATCAGTAGTAGACAGGGGGAGGGGGGGTACCTTTGAAATGGGTAAACCTATGAACACACTCAATATTTTCCTTCAAATAAGTTATTTTTTAAAAATGTAGATACCAATACATTACTACTGTTTCAATGCATTAAATATACAAAGCAGAACCATTTTGTATGCGTAAAATACTGTCTAAGCAAGGTATGTATTTTTCACCTTCTTAAATCTAAACTTTAGAAAATAAAGTTGTAAACTGTTGGTTAACAATATTCTATGTCTAAAATTTTAATTTATTGTTCCGTACTTAGTTAAAAATGTTAGCTTCAATTTATAAACTTTGTTTAATTCAAATTTTTAAGCCAAATTGAGTAAATAATTGTAATGCTAAACTCCATGTAATGAGGCACCTTTGAACATTTAAAACTATGAAGTAAACAGTTATCAATGTACCTAAATATTATATATTTTTTATTATTTTTATGTAATAATATTGTATTATGTAATAATATGTAATAATATGGTATGCAATTTGTATGTAATAAAAAATAGTATTTTCAATAAATGTAGTTGTTTAATGTTATTCACATTATTATATGTTTCTGAAAGATATGCAGTTTTACATAAAATCTCTTACTATTTCCATATTTTGTTCATTTGTTCAAAAGTTCCCCTTACTTGTTTAATGGTACTTCTTTATGGGGCAGATCAGAAGAGAAATCTTTCGACTTTTTAAATCCTCCCTGTAGCGGAGATTATCGCTACATATCTTTTCCCCTTCATAAATGCAATAATTATTTCCCTTTAATAAATTCTTAGTTTTATTTTAGATTCCCTTTTCACTAATAAATCCATTAGTTAAATTAATTCTACATTTAATAGTTAAGTTCTAGCTTTCATCCTCCCACTATTAGAAGTTTCAACTTTTCATCTTTTAGATCTCTCTGTAGAAATAATAATAGAACTTCCTTTCTCACAAAATTTCTGTTGTGTCTTTGAAAAACATCTGCCCATAGATACCGCACTCATTAACAAAATAAAGAAAGCTCTGGGCTTTGTTCATCGTAATCTTTTATCCGTTACATTTTTATTAACATCTGCCTTCCACACCCTGTTTTCATTCTCACAATTAATGCTTAAAGCTAGAAATACTTTTGTCTCTGTTTATCCTGATTGTGCTGTCTTATCTGTTTAATTGCGCATCTGGATAACATAAAGTTTTGTCTGCAAAAGGCAAATGTATGTAACGGTTTGCTTATCTCATATACTTCCCAAGCTTAAAATATTTCTATAGCCCTATAAAATATTCGCAGATGTGAAAATAATCCTTGAGTTCCCAGACCGCAAATGTTAGCTGATACTGAAGGTGTGGTTTATCAAATATCGCCAAAATTCTTTGTATGAAAAACTTCTTATGCCTTTTGGCGATAAGGGCTATGACGCTGTGTCGTGACTTCGCCGATTGCCATCATACTGTTAACATGTAGCTCTCTAGATCTCTGAGATTTACCTTCCCCTTAGGGGGACCTGCAGTCTGTTATCTCTGGCTAAATAAATGTATAGTCGTAAAACGTAACTCTCGCCTTTTCGGAGTTTTTTTTTTGTGTGCTTCTTTTGGTAAATCACCTGGGCCTGTAAACTAACACCTTCACATGCATATCTGGTGCATCAGGCCTTTGTTTTTTCTCCGTACATAAAAAAAACGCACACACAGAGAGTTAAAAAAAAATAATTAATTAAAATCTTCGACAGAAAATCGAATATCAACCACCCACGGACATCAATTAGTCAGGACTGCTGAAGAAAAAAAAAAACATTTTTTCCGAAATGCCAAGGCCGCCAGTGTTGAATTGTGCGACGGATTCCCCTTCCCGAAACCCGCACTCAGAAGAAATGTGTCTTCCTTTTTCTCCCTGTCGTGCTGCAATATCTATGACGGGCACCAATGATCAGCTGTCTCGTCCGGTTCAAGGTCGGAATTTTTGTTTCAGTTCACGTTTTACCGGAAACCGAAAATCTTCGTGCTCTCTGCCGATGAGAAGTTGTATTCTGATTTCATCTAGTGTGTTTTTGGTGGATGTAAAAAAGGCAACAAGCATACTCATCGGGTCTCTTGTGATACCGAAAATTATCGGTGAGGCATGCAAAATAAATCAATATGGACCCAGTGGTGTTGCTAGTAAAAAAAAAATCGTGCTATGTGAAAGTCATTAGTTATGTCAGCGCTCTGTGATAAAACATTGTGTCAAAAAAAAATGTGTCTAATATCTTCTAGATATCTTATTATAAAAGAAGTCAAACAAAATTTATGCGTTGCAGGTCTTCGAACCTACACGCATCTCATTCCATTTCAATGATAATATCACTTCAATATTTCAATCTTACAGAAATACAAAAAAAGTGTTGTGAAAGTGCTCGTCGATGTGCAAGCCTGTGTTGTTATTTACATATTGAATCTACTTGTGAGTGACGTGTGCAACAGATTATTCTGAGCCCCATTTCATTTGTTTTCATCATTAACTAAAGCAGTGTGAAATTTGTGCTAAAAAAAAAAAAAAAAAAAAAAAAAAAAAAAAAAAAAAAAACGGGTCGTCGTACCCATACATAATTAGTGAAAAGTGAATAAAATAGTCACAAAATCACACAAAAGCTTAGAAGTTACGATCTTAATTCAATTAAGGGTCGTCGCACCCAGTTTTGCATATTTTATTTAATTCATATCAATACTAGCACAAGTTACTTGGGACCTAAACAAAGAAAGTAAAAAAAGGTGATAGAAACATGTTTGAGTACTACAAGTTTTTATGTAAAAAAATAATAATAATAATTACTCATCATTTTGACAAAACTGAAATATAGAAACAAATTTTCTTATTAGTTACAATTACGTCATAATGAAAATAGCTTGTGTTCTTTTATCAGCTTGAACAGAAAAGATTCTTTTTAATTTAAATATTGTACATTTTTGAAATTTTAGTAGTTATTAACTTAAACAATATACATTTTAAATTTTAGTATTTAATTTGCACTTTTGAAAGCATTCTTCTCTTTTCATGCTCACTTTTCGAAAGTATTATTATTTTCAATGCAGGTTGTTTTAGTATTTATGTGTTGCATACTTAAATATCACAGTTTTTTTTTGTATTTTATGTGTACGCGCTTTAAGGGTTACTGACTTTACTTGTTCTTAAGTAATTGCAATTTGAGATTCCTTTTCTCGTTTTTACTAAAATTTTTGCCATTAACTATGCCAGTACCTTCTTAAACAAGTTTTTTTAAATTTTTTTAGTTTCGGTTTGTCAAAAAAAAAAAAAAAAAAAAAAAAAAAAAGGCATTTTGGCATTGGTATTTTTGAAGGGTTAGTTTGTTTATTTTGGAGGCAGTACATGTTTTTTTTTGAAAAAAAAAAGAAATGTTGTTTGCATTTTTTTTTAAAGAGTATTATTTTGTGTCTGCATTTTGGTTGTTTTGTTGTCTATGCTCACATTTTGTTTACCCCCCCCCTCATTAAATGTGTCTAGATTCACTCGTAACTTACCAGGGTTTACTCTCTGACTAATGCAAAATTTAATTTTTGGTTTGGACTTGCATTTTTTTGTTATTTTCCCCAAATTATTTCTATTATTTTAATACTGTGGTTAACAGTCAGATTTGTTTTGGTGCACCTAGTTTATTTATAAATCTTTCTTTTGATTTATATTAGTGCATTTTCCTTTTGGTAAACATCTATGGCTGATATTGAGCTAAAACAAGCTTCAGCTACTTCCCAAACAATGTGACAGAGAGATAATAAATTTAGCTCTACTTTTGGACAATCACAAGTTTCAATATCCCCTTTACTTGAATTTTATGAGGAAAATTTAACAAAGTTTTCAGACACAATTATCGCTGAAGCCACAGCATTACAAAATCAAATAAAAAATCAAAACAACACTGATACACTTGTCTCTAATTTTGCAGAACTCAAATTCACAATCGAATGGGATCTCAATATTTTGAAAGAGACCTTTCAGGGACTCAAAGATGAATACACTAAAGTAAAACATGAAAAAGAAAATTTATTTTTTTAAATAACAAACTGTTGGAATGAGTACGTGACTTGTCTCAGGAACTAAAAAGTAAAACTAAACCTCACATATCAAATACTCAAAAGATAGCACTACTTCGGTTAATACCGCTTGTCTAAAATCCGTTCAGAATATGTCCACACAGACAGATAACAATCTCATTCACAAATCTTCCCACACTACAGTACATGAAAGTTGTAATACAAATCCTTCTTTTTCTTGTGATCAACAAGTTAATGATTTAAATGAAAGTAACAATTCTTCTCAGTCGAGTATTTTCAGTACCCCTAAGAAAGAAAGTAGTAGTTTTATCCCTGTTGTAACCATGCGGTTGCCTGAAAATTTTGGCATACCTGACATTCTGTTGGCTATTTCAAAGCTAACTGATACTTCTTCGCCTCCCATTCAATTTCAAAACAAAATAAAAATAAAACATTGTAATTTATTTAACTGGATTTTTCTAATGCCATCCCACCTAGCTGAAATTTTGCTTGTGCATAAACATATCATTATTCAGTCCTCAAAGTTTACTCTTAAAAGGTACATAGATATAAAAAGATGTTTTACATGTCAAAGTCTATTTCATTTAAGTAAATTCTGCCCTAATGACATAATATGCCCTGTCTGTGCTATGTCGCATAAAGATCCTAAGTGTGTAAACACACCAAAATGCATTAATTGCATGAGGTGCAATGAATCAAGTAATACCCATTTTGACATTCAACATACAGCTTTTTCTCATAACTGCCCAGCTGTCAAGAGATATATAAACATACAAAGACAATTGCTTCATACAACTGAGTCTATTTCAAATGAGAAATAATGTTTTTTTCTTTAATTTAATTTTCCTGGTCACACACTTCATACTAAAGGATTAATTCACTATGCTTTCTAAACATGCTTTTATACATTTTGACAGATTGGTTTTTCATTTTTATAAATCATTTAGTAATTGCTTCCCTCACATTTCCTGTTACACTTTAAATTTTAACAAATTGTCTTCACATTAATCTTGTGTACAAATGCATTGTTTTTTTTTTCTTTATTCGGCTATCAAGCGCGCAGATGGTTGAGTAATAGAAAGAAGGCATGTAAGAGTGAAAATTTTGATGCGGGTCGTCGATTTTGTTTTCACTTGGTTTTGGATTTTTCGCGTTGGTGTACACAATCATTGTAAACATATTTACACAATCAAGCACACCTTTTTTCCCCCTTTAAGGCTTCGTTTTGCAGTAACAGGAATGCAGTTAACAGTAACATTATTTCAACTCTATTGTTATAGAGGCTACATTTTCCACATTTAATACATTTTTCATGGTGTAAATTTTTTGGGTTCTCAATTATATTTTGACTTTAAAAGGATTGTTGATAGTATAATTACATTTTTTTACTTTCCTCAACTTTGAGTTATATATTTTTTTCTTTTTACACAAGGTCATGTGTTTTTCTCTAGGTCATCGTATATCAGGTACCAGGTCATGTGATTTATATTACACACAGTTTTGCTTTCATGTGTTTTTACACAAGGTCAGGTGTTTTTCTCTAGGTCATGGTATATCAGGTACCAGGTCATGTGATTTCTATTACAGACAGTTTTTCTTTCATGTGTTTTTGCACAAGGTCATGCGATTTCTTACACTATCACATTGTTTTTGTTTTTTTCTATATACACTCAGTCATGTGCAATACACTAGGTCATGTGGTACACACTAGATCATGCGAATACACATTAGTTCATGTGCAACATATCAGGTCATGTGGTTTCTTCTTTTTCTCTTGTTTCTCGGGTTGAGGATTGTACACCAATTTCCCTTGTTTTCTCAAAACTGGTTCATGAATACACACAATAACACACAACAATGTCATGTCATGTGTTTACATTTTTTTTACACTTTTATCATGTGATATGAATCCTTTCTTCTGTAAATATAACAATTACTTTGTAATTATGTAGTTGAAAACCTCATTCACACAAATATCTTGGATATTTTTTTCTTTTAACACACTTATCGTTAAATTCTCTTCGGTTTATTTTTCGTTTTGTTTTTGTTAAAAGGCTCATTCTAACACAAAACAAACAGCTGACATTTTTACAGTTTGTCATGCCCACACTTAATCATTTTATCTTAATTGTTTAATGTTATTTATTCCCTTTACACATTACAGTGCTTCAAACGACACTTAGTTCATTTTTGTTTGTTACATTTACATTATAGGGTTTTTTGGATTTTTTTTCACACTACAGGTAAATTCCCTTGTTACACTTACCTCTTTTTGTGTAGTGGCAGTACATAAAAAGAAGGTCACTTAGTTCACTAATAATTAACTTTCATTACATGCATTTTATCACGACGTTGTAGTTCAACATTAATTACAAATTATTTTGGGCAGTGGAATAGTACCATGCAAAAAAAAAAAAAACCTTTTATCATTCTTATTTTTGAAATATTCCTGTTGTAGTAGCATCTAAACCTGACTGTTTTGTTTTGCTTTTACCCGGACAGACTGTTTCAACTTATGAGATGGATTACATTTCATCTTATACTTTTATTTTATTTTTCTAATTTATCCCCCAAAAGTCGTGAACCGTTCAAAATTGTGCCCTAAGGTTTCATGCCACTCCTGTCGTGCGAGACATTTCATTTTCACCTTGAATTGGCCTACCAATTCTTTTAGGTTAAATTTTTTATGTGACTTCCAAGCGCGCTCCTTTCGTAGATCAGTGCGATTTTACTGAGGAGCGGGGCGGACTTATATTGTACGCAATATGGGTTCGTCCACTACTCCCTCTTCCCCTAGGGCCGACGTCTTAAACCGAAGCCATAATACTTGTACTTTTTATACAAGATTAAGGGCTACAACCTTTTTATGGGCATGCCAGTGGCATCTCTTTTTTTAGTTGTCCTGTGCCTTATGCACAAATTTTCATTTTCAATTTTTAACAGCATACATCATTTTAAGAACATATTTAGTTAGTTTTCTTTTATTTTTGCTTTAAATATATACTATTTGTGTTTTGTGTTTTATAAATATATATTTTTGCTTGCAATTACGCCATTTTGATCTCAAAAAGGATCAATTTAAAGAGAAGTTATCAAATACTAAGCTAACAGGTGATCACAAATAAATAAACAAATAAATAAATAAAATACTTCTCTCAATTTTTGCTCATGACAAAAAAATAAACAGCTGGTACCAGCGCCACAACAAAGAAATTTAATAAAGGATCCGATATTAATTAAATATTTTGTGGCAAGTTTGAACTATTAAGGAGCTCCCTGTCATGATGATTACAAAGATAGATATGGTCATTGTTTTTATTTATCTACTTTGCAAGCAAATAGTATAACCTATCATTTTTGTAGTACTTATATATATACTTGTATCTCTTATGATATGTGTTTTTGTATATAGTTTGGTAGACGGCACATTCAGTATCTTCAAAATAATGACAATAATAGCAAAAAAAAACTTTAATACAAGTATAAAGTTTTTTTGTGGTGGCCGGGGTGAGTTATGTAGCGGAGATTATCGCTACATATCTTTTCCCCTTCATAAATACAATAATTATTTCCCTTTAATAAATTCTTAGTTTTATTTTAGATTCCCTTTTCACTAATAAATCCATTAGTTAAATTAATTCTACATTTAACAGTTAAGTTCTAGCTTTCATCCTCCCACTATTAGAAGTTTCAACTTTTCATTTTTTGGAGCTCTCTGTAGAAACAATAATAGAACTTCCTTTCTCACAAAATTTCTGTTGTGTCTTTGAAAAACATCTGCCCATAGATACCGCACTCATTAACAAAATAAAGAAAGCTCTGGGCTTTGTTCATTGTAATCTTTTATCCGTTACATTTTTATTAACATCTGCCTTCCACACCCTGTTTTCATTCTCACAATTAATGCTTAAAGCTAGAAATAGTTTTGTCTCTGTTTATCCTGATTGTGCTGTCTTATCTGTTTAATTGCGCATCTGGATAACATAAGGTTTTGTCTGCAAAAGGCAAATGTATGTAACGGTTTGCTTAACTCATATACTTCCCAAGCTTAAAATATTTCTATAACCCTATAAAATATTCGCAGATGTGAAAATAATCCTTGAGTTCCCAGACCGCAAAAGTTAGCTGATACTGAAGGTGTGGTTTATCAAATATCGCCAAAATTCTTTGTATGAAAAACTTCTTATGCCTTTTGGCGATAAGGGCTATGACGCTGTGTCGTGACTTCGCCGATTGCCATCATACTGTTAACATGTAGCTCTCTAGATCTCTGAGATTTACCTTCCCCTTAGGGGGACCTGCAGTCTTATCTCTGGCTAAATAAATGTATCGTCGTAAAATGTAACTCTCGCTTTTTCGGAGTTTTTTTGTGTGTGCTTCTTTTTGGTAAATCACCTGGGCCTGTAAGCTAACACCTTCACACTCCCAATATATTTAATTTATTTGAAAAACTTTTAATTTATGGCTCATATGATGAATAAATGCATTGTTTTTATTACGTAATATTTAAAATGCGTTAAATATAGTTCAAGTAATAAATAAATAGTTTTCTAAAAAAATGTTCTAGCGTGGTTCCCTCTCCAGTAGCTGAAATGTGTTGCATTGCTGCCAATTTTTACGCTTTTATTCCTGCCACTATATTTGTACAGAAAAATTTGTTCTATTTAATTGTCCAAAACTGAGAATTAAATAAGGCAAAACTTTACGTTCAGAAATATTGGTAGAAGAAAACCGTAATAGTTTTCAACTATGATATTGGCAACAAAAATTCCGTTCTTCCTTACTTTTTAATTGAAGATATTTTAATCGATATGGATTCGAAATGTTTGTTTTAGGCAAGAGGGTAGTTTAACAGATATGCTCTTAAAAGTCAGTGATAGATGTTATGGTTTTTTTATGCAATGTAAAAATTAGGAACCTGCTTCAACTCACCCCTTACCTGGAAAAAAAATCACATTAGTCGAGATTTTTTTTCAGGCTGAACTGACATTCTGAAAAATAAAGCTTAATTCAAACTGAAATATGTTTTATGTGCCCTATAACAAGCAAGGAAGAGCATGGAAAAATCTGTTTCGTGTTAAACCTTAACTGTTGTGACAAAAATTGTTGTATAATTACTGTGAGCGGTCAGTCAGATCGCTTAATCTACAGATGAATAAAATCTTAAATTAACTCTTAGAATACTAGTTTTGTATTAAACTACATATACAAGACTATTATAAATAAAACTCAGCTATTCAAAAGTCTCTAGAGATAGTAATAGGACTCCAAACGAAACAAAATTTAACCAGTATCTATAGTTAAACTAAAAATTATAAGTTAAACACTCTGAAACTTGAAAAACTCAGCGGTCTATGAGACCACTAACGGAAGTAAAGGGTTAAAAATAAAATTTCATGTAGGCTGCATGTTTAGTTGCGTTTGCGTTTTATGCATTAAATGTTATTTACTGTAATTTATTTATACATTAATAGAGTTGTGACTGCACTTGATCTGGGGAATTCAAAATAGATAATGCAATCACTACATCGTTCTTTGATTAAAGCACAACACAGATTTAATCCGAAATACAGGATAACAGTTTGTGGACGAAAGTTACTAAAATCTTCTATCAGTTATACAAACTAAATTATCAAATAATATACAGTACAATACAATTAATTTTCAACAAGTCATGTTTTACATTTAACTTAAATTAAAGTTCTGTGAATGGCAATAATAACATTTACTACATTCAGAAAAAGAAAAATCTTATTAAAAGCTCAATTATAGGCTCCATTATTTACTCAAATTATAGGCGAATATTTCAAACCTAAACTTATAGTCTAAGAACCTACACCACAAACACCTAAGGAAAAAAGGTTATTTTATAAAAGAATAGTAATAAACGAATCTAATGATCCATTTCTCCCAGAAGTCAAGTGATACAGAACCCAAAAATTAATACCACTGGTGATTTATTCGTAGGTTTATCATTGTGTTTGCCGTACAATCATTTCATACATTTGGTTGTACGCAAACACAATGTTAAACCTACGAGTAAACCACTAGTGGTATTAATTTTTGGCTTATGCATCACTTCACTTCCGGTGGACATGAATCGTTAGATTCCTCTATTACATCTTTTCCATAAAATATAATTTTTTTCCCTTGTGATCGATACCTGAGGCTTTTGTGCCGTCTGCTCTTGGACTGTTAACAATCGTCAAGCATCGTTGCAGAATTTTCCTCAATAGCATATAAATTGTTAGGGTCATGCAATTTATACAAAATAGAAAATTTTCTAAAACATTCATTATAAAACAGTTTTGGTGGACATTAGTACAAAATGCTGGCAACACGGATACTAACCTTACAATAATGCATACATTTTTGTAGATACTGTATTTTGTTTTCAGCTTACGAGATAAAATCCTTTATTTTCTCCACGCGAAAATTTTCATGGTAAGACTTTATTAATAGATTTTTATTATAAATTTATTTCGCTTGTCACAAAATCAATATTTTCTGTTATAGAATATAATAATTATTATTATATATAAGTAAAAATTATATGTAAAAAATATATAAGTAAAAGTTACCATTTATTCATTGCATTTTCAGTCCGAGTTTAAGGTAAATAGCAATTTAACATGTGTAGGTAATATCCTGTTTGCTCTGTATTTTCAACGTAAAATTAGTTTTTTCGGCTTTTTAATATTTTAAAATTTTGCAATATTTCGTGGATACGTTAAAATAAGCTTTAAAGCATTCTTTTAAACTCAGACCATTATTTATTTAGCCAGTTAACTCATTTCAAATAAGACTGAGTTAGCATTTCTGGAATTAGATTTGAAAAAACACTATACGTTGGAGATTCAACTGGCTGCTTTTTATTCTTACGTGGGTTGAAAATAAATAAGATATAGAAGGGTTAATATTTAAAAATTCATCGTTCGTTTTCAAGAATACAGGTTTTATGATAATGTTTTAAAAGTGCGTTGTTTTTTGAAACGAATTTTGGAAAAACAACTTACGATGAAAGATAGTCTTAATATTTTAAAGAAAGGAATACTTTTTCTTCACGAAAAATAAATAAATAAAATATCCTATAATACAATTGAATAAAACAATAGAAACAAGATAAATAATAAGTAAAATAAGGAACAGAAATATTTGGTCGTCAAAGGACAAATTTATAGCAATAATGTTACCAATTTTAACAGCTTATTATTTGACCGCATTGATTTTTCATTGTTAAAAAGTTACAAATCTCTAATAATTAAAAAATGTTCATTGCATTCTCTAAAAAAAAAATGTTTTAATTTTTTAAAATTAATTTTGTTGAAAACTACTGCATTGCAGACCATGCGAAACATCAAGAATGTCAAATTGGTTCGCCGAATTTGATACAAGCAACTTTGACATCACAAATGAGCCTCGCGTTTGCCCAGAATTGAGGGTCAATATTGGTGAACTAAAGGTCACCGTTCAGTCTGCCCCATCTCAGAGTGCCTCTGAATATCGTTGAAATGAAAATAAAATAATTCCTTAAGTTTGAATAAAATCATTGATTATATTTATAAGTTAACAACTAACATTACCTTTTTTCCACAAATCTCATCCTTGTCGATTTAATACATTCAGAAGAGAGCAATCAACAAGAACATATGTGGCATATAAGATTAATTATTCCCTCTGCACAAAAATAGACAGAAACTATTGACATGAAAACAGATTCGCTGAAAGACATATAGCGTGACATTAAATAGGAAACAAATTGAAAAATAAAAAGTAAATAATTTAAATAAAATACTATAAAAGTAATTACCAATATAAAATACTCAGAATTTTTAGTAATAAAAATAAATATTTAAATGTACCTTGATCAGCCTAAACACGGCAACACATCTAATACTTCGTCGCACCATCTTCGATAAAGAAAGTAGCTACAATTTATTTGAGGATCAATTTCACTATATTTGAATAAATTTTAGGAGGAAAATTACCAGATTTGAGAACAGAAAGTACCTAGATGCACAGATTATGAGGGTGTCCATGATAATCTCGGAACTATTGATATGACTTATGTTCTCCACATGGTTAAAATACTTTGTGTTACTAGGCCAGGATAGCAACTTAGTAAGTCGTCATAAGTTTCTCGAAACACGGTGACATGATGCGCGACTTGCGACTAGGAGCGTTTTTCTTCTGGAAGATACCTTCAGAGAGATATGCTGTATGAAGCAGTGTCCTCTAGAACAACCGTACCGAATACCGTATAACATTGTGACAACATTGTTGAGCCACCGTAAGCAAGCATGAAGTCTTTATGGGCATAACTTAGCTCTTTGAGTATTTTATGGCATCATTGTTTTGGTCAGATATTTCACGATATACTTTTTAGTTACAGTTCACACGTGACATATGTAGATTGCAGTAACGTCACAATAGCCTCACAAAAATTAACCAAAAATACTGTCTCGGCACAAGCCAATACCCTGAAGCTACGCAAACACCCAACATTTCTGGGCAAATTTTTGGATGCTTACAATGTAAAATCTGAAGTCTTTAGCCACCATAAATGGGAAAATGGGATGCGAAGAAAGTAGAAACTGAAGTGAAATTTAAATATGAAAAATAAAAAGCTGCCAAACACGATTTAGGGCAATAGATATATGACAAAAATGGCATAATTAAGAAGTCTAAATCTCTCAGAGAAACAAGTCTCAGAATTTAAGAAATATAAATTATCTTTATCCCATTCGGGATAATAAGAGCTTATGCACTAAATGACCAAAGATGATCGTCACTTGTGATTTTAGACATTTTGTTAAATATCTAGAAAAATACATGAGGAATTATCCTGAAACTTTAAGTGTATGAATATAATAGTGCAAGTCATACATTTCCGTGAAGATTTTTTCCCGAAACTCCATAAGGGATCATCAACAAATTAAAAAATGAATATATTTGGGATAACCTTGTGAAAACTAATGTATCACAAGCATTCAAACTGTAAATTATGATTAAGTGGCTTATTGTAATTGACTGAGTTCATTTTTATGTCGATAGCATATATATTCGTAGAGAAATTAATGTTTTTACAAAAACAGTCCCGATTTTCTTTTGCTTATAATTTGCACAGTTCTTAATATAAAATAATATTTTTTTCTGAAAATATGACAAACAACATTGCACATAATACCCTCCAATCAAAATTAAAAAATAATAAAAATTTTATGGAAAATGAGTAGGTTCACTAAATAAATTTTCACTGCACATGCATCAACGATATCAAAATTTTATTTGCATATTATGTTAGCTATATGTATAGAGCAACTTTTGTGAAAGTCTCAAAATCATAGCTTGAAAATTAAAAAAATTATGGTCAATAGAAGAAGTTGGAAATTCGTTATACCCAAAATGAAGCAAAATCAAGAAGAGTTGTATCCATATATTCATTGAATAGTTTCAATATAGGATACATAATATGGGGCGTACTACTACATTTGGATAAAACCCCTCATTTTTTTGCTTCATTTAGTGAACAACGGATTTTCTGCTTATTCTATAAACGATCACTTTCAAAATTTTAAAGCTATAATTTTGAGACTTGCACAAAAGTTGCTTTATACATTTAGCTAACATAATATCCAAATAAAATTTTGATATCGTTGACGCATGCGCAGTGAAAAATTATTTAGTAAACCTACTCATTTTTCATACAATATTTATTATTTTTTTATTCTGCTAACAGGGTACTGTGTGCAATATTATTTATCATATTTTCAGAAAAGAATATTATTTTATATTAGGAACTCTGCAAATTATAAGCAAAAATCTTTGGGACTGTTTTTATAAAAACTTTAATTTCTCTACGAATATAAAAGCCATCAACATAAAAATGAACACAGTTTATTACAATAATCCATTTAATCATAATCTAGAGTTTGGACAGGGTTATACAAAAGATATTCATTTCTTTTTAATTTGTTGACGGGCCCCTTTGGAGTTTAGGAAAAATCTTAACGGAAATTTATACTTATACTATTGTATTTACACATTTAGAGTTTAAAGATAAATCCTTTTCTATTTTTCTAGATATTTAACAAAATGTCTAAAATTGCAAGTGGATGGTTATCTTTGGCCATATATTGTGCATGCACCTTGAAAAAGTGCATACCGAATTTGTGTTTGGACCAGGAAAAAAGAAAAGTAATACAGTCACCTCTCACTTATACGCGTTTGAGAAAATTGATTTACAATTGCGCCTACGTGAGAGCCATGCATAACTAAGAGGATGTTGATGTAGCAATTTTTTTATACACATTATGGAAAGGAAAAACATTATGAAATAAAAGAATTATGATTAATAACATTTTATAAAATACAAAATGTGTAACATTAGTATATCGTACTTAAAAAACGAAATCCTTAAATTTTCACGATAAAGTTTAGTTTAAGCATACAATAAGCTTAATTTTAAATTTTACATACACTTTAAAAACTTAATGTATAAATTAGACAAATTTACTTATATATATATATGTAAATTCTAAAATTACACACTTGTCATGAAAATTACTCTCTATTTCCTATTTTTTGTTTTATCTATTTTCATGTGTATTTTAGCTTATAAAATTAAGTGTGTATTTTGTTGTCACTTGAAAAACACAACTGACTGTCTAAATGGTGAAAAATACCTGAATTTACATGAATTTATATGTTATTGTAATTTACACATAATGATATACACACAGGTAAGTATGTAAATTTCTAAAATTACATACTTCTCGCAAAACACCTCATTACATGCTTACAATCCTATTATTTGTATTTAGCCCTGACATTAAGTCTGTAAGTTGTTACCAGTTCATAAACTCAGAAAAATGCGTAAAGGTATCTGAAATTCTACTAATTGGTGTGTTACAAAAATTATAAGTATGTGAATTTTAAAGTAGGCGTTAAGAATGGAATGGGAGGTTTATATATTATTCAGAGCTGCACTTTTTATTTCAGTAATCCAATTCCATAAATACCATGATGCCATTGCATCTCTGTAACAGCAAATTAAAATAATAAACTAAAATATTTATTTTTTTTATAAGATGCTTTGATCATCTCCCTTACCCTCCCCGTTTCAGCTAAATTAGCAGCATTTAAAAGAAAACAGAAGTAAAAATGTTCTTAACGTTCTTAACTGTTAACTGCAGTTCGTGGGCTAATGAAAACGGTCTTATAAATATAAAACTATTTCAAATTCGTTCATTATGTAACGTAAAGTTTAATTCATGTAATGAGATAATTTTAAAATCTTTTCTCGAATTACTTTTTGCAAATTTGTACATCTAATATAACAATGCTTGATTTTACCCTTCTAGGTTTTGATTAAACCGTAATTTATTTCAGCCGTCTCATAGACCACTGCTTTTTACTCATTTTCACAATTTTACTTTTAATTTTCAGTAATAGTGTTAGATTTCATTCTTAAAGCAAAATTCAGATGACTTTATAAACAGGCATTATTATAAAGATATATGTGATAGTTATTTCGGAGATATAAGGGGAATGCGTGCGACTTAAGAGATTTTTCCTATAATAGATGAAAAGAAAACGTTCAGAAAATCCAAGTAGAGTACTCATCAAAAGCACACAGGATGTTGTAATTATTCCGACTTTTATTGAAAACCAACGTCCGTATACAGGTGCGAGTTCCCGGTACGAATCCATCGGAAAGCTGAAGAGTGAGAGAGAACTCTTTACAAAGTCACTTACATGATGGCAGTCAGCGGGCCGAGTGTGTTCCAAGTTCTGAGCAAGCTGATGAAATTGGCGAACAAAATAACACAAGAATATCAGAATCAATGGGGTTCTGGAGCTATTTTGGCTGAGATGAGACACAAGTTAATATTCGTTAATTGTATATCAATGGGGAGAGAGAGGAATAGATATTTGAGTTTTTAACGCGAAACAGCAAAAGTAACAATCTAGGATGCCGAAAACCACAGGCTCGGTAAAAAAAGCGGGGCTGCTAGAAACTAGAAAAGGCCATCTGCTGAAAAATTGCATGTGAAAATAAAAATGATAAAAGATTAGAGACAAAGTCTGTGAAAAGAATTTATATGTTGGAAAGGCTGGGAGAGGATATCGCCTAGCAAAAAAAAAACTAACTGCATTAAAGTACTTGCTCAACAGTTACTATGCATAAAAAACAGCATTCCGTATTTAACCTTAAATTCATGTGCAGTTAAGGAAAAAAACGAGAGAAAGGGATCTATTAATAATAAAGGAAGACAGCGATGGAGAATAACTTAAGTTTTCTGAGAGATATTACGCCTTAGGAATATAATAAAGTAATATTATTGTTAAAACAGGAAAATTAATTAACCCCTTAAGTGCCACAGACGTATATATCCGTCGCGCATAGTCGATGCGTTAAGTGTCACTGACGCATATATACGTCAGTCCAAAATATTGTCCTTTATACTGCGCTGTACTAGTAAAACCACGCCCACGGCTTTGGAATTAAAAAAAAGAAAAAGAAAAAAGACTTTGAAGGTGTTTTTGAAAGACTGACCTATTTCAGAGGAGAAGGGATAGAAGGAACTACCTTCATAAAGGCTATCGCACTGAGCTAGTGACGTGAAAATAAAAGCGAATTTTGTTTCCATATTTGACAAGCCTCCGCCCTTTTTGTACACCACTATTATTTTAGAGAAAATATTGTTTGGTTTGACGTTCACTTTTCGCCTTTCTATCGCATTGCTATTTTGATGTCACTACCTCAGTCTCATAGCTTTAGCCGTGCAGTTTCTCGAATTTTCTCGAATTTCGTAGGAGTATGTCCGATACTGATGATAGTGAGTTGGATGACGACTTTCCGTCATCTTCTGGATCAGAGACATCAGAATATGATATGTCAGATGAAGAGGATTCAGATAACGACTATTCTATGAAAGATGCCAGAAACTGGGTACGATTGGATATAAAATTTACCTATGCCACCTTCATGGTTGCCATTTTTGGGACAACCAGGAATAAATAAAAATGTTACAGATGTTTCGAACCCACTTTTATTTTTTGAAATATTTTTTGATCAGAAGCTGGTGCTGCATATTGTTACAGAAAATAACCGCTTTGCAGACCAATATAACAACCAGCATTCTGGAAAAGAGAAATCAAGGACGAATTTGTGGCGTCCAACAACTTTAGAAGAAATATGTATTTTTTAGGTATACTTATTCTGCAAGGAATACTTGTAAAACCTCACGTTGAGCTTTACTGGTCAAAAAACAAATTGATCGGAATTCCAATTTTTGGGAAATTTGTGAGCAGAAATCGCTTTCAACTTATGAAATTTCTGCACTTTTCTGATAAACGAATGATAAAAATTCACATCCAAATCCAAAACTAAGAAAAATATGGCCTGTTTTTTTCTGACATGATCAACAAATTTTCAAGTGTCTATACATCTGAAAGGGACCTGAGGATTGATGAGAGCTTGATGCTTTTTAAAGGCAGGCTATCATGGGTACAATACATACCAATGAAAAGAGCTTTGGAATAAAACTGTTTGTACTTGCTGAAGCAGAGACAGGATACATATTAACAATACGATCGTGTACACAGGGCAGAGTACAATCTTTGATAAAAAGTATGAGAACTTTGGAGTCGCAACAAAAGCAGTGATGACGCTTATTAAACCTTTTTTGGGAAAAAGTTATTGTGTAATTGCGGGCAATTTTTATCTCTCACCAGAATTAGCAGACCTTCTTATCCAAAATTCAACTGACGTATATGGAACTCTTCATCCTAATCGATGTGATTTGCCGGAAATTTTCAACAAACTTACTTTGAAGAAAGGCGAAATAGCCGCTTTCCAAAGAGGCAAAATTACCGTGTTGAGATAGCGTGGCAAAAAAGATGTTTTGCTTCTTAGTTCTATCCATACAGCAAATTGCTCTGAAACTGAAAATTTTTTTATGAAGCCAGCTATTGTTATAGATTATAACTTGAAGATGGGTGGGGTTCATAGAGCGGATCAGGCATTAGTTTGTTATTCAACAACACGAAAAAGACAGAAGAGGTATTATTTAAAAATATTTTGCCTTCTATTAGATATGGCTATTTGGAATGCCTTCACATTACAAAAGAAACAACTCCGTAACGTTGATAATTACAACTTCCGCATGAATTTGGTGGAACGCATTTTTGAGAAATTTCATATTACTCCCCCACAACCTGCGAAACGACAGAAATTAGAAAGTGGCTGTCCTTTACGACTTTCTGCTAGACTTTTTCCGGACTTAGTAACATCAACGTACACTTTACACACCGTACTACTTTACAGGGATAGCCAAATTTTCTGATACATTATGGCCTATGGAAAAAATCGTTTCAAACATACTCAAATTTACATGGATTCGCAAAGTGCATTAAAATATGCAGTCAAAATAATAGTTATTCATTTACATGACAACTCAAAAGAATTCCATTACACAATAATAAATGGGGGAATTTTTTGCGACATATTTTAATTATGTTAAACGATTTCAAGTATTATAAAATTGATATACGTCGCTGAGACTTAATATTTAACGCATAATATGAAGTGCATAGCATTTACAGGGATACACAAAATATTTCAAATTTTATATTCTTATACGAAGTACTGTGCATTATCGATGATAGCTGGTGGATAGATGAAATACATTTTCAGTTATAATATGCGTTCTTAAGTTTTACTAAATGTATGCAAATTATATGGTGTGTATAAATGTTTTAGTTCATATACAGGGTGCGCAAAAGAGCTTATAAATGTTACTGAATGTGAGAGTAATTTACTTAAAGGTGGTTTTTAAATAAGTTATGCATTTTTACGTTGAACTGCTTTCAGTTTACTAAGAAATGTTTGTAGAATATAAATAAAATGAAATACAGGGTCACGCAAAGAACTAGCTACATAGTCACCCATAAATGATAATTTCTTGAAATGTGGTTTAACCCTTTGCGGCGCAGTGGTTTCATAGATTTACCACTTAATTTTAATTCCCAAACACTACATTGGCACCGGAATTTTGTTTAAAAAAATTACTGTTTATTGAATGCGTGAAATATAGCGTTTTCTTATTTACAAATAAAGTTGTTTTCAAATTCCGGTGTCAGTCATTAATTCCAACACTTAAGCAATGAATTTGCCCTGCGCCGCAAAGGGTTAAGTAGTTTTAAGAGTGTTTTTTTTTAACTAAATTAAAAAAAAATACTGGCATGTAATAAAGGTACTAGGTAAATTACTGTCTGTTTGTTTGTTCGTAAGTTCGTCTGCCTATATGCCTGCCTGTCTGTTTGTTTGTTTTTTGAATGTCTGTCTGTTTGTTTGTCGGTCTGTTATTTGCTTGTCAGTATGATTGTTTGTTTGTTTGTTTGTTTGTCTGTCAGTCAGTTTGTTTGTTTGTTGGACTGTTTGTTTGTTTGTTTGCCGGTTTGTTTGTTTGTCTGTTTGTTTGTGTGTCGGTTTGTTTGCTTGCTTGTTTCTTTGTCTGCTTATCTGTCTGTAAGTCTGTCTGTCTGTTTGTCGGTGTGTTTATTTGTCTGTTTGTTGTTTATTTGTCTGTCTGCCTGTTTATTTGTTTGCTTGCTTGTTTGTTTGTCTGTCTGTCTTTCTGTCTGTATGCCTGTCTGTTTGTTTGTTTATTTGTTTGTCTGTCTGTGTGTCTCTTTGTTTGTTTGTGTGTCTGGCTGTCTGTCTGGCAGTCGGTTTGTTTGTTTGTGTGTGTGTATCAGTTTGTTTGTCTGTCTGTCTGCCTACCTGTCTTTCTGTTTGTTTGTTTATTTGTTTGTTAGTTGGTTTGTTTGTTTGTTCTTTAAATACAGCAATATGGAAATAATATGTATTCATTTTAAATAGGGCGCTGCTATCACAACCTAGAATCATCCCCTATCATGGGATGTCATTGAATTAATTATGAATGATAAGATTTAATAGAATGAAGAAAACTTTAATGAATATCTTTTTATATTTTGACTCGATTTTCATAAAATGTTAAATGACTCGACAAAATTCTGCAGCAATTACATGTATTAAATTGCAAATCATTCGGTTGAGTTGTTTTCGTTGTGTTTTAAGCAGACAGACGAATGGATCAAATGACGACTTGAGGTACTGTGTATTTAAATAATTAAGACATTTCTCCATAGACCATAATGTAAACGGAATACTTTTGACTGTCTCTGTAAATAAACTGTGAACGCTACATACTCTATTTCCAATACCGAAGATGGCATTGCAAATCTTAATAAAATATATCAATTACAGAGACAATCCTATTAATATCCTAATGCAAATTCCAGTTCGGACAAACAGACAGACACATGGAGAGACAAACGGAATTCACAAACACTACTTAACTATTAGATCAACAGATCCTGGCCCGGACTTTTTTCCCCCAATATTGAAAAATGGAATAAATTACTTCTACTACTTAAGTATGTTGGAAAGTGTTACAAATGCATATTAGTTTCAAATTTTCCTTTCAGAAATTATCGATAAACGATACTTTTGTGCAGCTCTAAATTGTACCTACTATCTTTATTTACTAACTATTCAGTTAAAATTTAATAAAGATCAAAACACACTTTAAAACTTCTAAAATCAAACTTCCAGAGATCAGCCATAGACGGCCATCTATCCAATTCTTTGCGTGGCACTGTATAAATTTTTTCTATGTTATATAATTTTATATTAGTATACTATATGTAGTTAAGCGTAAAAATCCATAACTCATTAAAAAAATGCATTTTCGTTCTTCTGTAGTAATTCTTCGACGTCTGTTGTATAGCCCTGTATATGATCTGGAGAGCGTTCATACATACAACGAGATATTTTAAACTTAAAAACTCATATAAAAAATAAAATGCACTTTCGACAATCTTCTCTAATGTACAGTACATCGGATACATAGCAGCCGAAAATTTTCGTGTATCCCTGTAAATACTTTGCTCTTTCTATTATACAAGAATTAACTTGTAGTGAACCTCAGCAACGAATATCAATTTTAGTACATGGTGAAATATTTCAACATAGTTAAATTACGCTCCAGACAATGTTTCTCCTATACTATTATGTAACGAAAAAATTTGTGTGGCCCTGTAAATGAATAATAAATATTCTTTGCACCTTAGATTCTATAAAAAGTGTATATTCATGTTACTCATAAATACATATCAGTCTTATTATGTTCGAAACAGTGTAATATTAAAACCACTTCAAATTGTTTTTTCTAAGTGACCGTAATGTGATGGAATACTTTTGACAGTCCCTGTAATTAAATTATACATCCAATTTTCATAAAACTTGAAGTATTGCGAGAAAAATATGTTATCTGCTTTAAATTCCAAGGATTCGGTTTGGGAGGATTTTGCATTGTTATATGCGGATGGACGTGTAGACACACAGACAGGCGGACGGACTGAACAACAATTATACACAGTCCAGTCACATTAATGTGACCACCACGTACTTTCTACGTCGACGTTAAATAACCAATCACAGGATCCAGGTGGCAGCACAGTGCAGTTGAGGGTATATAAAGGGTGTGTGAGGGCTTCGGAAAACATTTCAATCGTTGGCGTAATGCAGAAACGAAGCGATTTATCCGACTTCCAAAAGGGCATGATCATTGGCTTTCGGGCCAAGGGTGGAAGCATTTCCGAAACGGCTGAGTTTGTGAACTGTTCGCGTGCCGTCGTGGTAAAAGTGTACCGTTCATGGCAAAATAGGACTGTCCAAAATCAGCGACGTGGCAAATGTGGTGCACCACGGGCCATAGATGACAGAGGCGAACGACGGTTGCGGAGATGCGTTCGGGCAGATAGACGGGCTACCGTTGAGCAACTGACCACCCAAATGAACCAAGGGGCTACCAAAAGTGTCTCAAAAACTACTATTCAGCGAACATTGCTGCATCTGGGCCTCCGAAGCAGACGCCTGGTTCGTGCACCTATGCTGACTGCTGTTCACCGACGACGAAGGCTGGAATTTGCACGCCAGTACCGCAGCTGGACATCCACTGAGTGGCGACAGGTAGCGTTTTCCGATAAATCGCGCTTTATGCTCCATCGGACAGATGGACGTTGGCGTGTAAGGCTTGAAACCTCTGAAAGCAAACATCCTGCAACTATTGCCGGAACGGTCCAAGCTGGAGGCGGGAGCATTATGGTCTGGGGAATGTTTTCCTGGCATTCTCTGGGTTCACTCATCATTGTGGAACGCACGATGGATCAATACAAGTACGCATCTGTCCTTGCGGACCATGTTCACCCCTACATGCGCATTGTTTTTCCTCAGGATGATGGCATCTACCAGCAGGACAATGCGAAGTGCCATACAGCTGCCAGTGTACGTGCGTGGTTCGAAGAGCACCAGGATGAGTTTACCGTCCTCCCCTGGCCAGCAAACTCACCTGACTTAAACCCAATCGAGAATCTGTGGGACCATCTCGATCGGGTTGTTCGCGCCATGAATCCTCAACCCCGTAATCTAGCGCAGCTGGACACGGCATTAGAGTAGGCATGGCTCAATATCCCAGTGAACACCTTTAGGAACCTTATTGACTCTCTTCCTACACGTCTCGCAGCAGTCCGCTCTGCGAAAGGTGGATATTCTGGCTTTTGACAGGTGGTCACATTAATGTGACTGGACTGTGTAAGTTTTACGTATTTATATAATTACGAATTAGCTTATCATGCATTATGATCTCCAAATATTCTTTGAAGGCACTCTTTCCAACTCACATAGATTCAATAAAGCAAGATTACTCTTTGGAAATAATAATAATCGTTAATAATAACATTATTATTCTTCGGAATTTCGTAGTCATTGGCCCAAACTACTTCATTGATTAAATAAGACAAAGATTACTATTCCAAAATGAAGATAAAAAATCTACCTTTGTTCTCCAACAGTCTATTTGTGGGTTATTTATTTGTTTTGTCATCTCATTTTTTATAAAATTTAAAAAACGTTTAAAAATAAGTTTTTAATTATCAATTTACTGTACATTCGTTTTTTGAGTTATTAAAAGAAATTAAGTACTTAATATTGAATACGTAAATACCAAATTTTATATAATCCAAACTATTGAATGTGGCAGATTTACTAATTTGAAGCAATGATCATCAGATAAGTACAAGTAAAGAATTCAAACTAATGAAAGTTATTTTTATTTTATCTTATTTTATTTTTTCTAGTAAGAACAATAAAGTGATATCATGCTTAAATGGAATAAAAAACAGCAAATTTCCCATTTCTGACTGGAGCTGATTTTAAATCAGCAATAATAAAAAATTTTTGCTACCCCGGAAAGTGGCTGTTTTCATATTGGATAGTTTGACATGGTACAAATGATCAGAAAACGAAAAATATTACAATTTTCGAGGCAGACGATCGAATATGCACATTGGATAGTTTGACATGGTAAGTTTTAGAAAAAAGTGCACATTGGATACTTTGACATAGACATTATCTAAGTTTCTAAGCGAGTTAGGGACATGCCGATTTTGCATAGAACGTATCATGCATAATAAAACAAAATGGCACAAAATATGAAAAATGCATTTTTGCACATTGGATAGTTTGACATGGTAACGACGATATATACAATAGTTTCCTAGCGGTAGTTTAAGGGCACAGCTTTCAGTTATTAGTGAATCCACAAAAATTAAAATTGAAGGGAACATCTATCTCTCAATGATCATTTACAGAGTTCGCACTCTCTTAAGCTGCGCCCCATTTTGTAAGGCCACTAAGGTCTAATTGTGGCACTGGGGAATGAATCTCGTAAGTTTTTCTCGGCATATAAGGAGTTAAAAACATATGGAAAGGAATATCCTTCACAATATAATCCATCTTTATGCTTATTCATATATTTAAATTATATTTCTTGTGCTGTTTTCACATTTTTTGCTCACTTTCCCCTCTTCATTTAATTTAAATTACAGTTGTTTAACCTTCCATAAAACCTAAGAACTTTTTCGAATTCATTCATTACGTAACACAAAATCTAATTCATGTAATTAGATTTTTAATTCGTTTCCGGAATTACTTTTTACAATTTGCACATCGAATATAAGAATGCTTGATTTTACCCTTCTAGATTTAGATTAGCCGCTAAGTTAATTTAGCCGTCTCACATACTGCTTTTTTTACCCATTTTCACAGTTTAACTTGTAATCTATACTAATAAAATCCGTGCGCCTCTGCCTGTCTGTCTGTCTGCTTGAAGCCAATTACAGTTCGCAACGCGGGCGAGTTGGAAATCGCGAAAGGTGTCTTTCGATTGGAAAAACTCCGGGGAAGTCATTTCGGGCATTTTCGAAACCGTGGGACCAAAATTAAAAAAGTTATGATTTAAAAACCCCTTGGGAATCGGAACGAAAAATGTCGCAATTCCCAAACGGAGCCCCGAAACAGAACACTGCGCCACCTTGCGGTGAAGGACATGAATTTTTCCCCTTTGGCTGAAAGAAGAAACAGCCGAAAACCTCTTTTTCTACCGGCGCTAATTGCGTTTTTTTCCGCATCAATTTTTTTGACTTGCCGTAGAATATTTACCGTAGTTTTCGCTAAAATATTGAATTTAGAAATAAAACAGGACTATCGAAACTTTTTTTTTCGCGCGTTTTTTCTTAAACCATCATGCAGGCAGTTTTTAAAGTAGAAAAAAACTGATTACATATTCAGAATCTGCGTAAAAGTCTGCTTCTGATGAACCAAAAAATACGAGAAAATGTCTTATGGGCGCGCAGAGCCAACCGTGCAAAACCAAATATTTTTAACGGGACGATGGCGACCATGGCGCGTAGCGCCGGTGGGCGGTGGGCCGGTGGGCGCATAGCGCCCACAATGGGAAATCACATATTTTTAACGGGATAATGGGCGCATAACAACCATAGCTCTTTAATTTACTTTTTTGTGCTTGAGGATTCGAACACCAAGATTTGCTTATTAAATGAATTTTTTTGCTTATTATATACTGCTTAATATCGAGGTTCGGTCGGAAAAAGTGGCCCAGCTAGCGGGCGTAGCTCGCTAGTCTATACTAATAAAAGCCGTGCGCCTCTGTCTGTCTGTCTGTCTGTCTGCTTGAAGCCGATTACAGTTCGCAACGCGGGCGAGTTGGAAGTCGGGAAAGGTGTCTTTCGATTGGAAAAACTCCGGGGAAGTCATTTCGGGCATTTTCGAGACCGTGGGACCAAAATTAAAAAAGTTATGAATTAAAAACCCCTTGGGAATCGGAACGAAAAATGTCTCAATTCCCAAACGGAGCTCCGAAGCAGAACACTGCGCCACCTTGCGGTGAAGGACATGAATTTTCCCCCTTTGGCTAAAAGAAGAAACAGCCGAAAACCTCTTTTTCTACCGGCGCTAATTGCGTTTTTTTTCGCATCAATTTTTTTGACTTGCCGTAGAATATTTACCGTAGTTTTCGTTAAAATATTGAACTTAGAAATAAAACAGGACTATCGAAACTTTTTTTTGCGCGTTTTTTCTTAAACCATCATGCAGACAGTTTTTAAAGTAGAAAAAACTGATTACATATTCAGAATCTGCGTAAAAGTCTGCTTCTGATGAACCAAAAAATACGAGAAAATGTCTTATGGGCGCGCAGCGCCAACCGTGCAAAACCAAATATTTTTAACGGGACGATGGCAACCATGGCGCGTAGCGCCGGTGGGCGGTAGGCCGGTGGGCGGTAGGCCGGTGGGCGGTAGGCCGGTGGGCGCATAGCGCCCACTATGCAAAATCACATATTTTTAACGGGATAATGGGCGCTTAACAACCATAGCTCTTTAATTTACTTTTTTTGTGCATGAGGATTCGAACACCAAGACTTGCTTATTAAATAAATTTTTTTGCTTATTATATACTGCTTAATATCGAGGTTCGTTCGGAAAAAATGGCCCAGCTAGCGGGCGTAGCTCGCTAGTTTCAGTTTTCTTTCAGTTCGCAGTATAATTTAGTTTTGTTAGAGACCTAGTACTATCGTTTCAGACTTTTGAAAAGTGGAAATTATTTATAATTGTATTGTGAAAAAAGTTTATTACCGAAACAGTATCATGTGAGTTAATCGAGCCTTTTATTACTCTTTCGATGTGGCGGTTTAATAGATAACTCACACAAGTTACGTGAAATTTCTGCCACAGAAACTAAGTGTTTAAAAAGTTTGAATTTCTTCGTTAGAATTATACGATTAATATCAAGATTCGAATGCTATATTAATGGAAAAAAGCAGTGTATTGATTGTTTAGATTAGCTACTTGAGTTTGACAAGTTTAATTACATTTATTTCCAGGAAAATGAAAAAGTAGAAAGGTAAGTGAAAAATAAGATGTTTTTAATATAAGATGTGTTAATGCCTATTATTTTTTTCAAAACTTTTACCAAGTTTGATGTAAATAAGTTATTAAGCAAAATACAAATCTAGTTTTTTATATATAAATGCTTATTACTCATGCTTCACATTCTTTTACGATTAGGATGTCTATTCCACTCAATATGGGTTCTTAACCCTAAGGTCTAGGATAAATGGCCAAAAACATTAAGTTTTATGATAAAATATTTATTTATCTGTATTTTGTATAAGAATAAAATATTTTATGAAGTTTTACATAAATGTTTGATTAGATAGATTAAATCTGCACTACAAAAACATTAGTACAAGGAAAAAAACAAGTAAGAAAAATCATGCGTTAAGCATAGATTATGAAGTACTTTCCAACGCTTCATGAAATCTTTAACAAAACTTCAGTATTTAGGTAAATAAGGATATGAAGCCAAATGTAGCCAAGTATGTATTCCAGTACTATTGAACAGCCCTGTGATCTGTCAGCAAAAATGCATACTATGTAACGGGAAAATTTTATTTAGCAAAAAAGGCCTAGTAGCTTGAAAATTCTCTTTCAGCAATTTATACTAATGGATGGAAACATACTTGAATACTTTGTTCAGCCTTGTAGTTTGCCTGGTACCACATCAGTGTTAAGATAAAATTTATTTTAAACTAAAACACTCTTAAAACAACTGAAATCACTTTCTCTTAAATTATCATTCATATGCACCATATATCCAATTCTTTGCGTGCCCTGTATATCATTTTATCTATATTCTGCAAACAATTCTTAATAAATTTAATGCAGTTCAATGTAAAAATGCATAATTTATTTAAGAATCACCTTTTAGTAATTTATGCTCATATTCAGTAACGTTTGCGAGTTCTTTTGGATAGCCCTGTGTATTAACTATAGCATTTATACACATCATATAATATGCATAAACTTAGTGAAACTTATACGTGCAAATGATAATTAAAATGCATTTCATCCATCCATCAGCTATCATCGGATACATATACAGTACTTCGGAAAGAATGTACTATTTGAAATCTTTTGTGTGTCCCTATAAATACTATGTACTTTATATTAGGGAAGGCAGTATCGTCTAATTTATACTAAGCCTCACTGATATACATCAATTATGTTACATATGAAACAGTTTAATATATTTAAAATATGTCACACACAATTCCTCCTTTTACCATTATCTAATGGAATACTTTTGTGTGGCCCTGTAAATGAATAATAGCAACATTTTTACCTTATATTTTATTGAATGCATATTTTAATGCACCTCGTAAAAGCATATAAATTTTAATGCGTTTCACAGGGTATAACATCTTTAAAATTCCTTTGAAACGATTTTTCCCCATAGGCCGTAATGTAAAGGGAAATTTTTGATTCTCCCTGTAGATAAACTAATCATGGTAGATACTTCATTTTCAATAGGGTTCGTGCTAGGGTAAATGTCAATAACTTGCTAAAATTTCATGGCAATCCGAGTATATTTACGTGAGCTAGAGCGCGGACAGACGGCCAGACAAGTCGAATGCTTAAGCACTTTTCAACTTTGTTGGAAAGTACTTATAAAAAGGAAACTAAAGGAAGACAACTACTTATAAGTTTAATCTAAATGTAATTTATGTGTTTATTTATTTTGCGATGAGGAGAAGAGGGATTAAAAATGAATACTTTTGGAATTGTAATGAAATATAACATTTCATAATTTTAGATTTAACTTTATCAAAATTGTAACTGTAAAAAACTTTTTACAGATAAAATGTTTTACAGATACTCATAAAAGTTCATTGTTGGAGTATGTGCTATAGATTTATTTCTGAAGTAGTGAGTATATAAAACTTTTATTTTAATGTCGATGATATAAAGGCGTAAACACCTCCATGTTCTCTCCGCTACATTTATGACCATTATTCATGATATATTGTATGGATTAATATCAACGTTTATCAGCGGCATATAATATTGTGCCATTTATAAATACATTTAAAATTATTTAATTTTCAATTTGTGTACGGGAGGAGGGAGAAGAGATGCGTAAACATATTTGAAAAAAAAATGTTTCGTGTAAATGTTTTTTTATCCTGTTTTACGTAAAAGTATTTATATAGATAATAAAAAAATGATTTGTCCTTATAATTAAAATGAATTACAAAAATACATTGTGGGAATTCTATTTCCTGGTCATAAAACAAGGCTACTATAAAGAAAAATTATATCTAGCATATGCAGTTGAGAAACATTAATATTACAATTTAAACACACCAAAGTATAAGGGTAAATATTCAAACATTAAATGTAAAAATTCTCACTATTTGGAATATTCCTTAAGAATCTAAGTTTTTTTTTAATATTATACAAATCTTTGTTTAACATAGGATGAAGAAATACGTGTAAGAACTGAATATTACATAAAAATATATGTATTTTGCATATTACAGAAGTACGTGAATAATTTAATTGTTATTGTCTCTATATAGTGTATATAAAATATTTGTACTGCGATGGTTGATGAGGAATATCGAATCCTAATGTCTTAAATGGCCTATATGCTGAATTTTAGAACCGTAACTGCATAGATTTAGAGGAAGAGGTGAAGTTTTAGAAACCTATTTAGATGAAGCTTATTTTTTTGTGATATTTTAGTGTAATTTTTGGTTAATTATTTAATTATTCTTTTAATGTTCGTTTCAAAATATGCTTTATTCAGTATTGATTGAATTTTCTACTTAACAATGAAAATTATGTATGTCAACTGAGTATAGATAATTAATTTCTTTAATCTATGACATGCTATTATTTTTATTTCTGAAAACTCCTGCGGTTTAGCCATCTTTGCATTTCTAAGGGGCGATGAACCTAAAACTTTTCCATTTTCAGTTTTCTTCAAATATCACATTGACAGCACAAACCATAAATGAGTATTTTCCTCTTACTCAATGGACAGATCAATACAAATTTTATTATTTTCTTCCATTTATCTCTCACATTTGTTTGGAATAACTATGAATTATTATTTCCTATGCGATATTATATATTTTTTTTATTTGATGTCTTTTTTTCCTTGCGTTCGTTATCGTTCATTTTCTTTGATTTCTGTAAAAGGATTTTTGATTTATAGAAATACTTTATGGAGTGATAGGTAGGTAATTTGGTATATTCAATGGAATGTAAATGATTTCGATATTGTATTTTTCATGAAGTGCTACGTAAAATTATGAAGATATTAATGTTAATAGTTTATGATACAATGGACAATAATTGCGATGGTAAAAATTTAACTAATAAGCGCAGAAGGAATATAGGGGTTTGAAAAATCATTAGCCTTTCCTTAGCACTTTCCAACAAAGTTGAAAAGTACGAATTGAATATTTCCAGCTGAGCGAAAAATTGCCCAGGCCGGGAATCGAACCCGGATACTTGGCTTACAAGGCCAATGCCTTACCTGTTAAGCTATCTGGGCGATAGCCGGCTGGGATTTTTCGCTCAGATAACCTTATTGGTCTTAACATCTGGTCTGTCATTTGAAACAGCTCGCAGAAAAAACCGCAGGTAGTGAAACTCCATATAACGATGGATACGTAGATATACTATTATTTTTAACACAATCAAACTGATTGGTAAAGTTATCATACGAATTGAATATTTCCAGCTGAGCGAAAAATTGCCCAGGCCGGGAATCGAACCCGGATACTTGGCTTACAAGGCCAATGCTTTACCTGTTAAGCTATCTGGGCGATAGCCGGCTGGGGTTTTTCGCTCAGATTCTGGGCAATTTTTCGCTCAGCGGGAAATATTCAATTCGTATGATAACTTTACCAATCAGTTTGATTGTGTTAAAAATAATAGAAAGTTGAAAAGTGCTTATGCATTCGGTTTGTCTGTCCGTCTGTCCGTCTAGCCGGATGGCCGTCTGTCCGTGCTCTAACTCCTGTAAATATGCTCGGATTGCTATGAAATTTTTATACGTTATTGAGATTTACCCTAGCACGAACCCTATTGAAAATGAAGTATCTACCATGATTAGTTTATCTATAGAGAGAATCAAACGTTTCCCATTACATTACGGCCTATGTCGAAAAATCGTTAATATACTCGGATTGCCATGAAATTTTAGGACGTTATTGACGTTTACCCTAGCACAAGTCCTATCGAAAGTGAAGTTTCTACCATGATTAGTTTATCTACAGGACGAATCAAAAGTTTCCCATTACATTACGGCCTATGGGAGAAAATCGTTAATATACTCGGATTGCCATGAAATTTTAGGACGTTATTGACGTTTACCCTAACACGAACCCTATTGAAAATGAAGTATCTACCATGATTAGTTTATCTACAGAGAGAATCAAAAGTTTCACATTACACTACGGCCTATGGGGAAAAATCGTTTTAAAGGAATTTTAAAGATATTATACCCTGTCAAACATATTAAAATATGCATTCTATAAATTATAAGGTGAAAATGGTGCTATTATTCATTTATAGGGCCATACAAAAGAATTCCATTAGATAATGGTAAAAGTGGGAATTGTATGTGACATATTTTAAATATATTAAGCTTTTTCATGTACAATAAATTTGATATATGTCACTGAAGCTTAATATAAATTATACGATACTGTCTTGCATAATATGAAGTACATAGCATTTACAGGGTCACACAAAAGATTTCAAATAGTATATTCTTTTTGAAGTACCGTATATGTGCCCGATGATTGCTGATGGAGGGTTGAAATGCATTTTAATCATGATATGCGCGTTTATATTTCGCTAAATATATGCACATTATATGGTGTGTATAAATATTATAGTTGATAGACAGGGCTACTTAAAAAAGCTCACTAACGTTACTGAATATAAGCGTAAATTATTTAAACGTGGTTCTTAAATAAGCTATGCATTTTTACGCTGAGCTTCATTCAATTTACTGAGAAATGTTTGTAGAAAATAGATAAAAAGATATACAGGGCCACGCAAAGAATTCGGTACATGGACGCCTATGAATGATGATTTATGAGAATGTGGTTTCAGTGGTTTTAAAAGTGTTTTAGTTTACAATAAATTTTAGCCTAATGCTGACGTGTAATGTAGGTACAATGTAAACTACAAGAATGAACAAAAGTATTCAATTATGTTTCCATCTAATAGTATGAATTGCTGAAAAAGGAATTTCAAGCTACTGGGTATTTTCTTGCTAAACTAAATTTCCCCATTATATCAACTGACATATGAAATACAGAGCTGTTTAAAAGTACTGGAATACAAATTTGGGTATATTTGGCTATACACTATTATTTCCCTAAATAACAAAATTTTGTTAAAGATTTCATTAAGTGTTGGAAAGTGCTTCATAATTTATGCTTAACTCATGATTTTTCTTACTTGTTTTAATAATGAGTTGCAACGTTAAAAGAAACTTTTTTCTCTCATAAAATAATAAAGTATGTTAAAAATGTTTGTTTTTACTATGCTATGTCATAATTATGGCAATAGAAATAGATGTTAGATCAGTACATGTTGTAAAAGGTCTAATTACAGTTAATCTCATAAATTAACTTTTTTTTAAATTATAATAAAAATTCGAAATTGCTTCTAGGTTTGTTTATAGTTGGCCCCATTGACTCTTCTCTGCTTGTGGATAGCTTTAGGTTGATAAGTAACATAGGTTGGTAGAAGGGAGGCTTAAACTATCTTGGTAAACGTAACCTGGCTTTTTCAATCAGAACGCATCCAGGCTGTCGATTACCAAGAAATGCTAGAAATCCGTTTACTGTCATTTGCAGAAAGAATTGGTGGACTAAGTTGGATTTTTCAGTAAAAAAATTCCCCCATAATCTTTGCAAAATCCTCCTAGAAATGCTTTTTGGATAATTGGGTGCATATCATGGAATGGAATGGCCTGTCCTGTACGCTCATCGCAACCCTATAGAAAATGTGTCGGGTATCCTCAGTAGACTTGTTTATGCCAATGACAGACAGTTTAAGTCTATGATGTATTAAGTCTAACTGGAGGCCGCTATCATTAAAGCCTGGGCTAATAAAGGTGTTACTGTAACTCACAGATTGGTAAATGGTATTCCGCATCATATATTCCACGTCATATAGAAACATGTCGGATATATTGGCTGTTAACAATAGTGGCTTTATTTTGGCGAGTCACCCTTTTACCGCCCTCTTTTTTTATACATTCATTTTCTTCTGCCCAGATGAGGCAAGGAGGGAATTGCTCCTTGTAAATATGCATTTGTATATAAACTTTCTTATATTCGTTTCGTTATCATTGGTTTCTTTCCTTGCCCAATTACGATACAAAATCATGGTGGCTTTATTTCGGTGGGACACACTCTATGTTTTTTATTATTGTTATTCCTTATGATGTTCTTGAAACACTGTAAATGGATTCGTTTGTAGTGTGTATTTCAATAAAATGAATAAATAAATAAATATATCCAAACAAGTAAATAGAAATAAGTGTTTTCATTAATTAGCTTTCAATTCAGGAAGAAAATGCATTACATTCATTATCACTTTGCGAGCAACAGTATTAGTTTTTTTGCAAATCGTGTTAATTATAATGCTAAAAAATGCGAAAAATACTTTGTTTTGGAGATAAAAAAATTTATGTTTCCTGTTTTTTTTTTTTTTTTTTTTTTTTTGTTAAACTATTATTAATATAGGTATTATTTTGTTATTTTGTTAAACTATGTTAAACTATTTCATACGTAGCAAAATTGTTGTACGTTGCTGAAGTGTACTACAAGTTACTTCCTGTAGATTAGAGAGTGCAAGGTATTTACAGAGTCACGCAACAGATTTTGGATACTATAATGTATCCGAAGTGTTATTAATTGGCGATGATTATTGGAAGGGCATTTTTAGTTGTGATATTTTTAACTTTATCCAGAATTTGCATATTATGTTGTGTCTCTTGATCATGTAGATCATATACTGGGCTAAACAAAAGAATTCGCAAGAGTTGTTTTCGCAAATTGCTATTTTTACACAAACAACATTGCTTTTTTTAATAACTCAACAATTATCACAATACTTCTAAAGTAGGCTTCATAATATGTATTTTTAAAAGTAAAAAGTTTTAGCTAAATAATTGAAATATGAAATCTAGAAAACAAAACGCTTGCAATCAATAGCTAATATATTTTCTCCAAATAATGAAATATACTATAAATAATTTTATTTCATATGTTGAATTAAAAAATGTTTAACTTATTTTAGGAAAGAAACCTTTTAAATTTTCTTTCCAGCTGATGCATGACATATTTCCTTGAGAATTTTTTTTTCTGTGTCGATACTGTTTCGAAATTTAGATTTCAAAAGTGAAAAACAAAATTCTTTCACTTTCAATAAAGACCATAGACATATGCATTATAGACCACGATAAATTTAACGTTATACTTCTTCTATGTATTTCACCATTGGTTTAGGAAATATTTTACGTCAATAAATTTTCATTGGTCTTAAATTCAATTTTCTAGCCGTGTTTTTATCAATATATTTTATGGAGAGTAATACCACTAGCAATAAAATTTCTTATGGTAGTATATTTTATGTATAAGAAAAGAGCAATCAATACAAATAAACATAAAAACTTTAGATTGAATAATTGACGGTTTTGCTCTAATTTCATTAGTACAATGAAGAAATAAAGTAACTTAAATAAAAAGTTTGCAGCAATACAAATTTTTCAAATACATTAAAAATAAAATAAAATTATAGAGTAATGTTTGTACAATTTGGCCTAGTAAAATACACGACAATAAATAGCATGCATGACCAGTTAAATATATTTGATTAGCAAATGTAAAATGCTTTTAGTTATACATACGTAAAAAATATTTTGACCATATTAAAAAGTTTTAACACCTGTTTTGTGTGCAATGTATTGGATTTCATTTGGTGTAGAAACAATGAAATTTTCACTAAAACAGATTTCTAGTACTAAATATGTGTCTAACACTGTTTAATTCAAGAAATATTATTACGAAATTCAAAGCATCGTAACTTGTAATATTTTCACGCAATGAAGATTTTTTTAAATACTTTGAAATGAATTTTTTTATCAGTTTTTAGAGTAGAGAATGTTTTCTAAATATAAATTAACTATTTACTATACAATTTAAGCAATGTAATTTAAATTTAGTAATCTTAACAAAAGTAAGTTTAATGGAATCTTAAACTTTCAATACGATAATGAAAACTATTTTAAACATTTATTAAATTGGAAGCTTAAATTGAAAACTAAAAGTTTGAAAAAATTATGCGGTGTGATCCATAAGCCATCGGACCGCTGTTAAACTTCACTTCGGTGTTCGGAGTGTCAGTCGAAGATCCTTTTACTACTTTTTTTTTTTTTTTTTCCAAGACTGATAAATTTCTTTAATTTATACTTAAATGGAACAGGAAAAAAATTGAAAAAGATGCCACCGAACAAGTTTAAAAAGGAAACTGATAAAGTTAAAACCATCTAGAAGCGCGAAAGGGTAGGCTGGAGGTTTTGAAGCCATAGGATAACTGTTGGGACTTCGAGCTTTACGGAAACGATAAAAAACGGTCAAATTCTATAAATATAGAATAAGCGTTTGTTTTTGTATGTACATTAATTTTGTTACCTTTTTTTATTTGCCTTAGTTTTAACTTTTGTTTACTTACCTTTTTTATAATTTGTTTACCATATTATTTATTTGCCAAACCCATAGACATTCAGGTTTTTGAATTTTAATTCCATTTATAATTGCTGAAAAACGTCATTTTAATTATGTAAATCAATTATTTTTATGTAGGCGAATTCTCTTACACATATTTAATCACAAAATATTTCAAGGATGGCAAAAACGATTTTAACATACTTAGAAATGAAAAAGGACATGTAATGAGATAAAAATTCATGCCTAGAAATATCATAATAATTTTTGACTGGAATTATGAAATATTTATAATTTACGTATACACAAAAAAATCAAATATATATTTTAAAAGCTTTGAAATTTTCAGTTCAGATGCCCATTAATGTCCTAAGAAACAATAATATACTGCCTTCACCTAAATAGAATAGTCATTTTCTGAACCGCTAATCTAGAATTATAGGTTTTCGAACAGCTGAATAGACGAAATTATCTAGAAATTCTAAAATATTGTTTTTTGGGTGACGAAATGAAATTGAATCGTTTCCGTAACGAAAAGGTATTGCTTGATTTCTGGAATGATTTGATAAACAAAAATTATTGTTTTTGTAAAACAAACCTCTTGTGTCCTCATATATTTACAGAGACTTTTAAATAAGTTTGACTAAGAAAATGTAGGAAAATGGTCTTGAATTTTAGTAAGAGTCACTAGAAATCTCTTGCAAAGGAAGATGGAATTTATAAGGATGACATGGAACTATTTCTTCTAAATCCACACCTTAGATTCTTGATGCTCGAACAATTTTTTTTCACCGTGGCATCATAATTGAATTCTTCGTAAAATCGATGTGTTGCAAACGGAAAATCATTCGATGAAATTGATTAGGTTATCTTACAGATGTAAAGTTTGAAAATTTTAAAGTTAAAATGATTTACATTATTTGAAAATAATCTGCAGGTAGATTTTACAGTACAACTCAAAAATACTTGACGGAATTTGTTAGTTTTTTTATTAGTGTATTTTAAGCACTAATATACAGTTGGCAAAAAAAGTATTTGTACACTCTAAAATTTTAAATTTTTAACTAAATAAAAACAGATATTTTGTTAAAAATAGTTTTAATACAGTCTGTTTACCGTGCGTTTTAAATTACACAACAGAAAATTTCGATAAAGATGTAAAATAATTTTCTAATAGGAAAAGTTTAAAAATTTCTTGCAAAAAAAGTATTTGTACATCTCTTCCTCCTGATATGTACTGTGTTTTATAGTGTTTATGGTTCAAAGGACTACTTTTACAGAAGCTGTTAATAATTTTTAAGTTCATATTATATTTGTCTGACATTTAATCTAATTTGCTCTTGAAGTAATTGAGTATAGAACCTAATACTAGAGAGGCACCTCTAGATATATGAAATCCTATGATTGAGCATAATAAAAATTTAAATTCGCAACAATAATTTGCAAAAGCTATTAAATTACCATTTATAGCTATTGGATGTATAGTGAGAAACTATGAATAAATTAAAAGCATCGAAATTCAATGAAAACCAGTACTTCATAGCAAACTAACAATGAGGGAAAAAGGGAGTGTTGTTAAAAAAGCTTTAAAAAATCCTATGCGTTCGGTTCAAAAATTTGCTGGAGACCTTGCGACATCTTCTCGCATCAGTGTAATACCTCAAATAATAAAAAATATTCTTCTCAATGCAGATTTAAAAGGAAGAACCTCAAGGAAAAATCCATTCATCAGCGAAACAAATAGGCGAAAACGCATAGTATTCGCTTTCGCATACAGAAGTAAATCATTGGATTTTTGGAAAACAGTAATTTTTTCTGATGAGGGAAAATTCGGAATTTTCTTACCATCAAGCATTCGAAAAAATTGGCGCAAAAATAAAACTGTTCTAGATCCAAAATGTATACTTCAAACTATCAAACATGTTGGGGGGGAATATTATACTTTTGGGGTGTATAGCTTCTAATGGAGCAAGACATTTAAAATTTATTGACAATGGAAGGACAGGTTTAACATACATTGATGTGTCGCGCCATAATTTATTAAACTGTGCCAAGAAATTATGCATAGAGGATGCTTTTCACTTTCTGCAGGATAACGACCAAAGCATACTTCCAGCACATGCTTACGACAATACTCGAAGACGACTGGTAATTCCTCAAAAATCTCTAGACTTGAATCCAATAGAAAATTTGCAGATGCTATTGGATGCAAAAATCCGAAAAAAAAATATGTATTAGTAAAAAATAGTTTTAAAGAAGCTCTTATTGTGTCATGGAATAACATTAACCAGACCGCTACAAAAAAGTTGGTGGAATCTATGTCACACCATCTAGAAGTAGTCATAAACGCTAAATGAATTAGATCAAAATACTAATTTGTATCATTTTACTAAATTTTCATTAATTATATTACATTGATATAGTGTACAAATACTTTTTTTGCATTATATTTTTGTATATTTGTTTATTATAATGTAAAAAATCGATTCGTTTAATTTTGTTTTTGCTTCTATAATATTCTAATGCATTAAATTAATGTATTACAGTTTTTTTGCTTAAATCTTTTGTTTAATTTCATTATAATTAAAAAAAAATGAAGTGTACAAATACTTTTTTTGCCAACTGTATATATTATTCTAAAAATAAAGTAACTGAAGAAAAAAACACTAGTTTTGCCTTTGTAAACAATTTATGGACAGCAAAATAAATTCAATATAGAATTTATTTTGCTGCCGAATTTTTGAACCGAAGAAACAACTATTTAATGTATTATGCACCCACCTATGAGTTTAATGATTGCAAATATCAAATTATTCTTCGACATCATTAATTTGTTTACCACAGTTCGGATTTGTTTTTGTACAATTCATCTTCAATTGCAATTCTGAATCCTGTTGCTAAAGAAAATGCCTTTCATTTATATAAACTCGTCTTCTAGATCTCCCCATAAGTTACCAATAGAGCCAAAATCGGAATTTCTGATCGGCCATTGCACAACTTACTTTTCTTATGAAACTAAAGTTTTATCTTACGACTTGTGTAAATTGGTGCATTATCTAGTTGTAATATCCGCTTTTTTCTGTCAGAAGTGTTTTAAAAAGTGAAAGATTGCCAAAAAGAGTTTTATATGTGTCTTTGAATTAAATTATCCTGAAAGAATATATAAGTGACACCATGTCGTTGAACGAAAAGCAACTCCATGTTGCAGTGAATCTGCACCTAACTGCTGTTTTAATAAAATCTTTTTCTTTTCTTAAATCAATTTAATTAATTTTCTCCGATGAAAAGAAATGAAACTTAAAGAGTTCTAATGACTGGAAATAATATTGTGATGACTTAAGAAAAGATAAAGAGATTTCATTAAAGCATCAGTTAGTACGCGAATTTGTTGAACACTGGGACGGCTTTTCCTTCAACGACGTGGTGTCATTTGTATATCTTTCAGGAATATTTAATTCAAAGACACATGCATAAACTCTTTCTCACTATCTCTCATTTAATGCAACACTTTTGGCAAGAAAAAACTCGGATATAACAGCGGGGTCAATCCATTTCAAGTGGTCCAGAAAATATTTTTTTGGTCGCTCGACCATTTTTAAAAAATCTGAAATTTTTTGTACAAGACGGAAGTTCAAAATGACCGTTCTTTTAATTTTACTATTTTTTGTTTGTACATGGCGGCCATCTTTGTTTCATCTTGTACAGCGATTTCCTCAGATACTAGGATACACAAAATTGTAAATATCTCGTCTTCTATTTTCCCAATTGAAATGGGGTTTGCAGCATTTTGTTCAGAATAAAATAGGCTAAATATACAGTGATAGAAAAATTTTGAAAAATAAATTTTTACAGGGGAAATTTTAGCACAAAATGTACGATTTTTTCCAAAATCTATCTGTTTGCAAGAGGAACATTTTCATGCAAGAGCAACTGTCAACCTTACACAATTTTTTCTACAAATAGGTCAAAAGTACGTGTACTCATACACCAAGTCCCAGATCTGGGAGTTAATTTCTCTTTGCGAAAAAAATTCCGAAATTCGTCAAAAATTTCAAAAATCGCACTTTTTAGGCTTTGATATCTCTGGTGGGGCACGAGATAAAAATCTGAAATTTTGGCCTGTGATAGTATTGTGTAGTAGTGTTATGTAAAAAAATTCCAAGAAGGAGATTTGACTACAAGCTGAGATATGACATGGAAAATATGTGAAAACAATACTGTCAAACTATTGTAAACCTACTATGTAATTGTTCAACAAGATTGTCAACCTTGCACAATTTTTTCTACAAATATGTCAGAAGTGTGTGTACGCATACACCAAGTCCCATATCTGGGAAATGATTTCTCTTTCCGAAAAAAATTCCGAAATTCGTCGAAAATTACAAAAATTACACTTTTTAGGCTTTGATATCTCTGGTAGAGCACGAGATAAAAATCTGAAATTCTGGCCTTTGATAGTATTATGTAGTAGTGTTATGTACAAAAAATTTCAAGAAGGAGATTTGACTACAAGCTGAGATACGGTGAATAAAAAAAATGTTAAGAAATGCTATTACGAGTACATTAGGAGAAATGAGATTAGTCTCTTTTATTACAATATTTACACAGAAAATATCGTTTGTTGAAAATAGTTAAATAATAAGCATTTAATTTACAAAATACTATATATGCTCAACAAAGAGCTTAACAATATTTACGAGAGATGTTATGGGTTCGACCAGTTACTGTTGTCAGTCCATCAGGCTGTTCTTTCTAAAAATTTTATTTGAAGCCCCCCAAGTCTTGCCATCCCTTGTTAACTTGAATGAAATTCTCTAGGTTTAATAATTGAAGCCATGTCAACTCGATCAGTTGCAATTCATTGTCTGTAATTTACTTTTCTTGAAATGTGTTCCGAGTAAAATTGTTGCAATAGCATTTCTAGTAGATTTGTACATGTGGACAAATAGTGTATTGGCTTAGCATACATTCTGAATTGTTTAAATCACACAGATGCATTTGAAAAAGATATTTGTAACTAACATTTAATTTTGTACCATAAATAATTAATTTAAAATTTTGGAGGTATGAACAATTACATAGTATGTTACAATAGTTTGGCAGTATTGTTTTCACATATTGTCCATGTCATATCTCAGCTTGTAGTCAAATCTCCTTCTTGAAATTTTTTGTACACAACACTACTACACAATACTATCAAAGGCCAGAATTTCGGATTTTTATCTCGTGCTCCACCAGAGATATCAAAGCCTAAAAAGTGCGATTTTGAAATTTTAGACGAATTTCGGAATTTTTTTTCGCAAAGAGAAATCATTTCCCAGATCTGGAACTTGGTGTATGAGTACACGCACTTTTGACCTATTTGTAGAAAAAATTTTGCAAGGTTGACAGTCTTGTTGAACAATTACATAGTAGGTTTACAATAGTTTGGTAGTATTGTTTTCACATATTTTCCATGTCATATCTCAGCTTGTAGTCAAATCTCCTTCTTGAAATTTTTTGTACATAACGCTACTACACGATACTATCATAGGCCAAAATTTCAGATTTTTATCTCGTGCCCCATCAGAGATATCAAAGCCTAAAAAGTGCGATTTTTGAAATTTTTGACGAATTTCGGAATTTTTTTCGCAAAGAGAAATTAACGCCCAGATCTGGGACTTGGTGTATGAGTACACGTACTTTTGACCTATTTGTAGAAAAAATTGTGTAAGGTTGACAGTTTCCCTTGCATGAAAATTTTCCTCTTGCAAACGGATAGATTTTGGAAAAAATCGTAAATTTTGTGCTAAAATTTCACCTGTAAAAATTTATTTTTCAAAACTTTTCTTGCACTGTATATTTAGCCTATTTTATTATGAACAAAATGCTGCAAACCCCATTTCAATTGGGAAAATAGAAGACGAGATATTTACAATTTTGTGTATCCTAGTATCTGAGAAAATCGCTGCACACGATGAAACAAAGATGGCCGCCATGCACAAACAAAAAATAGCAGAATTAAAATAACGGTCATTTTGAACTTCCATCATGTTAGGGTTGTTATACAAAAAATTTCAGATTTTTTAAAAATAGTCGAGCGACCAGTGCTGGACCACTTGAAATGGATTGATTGACCCAGCGAGATAATGCGCCTATCCACACAAGTTATGAGAAAAAACTTCAGTTCTATAAGAAATGTAAAGAAGCTTTGTTATGACCGCTCATAAATCCTGATTTTAATCCTATTGATAACTTATGGGGACATCTAGTAAGGTGATTTTGTAAAAATGGAAGGCATTTTTGTTCAGAATCGGAACTCATATCTACAGTTGAAGATGAATAGCACAAAAACAATTCCGAACTGCGTCAAAAATTAATGATGTCGAGGAATGATGGAATATTTGCCAAATATTTGCCATATAGGTGAGTGCATAATACATTAAATATTTCTTTTCATTTGGTTACTATATAAAACTTATTTGGATGTCCTTAAAGTTTTTACACAAGCAAAAATAGTGTTTTTTTTTTTTTTTTTTTTTTTTTTTTTTTTTTTTTTTTTTTTTTGTACAATACTTACAGTTGAGCTTTGTTGACTTTTTATTAACTTTTCAGCTTGATAATACATATTATAAGAAAAAAAAATCATTTGTTTTGAAATTTATAAAAATATATTAATATTTTTTGCTGTCCTTATAGTTTTTACACGAGAGAGAGAGTAAAATCATTTTATTTTGCAATTGATAATCTTGTTAATGTATCTACTTTGAATGTGTGTAAAGAGTATATTTTAAATTCGATTTTTAATACAACGTTAATTATTAATAAATAAGTGATGATTATTTATTTTTAAATTGAAAATCGTTACTTTTTGTTGTTGTTGTTGTTTTTCTTTTTTACTTATTAATTAAATTAGAAATCCTAATTTATAGTATTTAGTAGAATATTTAGTTTTTCAGTTTAAAAATTTATTTGAGTTTTGTATAAATACGCTTACGTTCCAGGAATGAGCGGAACTTCTCCGTCATTTTAGAGTTTACAGAAGAATTCATGGATAAAACATGTTATCTAGGTGTACAGACATTACTTGTTAAAATATGAGGAATAATTTAACGTATATAGACGAGTTTTCTGAAAGTTTATGCAAAGATTAATTTAAATCCATATATTATTTTTTTTTAAATTAACAGAAAATTTAAAAGTTTGTTACGATTTTAAAGTGCAGATTTCTCGAAGCTTATTTTTAAAACACAAATTGAAATAAATAATTCCAACTTGAAAAACGATTTTCATTTCCCCTGAGGCAGCTGGACGGCATATGCATCTTCTTCTGTCTTACCCGATTGTACATTCATTGTCTGAATGAAGCGAAGGCTAATGCACTTTCTGGACCTAAAGAGCTGTGAACGATAATAAATTTTCATCGAGCAAAACTCAAAAAAATATTTGTCGGTTTCGATTCTGGATATGCAGAAGGTACCTATTATGGTAAGTTTCGGAACGAACATACTATTATAAATAAATTCCAAATAGTTTAAAAATTATATATAAAAAAAACTATTAAAAAAGCAATATTGTCTACATACGTCACGGAAATATGATGTGCGTCATTTCCACCGGCTAGATGTTTTCGTTAGATTCTCGAATTCAAGCATATGGAGCAAAAAAAATATGCACCCAATTTTTATTTAAGTACAATCTTAGTAATTCTTAGAAAATAAGCAAATCGGGAACATCAGAAGGGTTTCTACTGTAAAATATGATAAAGATTAATTACATATGTTTTTAATTATCGCAATTTTTTGCTTAATTGATAAATTTGTTCTTCTATAAATATTACATGAATGAAGTCACGGGTAAACGTTAGTAAAACATATTAAAACTTAAGAAATAAACTGGAAAAAATCTGTTTTTTTATGATTTTTTAAGGCTATAATAACTTAGTATTTGAGATTTTGCTATAATCTTTATAATACCATTTTGTTATCGCCATCAACATCATAAATCCTACTAAGCACCCATTTAAATTTGATTGAGCCTACCTCAAACACACTCGAACGCTGCATCGCATTTCATTGATAGGATTTTCGAGATATTTATAGATCACTTTTTGAATTCTTTAAACTATTATCCAGAACCTCATCGCGTGCACAGAAAACAGATACAGCTGTTATATTATTATATATATTAACTACTCTTTAAAACCTGTTCGAGGGCAATACACACCATATGAATAATTCTTTTATTCTATTCAACCATCATGATTCGTGCAATTTTCAGGCACTGAAATCGGTGTGGAGAGTCAGTTTATGTTCTTGATGTTATTTCGAAAAGTTAAAATTCCAATATAAGATAGTTGAGTGTTTTGTCATCGGTATCACTTTTAATGTATTGCGTTCTTCCAATTTTATACCTATACGTGGCTGTTTTGCACATTTTGCTTTCCCGTTTTTTTAATAGTGATTATGAATTTATGTATCATTTTTTATAATTCTTTTTTTTTTTTTTTTTTTTTTTTTTTGTACTTTTTTCAAGTTATCATTAAATCTATGTCCTCACCAATATCGCTCAGACTAATATCTCTCAGGGAAGTCCTAGTTATAATGCTTTTCACTTTCATAAAAATTTTAAAAGCTACTTAGAGTAAATATAAGATAATGGATAATAGATAAAGTAATATTTATTTAAATATCAAAAAGTGTAATTTTAAAAAACTTATAAGGTAGAAATTAACTATGTTTTTTTTTTCCTAATACCATTCATAATTGAAGCTAAGTTTAGAAAATAAAAGATAGAAAAGAAAAGGGGAAAGGAAATCCCTAGAAGAATAATTTGAGCTTATTATTAATTTGCTTTTTTTCAATTTAATTATGATATCTCACGTTTTAATGGCCAATTTGGGGCAAATGTAAATCTATGGATAATATCTGAATTAATATTTATTTAAATGTCAAAGTTTATTTTTTAAACTTATAAGGTATACAATATTTCTGTTATTTTTTTTAAAATATCATTCATAATAGAAAATAACTTCATAAAATAAAATATAGGAAAAAAAGAATGGATTTCCCTGGAAGATTAATCTGGTTGTATTAAATTGTTATTTTTCCAATCAAGTTATTATATACCATCATGTTCCTACGGCCAGTTTTGGACAAATATCAAATTTTGTTATATATATTTATTGAAAATTGTGCAAAATTTGCTCTCAAAAACAATTTTTGATTTCTTTTTAAGATCTTTGGATACATAAATATAATTATTTTCCTTGGGCATTGAAACAGGGAACTTGTGTTTAAATAGCGAAAAGAGTCTGCTTAATTTTTTTCAAAAAACGTCTAACATTTTTATTATTTTGGTAAGTATCAATGCATTACTTTCCCTTAAATTTTTAACATTGAAAAGAAATTACATTAAAATAATTTATTTAACAATTAAAATTGCCTGTTTATAAACTAATTTCATTTAAAAAAATCACTATACATTTTTGCTTTATATTTTAAAATCAAGTAAATTTATAGTGCTTTTATGTATATGAAAAAACAAAATATTAACAGAATAATTTACGAAAAAACTTAATTTCTTTTACTTTGATTCTAAAGAAGATGAAACGAGGTGGACGTTGGATATGTATATATGCATATTAATTAGTACATAAATGTCAACTTCAGAATAAAAGTGTTAAAATAATGTAATAGAGTTGTAAGTATAGCGTTAAAGTATTTACGTTAAATAACAGAAAAATAAATGCAAATTTCCGTCTTTTATATAAGTAAAATTGTAATTGAATTGGATTTTGTTTGTTTATAACACTCAAAATGACCGTAGTAGAAACAAATGAATTTTATTTCCTAAACTAAGCTTAAGATAATTTTAATATATCTACGTTAACTTTGATGAAATAATAGAAGTTTTGAATATTGTATAAAAATAAAATTAAATTTCATACTGAATTTAACAGCGAGTCCGTTCAGCTACAAATTTATGTAAAACAGTGTATACAAATGTTTTATATTAATGGCAAATATCGCGATAGCATTAAAACGCCATGTTCTATCGATTTATTTCTAGTTTTCGAGCTTAACTCAGACTCACAAATAATGCCAAAGGGCATTTTGGTTTCCGATTCTATCAAATTACGTTTCAGAAATGAGTCCCCTGAAGCTTCTGAAGAATTTAAAGATTAAAATTTGTAGTTCATTGTTTCGGAGAAATCAAGCTTATAGCTCAATTCATTCCGATTTTCGTTATGTCTCCTAAAATCAACATAATGAAATTTAACTGATTTATTTCTTTTCATAGATGCAGATTTATAAATGATTTCATTCATATAAACTCTAAATTCTTTTAAAAATATGATTTAATTTTCTTTAACTTAAGAAAAAAATAATTAACAGGAGTATACATCTGCCGATGATTTTTTGTGAAATACACAATGTGATACATGATTTTTTGTAAATGCATTTTCATCTGATATTTCAAATGCAAACTGTAGAATAATGTAACTGAATTATAAGAATATATCAAAATAATTACTTTGTGCAAATTCTTGTATTTTGCTAGTCCATAATGTATCCATAATTAACTTATAGAAAAACTTTTGCTTAATATCTTTTGAAGAAATGCGTTTATATATATACATTCTACATAAAAATGAAATCCAAAACGTTCATAAATTAAAAAGTCAAGTAAACCTTAATTGAATTATAAACTTTATTTTAATGAACATCGTCATATTTTATGAGATTCTGCACTAATATAAACTGTTTACAGATTTATTTCAGTTAAGAGACATGTAATATGAGAAGCAATTCTGCATTTAAAGTAATGCTTCCAAATTAGAGCTCCCGATTATACGTTTATACGAGTATACGTATAATACGTATTATACGAAATACGTACAGTTGGCAAAAAAAGTATTTGTACACTCTAAAATTTTTAATTTTTTACTAAATAAAAACAGATATTTTGTCAAAAATAGTTTTAATACAGTCTGTTTACCGTGCGTTTTAAATTACACAACAAAAAATTTCGATAAAGATGTAAAATAATTTTCTAATGGGAAAAGTTTAAAAATTTCTTGCAAAAAAAGTATTTGTACATTTCTCCATCCTGATATGTACTGTGTTTTATAGTGTTTATGGTTCAAAGGACTACTTTTACAGAAGCTGTTAATAATTTTTAAGTTCATATTATATTTGTCTGACATTTAATTTAATTTGCTCTTGAAGTAATTGAATATAGAACCTAATACTAGAGAGGCACCTCTAGATATATGAAATCCTATGATTGAGCATAATAAAAATTTAAATACGCAACAAGAATTTGTAAAAGCTATTAAATTACCATTTACAACTATTGGATGTATAGTGAGAAACTATGAATAAATTAAAAGAATCGAAATTCAGTGAAAACCAGGACTTCTTAGCAAACTAACAATGAGGGAAAAAGAGAGTGTTGTTAAAAAAGCTTTAAAAATTCCTGTGCGTTCGGTTCAAAAATTTGCTGGAGACCTTGCGACATCTTCTCGCATCAGAGTAATACCTCAAACAATAAAAAATATTCTTCTCAATGCAGATTTAAAAGGAAGAACCTCAAGGGAAAATCCATTCATCAACGAAACAAATAGGCGAAAACGCATAGTATTCGCTTTCGCATACAGAAGTAAATCATTGGATTTTTGGAAAACAGTAATTTTTTCTGATGAGGAAAAATTCGGAATTTTCTTACCATCAAGCATTCGAAAAAATTGGCGTAAAAATAAAACTGTTCTAGATCCAAAACGTATACCTCAAACTATCAAGCATGTTGGGGGGAATATTATACTTTTGGGGTGTATAGCTTCTAATGGAGCAGGACATTTAAAATTTTTTGACAATGGAAGGACAGGTTTAACATACAGTGATGTGTCGCGCCATAATTTATTAAACTGTGCCAAGAAATTATGCATAGAGGAAGCTTTTAACTTTCTGCAGGATAATGACCAAAGCATACTGCTGTGATCACCAGCACATGCTTACGACAATACTCGAAGACGACTGGTAATTCCTCTAAAATCTCTAGACTTGAATCCAGTAGAAAATTTGCAGATGCTATTGGATGCAAAAATCCGAAAAAAAAATATGTATTAGTAAAAAACAGTTTTAAAGAAGCTCTTATTGTGTCATGGAATAACATTAACCAGACCACTACAAAAAAGTTGGTGGAATCTATGTCATACCATCTAGAAGTAGTCATAAACGCTAAATGAATTCGCACAAAATATTAATTTGTATCATTTTACTAAATTTTCCTTAATTATATTACATTAAGATAGTGTACAAATACTTTTTTTTGCATTATAATTTTGTATATTTGTTTATTATAATGTAAAAAATCGATTCGTTTAATTTTGTTTCTGCTTCTATAATATTATAATGCATTAAATTAATGTATTACAGTATTTTTTGCTTAAATCTTTTGTTTAATTTCATTATAATTTAAAAAAATGAAGTGTACAAATACTTTTTTTGCCAACTGTATTTGCTATACGTATAATTCGGCATCGGCAGTTATACGTATTACACGAAACAGCATATACGGTACATCGTATATACGGATTTTACCCAAGCGGTTAAACGTATAAACGTTTAAGCGTTTTTCATTCAATGTATGAAATTTGATGTTTCAATATTTTTTTGCGGATTAGAGACATTGAGAAATATCCGGCAGAGTATCCCCATCGCGATTCTTTATTCAAAGATCTACGATGTGTTTACTTAACTACTACTTGTTATGCAGGTACTTAAAAAAATCTGAATACTTCCTCAGTTTAGATTTTTTTTTTCAAAAAACTAAATTATTTATTATAAAATGTCTTACATTAGTTGTGAGTAGAATCAAACTAATCTTTGGAAAATTTGCGACGCAGTACTTAGTTTTTTATATTTTCTTGTATCTTTAGAAGAAGATAGTATTGGATTCGGGGATACTTTCGACGGGTTTACACGTTTTAAGGTTAAGAGAGTCCGAAAAACATGTTTTTACAAAATATCTGCCTGTCAGTTTATGAGTCTGGACTTTGTCTGTCTGTATGTGACGGATTTTGTGGGTTTTCTATATCAAGACCTAATACACAGAATTAAGTAACATATATGGGGAAGACTAGGGCACATGTAAAAATGGGGCATATGAGAACATTGCCATTTTTCACTAGTTATTATATGCAGTGTTGGGTATGAACGCGCTCACTGAACGAAAACTCACAAGTTTCGCTCACTATTTGTGAAACTTTGAACTGAACTTCGCTCACTATTTTATAAATGAGTTTGAACTGAACGGAAACTCAAAAAATAGACGACTTTGAACGAAATTTACGTTCAAATTTACGTTCAATTTTTTCATAATTTATTTAAAATTTTTCCAGACCTTAGTACATTTTTTCCCTCTTTCAAATGCCATTTAGAGGCCTACACGAGCCTCAGAACGGGTTAAATCTGGATATCACTTCTCTGGGTAATATCCTAGTCTTATTTCTTCTGCAGACTCGGGTCGCGCCGAACCGGACCTGGGCTGTATACAATTTCGCCGAAAATAGATATAATACAGTAAACTCTCTGTACAAGGTGGACTGTGTAAGGCAGAAATTTGTCTAAATCGGAAAGATTTTAAAAGAAAGCATAATTATCGCAGCCTACGGCACTTCTGCATAAATGGAGATTATAAACAGACTAAGGTAAGTTTTTTTGGCCAGAACTCTGCCGTAAGGGTAAATATCAATGTCCTGTAGAAATGTACTCGGGGTCGGGCCGGGTTCGGTGCGAAATTTCAACTTTTTTCCGGGCCGGGCCAAGCTCGGGCCTTGTTTTTAGCTATTATATCGGGCCGAGTCGGGCCTTGTTTTTAGCTATTATATCTGGCCGGGTCGAGCCTTGATTTTGGCTATCTTATCGGGCCGGGTCGGGCAGCTAAATTTTCTCTACGAGCCGGGCTGGGCTCGGGCCGAAAGTTTTATTTTAATATCGGGCCGGACATTATTTTTTCTATGGATCGGGCCGAGAAATTTCCATACCTCTATCTTACATATCGAATAATCAAATGATTAGTTCACAAAAATTTGTAAATTTGGACAATAATATCCAAACATAAAAAAAGTGAACTTCGTTCACATTTACAAATGAGTTTGATTTGAACGAGTTCGTTTGAAAATTTTTGAGTTTGAACGTGAACTTAAATCACTTTTCAGAAATTGAACGTGAATTTGAGTTAGTTCGTTTATTTTGTGAACGTGCCCAACACTGATTATATGTTTTTTTTATTTCAAAAAAATGAATAAAGATGGGAGCACCTATAGACATATGGAAAAAAAATTTGAAACTCTTCGACATTTTGTTTGTCCCCAGCAGCCAAAATACTGCTTACTGTACTTAAAAGTCAAATCTCCAGCTTGAAAAAAGAATAATTTTATTTATTCTTTTTTTTCTTTATTTAACATATACTATGGATACTAATAAATATTTATGATATTTTTTATTTTTAAAATTGAGAAATGCTAAGGATTTGTCATTTTAACTCTTGTGGGAATGTGGGACACTTATGAAGAGTCTAGTTGGGGCAAATCTGAATATGTGATTAAATTGCCCAATAATCATTCAGTGATTCTATTCCTTTTAGTTAACTCCGTGAAAATAATGCCAGCTCCATTATCTATATTTTTATAGAAATAGAAGACATTTCTATCATATAAAGTTGATTTTGTGTAATAGAAACTTCTACAAACACAACTGTCAGCAAATACATAAAAAACAACAAGCTCTTTACGTTCAATTGTAATTAAAAAAAAATTCATGTTTTCTAAATTGCAATAAATGCTATACATTATTTTATTTAACAGTTTTCAATACTATTTTTTATGCATCATTAATGCAAAAAATATTACGTTTAGCAACTTTGCAAATTTTTCTGTTTCATTTGTTGCAAACTTGTAGTATTATTTTACTTCCATTTCTAAAACAGCTATTTTAATTGGTGTTTTGAAAATAGATATATATATTAAGAAAATAAAAATTTTAAACTTATAACTACCGTGAAATCTCCATTATTGACTCCCCCCTTTCTTTTAAAAGCAAAAGAAATTAAATTTGGAGGAAGCTTATAAATGTAAAACAATTTTTTATCCTTAATTTACATTCAAATAAGGCAAATATAGGAATGAGAATATTTCGCCTTTTGGTAGTTTTCCTATAAATATTATCCAAATGCCCCCCCCCCCCATAAAATCTCCCTCAAACAAAAAGCCCTAAGCAAAATTTAAATTCTTTAATTATTTTCTTAAGTTTACTTCTTTATTTTTTTTTATATTGCAACAATATTTTATCAATTATCTAAGCCCCCCCCCCCCAAATCTACTTATTTTTATTTTATAATATTTTGCTTAAATATATAACTAAATAAATATACATATATTTTTCCTTATAGTGAATTTAATAAATAATACAACTAATGATTAAGGTAACATACGAAAAAGATAATAAAAACATCTCAAAAATTTTTTTTCCTTGTGTTCACATGTTTTCCTTATGTGTTTACAACTGCTCTTTCGGTGGGGAGCATATGAACATTTTTTTAATTCAATAAACTATTAAGAAAAGTAAGAAGAACTGTAAAGTTAATTCTTAAAAAATACCATGGGTAAAAAAAGTTATGTTTACTACATAGAGTAGTTTTGCTTATAGAAATTAACCCAGTTATGACAGAAAGCTATGTTTATGTGAACTGTTCACATGCATCCCAGTCTCCCTTATATATTCAAGTAGTCCCTGGTAGAAATTGTTGCTGACTAGTTTTGTATGTAAATCGTTCAACAGGTGGCTCTACTTTGCTGTATTTTATTTACGATTTCTTCAGTACACTCTAAAAAATAAAAGTGTAAATTAGACAAATTTACATATATATGTGTGTAAATTCCTAAAATTACACACCTGACATGAAAATTACCCATTTTTTGTAAAGTTTTACCAGTTTTTATGTGCATTTTAGCTTAACAAACTAAGTGTGTATTTTGTTATTACTTGAAAAACATAAATAAATGTGTAAATGCTGAAAAATGTCTGAATTTACACAAATTAATAAGTTATTGTAATTTACACATAATGATAAACACATAGGTAAGAGTGTAAATTTCTAAAGTCACCTACTTGTCATAAAAAATACCTATTTTAATGTGTGTTTAGTTTATGGCATTAAGTTTGTAAGTTTGTTATCAGTGCATAAACTCATACAAATGTGTAAATGTAGATTACTCCTGAAATTACACTAATTATTGTGTTGAAAAAATTATAAATGCGTGAATTTTAAAGTAGACGTTACGAAAGGGATTGGAGCTTGTAAACTTTTATCCATTTCAAAGTTTAATTTGTAATTTTAGTTTAACTTCAGTTCGCAGTGCAATTGATGGTTGTATTTAGGAACTACTTCAACCCCGAGTTAGACGCGAATCTAACATATAAAACTGTAAAATCGTAATCTTCGTTGACTTGGCTTCATCATGTTTAAGTTGAAAATTAATGGTGGGTCCAGCTGATTGCAAGCGCTCTCGTTCAGAAAAATATAGTATATAATAAGTTATTCTCTTATAAAATATAAGATATGTAATGTCATACGTCCATATTACCTCCAATTCTTTTTATCTGATTTGTTTATATTTATGTATAAATATGTATATGATACATGTTGGATTGTTTTTTACGTATAAGAATTTTTTACACGTATAATTTACTTGCCTTAAAAATGTCAACATTGCATAACTCCTGATAAATGTCTATTAAAATAACAACTGTTGTATCTAAAGTCATTTATTTCTTGAAAATTTTTCATCTTAAAAAGAATTTATGAATGTATGTTAACAGTAGCAAAATAAACATTAACATCTTTATTTTTCAGGGGGGGGGGGGGGGAGGTGTTAAATTTTGGTTCGGTTGTGTGGAAGATATTATAGTTTATTTATAAACTATTATACAAATGTATATCATATCTATAAATTATATATTCTGATTTATAAGTTAAACAATTCATCTGAGTTTTATTTATTTATTGAATTTTTTTTTAATTATGAAACTTATAATGTTAACTAAGTTTATCATCGATTAAAACTATAGCGTTGCTTTTGAGTTTCTACGTTACATTTCCTAATTTTAAGAAATTAATTTTTTAAATTTTTTAGCGTAATTACATTAAATTTTCAGCTGTGTTTTAATTTGAAAATATTACATCGGAAGAACTATGTTCCACTAAAATAGTCATAGTAAAGAACACATAATTTTTTCTTGTTAATTATAGATTTAATAAAAATACACAGAAGTAAATTGCAAAAGGGCGCAAATACGTTCATTTAAAATAACTCCAGATCAAAAATTCTGAAGAAAATTTAGATTAAAGTAATGGCTTTTTCTTCAAATATGCTTTTTTCCATTCCAATTTTGAATATTATTACAGAACTTATATGACATAAAACATGATTGTATGTATATAAAAAAATATAACAGTTGTGTCATAATGAATATTCAAAATCGAACTTATCATTCTCTCCCTCTCCCTCTACATAAATATCCCCCGTTGGGTGAGTTTTATACACTTAAGACACAAATGTAACTATCAAATAAATTCTACGAGCTTTAATTTCGAAAATTTATAAGAGTCAATTGATATTTGGATATAGACACAGTATTTCTCGTTTTATTTTTTACTATAGCTGATTAATAAAAATACACATTAGTTTGATAGCTAAAATTTTAATTAGAATATCTGAAAATTTCATTTATGAAGATAGGATTAATTTCATTAATGTTAAAATATATTTGTATTTTTTTTTTCCTTTTTTAAGACACAAATTTCTAAATATAAATGTAATGCAAAAGATGTTACTTTAATGATTCAACAACTTTTTTGATAGTCCTGATAATATTTTATATGGCAAATTCTTTGTAATGATGAATATTTATGAAAAGAAAGCAATTCAACATGTAATATAGGTGATTTATGTATATATAAATAAATCAGCTAAAATATTTGCAGGTAATATTTGTGTGTGTATGTGATATGAAGTCTACATACTTTTTTTCTATTTTTTTTATTGTATATTAAATTTTACTTTTATAACTGTATGTAATATAGTACCTTCAATATAATTGACTTTGTATCTTGAATCTGAAAAATAAAAAATGAAAAATTGAGTCTGAACTCTGAAAATAAAAAGTGTGGAGATTGCAAGATTACCAACTATGATTATTCCATCTGATTAGTCTAAAATCTATCATTAATTAATTAATTATTTTTCTTTATCTTAATTTTTAATTGCATGTTCTGAATAATATATAAATGAGGGGAATATATAAAATTAAAAAGCAAGGAAGAACCTAGAAAATAAAATAACAGTTTTTATGTGTACATTTAGAGGAGAGTGGGGAGGAATGGGACACTTTTTACAAAAATAATAAAATCAACTTTACTTGACACAAATACAAAAACTTTGATTTATAGAATACAAAATGAAATATTTTCTAATGTCCTTGAGCAATATAGAAACATAATTTGAAGAATCAATTTTATAATTAAAGAAATTGAAAACTTTACAATGTGTCCCATACTTCCCCACTAACAGAGAAGTAATATTTGTACTATGATGGTTGATGAGGAATATCAAAAACTAATGTCTTAAATGGCTATATGCTGAATTTTAGATCCGTAGCTACTATAGTAGCATAGTTTTAAAGGGAGGGGTAAAGTTCTAAAAACCTATTTATAGGGAGTTTTTAAGAGGAGGGGAGTGAGTGTGATAGGCTGATTTGGAGCTTATGATGCTGCACTTGTGATAGTGGATGAGAAGTGTGTACATCACTATGATCCCGAGTCCTAACAACAGTACTTTTATCGAATCCACTGTCACAAATCTAGCCCCATAAGCTAAAAATCAGATTTTCAACTACACCCCCCCATTTTACTCCTCCTTACAAAACTGTATGAATATTGCAGCTACGGTTCTAAAACTAAGTATAAATATATCGATATTCTACATCAACCCATTGCAGTACAGATATTTCATATACACTAGACACAATAGTTATTGAACCTCCATCGAATATACGTATTTTGCATATTACGCAAAGAACTGTGTAAATTACAGTAACACAATAATGTGTGTTTTTTGCGCAATACACATTTAACAGTGTAATCACAGAAGATTACACAGATAAATGAGTGAGAATATTGCACAGATATATGTGTATTCTTGCGCAATTTACACGTTAATGTGGGTATTTCATGAGTGATTATTATAACTTTTACCCACTTAGTGTTATTATCAAATTACACACTGAAATGTGTATTTTGAAATTTACACATTAGGTGTGTATTTTGGCAATTTACACACAAATTTACACATATAAACAAATCGTTTTTGTATCATTGATTTACACATTTTTGTGTGCAAATTTACACTTTTATTTTTTAGAGTGTAGCTCTATCTCTAGAATTAATGCACGGATTTTCATCAAACTACAGATTCAGTTAATGCCTGATATGAAGTGATTCTATGTATGTTTTGGTGAGAATGTCAAGATTAAAAAAATGAAATTTCATTATACATTAACAGAGTTAGAGAATATTAGCTCCATGAAAAGAATAACATTTACGCTCGGGTGCAATCTTGAGTGTAAAACAATAAGTGAATAAAGAATTTTTAAATAATTAAAAAGAAAAAACTAAATTTAACAAGAATTCACAATAAATCTGAAACATTTATACTCTCATTCTTTCCTCAAAAAGTGTTTAATTTTGCTGGTTATTTACAATGGATACAATTTGTATACATTACCTACACAAAATGTAAATAACGGGGATCTGAGCTCATTACCTTGAGATGAACCAAAAAATCTATATAAATTCAAAGTACAATGTTGCAAAATACTTTTGCAATTCACGGTAATAAATCGCTATTTTGAAAATCGATATTTCACTAGTAGTGAAACGAGATTGGCCAATCAGGAGTCTGCTATTTTGTGAAATTTTTGCAAACTGTTTTAAAAAATATACGCTTTTCATTGCTTGATCTTGTATATATAAGCCATACTATACGGATTCCTGTCGTAATGGCACCGATTCCCAAATTATTCTTCATTCAGTAACATAAGACTGATGAAGTCCAATATTTAAATTAGATACGATACGTGGAATATACGTATACATTAAATATACGTATTCTAAAATATACGTTTAACTGATACGCCTTATATGTATCCGGATACGTTTAAACGTATATTTTAAAGTATCCGTATAGCAGAAAAACGTATTATACGGATATACGTATATCGTTTAAACGTATAGCTGCTATACGTTTCCTATCGCGAGCACTATTCCAAATACTTTTAGTTTATCTTTTTTAATTCTTTTTATATTAACATAATTTTGTTTTATGATTTTAATGTACTGCTAAAAAGTTTTTTTTAACAGAAACCTATCTTGAAAATTTTCTTAATCAAAATTTTTCAAAAGAGAGTTTATGTTATGGAAATATCATTTTCATGAAACATATTCAGAGCGAATGCAACCGCATCATGACTGCTCATCTGGATTTAAAATTTAAATATGCATGTTTGATGTTGTAGTGATAGTTGCTTTTACATGAAGGTACAGAATTCTTGTGAAGTATAATATGCATAGCTGTTTGAAATATAAAGAATTAACTTTTTAACTAATTAACACTTTTGAAAAAAAAACTATTAAAAAAAATCTAATTTTTCATGTCTTTTACAGAATTTTATATTTTTTTATTTATTTATTTTGTTACCGTTTTTTCAAAACTAAAATTTTTGTCTAATTGAATCAAAAAGTTGCTCGGATTAAACTGTACAAAATATACAATAAAAATTTACTGGCAAGAATAATAAATTATGATTGGAATATGGATGTCTTTACCTAATACGGGTAAATCATGATTGACAAAAACACGTTACACTGGCAAATCAGGGAAGCAGTAAACCTAAAATGTAATTTATATGATAGTCGCATTGTACAAGAAAAAATATTTGATTTGGAAGTATGAGAAATAATAGTATGATTGCTTTTATGCAAAAAAGTAAGTGTTTTCTTCTACCGAAGATTCCAAAAGCATACTTGTAAGAGCATATCAGCTTGCATTTACTTTATCAACTAGCGCTAGTAATTTAGTGATTAGTAATTATTTGTTAAAATTTTTTTAAGTTATCCCTAATTCGTAGATTAGTATATATATATAGTATTAGCATATATCTATACTAATAAAAGAACAAAACGCTCTGTCTGTCTGTGTGTGTGTCTGTGTGTGTGTCTGCGATGGCTAGCAAAATCTACAGCACGTACGAAGCTCAAAATTTTTTTGAGAGTAGCCCAATGTCTCTCCTGATGCACCTGAAGCTCAGAATTTCAAAATTCTATTTATTAACTGAGTAATTAATTAAATTCCAAAACTCACTCTCATAAAAAATCGCTTTTTTTCGCTTTGGTCGCATAAAATTTTCGGAGAAATAATTAAAAAAGCTTGGACAGACCTTTAAAATTCATAGACTAGAAAACTGTCAGTTTAAATGAGGATTTTTTTTTAAATCACAGCTGCTGTACACCATGGAGAAAAACATAGGTGGAGGCGAAGTAAACCGAAAAAAGGTTTGCAACACGGAGTAAGAAGTGTCTTACTCCGTGGTTTGCAATATTAAACCATTTATCGCTGAAATTTTAATGTCTGAAACAAAAGCACGAGGAAGGAATTTTGTATTAATAAAACGAATTGAAAGAAATGAATTACAGCTGAAACATATTTTACGAAGAAATAGTAATTTTTTTAAATGGTTTTTTCTATTATATTATTTAGGTTAAAGTTAGATTAAAGTTAAATTGCATTTATGTTATGGTTAGAATAACAATATGTTACAATAAAGTGAAGGCTAGGTTACATTTCTGTTATATTTAATTTACGGTAGGGTACTGTTAAGTTGCTGTTAGGTTACAGACAGGTTCTGGTTACGGTACAAAAGTTTAAGGTTAGGAATTTATACACAGAGTGATCATTACGCAAGATTTGATTAAAAATAACACTTACTTTTATTAAATAGCTCTGTAATTATAATACTATATACCAATCTTTTAGATACCATCGTGTATCGATTTCATTCATGGTATAGTCGGATTTAAGAGTTATATAATTAGTTTGAAATTCAAAATATTTCACTTGGGATTTGTCTGTGAAAATAATAATTAGTTACGTGACTTAAGAGTGATTTTTAAGGGTAAATGTCACCTTTTTAACACGAAAACCATGCAATCGTTAGATACATATTCCCTCCCGCGTTTTTCATTGCTCATTTTGAGTATTTTTAGAGCTTAATATTAGTTGTTGTTTTTAAAACAGATTTTTCACACAGTCAGTGGCTACGTATTTCAGACAATGCATTTCTGCATGTAACGAGTTAATGATAAAATCATACAAATTTCAAGTTCGTTTAATATTGTTAATACGGACCCGGGCAACGCCGGGCGGGTCAGCTAGTATATATATATAAATTACTATATATATTAGTGTATATACCGGGTGATTATAATTAAAGTCCCGATTTTAAAAATCGATAATTTTCAAACTACTGGTCAGAATGACTTGATATTTTAGCAGAACAATCGTAAGGCAATGGAATTTTGTTTGGCGAAGGAAAAAAAATAGTTCTAAAATGTGCCGATAATGTCACTTTCCGGGTAATATCAGGAGGAAAGACCAAAAATGTATTCGTTAAACACAGAAATGTTGTTAGCCAAAAGAAAAAAAATAGAGTTCAGGGATTTACTAAAGATTTATTAGCGAAAAAACCAGAATACAGCGACAACAGTGATTATGACAAAAGAAAGAGCTTCATGGAATCAACACCTTGCTGATGATTAAAGCATAAGTTGTTCGATGGGCCCTCCGCCTTGTTCCGCTACTAATTGGAAGCGCAAAACGACATGCTCCACAACAGATCGGAGGGTATCTGTACTGATGCAATGGATGTGGTGTGTGATGCTTGCCTTCAAGTCGGCTAGATTCTGAATCCTCCCGCTGTAAACAACATTCTTCAGGTATTCCCAAAGCCAGAAATCACACGGGTTTAAGTCGGGGGAACGTGGCGGCCACGTTGTTGGAAAATGACGGCTTATGATCCTGTCATCTCCGAAATTAGCACTCAGTAGCTGCTTCACAGGAGTAGCAATGTGCGGAGGAGCGCCATCTTGCATGAATATTGTGCGATCCACATACTGACGCTGCTGAAGTGCCGGAAGGACATGGTTACGCAAAAGTGTTTCATACCGCTTGCCAGTAACGGTGCAGGTAACGGGACCCGCAGGTCTGATCTCCTCGAAAAAAAACGGACCAACGATAAACGCTGCCGTTATTCCGCACCACACAGTAAGCTTTTCAGACTGAAGAGGTAATGGCTGTAGCTGGGACGGTTTCTCGGTCGCCCATATCCTGCAATTTTGCGTATTTACATAACCTTGCAAATGAAAGTGGGCTTCGTCAGACCATAGAATGTTCCATGGCCATCCGTTTTCCACTTCCATCCGGGCAAGAAATTGCAGTGCAAAAGATTGACGTGCTTCCAGGTCAGCAGGTAGCAACTCCTGCACATGAGTTATCTTATACGAATAACAGCTCAAGATCTTCCGTAGGATTTTACGCACCGTGCTGTTCGGCATATCCAGCATTCGGCCAATTCCCCGTGCACTTCCGATTCCAACATCACTGTTAGTCTGTTCTTGTAATGCTGTAGCCACATCTTCCACTGCCGCAGCCGAAACTGGTTTCCTTCCTCTACCCCGTTTAACGTCAAATGAACGGGTCTCTTCGAATTTAGCAATCATTTTTCGCAGACTTTTTGTGGTTATTGGACCCAATTTAATGGATTTTAATGTCCGAATCTTCCTAATAGCTGTAAGTGCACAGTCATCGTTCTTATAAAAAAGCTTCAAGAGAAGAGCGCTATCCTTCATAGTCAGAGTCATGATGAAGCATTTAGGCAAAGAGCTGGTGCTCTGCATTTTTATGGCAGCTAAGTCTCATGTGCGCATGTCACGTATTAGTAATTTGCATTTATCTAGACAATGTGATCAATGACAGCGCCATCTGTCGGCACATTTTGGAACTATTCTTTTCCTTCGCCAAACAAAATTTCATTGCCTTACGATTGTTCTGCTAAAATATCAAGTCATTCTGACCAGTAGTTTTAAAATTATCGATTTTTAAAATCGGGACTTTAATTATAATCACCCGGTATATTAGGGTGGAGTGAAAAAGGACCAAAAAATTTTTTTTTCAGAATTTTTTCTTTGGATAGGTCTAAAAAGTTTCCTTTTGGCACACTGAATATAAGGTTAAAATTTCATTTCGTTTGGAATTCATCTTTAGTCCCCTACCAGCTCTTAAAGATTATGCTCTTGATATGTAAAAATCAAGATGTCACAATGAAGAGCAAATTAATCAACTTTTTTTTTTAATTAAATTTCTGATTTCAGTAAAATAACCTACAAAAATGACTTCCTAAAGTATTACTTGTGAACGATCTAAGTATCGTTGCGTTTTAACTCTTTGAATCGCGAATAAAATCCTAAAATGTGAATCGTATTGTCGCACAGAAGAGAAAACACAATAATTAGACAGACATTTCACTTCTATTTTTCGAATGCGCGTGAAAGATAGTTCTCTAAATATAAAGGATATGCAGTTTTCTGAATATATAGTAAGGAAATGAAGAGAATATCTACAGTGTGTTGTAAAACGATCTTTCCTATCACTCTATTTTATACTGGTCTTTGTTATCAAAATTAGGTATTACCTTTCGTGATTTGATTTTTGCTCATATATATACGGTTCTTACTTCTACTATTACAGCCGCTAATGGCGCTTCAACAACTAAGTTTACGCATCTTTCGAATACTTGAATCTAACAGGGAAATTTTTCAATTGAAAATGGGACTTATGATTTTTTTTCTGAGAATTTCGAGTTTCTCTCTTGGTACTCTTTTAAGAATGTGGGGTGATTTCACATTCCTGCCAGTTAATAATGTTTATATAGTTTGTAACACTGAATTTTAATTATGGAAGATGAAACTGTTTTATTGTAGAACATATAATATCCTTCATCTTCAATATTCTTCGGAATCCAAATTCTCCAACATGAATTTTTTTATCAGTTATCGTTCCTGTAAATTTTCATCTCAATGAAAGAAGTATACGTTTTGCTGAATAGCGGGTGTCGGATGTTTCTCTCTGTCCGCACAACTTTGAAGAACGTCCCTGGTAATTATAGCTGCCACCACCGATATTACTAGGTGATATCGGTCACCCACTGTGAGGATTGTGTAAATGAACACTGACGCCGTCAATTAACTGAATTAACAGTTTATTCAAAATATATGTACACACTAAATACGGTATTTACAATTATGTACAATTACAACTCGGATATAGGTGATCTGGTTCAACATTAAATTAAATACAGTAAAGGTTGGCTGTGTACTATTCAAATTAAACCTTCCACCTCACACTCAATGCACGTTAGATTCACTTTATCGGAGATCAACTTCGAATCTCCCAACGCATGGATACTCGGCCTGCACTTCTCGGCCCAGAGCACTAAACACCAGGACGTCTGCGTCCCTTGCTCTCTAGGTACGCACTGCCTATGCTCTCCAACACAGAGCACTCTCTATATACGAAACCCAGCTACCAACTGAACTCATCTGAGACCAGACTTGCTCTTCCCAAATCACTGTGTTCCCCCAATGTCAACCCCCTTTGGAGCTTATTCATTGGACACATTCTACATTCCTTTCTTGATAAGTGGCATGTTGCTTGTCAGCTCATCATCCACATACCTCCCTGACGGATGAACACGCCTCTCCGCAATCTCCTCTTTCTCCCAACACCACCTGTACAGGATTACCTGTCAATTCTCCCTTCAACAAAGAAAGAATGTCACCTTGAAAATTCTAGTACACAGCCATACAATACACAAAAGATTAAGATAGAGAAATATCGGAAATTCCAATCTTCAGCAGAGGTGGTCTCAGAACCTGACACTCCCCACCTTAGCGGAAAATATGCCTTTTAGGGGCTGATTTTCCCCAAACATATAGTAATCTAGCAGAAGAGTTCGATAGTCTCTTTACAGATTTCTTCATTATGCTTATTACATACGTATTTCCAGGTGTCTGAACATTATCTACTGACATCTCTACTGAACCTTGTACTGATATTATTATTACATAAACAATATACATGCTAATACACTATTATAAACACAAAATTCAAAAATATTTACACATACACAGAAAAAAAATTAAACGTGTGATGACATCCCTTTAAGGTTGTCCACTATTTGTTCATTGATGCTGATGTGCTAGCAACTGGTTGTTCTTCCCAGCTCTTTCTATGTAACCTAGAAATTGCATCAGCATTTAAATGTTGAGCTCCTGGACGATGAGAAATACTCAGGTTGCAGCGTTGCAAGACAAGAGCCCATCTAGTGAGTTTGGGTGATCTTGGGGTTGTTTCAGTGAGAAATTTTAATGGATTATGATCCGTAATGATCTCAATTTGAGATCCATAGGTCCACTTTTCAAACTTTCGCAACCCAAAGCGAACACTCCAAGCCTCTTTCTCTATACTCGGCCAAGCACGCTGAGCCCCTGACAATTTCTGACTGGCAAAAGCTATCGGTTTAAACTGACCCTTTTCATCTTTTTGAGTAAGACAACATCCTACTGCCAGGTCGGAAGCATCTGCGTGGAGCTGATATTCCCGGCCTACGATAGGTGTAGCCAAACTCGTCAATTTACATAACTCATCTTTAAGAGTATTAAATGCTTTTTTCTGCTCTTTGATCCCATGGTAAAGTATTTTTAACCTTCCCTTTGGTTAATTCGGTTAAAGGTATAGCAATTTCGGCATAATTTGGAATATAAGATCGGTAAAATCCCATTAATCCCAAAACAGATCTAACTTCCTTTTTAGTTTTTGGTCTTTTTAAATCCCTTATTGCTCCTATTTTTTCCACATCAGGTGCAAGCGTTCCACCCCCAATTACATGACCTAAAAACTTGGTCGATTTCTCTCCAAATTTACACTTATCCAACCTAATCGTAAAATTTCTATTCTTAAGTTCTTCAATGACAGCCCTAACATGCTCACAATGTTCTTCCCAGGTGTCAGAGAATATGATGACATCATCAATATATGCTTCCGCATACCTCCGATGACCTTGAAGAACCTCATTCATATCTTTCTGAAACGTGGCAGCCGCCCCTGATAATCCAAAAGGCATAGTACGCCACTGATAAGTTCCGTTATGCGTTGTAAAAGCTGTCAAATGTTTACACTCCTCTGCCATTTTAATCTGCCAATAACCCCTCAATAAATCAATCGACGATAAATACTTAGCCGCCCCTGCGGTATACATGATTTCTTGAGAATCTTTCATCGGAAAGGTTGGAACCTGAGTTACCGAATTTAAAGCTCTATAATCTATGCAAAATCGAACGGTTGCGTCCTTTTTCGCCACACAAACAATTGGATGACTAATTTCAGCATTTGACACCTCGATTAGATTTAATTCTAATAAATCCTGAATCTGCCTATCTACTTCTTCTTTATAAGCTACCGGTACACTATATAACTTTGGCTTTTTCCTTGCCACCCCCGGTTTAAGATCAATACGATGTTCTCCTACATCCGCTGGTCGTACAGGACCCATAAACACCTTTTTATTCTCCCTCAAAATAGACTTTATATCTTTGACTTGACTATTAGATAACCCTTTTATTTCGAACCTCTTTATATCTCGTTCCACTTCCTGATCCCGGTTCAAAATAGGAATTTCCCCAACTTCTCCAAATTCCTCATCACCTTCGAAAACAATATTAACTATATTACATTTAGCAATAAATTCTCTTATTTTATTTTGGTGCACATGCTTCCTACTCCCATCGGCTAACTCAACTATAAACGAATGCTGGTTTCGTTTTTCGACGATAATTGCCGGCCCTTGCCACCTAGAATATAACTTATTTGTTGAATCGGGGATTAACAGTATTACTTTATCACCTATTTCAAACGTTTTTTCCTTTGACCTTAAATTTTTATGATACGCCATTCTATTTTGATGCACCTCGGACGATAATTTTGCCTCATTTGCGGCTCTTTCTAAGCGTCCCCTAAGTTTATCCAAATACTCATGAATCGGCGTAGTATCTAACTGCGCCCCCTTATTTTCTCCTGCCCAGGATGACTTGAGAATCGATAAAGGACCCTCCGGCGATCTACCATATAATAACTGGAAAGGTGCGATTCCCGTCGTAGAATTTGGGACTTCCCTATACGCCCATAATACAAATGGTATTTTTTCATGCCATCTTTTCCCTTCTTCCCTAGTAGTATGATGTAACATACGTTTAAGAGTCTGAATAAATCGTTCCACAAGCCCGTTAAACTGTGGATACTGTGGGGTCGAAAATCTTGGACGAGCGCCTAACCTTTTCTCTTCTTTCGTTAAGTCGGCGGTGAAATTGGTTCCATTATCACAGGCAATTATATTTGGAATTCCTGTCCTCATAAATATTTGAAGCAATGCATCACACGCGGTTTTAGCAGTTAAACTTTTTAAAGGGATCGCATCCGCCCAACTGGTATGCTGATCAATTAAGGTTAGTATATACTGATGCCCTTGGGAACTTTTAGGATCAATAGTCCCAATTAAATCAACATTAACTACCTGAAATGGGAGTTCCGGCCGCGATACTGGGGAAATAGGAGCTCTATCATTCACTTTAACCCCTCTAGTCAATTGGCACTCTAAACATGACTCACAAAATTGTTTAATTTCTTTCGCCATCCCCTCCCAATAAAAAGAATATCTGATTCGCTGTACCGTTTTCTGGGCTGCATGATGCCCTCCAAATACCGAACTATGCGCTAATTTTAGGATTTCTTCCCTTCTTACTTTGGGTACTACCAATTGCGCTATAGTTTCGCCTAACAATTTCTCTTTATGATATAATAAGCCATTTACAATATAATAATCCCCTTTATCAATTTTAGCTAATTCCCAAGCTTTCTCTAACTCTTTACATTCTAATTAGGATTTCTTAAACATATCTGAATTGCTAACAGTAGGTTTATTATTTTTCTCCAATTTCGTTTTTTCTGTATTCTGACTTTGTATATTTCCCGACCTCGCTTCTATTGCATAAACATTACAATTATCACTACTCATACCTTCCTTTTCACTCGAGTTATCAATAATAATTTCTGAACTTTCTAATTATTGGGCCTCTAGCAATGGCTCCTCGCGGTTGACACCTGACAACTCATTAATCACCTCGGGATGTAAAATTACTTGCTCATTAATATTATCAGTCACTGCGCAAAGTACTTCCTGATGAATTATATTAGTTTGTCCAAATTGCGGAATAGCTAACGGTAGTTTAACCAACGGTGACTTAACTGCTTCACCAAATAACCCTTGTAAATAAATACTACCCGCTCCTTTTAATTTCTCTTCCGGTACCAAATCTTTATGAACAACACTAATTTCACATCCAGAATCAACCAATCCCTTTGCTTTTTGCCCATTTACACTAACTTCAATTTTCTCAAGTTTATTTAATTTCTCACCAATAACATTAGTTCTCTGTTCGGCCTTTGCCGATATTCTCGCCACAATAGCTCCATTAGGTAACTCTTTGTTTTCTTTTACCACAATCTTATGTACACCCGCATTCTGATCTCGCCCTTTATTACCATTATTATTTCCCTCATTACCCACTTTATTACAAAAACGCTGGTAATGTCCTCTCAAACCACATTTAAAGCATTTAGGCGCTGAAGCATCACTAGGTTTCTTAAAATCTATTTTCCTATCCGAAAAAGAAGTAGTCTCATTACTCCCGTTTTGTCTCCAATTACCACTAACTTTACTATCCTCCCTCGGTCTCATTTTTTCATTGTTTACGTGCCTATCTTTACCTTTAAAACTTTTATACGTAACGGCGTAAGACTTAGGTTTAGCGTCAAAATAATTGTCACATTCTTTAGCAATTTTAGAAGCTTCTAACCATTTACCTTGGTGAGTTAACCCAATATATGATGCAGTATCCTCATCTAATGTACTTACTAACTTATCAGTAACTATTAACTGGTTGACCTTTTCATAAGAGTCAGCACCTCTAATCTTACAGTAATTTTCCCATGTCGCTATTAAACGCGATACAAATAATACAGTTTCGTTCTGGTTTCTCTTAGCCTTCTTAAAATTTTCCAAACACGCCTTCGGTGTCGGTTCATGTTCCCTTAGGACTAACTCCTTTAACTCCTCATAATTCTCCATTTGTTCCGTAGTGGTATAAATTAACAAATTATCCGCCTTATCTCCTAACATATTTAGTAGAATTTCGGCCTGCTGGTTTTCCGGTACATTTTTAGTTTTGAATGCCCTTTCTAAGCTGTTAAAAAATAAATTCCATCCCTCAGTCCCTTCTGGTACTTTGATAGATAGAGTTTTAACACTTTTGATCAATAGTTCTATATTACTTTCATTATTAGATTCCCTAGACCCATTAAAATTATTTGCTGATCCTTGAACTCTTAGCCTTTCCATTTCTAATTCATGTTCCATTCTTAATTTTTCAATTTCTAACTTTTCCTATTTTCTAACTTTTTGTGTTCTAATTATTCCTGTCTTTCTAATTTTTCGCTTTCTAAATTTTCGCGTTCTAATTTTTCCTGTTTTTCTTCGCGCTCTAACTTTTCCTGTTTTTTTTTCGCGCTCTAATCGTTCTGCAACAATAGCTTCAGATAATTCCTTAATAACCCCCTCGTCATACCCATCACTGTCCATTATCTTTGTCCTAAGCTGAATTCTGGTATCATCTTCCGTGAATTCAACACCTAATTCTTCAGCTATCACCTGAAGATCCACCTTTTTTAGTTTTAATAAGAAAGCCATACCTTCTCCGATTGTTACGACCACCCTACAATATACTAATATTTACACCTACCAAATTAATACTTCCTAACTTTCTAACTTAGTACAGTTATACCCCACTTATTATACTAATTAATACCTTTCAGATAATCAATGTTTTTCATTTCTAATTAACCTACTGAATAATCTAATTTTCCCCATTGATATCGCACAATTTACTTCCAATAAAACAAAAGGTAAAACAACAATTCGATTTGATTACTATGCAATACAGATTCCAATTTATACACTTAGGTAATAACATACAATTTACATAATAATACTGATACGTTGAAATTGAATAAAAGTATTGATGTCAATCAAAAAATCCACATAAAAAAAATTGTATAACATGCACATATAAATTTCTACAATTATCCTCACTAAAATATTTCCAAATTCAATACTGGTTCTCTCACTTAAAACAAATATAATATTTTGATCACAAGATCTTCGCTTTTATTTTTCCTCACTATGCCCCTCTTTTGAGCCCTTTTTTTTCTATGGCCCACTTTTGAGTCTTTTTTTTTCACTATGGCCCTCTTTTGAGCCTTTTTTTTCTCCCTATGGCCCTTTTTTGAGCCTTTTTTTTCACTACTATTGTCCAATTAAAATTCTAAGCAAATGCTGTTATACACTCTTCAAACTTAAACAATATTGCTTCATTTAAATATTACTTTAACAATAATTTAAATTTAAGTAAATTAAATTATTCCTCCCAACTACTATTAACACAATAAGTAAAAAAAATATAGAGAAAGCCAATACTAGCTCAAGTTGTTATGACCTTTCCTTAAAACAATAGCAACTATGGTCATTAATACTTTATACCTATCTGAACACAATTATTTAATTGCACATAAATTATCTAGACAATTTACTTTTAATTATACAATAACACAAATTGGTTCGAGATGTCAGCAGAAGGAAATAGTCAAAACACCTTACCTTGTACTTTATCTGCTGGGGTACTCTTCTATTCACAGGTAGTTCCACAATGTAGCGGTAATATGGCACAACACTTAGTTCAGTTCTTTCTAATACTGATACAGCACACACACAACACTTTACCACACACTCCACGATACGACATTACCACGCAAGAATTCCACTTGGTACTCCGGCACTAACACACTGCAACACGGCTCGATGGTCACTGGTTTCAGGCGATTCTATCCCAACGCTGCCACCAATTTGTCGGATGTTCCTCTCTGTACGCACAACTTTGAAGAAAATCCGTGGTATTTATAGCTGCCAGCACCGATATTACTAGGTGATATCGGTCACCCACTGTGAGGATTGTGTAAATGAACACTGACGCTGTCAATTAACTGAATTAACAGTGTATTCAGAATATATGTTCCACTAAATACGCTATTTACAATTATATACAATTACAACTCGAATATAGGTGATCCGGTTCAACATTAAATTAAATACAGTAAAGGTTGGCTGTGTACTATTCAAATTACACCCTCCTCCTCACACTCAGTGCACGTTAGATTCACTTTATCGGAGATCAACTTCGAATCTCCCAACGCATGGATACTCGGCCCAGAGCACTAAACACCAGGACATCTCTGTCCCTTGCTCTCCAGGTACGTACTGCCTATGCTCTCCAACACAGTGCACTGTCTAGGTACGAAATCCAGTTACCAACTGAACTCATCTGAGACCAGACTTGCTCTTCCCAAATCACTGTGTCCCCCCAATGTCAACCCCCTTTGGAGCTTATTCATTGGACACATTCTACATTCCTTTCTTGATTAGTGGCATTTTGCTTGTCAGCTCATCATCCACATACCTCCCTGACGGATGAACACGCCTCCCCGCAATCTCCTCTTTCTCCCAACACCACCTGTACAGGATTACCTGTCGATTCTCCCTTCAAAATAGAAAGAATGTCACCTTGAAAATTCTAGTACACAGCCATATAATACACAAAAGATTAAGATTGAGAAATATCGGAAATTCCAATCTTCAGCAGAGGTGGTCTGAGAACCTGACAACGGGATTGAGAATTTTCTTTAAATATTGCCTCAAATAACGAAACAACTTAATTGTTTATAAAGAAACATTTTGAGCTCTATATTTGCAAGAAGAATCTTTCTTGGAGTGAAACAACATAGACGAATGTACTTTAATTTCAAATTCAGCCATAATCTTCAGATTTTGGGATGAATTCTGACTTCCCATCTGAAAACCAAGTTATCAATTGGCAGTTGTCAATCATTTAGCGTGCGACATTCTTGCTGGACACGATTTACCAGGTTTGAGGAGCATTAACCAGATGCAAATGTTTGACACATGTCATAAAAATAATTTTGGTCTAAACTTAACTCTCCAGAGATCCTTTCTCTGTGATACGAGCATATATTTTTTTAATTTCCATAACTTATAATTGTTTACATTGATCCAACGACTTTTCAATTAGAACAGGAATAGCTCGTGAGCCTTTATTTTGTTTATGAAGTTCAATGACTTAGTGGCAATTCGTTTGCAGAGAGCTGACATATTAACCACTACAACGGACGACTAAATCTTAGTTTCAAAAATCTATTAGCATGATTTTTTATCTTACTGTTTACAGTTGTTCCGTCACAGCCTATTGCCATAAATTTATCAAGGTTTAAATGTTTTTAGTGCAATATTTTAATAAAACCTTCAATGATCTTTCCTGGTCCAAAAGATGGTGTAGTGTATCCCAAATGCAACACATTTGACTCTTAAAATCAGATATTATGTTTTTCACTTACACATCTTCCACATATCTCCAATTTTCCATAATTTCCCTTGATTTGGGGAATTAAATAAGCTTCTGATATTCAGAAAAATTGTTGTGAATCATTTGATCATATGTTTTTTGGAAACTACAATAATTGATGCTTTCGATGTTTTCTCTTAAGATTTTTTTAATCTCTGATTTTGGCAAAACTTTACAACTATTGCTGTGTTTTATTTATTGTTTTGTATAATAATAATATTTTATAGAATTCTGCTATTGTTGGCAAAACATTTTTATTTAGTTTTGAAGAATCATCAACTTCTAGTATTGGTAAACTTCAATTTGCTTACAAACGTACTCATTTTGACTGTAAAAATTACAACATACAATTTTAAAAACTCAATAAACCGTTTCAAATATTTAAAAATAAAGACTTAAAGTTTGAAAATGATGAAAGGTATTACACTAAACATTTTAAATATAAAAATATCAAAGAGATTAACAAAAAATCCTGTTAATGTACAATTTATGGTAAGAATCTATCGCATAAATCAATGAAAATATAAATGTCCTGGTAGGGGACTCAAGAAGTTTTTCAAAATTCAGGAAATTTTACACATGTATTAGAGATACTAAAGGGCAACTTTTGGCTGCTATCCAAAATCAAAATTCCAAATTTCGATTTTTCACTCCACCCTAATATATATAGACTATTATGTTTATATACGTCTGAATATCATTTTACACTAAGAAAAAAAAAATACCCACTTCACCTAGAATTAATAGTTAGTCATATTCAAAATCTATTGAATAGAAATATAAATTTCTGAACTATTCCCGAATGGGTTAAACAACTAAGCTGAATATAAGACATGATCTAGAATATCTTGTCTCTTGTTTTTTAGGTGAAGAAACGAATTTAAACCGTTTCAGTAGAGGGAAATTAGCATTTTATTTCTGGAGGGATTTCATAAACTATAATTATAGTTACTAAAACCAACATACTGTGTTCGCAACCAGGGCTGCGGAGTCGGTGGGTAAAATGGCCGACTCCAACTCCGACTCCGACTCCGGAATTTTTAACGACTTCGACTCCGACTCCGGAAATTTTAACGAATCCGACTCCGACTCCTGGCTTCCTGGCTAGCTAATATACTAATGTTGATGATGGTTAAAGTTATGAGGGAACAAAAGAAAAATAAGGCAAAAAGTCATTATTTCGGTACTCAGTTCTTAGAGCTTTGGGAAAAAAATATTTTCCGTTTTACATATTCTTTAATTTTACATACCACAAATCTGAAAAATTAAATTACCGAAATTTAAAAGAGATAACAAAACGGATATTTTACTATTTCGGATCCGTGGCCTCGAAAAGCTGTACAATTTTTATGTTAACAAGTGCTCTCCAGAGCAGAAAAATTTCAATGGAAAGGAAAAAAAATAGTAAGATGTGTTAATCTTAGAACTTTTTTCTATATCACACATGTTAATACTTCCTGAAAAATGCAGAATAGCAGCGCCACCTCTTATGTGATTTACACCAAAATCTAGTCAACAAGTTACATCAACTTCTAACTGCATTTGAACTTTGGTGAATATCAGTACATTAATTTCTGAGAAAGGGCTATTGCTGAAATTTAAAATTTTGCATAACACTGCTTCATGTTAAGTGATGTACATCAAAAACGAATCAGAATCAATTTCTATCAGATACTAACTGAACCTAAAGTTTAATAAACATCTATGTATTAATGATTGAGCCACAGCTATTTCAAAATCGTAAATAAATCAGCGCTACCATATCAGCACTACCTGAAGGGCAATTTACACCAAACACTAAACTATACTAATCTAGATTACAAACTAATTAAATATAAAGTTTGGTGAAAATTCGAGCATTTGTTTTTGAGATAGCGCTGTTGCAATATCATGAACAATACAACATAGCAGCGCCACCTATTGAGCGATTTGCACCAAAAAATTGCAGCACCTAATTATATCAAGGACTAACTGATTCTAAAGTTTTATATAAATCCGTACATTAATTTTTAAGATATAGCTACTGTGGAAATTGTGAATAATGCAGCATGCCAAAGCCACCTATCGAGTGATATACACCAAAAATTAATCAGATCTAGTTTCTATCAAGATCTAACAAAATCTAAAGTTTTGGGAAATTCAATTAATTAGTTCTTGAGATATAGCGCTCCAAAATTTTTGTCGCATGCACACTCACGAAGTGACAGACACTGACAGACATTTTCGAAAAACTATCAAATCATGTTCAGTTCAGGATCTTCTAAAACGTATAAATCTATCGAATGCCGGAAATCGAAATTTATCAAGAATATAATACTTTATTCTTGTAAAGATAGAAGAAAATAAAATTGAAGATGGAAATTTTACTATTTCGCAAATAATATAGGATCTACTAGAGCTTTTAATTAAAAACAAATTTCATCTCCTGTGTACGTTGGGCAGTTTATTGGGATTCTTTAAATTGGGTAGTCCGATATATTCCAAAAATAACAATAAGAATGGATTGGATCTATGGATTTAAAATTACATGTTATTGGTTTAATTTCACTTCAAACTGTCTAAGAAAAAAGCCGGAGTCGGAGTCGGAGTCGGGTTGTTTTTTACGACTCCGGCTCCGACTCCTTTTTCTCAAAAATGGGCCCGACTCCGACTCCGACTCCGACTCCACGACTCCAACTCCGACTCCGACTCCGCAGCCCTGTTCGCAACTATTGACAGATTTTTAAATAAGTTTTACCACGAGACTATAGGAAAACGTTCTTGAATTCTGGCAGAGACTCTAGAACTCTCTAACATAGGGAATTACTTATCTTAGGGATGACATGGAACTATTTTTCCTAGAGCCACAACTTAGATTTTCGAGGCCAGGGCCAAAGTTTTTTGTCAGATATGGCAAAAATATTATCGTATCATTTTTGTTTCTAATTAACTCAATTTTAACTTTTTTTTCATTTTTTCCCACCTAATCACTTTGAAAGAAAGTTATTCTTGAGTAATGTACGTTGAAAAAAAAATCAGTTAATTATTATATAGTGATTTTCTGATTACGACGAATTAGTTTTTCCAGATTTAGATAAGAAGTCCAGTGATTTACGAGACAGACATTCAAAGCCTTCAATCCAAATGAAAACCTCGCCTGTACTCATATTTAGATTCGATAAATCAGATTTACATAAACTATATTAATAGAATAATTAAATTACAGAGAGAAATATAATAGTTAAATTGCAGTAAACTAATTTTTTCTTTTAGAATCATTTCAGATGTTATTTAGTCACATGACGACTTTAACTAGTAACTGTAAATTTACTCTACAAATTCTTCGTTTGGATTTCAATATTTCATTTTTTCCTCTGTGGTATCTGATGTCGGTGTCTAACATAGTACGCTGTTAAAAAAATTGCGTTGGTTTGAACTAACGTTTTGTGTTACAGATGAAGCAACTGTGATATGATGAAACTTCGTTCCAACACTTGGATATTTTATTGAACCATAGTTCTACAGGTTAGAACGGGATTTCTCCATTCTTTTATTGTAATAACTGTAGCACCAAACATTGTTTCCATCTAGCACAAAACTTTCAAAAATGCAGTTTTGCCTTTTTCGATTTCTGCTGCAATTTCATTCTGAGGTACAATGTTTGTACGTATTAATTTAATGTGTCTTTGATAGTTGTATGATGTTTCGTTTTTCATCCATGATTCTTTGTTTTATTTTTTCTAGCCTTGATATCTGTGTTTATCGTGAAAACCTAGACGTAAAAAGGTATTGTGATCTATAATATTAAGGTTTGTAACAGCGATCTATCTTTCTGTTCAACGCAAATATAAAAATATTGGAACATATTGATTATGACAAAGTGACATGGATAAAAGAATTGAGAACTCAGAAAATCAATAAAATAGTTATTCTGCCTGATGTTTTGTGGCGCAATGATATCGTTTTCATATCAAAATAACAAATCCACAGTAAAACTACGTAAATTATCATGCAAAGTAGAACTGAGATATGGGGTTTAGAGCGTCCGGAATTTGAAAAAAAAGATTACAGATCTTAACTTTCATTTTTTACTTGATGTCAATAACAACCATCTGTTTCCCAAATAATCCTCTTAGTAAAACCACGGTGAAATTTATATGGCTAGTTCTATGAGCATTTGTCGTATAAGTCACACTTTATGATCTTTGGCTACCAGTATTTTAGAACGATAAAACCTGACTTAATTTATGGGAGAAATTTTTTCCAAAATAACGGTTGTTAACATACACTGCTCAAAACAATTAAAGGATATTGCAGTTTTAGGTGGATTTTGTATCTGGGAAACTTTTTAGTTGATTGATACATGGTCGACAGACATAATAGGTTATATGAGAATAAGTTACACATGTTTGGCAGAAAAATTGCATTTTATTGCGCATTTGTGTACAAAAGGAAAAAAACACAATTTGTGCATATGAGAAAAAAAGAATAACAAAAGGTGTTTTCTTCAAACAAAATCATTTTCAGTAAAGGGTATGGTTTCCAAGGGCGGCCAGCAACATTGAACACCTTTGAGGCATGGACTCAATGTGGCTATTAATGACAAGTTGGGGTGTTCTGCCCCACTCTTCCAGAAGAGCTCTTTCCAGTTCTTGGAGAGTTTGTGGGGGTTGTTGGCGGCCAGAAACTCGTCTTCCTAGAGCGTCCCAAACGTGCTCGATTGGATTCATGTCTGGTGAATACGCTGGCCATTCCATTCAAACGATTCCTTCCTCGAAAAGGAAATCCTCCACCAAGCTTGCACGATGTGGCCTGCAGTTATCGTCCATTAAAATGAAGTTACCTCCGATTGCTGCAGCGTAAGGGACTACAATAGGTCTGAGGATCTCATCCCTATATCGGCGACCAGTCAGAGCTCCATCTCGAATGATGTAGAGGTCATTGCACCCGTCAATGGAGATGCCACCATACACCAACACTCCTCCACCGCCAAATCTGACACTTTCGGGCACAAACGCAGGATTGTTCCTACTGCCACGGTCCCTCCAGATGAAAATACGCTTATTATCCGGATGCACAGAAAAACGGGACTCGTCAGAAAACAGAATATTGCTCCATTGATTTCTCCTCCAGTTGACATGCTCAGTTGCCCACTCCCTGCGGTCGCGACGATGCCTTGATTTTAATCGAACACATACTATAGGTCGGCGAGCATACAGACCTACAGCATGGAGCCGGTTTCGGACAGTCTGAGTTAAAATCGTGGTGCTTGTAGCCGAGCGAAGGTGTTGTTGGAGAAGAGTAACTTTCATGTTTCGGTGTCTCCGAGCTGTTAACGCTAAATACCGATCTTCATTGGGCGTTGTTGCCCGTCTACGACCTTGCCCTGGTCTTCGGCCTGCACATCCACTCTCCCAGATCCTGGAAATGACACTTTGTGACACTCTAATGGCTTGCGCTACTTCGGCTTGAGTTTGGCCCCCTTCTAACGTACCAACAATTCTCCAAGCTTCTGAATCTGTCAAATGACTTCGCTGAGACATCATACTCATCGAAACAAAGCAATCACTGAATGCCGATCATCCTTGTCTTCATTCTCTTTTAGCCAGTTGAAAGTCAAATTTAATTCGCTGCCGCTGAAGCGACGTTTTTGACGTCGAACTCAAAATTTGCATACTCCACAGTTTAAAAATCAGAAAAATTTGCATTTGTGATTCTCCTCTTCTATTTTCAGCAAAAAATTTCGTTTATATCTTTATTTCATATAAAACTTCAAATATCCTTTAATTGTTTTGAGCAGTGTATATATGTTACAGGCCAAACCCGATTTTAGGCCAAACTAGATTGGCCTAGGCCAAACCTGTCTATCCTAACGCCCATCTGATAAACTAGTTTTTCCTAGGCCAAACTGGTCTATCCTAACACCCATCGGATAAGCTAGTTTTTCCTAGGCCAAACCGGTCTATCCTAACGCCCATCGGACAAACTAGATTTTCCTAGGCCAAACTAGTTTGGCCTAACTCTTATACGATAAACTAGTTTAGACTGCTGTTTCTTGGTCTGAACTTGTTTAAGCTAGGCCAATTCAATTTGGAGTGATTTTATTGAATTCAGTGACCGCCTCAACGCCAACATTCTGGTTTGTCCTAGGCTGATCTAGTTTATCCTAGGCCAATGTAGTTTTACGTGTTTTTAGCTCACGGGCGTCAAAGCCAGAGAAATAACGGGCTCACAGGTTCTGTATGTATGTATGTACGCATGTATGTACTTATGTGCGTACGTATGTACGTAACACGATAACTCTTGATTGAGATACCCGATTTGGTTCAGATTTTGGATGTAGGTTCATTCTGATAAGGTACTTTTCTGATTAATTTTGGGAATTCATTGGGTAGGAATAAAGGGAGCGAGCGGGAGGCTAATCCCCCACCTTTAATTTAGAAAAATGGATTTATCATGCAGAATTATCAGTTTTCATTTTAAATATAGGATCCTTGTGACAAGGCGCCTCCGAGATTAGTTGTGGATGTTTATTGTTTAAGTCTAAATTTCAAACTTAAACAATAAAAATCCTCAACTCTAAAAGGAAGGGCAATGTAGGTAACCCAACATAATTTAGAGGCCTGGCGGCCCGGTCAGGCGGGGCCCTGGCCTGGAAATTCCGGCCGGTGCAAACCTCTGAAAGTATTCTACAACCCTTCGAATAAAATACATTATATAAGGGTAATAACAAAACCACTTTGCACAAGGTTAGCTATGGAGCAGTAGTCTAGATCAATATTAAAAAGAATATTGCCCAATTAAAGTGATGGCTTTGCATTCACAGGCTGTTTACTCTTATTGTGTGTTACAGCTTTATTTTTTTAAAGAATAACACAATCGAAAAATAAAGTAAGTTGGATTACATTTTCCTATTTCCCCCCAACTATACTTAACCATTGAATCCCCAAAACGAATCACAGATACGCTTTATAAAATTAAACAATTATCCAAAATTTTAAGCAAATCGGATAATTCAGCTCAAAAAACAATTCGTCTGTTTTAAGGAGGGTCATCTTCTATTCCTCCCTTTATACTTAATCATTAAACCCTCAAAACAATTCAGGGATTCGCCTTAAAAAACTGTATTCAAAATTTACGGCAAATCGGATGAATTTGCATAGAAACCTATTTATCTAATTTAAGTAAGGCGATAAAACGTCCACTACCCCATTATAATGAAACAAAAGAAAAACTGAAATTAATTAAAGAAGCGCCTGATCAAATGAATCCATGTCCAAAACTTTAAGTAAATTGGACAATTCTGTATTATAACCAATTTATCTAATTTAAGGAAAGAAATAAATTGTAAGTTTCCCCCTTATATTTAATCGAAGAACCATGAAAATTAGTCAGTGAAGCGCTTCATTAGAATGAACAAATCCAAGATTTGCAGCAAATCAGTTAATTCTGCATGAAAAACAATTTTGCCAAAATTAGGCGGGACCCCCCCCCCCCCTCCCCATTATTCTCGTTGTTTTTATTTAATTAATCCCCAAAACTAATTAGGAAAGCCCTTTACCAGAATGAATTTATTTTTAAAATTTGAAGCAAATCAGTAAATTCTGCGTGAAAAAAGCATTTACATAAATTATGGGGCGTTACTCCTATCCCCCCTCCCTCTATACTTAAACAATGAACACTCAACTAATCATGGAGGCCCCTCGAGAATGCTCTTATATCTAAAATTTGAATAAAATATGCTAATAATGCATGGAAACCCATGCATTTAATTAAGGGAAGGGGCGAATCAGCCTCTCGTTCTCTCCCCCCCCACACACACACTTATTCTTCTCCAATGACCTCCAAAAGTAATAAAAAAAGTTCAATATAAGAATACACCTATATTGAAAGTTTGATGCAAATCGATTATTTCTATCAAGAATAATTGCGTAACGTACAGAACGCCCGTAGATACAGAACCTACGGGCATATTAGTTCTCAGGATTTGGTAGCCTTATGAGTTAAAAACATGTCAAATTACATTATTTCTATCGAGAGTTATCGCGTTACGCAAATACGTACGTACATACGTACATACATATTTATTCCTATAGATATTTATTCCTATTACCCTTTATTCCTATCCAATGAATTCTCAAAATTAATCAGAAAAGTACCTTATCAGAATGAACCTACATACAAAATTTGAACCAAATCGGATATCTCTATCAAGAGTTATCGCGTTACGTACATGCGTACGCACATACGTACATACATGCGTACATACATACATACAGAACCTGTGAACCCATTATTTCTCTGGCTTTGACGCCCGTGAGCTGAAAACACGTAAAACTACATTGGCCTAGGATAAACTACATCAGCCTAGGACAAACAAGAATGTTGGCGTTGAGGCTGTCATTGAATTCAATAAAATCATGCCAAATTGAATTGGCCTAGGATAAACTAGTTCAGACTAATAAACAGCAGTCTAAACTAGTTTATCCTATAAGAGTTAGGTCAAACTAGTTTGGCCTAGGAAAATCTAGTTTGTCCAATGGGCTTTAGGATAGACTAGTTTGACCTAGGAAAAACTAGTTTATCCGATGGGCGTTAGGATAAACTGGTTTGGCCTAGGAAAATCTAGTTTATCCGATGGGCGTTAGGATAGACCGATTTGGCCTAAAATCGGGTTTGTCCTGTAACATATACAATTATCAGCTATGTGACTTATTCTACAAAATCCTATGGAATTAGCCATATATTAAAAATATGTACGGAAACATCGTCTCTAAAGAAGGAAAATTTATTTTCTCATTTACCTCATTTGTTATCCATTGTCATGTATTCTCACATACTTGTCTAAAAAAAACTACATTTGTTTTTGAAGGGGCATTATGATTATTGAATCATATTACTGAGAAGTCATTGTCCTACATAAAAATAGATATTATAAAATCAAGAACTCATTTGAAAGCACGCATCTCTTACGACCAAAAACATAATATGGAATAACATATCACAATTAGAGAGGAACTCTTAAGGAAAATTCTATATAATCAAGTTTGATTTTGCTTATAAAAATATATAGTAACACATATATATGTATAAATCAGTAGCACGTAAAAATATAAGTCTTAATTTGTGTTTTCGTTTTTTTTTCTGCTCCTCATGATTCACCCGATTTATTTAAATATAGGACCTGTACTTTCTGAAAAAACCTATTTTTTCAGACATTTCTAAACTCTATCTGACAAAGTACATAGTTATTTCTCACTGTTTTTCCCTTGTATTTTGAACAGTACGGTATTGAAATCACATTTAATTAATACTTTACTTCCCAACTGACTTTTCTTTTACTACCCGCAAATTTAAATATATTAAAATATTTTATTGTAATATAATTTGTGTTTGTAACACCTGTTTATTTGCACACATTTAAACATAAAATGCATTCGCAAACGTTATTAATACAAATGTAAGCTATTGATATATGAAATATTAAAAATATAAATATTAAAAAATATATTAAAAATAACAAATCAAATATTTCACTTTTACAAATAGCAACTTCTCTAAACATGAACGAATTTCTCTTACTTGAAATAAAGTTTACTTATATTTTTCATATTCCCCGAAAGGAAATTATTTTAGAAAAAAATACAGCACATTGTGTTATCTGCATTAAGAAGTCGATAAGTATACGCATATGTAATACTAGTGAAAGAAATGCATTTTTTTACTTACTTTGTTTTGTGTTTGTAGCAATAAGAACAAAAGTTATGCAAAATATAATTACACATTTTCAAAGTATGTCCTTTAGCACAAAACCTTTTTTCATTATTCGTAGAATAAAACATTTTTTAATGTCATAAAAAGAACTCAAGTTTTATGTACCGTACCAAAAATTCAATGCATTTCTTTCTGAAATTTTATAAAGTTGGAAAATTAAATTTTTATGAATATATATTACATCATATACTATCTTCCGCATCTTTACTATGATTATTAGAAAAATTGAAATTTGAATTAATTGAAAGACAGAATTTTGCATAAACCTTTTCTCATTTCCCGATTTTATGTTCAGAAGATGCATATGAAATTTAACGCTTGTAGTGCAACTATAAACTTGAGTTTTATGCTAGAATGAAATTTCTGGACTCTGTGTATCATTAAGCTAACACAGTATATGCCAAAACTTATTTTTTTTTATGAAAAATGCAAAAAAGGAAAATTTTGATCTTATAAGAATAAATATAAAATGCTTTTTGGTCAATATGCTTAAAAAAGAACATATTTTAGGTACATAAGTTTCTGTATTTTTGAAGATTTCGAAATACTTTAGATCATTTTATGATATTCTCACACGAATTTCTAATTTCTTTGATTATCTGTTTTAAGTAGCGCTATTTCCACTTTGAAGCCCAGTCACTGCATTATTCACTTCAGATACAATTGGAGTAGAATTCACATTTTACCTTTAAAGAAATTTTATTACAATTTTGATTAATGTTTTTTATGAATTTGGGTTTTAGACCATTCTCATATATGCTTGACATTCTGTACACAACCAATTATATACGTGCTAGAAGCAAAATGTAATGTGATTTTGAAGTTTTAGGTAGCTTTCAATACAAAAAGTAAAAGGCTACCTATTGCAGCCGTCCGGAGGAAAGCACTTCCAGAAAATTTTGGTATATTTTCACCGATCATGATCCCCAGACCCCAAAACCACCCTCCGTTCAAATGTTGATGTATATATATATATATATATATATATATAACTGATTTTTGTCATGCTGTAATTAACGTATTTATGAACCGATTTGAATAAAACTTCGTATGTACATAGTAAATACAAATGTCTCGACTGAGTTCGAAGGCGAGCATCATCCGACATTTTGTTTCAAAATGGCGGTCATTTAAATTTTTTAAAGAAATTTAAAATTAAATGCGAAAAAATAAAAGTTGAAAAATATTTTTCTTTTATGTGTTGGAACATAAAACGATTCCAGAACACTTTTTAATTTGTCTATATCTTAAAAAATGATTGAGTTATAGCACTTTGAATTTTTCTTATGGCTGACATTTTGAAGCGATCTGATTTTTGCCACGTGATAACGCGCGTATTTATGAATCGATTTTGATGTATCGAATTGGTGTGTACATAGTACATAATGACGCCTGGACCGAGTTCGTTAGCTAGTTCCATCCACCACCTTGTTTCAAAATGGCGACCATTTAAATTTTTTTAAATAATTTAAAATTTAAAATTTGGTACAATAAAATGAGAAATTGAAAAAGATTTTACTTTTATGCATTTAACCTTGATACAAAGATTCCAGAGCAGTTTTTGCTTTGTCTGTATTTTAAAAAATGGCTGAGTTACAGCACTTTTAATTTCTAGTGGTGCTCACATTTTGAAATGATCCGATTTTCGCCAGGTGATACCACGAGTATTTATAAACCGATATGGATGAAACTTGGAGCGTACATAGTACATATCGATGTCTGGGCCGAGGTCGTTTGCCAGTTCCATCCGCCATCTTGTTTCAAAATGGCGGGATTTTAATTTTTTTAAATTTAAATTTTAAAATTAGGTGCAAAAAAGTAAGAAATTAAAAGGAATTTTCTTTTGTGTGTTTCACCTTGATATAAAATTTCAGAGCATTTTTTGTTTCATTTATATCTTGAAAAATGGCTGAGTTATAGCACTTTCAATTTCCAGTGTAGTTCACATTTTAAAACGGTCTGAAATTTGTCACGCGATAATACGCATATTAATAAACTGATTTGGATATAACTCCGTGTGTACATAGTATATACCATTGTCTTGACCGAGTTCAGTAGCCAACTTCATCCACCTTCTTGTTTCAAAATGGCGGTCATTTAAGTTTGTGAAAAATCTTTTAAATGTATAATGATGTACATACAAAAAATGAGAAATTGGAAAAAGGTTCTTTCTAAAATATTTATCATAATAATAAATGCCGGAGTATTTTTTCTTTGTTATTACCTTAAAAAATGTCTGAGATATATAGCAGTTTGAATTTCTAATGTGAGTGACATTTAAAAAAAATCAATTTGCCCGCGACAGCCTTCGTATATATTAATCGATTTCAACATGAGTGTGCATGAGCACAAGAATTAAGATTTCGACCAAGCTCATTGGTTTGTTTTATCCATCATGTTGCTTTAAAATTACATACACTTCATGATATCATGGAATTTGGCGACTCTCTAAATTGCTTAAAATTAAACCAGGTTGAATAAAATATGACTAATTTCTAAAAATTCCTATTAATATTCAGTATTGACAAAAACTAGTATTCAATCTTATAAAATCGGGTTCCACTAATTTGAGTTTCGTATGTTTGAATAATTTAACTTAATTTAAAATAAATAAATAAGTATATGAAATCTACCTCTTCCTCCCGGCACTGCCGGAAGGACTTTTTATATTATGCAAAGACACAGAGTATTAATACAAATGATAATAAAATGACATACAATTAAATTAGTTGATGGGTTTTTTTATGTGTTTAATTTTGCTGAAAATTTTTACAATTATCCATAATATTTACAATTTCAGTATTTGAAACATTTCGAAAGAATTTAAATTTTTAGCATCTTCCGAATACTTTTAACATATTTATATTTGGAAGGAAAATAATTAAGTTTATTTAATGCAGCAATGCTGTTTGTTTATAATAATTACCAAGTAAAAAAGACTTTTTTTAAGTTACGCTTTCTTTTTTATGCAAAAATTAAACAAAAATAAAAGTAGAATTTTTTTTCTTATAGAAAGTAAAGTTGGTTAAGTAGTAAGTTAGTCTTGACTGAGTTTGAATATTCATTTTGTGATGAAAGTTTTACTATTTTACGCTGTTGTTTTAGAATGGTTATTGTTGTTTTAGATAATGATTTGAATTTAAGTACAATTTAAAAACATTAAAATTTTTTTAGACAAATACTTTTCTCAATTTTGCAATGTTTTAAAACATTTTCTTATTTTCTAATGATATTAAAAATTGCCAAGTCCGTTTTGTTTACATCTAAATTATATTTATTATTTTTTATTCAGATTATCTAAATAGAAGAGTAAAGATCTTTTCCAATCAAAAAAGAAAATTAGAGAAACCGACGAGTAAATTTTATTTCACAGCTCCAATATAAAGCAAAATGATTTATGATTCAAAAATACGTTTTCTAAAGTAAAAATAAATTACAATTAAAAAGTTTCATTTAATATTTTATTAATGATAGACAAATAACAGAAATTCAACTTTAAAGCTTATAAGATATAAGAAGTATAACACTGCATTTAGTTTTGTGTAGGACACACCGGGAAAATTCCACTACCTTAAGGGAATTAAAAATTTTCTTGCCTCTGAAAGATGTTTATTTCTGAAAAGCTAAAACATTGATCTTTAGTAACTGTATAAAATTAACTGTAATTATATCTGTAACATAAGTATGCATTTCATATTTTCTTTCAAGCTCTGCACAATGGCGGATTAACAGCGCATTGGGCCACTGTATCGTGCTAATTTTGACACTCTTTAATGAGCTATTATTAATATATCTAATGGATACAAGAAAACACATAACCAACTCAAAATCCTTTTTTGTTACTGTTTTGGTCTTTTTGATAGATTCATGCATAAAAGTTTTGATACAGATTTTAGGTCTGCTTGTTCATTTTTTGCTTCATTTACCTCCATGTTAGAGGCTGGTTTTTCTAACTGTGTCTTAACTGGGCCTCCCGTTAGTATAAAAGAGTGACTTATCCTTTTTTTTCTTTTGCACCTTGGCCATGATGGCAAGATTACTCTGAGAGGATAATATGGCGAAAATTTCCAAGCAAAGCCGAAAGAAGAACCGAATTTGTTCAACACATTGCATCAAAATGTCGACAAAGGAATGTAGATTACTGTTAATATTATCTTAAATGCCTAATGTTACCATAAAAGGTGCTTACCTCTACTCGTTTGAATATATATAAAAAAAGAAGCAACTAAATGAAAACTAAATTTTTCACTAGAACAAACGCACGGCGTGTCATAAAATTACTCTCACTCTAAGTACTATATTTATTGTTGGCCTTTTATAGTACAGGTGCATTCACTATCTCAAATTGCCGTTGGTTTTAAACTAGGCGGGGTGGGGCGTAACCCCGGTTATTGGGAATTGTTAATGAAATACAAGGTATTTACAGATTTGTTTGTTATTGATAAATTAGAAGTAATGAAAGACCGGCAATGTATAAACGCAGATTTCTTTGCTCTCAACTCAGAAATTTTTAATTCGATCTAAAGAAATGGTAGTGCGTTGGATTGGCTACTTGGTATATTTTAAAAAACTAGTAAAAAACTTAAATATATTGATTGCCTATATACTTTCATTTCAATATTTCAGGATAATGTGTTTATACGTAGGTGTTAGGAATTGATAAATTAAGTTATCCCAGTTTATTCACAGAAAATCGTTTGCATATTTGCAATTGTGATATTTAATTTATTTATAAGACGCGACTCGTTGCTATGGAAGCGAAGCTGTTTTTTCGTCTGCTTTGCTTTTTATATTTTTTATCTTACGAGATGAGTTAAAAGTTTAGATAAAAAAGTTGGCATCAATTTTTGATGGAATGAAAAAGAATTTTTTTAGAGAGAATGTTTATATTTTTTGTTTGTCGTGCGTGTCTTGAGTTTTATTGAAGAATTATGTTAATTTTATGAAAAGGCACGCAGAAATGCATAAAGGATCATCTTTCCAGTTTTTAGTATGATGATCAAAAATTATCAAGGTAAAAGCATTTATATTTTGTACATATTATACATTTTGTACATAGTATGTAAATAATTTGAATTCAATATTTCTTTATTCTATAATTCTAAGTATGTAATAAAATTTTTAAAAAGAAAATTCAAGAATATTTAGAAGATTTTTGAACCCAAATAAGTTTTGATTGTTTACAAAACAAATCTGGCGCCCCGAGCACGGACATTTGAATAATACTGTTGAGATATTGAATTGTTTTTATAGCGTATAGTGTTTTCATAAGCTGTGCATTACTACTTAATTTTTCGATGATGAATAAGCTAAAGAAAAAGCGTACGCCGCTACGTTCGTCATTTACCAGAACTTTAAATGTTTTGAATGAAGAAATTAACAGCGAGTCATTAGATAAGGACAAAATTTTAGACGGTTTTAGTAAATTAGAAAATTTGATTCATGAAATTAAAGCTATTGATGAAGCTATAATTGAACTCATGTTAGATGATGATAAATGCGATGAAGAGGCTATTGAAAATGAAGTAGTGGAAAATGAAAATTATTCAGATCAATTTATTACCATTAAGCGTAAAGTTAGCGAAGCATTGGGTACAAATAAACGTAATCAAGATGATAGTGAAAAAAGCACAGATCACGGTTATTCCAAATCAAAGCATTATAAATTACCTAAATTGAATATTAAGCCATTCGATTCGCAGTTAATAAATTATCTTTCATTTTGGTCCCAGTTTCAGAAAATTCATGAAGACATAGATTTGGATAATAGTGACAAATTTCAGTATCTTATCCAATCGGTAGAACCTGGAACCAGTGCCAGGCGTTTGTTAGAGAGCTATCCAATGACTGCAGTTAATTACTCCAAAGCTGTCGAGGCATTTCAAGAGCGTTTTGGAAATAAAGATTTACTAATAGAAGTGTACGTTAGAGAATTCCTAAAATTGATTGTAGCTAATGTACAGGCGCACGGCAAAGATAAACTTCCCTTATCAGATTTATTCACGAAAGTCGAGGCATATTTAAGATCGTTAGAATCAATGGGTTTAAGTTTAGAAAGCAATTCGGCGTGGCTCTATCCCATGATAGAATCTAGCTTATCGGAAGATGTATTAAAAGCATGGCAGCGATATAATATTTCAATCACATCAAACACTGTTAGTAATAATAATGCATTGTCAACAAAAGCAAATATAGTAAGTTTGATGGAATTTCTGAAACAAGAAGTTGCAAACGAGGAAAGATTCAAATTAGCCAAATCGAGTTTTATAGAGCTGGGCTTTAAAGACAAACCTAAAGAAAAGTTAAGAAAAGCAGAAAGTAAAATACCTACTGCGGCAGGGCTATTTAGCGCAAAAGAACGCCTTTGTTTATTTTGCAGTAAATCTCATGAAAGCAAGGACTGTGTTAGGGCTAGATCTCTTTCCTTTAATGAACGGAAGGCCAAAATTAAGAATAAAAATTGCTGTTTAAAATGTCTTCGTTTTGGTCACCACGCTAAAGTTTGCAAAGTTTTTATTCGTTGCCACGTTTGTTCTAAACCCCATACCGAGTTATTATGCCCTGAAATTTCAATGTGTAAAGAACCAGAAAATACAGTTAAGACGCCAGAAGTTATTCAAAGCACCATAGCAAGTAAGCAGTGTTCTGCTGAAGTAGCCCTTATGACTTTAGAAATAGTTATTAAAGGTCGAATAACAAAGAAAGTACGAGCGTTACTTGATTGTGGGTCGCAAAAGAGCTATATTTTAAAAGGTACAGCTGAAGAGTTAGGTTTACATCCCATTTCTTCTGAAGCTATTGTACACACTTTGTTTGGTGGTACGCAAACAGAAGCTAAATCTCACAATAAATTCCAAGTTGAGTTAAGTTCTTCTGATAGACAGAAACAAACGAAAGAAGTCTTAGAACTTTTGGATCAAGATATAATTTGTAACTATATTCCTCGGATACCAAAAGAATCAGTAATTAAAGAGCTTAAACAAAAAAAACTATGGATCACAGATTTAGGAGCAGGAAGTCCAAAAATTGAAATTTTGATTGGAAGCGATTACTACGGACAACTTCTTACAGGTCGAGTAAAACAGTTAAAGAGCGGTCTTACAGCAATAGAGACAAAGTTTGGATGGACACTTTGTGGTCGTTTAGAAAGTACATCACAGTCTTGCCTAAATTATGGAAATATGTTTATCACGAACCTAGCTTTAAAAGATATGAAGATTCCAGAATTATGGAAGTTAGAGACAATTGGTATAACAGATCCCTGTCAAACTTTGTCTAAAGCAGAAGAAGAAGAACTCGCTCATGATAATTTTATAAAAGAAGTTGATAGAAATATAGAAGGTCGCTATATTGTAGGTCTTCCTTGGATTAACGGCAAACGTGAGATTCCCTCAAATAGACACATAGCTGAACGAAGATTGATAAATTCAACAAAGAAATTAAAATCAATGAAAATGTTTGAAGAATATGCTAAAGTTTTCTATGAATGGGAAGAAGAAGGCGTTATAAGTAAAGTACCAGATGAAGCACTCAAGATTCCAGGACATTTTTTACCTCATCATCCCGTCATCAAACCAGATAGTCTTACTACAAGTGTTCGACCAGTTTTTGATGCATCGTGTAAGGTAGGGAGGTCTCCTTCTTTAAATGATTGCCTCTTTAAAGGACCAAACCTCATCGAACAAATTCCTGCAGTGTTAATAAGATTTCGTGAGAAAGCTATTGGGGTAGTAGCCGATATAAGAAGAGCATTTCTTCAAATTGAAGTCAAAGAATCAGATCGGCATTTCTTGCGATTTTTATGGTGGAAGAGTCCTGACGAATTTCAAGTTTATCAACACAATAGAGTAGTTTTTGGAGCAACTTGTAGCCCATTTTTGCTAGGTGCAGTTATAAGATATCATTTGAGTAATGTTGATGAAGAAAACAAACAGATAGCTGAGAAGCTTATGAAATCATACTATATAGATAACTGCGTTACTTCAGTCGACAATGTGCCTGAACTAGAAAATTTTATTTCAAAATCTACAGAAATCATGGCTGATGCGAAAATGGAATTAAGAATGTGGGAATTCGGACCAATTAAAAGTGAAGACAGCAGTTTCCTTAACGAAAAGAAGGTGCTCAGCAAAAATGTAACAACGATAGTTCCGGTTTTAGGGTTGAAGTGGGACACAATGGAAGATAGTTTGAAGATCGCTTATAAATTTAGTGATGAGATAGAAAATCTGTCGAAAAGAAAGATATTAGCTGTAACCCAAGGGATCTTCGATCCAATAGGATTTTTAGCCCCAGCATTGTTGCCAGCCAAACTGATAATTCAAGACGCCTGGTCGACGAAATTAGATTGGGATGCTCCACTTCCAGAAGAAATCCGGAATAATTTTCAAAAATGGTATAGCGAACTCAAGTATTTAAATGATGTGAAGATAAATAGACGTGTAGGCTATGGTTGTAAAGAAAAATGGTCTATTCATACATTTTGTGATGCTAGTACCAGAGCTTATGCAACAGCAGTTTTCTTACATTGTGAAGATAAAGACGCAGTCTTTGTACAACTTTTAGGAGCTAAGTCTCGTCTTGCACCAAAGAAAAATATAACCATCCCACGTTTAGAGCTTCTTGCTTGTATTTTAAGAATAAGGTTGACTAAATTTGTTTTGAAAGCCTTTAATTGTATTTCCATACCAGTAAAGTATTGGACCGACTCTTCGACTGTTCTCGCTTGGATTCGAAGAAATGATCAATTGGGAACGTTTGTAGGCAATAGAGTTAGAGAAATTTGTAAATTTTCCGAATCTCAACAGTGGAACTTCGTACCTGGTCATCTCAACCCTGCTGATCTACCTTCTCGCGGATGTAGTCCTAAACAGCTGCTGAAGATGAGATGGTGGGAGGGACCAGAATGGTTGAAGTTATCAGAAGAAAATTGGCCACATTCAGAAACAAGCCCCAACGAAGAATTAGTAATGATGGAAAAGAAGAAAATTTCAGTGCCTGCTCTTTTATGTTCTAATTCACATGAATTTATGATATATAGTAGAATTTCAAAATTTGGTAGATTTATTAATGTCGTATGTTGGGTGAAGAGATTCATAATGAAGTGCAGAAATCGAAATATATGTTTTCCATCAGAATTGTCAATTGAAGAAAAAGAAGATGCGGAAAGGTCGCTCTGGTCAATAATACAATCTGAAAGTTTTGGTAATACTACTGATGCAATAAAAGGATTAAAGGTTATGAAAGATCAAGAAGGTTTGTTAAGAGTAAAAACAAAGATATTAGAGCGAGATGACGAGTTTTCTTTCAGATATCTAATTTTATTACCATCGAAACATCATGTAGTGAATTGTCTGATTCAAGAATGTCATTTAAAGAATTGTCATGCTGGACTTCAAACAGTTGGATCCATTTTGAGAGAAAAATATTGGATAATTTCTTCTAGACGCATCATTAGAAGTCAATTGTCTAAGTGTTACAGATGCAAAAGATACTCTACAAAGCCATATACTACACCTCCAATCCACCTACCTCTAGATCGAGTCAGAGATTCCAAAGTTTTTGAAGTTGTTGGAGCTGATCTTTTTGGCCCTCTTTTCGTAAAGCAAAGATCCAAAGTTTGGGTTGTACTTTTTACATGTGCAGTATATAGGGCAATACATTTGGAACTTGTATCCAGTCTCTCAGCGGAAGGATTCATTCAGTCACTTCGAAGATTTATATGCAGGAGAGGAAGGCCGACTACTATATACTCTGATAATGGCTCAAATTTTAGAGGAACCAATAACCTTTTAAAATCATTGGATTGGAATGCAATAGTTTCTTCAAAAGAACTGTCTCCTATTAAATGGAAGTTCATCCCTCCAGCAGCAGCTTGGTGGGGTGGATGGTGGGAGCGTCTGATTAGATGTGTTAAAATTCCCTTGATCAGAACACTCGGCACTTCAACTTTAACTTTTGAAGAACTCATGACTGTTCTATGTGATGTCGAAGCAACAGTAAATAAAAGGCCTCTAACCTATATTTTTGAAGAAACAGATAAATTTATACCTTTGACTCCATCATCATTTTTGCAAGACATTGAAGAAATAGGTGTTCCTGATTTAGATGCAATAGATTCAAAGAAACTTCAATCTAGATATAAACACTGTCAAAATATTCGGCAACAACTTAGAAATAGATTTAGAAAAGAATATTTAGCTGAATTGGTCCAAAAATCAAAACAGAAAGGACAAGCTGTCAGACTAGGTGAAGTAGTCTTGATAGAACTAAACCAAAAGAGACATTATTGGCCTATAGGAAAAATTGTAAAGATTTTCCCAAGTCGAGATGGAGCAGCTAGAGTGGCTGAAGTTAAAACAAGTTCAGGGACCTTGGTGCGTCCACTTCGTAAGCTGTACTCATTAGAGATATCAAGTCCTGATGACCCTGTAATCCAGACTGTGAGTAACAGTAAAACTAGAAGTGGTAGAGTAGTACAGAGACTTCTGAAATGACTTTTTCTAGAACTCTGAAATGACTTTTCTAAAACCCTGAATTGACTTTTCTAGAACTCTAAATGTTTCATTATTATTTTATTATTGTTTAGTTATTATCTTTATTTATTTGCATATTTTTTATTTTGAATTAGGGCTTAATTTGATCAAAAGTGATCTTAAGTTTAATTTGGCTTCCGCCTAAATTAAAGGTGGGAGTATGTTAGGAATTGATAAATTAAGTTATCCCAGTTTATTCACAGAAAATCGTTTGCATATTTGCAATTGTGATATTTAATTTATTTATAAGACGCGACTCGTTGCTATGGAAGCGAAGCTGTTTTTTCGTCTGCTTTGCTTTTTATATTTTTTATCTTACGAGATGAGTTAAAAGTTTAGATAAAAAAGTTGGCATCAATTTTTGATGGAATGAAAAAGAATTTTTTTAGAGAGAATGTTTATATTTTTTGTTTGTCGTGCGTGTCTTGAGTTTTATTGAAGAATTATGTTAATTTTATGAAAAGGCACGCAGAAATGCATAAAGGATCATCTTTCCAGTTTTTAGTATGATGATCAAAAATTATCAAGGTAAAAGCATTTATATTTTGTACATATTATACATTTTGTACATAGTATGTAAATAATTTGAATTCAATATTTCTTTATTCTATAATTCTAAGTATGTAATAAAATTTTTAAAAAGAAAATTCAAGAATATTTAGAAGATTTTTGAACCCAAATAAGTTTTGATTGTTTACAAAACAGTAGGACCTTTTAAAGTGTATTTATTTACGCATAAACACATTTTTGAGGGCGTTTTCAATTCTGTAATAATCGGCCGTACACGAAAAATATCTACTACTACCGCGATGTTTTATTCTGGAAAACTCTTGATAACAATTTTTTTCTCGGCAAATGTGTGTATTACGTAATTGATTTAAACATATTATACATGTTGTATAGAAATATAATTTCTATAGAATAGATATAGTGTTACTCTTTTATACAAAACCTTAAGTTTTTACAGGGTTTCTGGCATTAAGTTTTCACTTCTAAGGTATAATGAATGTAAACAGATTTTTTTCACAATTCTTTTGTGAATATTGCCCTGTTTTTAGAGTTTTACATTTTATTTAAGACTCTTAAGTAAATATATTTTTTGTACTATTTTAAATAAAAGATAGATAATGCGCGAATTATGCATTTGAGGGTATTACTCCCATTGCGTTTAACTCTACTGTGGTTTCCAATATCCTATCTCCTGTTAAGCAGAACGATAGAATAATAAGTAATGAGTATTGAAAGTCTCAAGGATTTATTGCTCCAGTGACCACTGCAGAATTTGTTACTGTAAAGAACAAACAAGTAAGAAAAGTCATGCGTTAAGAATAGATTATGAATCACTTTCCAACACTTCCTGAAATCTTTATTGAAACTTCGCTATTTGGGAAATAAAGTGTTACCGTCCGTAACCAAACACCTATTGCTTCTACTGTGAAAGCAGCAGCAAGACATCTTCTGCTGCTATCATAGCAGAAGCACGTCTTCTTTGCGCCTGACGAATAAAGACTCAGATCTTTCAAAAGGTCTAGTGCATTTAAATTTTTGTGCTGAAGTTTAACTAGAACCTTTATTTCACGCCATTATTTCGATAAAATTTATTTCATATTAAAGCAATCTTAAAGCTACTGAAATCCCATTTACACAAATTACCATCCATGGACGGGAATGTATGTAATTATTTGTATAGCCCACTATATCATTTCATCTACATTCTACAAACATTTCTTAATAAACTGAATGTAATTCAGTGCAAAAATGCATAACTAACTTAAAAAACACCTTTAGGTAATTTACGCTTATACTCAGTATTATTTATAATATCTTTTGTTTAGCCCTGTACAACAACTATTGTATTTATGCACACTATATAATATGTTTAAATGTAGTGAAATTTAATATCGGATATCATAATTAAAAATGCATTTCCAGACATCAATGCTAATACATAATATTTCGGATACAAGATATCATTTGAAATCTCCATCTTGAAAAATCTTTGAAAAATCCATCTGAAATTTGTTTTAATTGAAACATACTTTTTTCATTTATTTGACACACAAGGAAAAAAAAGCCCTCATAAGTTTAGAAGCTTCTATTTTTAACGTCACTGGCTGAAAGTAATTGTATTTCATTACACTCAATCCTGATTATCTCTTACAGCGATAACAGCTTTGGATTGAATCAAATTAAAAAAATAGGTTTAAAAGACATTGATTCGCGAAATAGATAAATTCTTGCTTTTGCATCCATATATCATACTAAATATTGACTAAATATTGCTGCATATAGATAAATTGAGTTATGAAAAGAATAAATCAATCACAAAACTATTCATTAACTAATAACAACAATTTTACTTTGCTATTACCTATCATGTGTTGTTTGTTTTGTGATTTTGGACTAAATGTAAGATTCTTAAAAATAAAAACATTTCTACTTAAAAATTCTATCTGAAATTTGTTTTAATTGAAACATACTTTTCATCTATTTTACACATAAGAAATAAAAGTCCTCACCGTTTAGCAGGTTCTATTTCTTATATCACTGACTGAAAGTAATTGTAATTCCTTATATTCAATCGTGATTATTTCTAACAGGCGATAAAAACTTTTGAATGAATCAAATTAAAAATAAATTAAGAATAGAAGACATTGATTCGCGGCGTAGATAAATTCTCACTTCTGCATCCATATATCGTGGTAAATATTGATCTGAAATGGGCTCAGGTGTGATTGTTTTGTAGCGCACATCGTTTTCCTTTTAGTCTTAGTCAAACACACATAGATATAAAAAACAGAAGAATAAAAGAATCTACCAAAATATGAAAAGATATGGCAGTTTCTATGAAATATTGCAGAATATAGATAAATTGAGTTCTGAAAAGCAAGATGTATGTAATGAGGAAATTTTCTAAACCTGATTTAGAGTATTGTGCATTTGTTGTAAGTAGTTTTACATTATGATATGGAATAGTGATACATTATAAGTTAAAACAATGATAACTATTGAAATATTATAAATTTATGAAAAACTTCATATAATTGAGCTTTACATACAAAAGAAACTTGCATAAATTTAGTTGCTGACATTTAATGTTTTGCAATATGATAAATAATTTTGCGTATAAAAGCTGTTTCAAAATTTGTGCAAAAAGTAATTTTGAGAGAAAACACGGGTTTATAATAAAAAATTGTAGATTGTTAGTGATTCATAAAGGTATTCTTTATAGGGTTTGTTATGGAATAGCATATCGGATAAATTGCCTCAGCGGCTTTTCTGGGTGTTCCAAAATTCCTGCAAAATTTGAATTTCTTATGTCTAATTTTTTTTTGTCTAAATTAAAAGATATGGACGTGGACGACACGTGGTTTAACAAGATGGTACCACATGTCATACAGCCCGAAAAAGAGTTCAATTATTTTATGCGTCATTTCCTGGTGGTGTAATTTCTCGTTTTGGTGATCAGAATTGGTTGTCCAGATGTTGCGATTTAATGCCATTGGGTTTTTTCCTTTAGCGTTTTCTGAAGTTTAAGGTTTATGCCAAAAATTCATGACCACTCACGTTTCAAAGGAAAAAATTGGGTGCTGTATCAGCGAATTTCAACCACATTTAAGGAAAACGGCCATGGGAAATTTCTGCGCATGTTCCAGTAAAGCTGTGGGATCTACTCTAGTCTTAGCAATGGGGAATTACCCAATATGCTATTCCGTACATAAGCCTGTATTATATACATTATGAACCAATAAAAAAATTACAGTTAGCCTACCAGTATGGAACCTGGGCTCATGGACACCGACCGAAAGCCATAATAACTCAGCTGCAATCAACATTACCCTTTCTTTTCAAAATATTTAACTTGTGTTATAATATTACCCCCCCTTTTCTCAAGAACAAAGGTGCGTTGCATAAAATCTATTGGAGGCTAAAGTGTGTCTGCCCTACAGCATTTATTAAAATAATCAAAATCTGTGATTACCAAGGTTTGTCCTCTCCTTCTAAATTTTGAATGTTTATAAATCAAAAACTTTTTATCGAAACTAAATGGAATTTCATTTTTAGTCATAGTAAAAGCCGATGATTTATCATGTCGAAATGTGGTGTTGCCATTGAAAAAAATAAACTTTGAGCTGGTTTTGATTAATGGATCAGGGATTATCTTAAGCAAATTTTATATACAATTTTGAAAGTAGACTTATTTTCTAATCTTTCGTACTATTAGCTTTCTTATATAATTATTTGTTGCAGAGTTAGTCGAAGGCGTTTACTTTTTTCCATGACTGTATATGCACCAAAGAAAACAAGTGACACATTCGACTAATTCTGCGAAAATTTTCGTATAAAAATAAAATTGGTACCATTCAAATGGCATCAACGACTACTGTATACATAAATTTACACATACATAATATATTATATACATATTTTATACATATCAAATGAAAATCAAACTTTCGAATTGCTTAAAAGGCGCAAATGCCAACTTAGTGAAAAACATTCCATGCCGGGAATCGAACCCGGGACATCAGTATAGCGCACTGACGTTCTACCGACTAAACCACATGGAACGACACCCAGCAAGGAACTTATCACCATTACTTGTTGGCAAGGCTACAAACGCAGCACAAGATGGAATACAATCCGCGAGCCACCGATCTGGGGCAATCACGAAACTCAAATTTTATCCAGCATCGATTGAATATATTAATGCATGGAATTTTTTCCAGAGAGAAATTTCGCCTTGAATATAACATATCAAATGAAAATCAAACTTTCGAATTGCTTAAAAGGCGCAGATGCCAACCTAGTGAAAAACATTCCATGCCGGGAATCGAACCCGGGCCATCAGTATAGCGCACTGACGTTCTACCGACTAAACCACATGGAACGACACCCAGCAACGAACTTATCACCGTTACTTGTTGGCAAGGCTACAAACGCAGCACAAGATGGAATACAATCCGCGAGCCACCGATCTGGGGCAATCACGAAACTCAAATTTTATCCAGCATCGATTGAATATATTAATGCATGGAATTTTTTTCACTATTTAATCGTTCCATGTGGTTCAGTCGGTAGAACGTCAGTGCGCTATACTGATGGCCCGGGTTCGATTCCCGGCATGGAATGTTTTTCACTAGGTTGCCATCTGCGCCTTTTAAGCAATTCGAAAGTTTGATTTTCATTTGATATGTTGTATTCAAGGCGAATTTTCTTTCTGGAAAAAAAATTCCATGCATTGATATATTCAATCGATGCTCGATAAAATTTGAGTTTCGTGATTGCCCGAGATCGGTGGCTCGCGGATTGTATTCCATCTTGTGCTGCGTTTGTAGCCTTGCCAACAAGTAATGGTGATAAGTTTCTTGCTGGGTGTCGTTCCATGTGGTTTAGTCGGTAGAACGTCAGTGCGCTATACTGATGGCCCGGGTTCGATTCCTGGCATGGAATGTTTTTCACTAGGTTGGCATCTGCGCCTTTTAAGCAATTCGAAAGTTTGATTTTCAATTGATATGTTATATTCAAGGCGAATTTTCTCTCTGGAAAAAAATTCCATGCATTAATATATTTTATACATATATTTATACATAATTTTCCATACGATAGTTTACATATAGAAATTCTAACAAATTTTAAAACTTGTTATTCTGATACATACTTTTAATAATATATTTGGGTTCTTCGATAAATTTAATATGAGGATAAAGACATGAAGTCATTCTCTTAAGTATTTAATGATTTGTGAGTGCTTAATGTTTGAATGTCAGAATGATAAATTCACTTCAATCTTTATGCAACTGATTAGAATTCGGGTGATTTTTTAAACATAGCTCAAATATTACTTGAGAGAGCTATAATTTTGGATTCGCATATTTAAAGCTGTTATAAATACATTTCTGATAAAAAAAATAATATGTTACTATTCGTAAGTTTTTTGAAAATTAATATAAATGTATAAATATCTTTCTATTCAAGGTTTGAAAAATAGGGGATTAGTAGAATAAAATTGAGCACCTAATGCCTTTTTCTTTGTTTTTGAAGCTTCAGAGGCAGAAAATCGGAATCTCCCACAAAGCTGTTCGGAAATATCTCGTCTCTTGAAACAACGGGGCAAGTGTGATCGCATATCACATGGAGGGTTTCGTTTAATGTTTCATTCAAAACAACTTATCTTTTAATTAATAAATCCAAAGTGTTAATTTATAATTATTAAACTTACATAAATGGTAGCAATAATAAATTTAAGTTTAAATTAATTATAAAAGGTCGTTATTTATTTTTATCAAATCAAAAATATTGAAATAAAATAATTTAAATAAAATACAATATATAAAATTACAGCAAAAGAGATGATGCAGCTTTATAGATCCAGCAAAAGTTTCAAATTTTCAACAGTGTACCCTGTTTTTTAGTAACAAAATAGATAGTGACGCTAGTTTATTTACTAAGGCTACTTTTTGTAATAAACCCTGCTAGTTCTTAGAGTTAAAGACTTGTGTCTGAAAGTTACTAATAAAATGTTTCTTTATGTGTTGAAGTTATGGTGGTTATGATGGTTTATCAAAAAGAACAACTTCATTTAACAACAGTTTTTTTTTAATTAAACATGAATGTTTCACTTATACAGTATATGTTCTTAAAGTAATTGTTCAAAATATTTTATTGATCATCAAGTCAGAAACCACCTTTTAGAAAAATAAACGAGAATTAAGAAATTTTCATTCTTCTCATTTTATCTTACTTTCGTAAATACAAAATTAAGTTAAATAGATTTTTTGTTGTATTTTTGTACGGTATGTGCAGAAACCGATGAGCATGAAATATTAATATGAATAAATATGGATCATATCGTATATACGTTATTTTTTTCCAGAAAAAAGTTCATTTGCTAAAAAGCGTAGGAGGGTACTTATACGGAAATATCGTAAAATTTTTAGAAAGAAAATAAAAGAATCAACCATGAAATTATATTTGGCAGCATTAAAGTAGTTCAGTAATTAAATATTTATAAGTCAAATACTATTTCCATTTAAGAGAATCGAATTTTAGGTTTTCATTCATTTTGAATATTTAAACAATGAATAAAAAAATAATTTTTATCATTAATTTTATCATTAAAAATACTTTTAAAATTCGTATTAGGGTTTCAAGTGTTTAACAAACCACAACAAAATTTTCTTTATGAAATCTATCATTATGAAAATAAATACATCAAGTAATGATATGTCCTAACAACAATAAATACGAGACCTGGCATGGCCCGGCCAGTGGGCTGAGTCGGTTACAGGCCTGGCGCCAAAGTAAGGATTATGCAGACCTTTAGCATATTTGTCAAACAAGTTTAAACCAAAAGACTATACGGTTTTTTTTATATCAAAAATTTTTGTCTTAGATTGACATTTTATACTGTGTAAATTTATGGTCGATCCCTAACTTGCATTTTAGATGAACTGATATCACGTGTGAGTCAGATTTATGCTTAATTGTTTATGCTTAATAATAATATGTGCTTAATAATAGTAATAATAATTCTTTATGTTAATATGCTTAATTGTTATGCTAAATTAGCAATTTTGGATTTTAATATCTCCATGAACGTTGCAGATATCAAGATGAATTTCTTTTTTTATTTTATTCAGGAATGAATAAGGAAAAATTTCGTAATAGGAAATTTTATCTTACGGGCACCGTATATAAAAAAATATATATTTTAGTTACACTATGGAGTTGCAACTTAGCTCTTCGAATTTTGCACCTTTTTATGAAACTTTGCGATTTGCAGTATTTGCATAGGAGCAGCATTTAAGGAGATAGCCTGTTGTTTAAATATTTATAAATCACACTATGTATGTTACCGGCCAAACCCGAATTTCAGGCCAAACCATTTTAACCTAACGTCAATCAGAAAATCATGTTTTCAATGGACCAGACTAGTTTATCCTAACGCTTATTAGGAGAAACTAGTGTAGCCTACAGTTTATTGCTCTGAACTAGCATATCCTAGGTCAATCTAGTTTATCCTATACCAATTTAATTTGCGGTGCTTTTATTGATCTCAGAGGCTGATTTGGTGCCAACCTTCTCGTTTATTTTGTAATCAGCGAGAATTCGTATCGTTCTCGTAATTACAGAACGCCAATATAATTCGATGTGCTGTAATTGATGCCAACTAGTGTTGTGAGCGCTCACAAGAAAAACTAGCCAACTAGCAACTAAAATAGCTAGTATTTTGTCTACTGTGTGATTGACATTAAATGGCTTTTTTAGTGATTCTATGGCCGATCTGCATTCCGAGCGTATACTGTATGGCTCACCCGTTGTGTTGCAACATTCCGCTACTTTTTGTATTGCCAGTTGTTCGGCCTGGAAAACGCTGTTGCATTTTCTTAGGGGCACTGACCATGACATTATTCTTTGGTTATTTTGTATGCTACAAAGGCCGAGCCTGTAACGCCTGATTCCAATTTGGATCCGTCCGTGAAGGTGACTACCTCGTGCGTGTTATATCCAATCCTTTGTCCATTTATTTCGGCTGGGTGATTTGCCCATATATTGATTTGTTTCATATTAGAGTTGATGCAAGACTTTGTTGTGTATTTTTGTGATTGTTACATAGGCTGCCTCGTAATTGACTTTGAGCTGGATTAGAATCAGGCCTGAGAGTACCAGAAGTGTTGATGTGGGGGGCGTTCTATAAGCCCTGACTTTGGCCAGTGCAAAATGCCTTTGACAACTATAGAGTATCTCTTTGCTCCTTTTATTGAACTCGTACCCCCAAATTGGGCCGCATAAGTTACCGTTTTTTTTCACTACTGTTGAGTACCATATCTTGATAATGTTAGGTTTTAGTCCCCAACCCTTTGCCCCCATATACACTGTAAAAAATTTTACACTTTTACTGCATCGTCACTACATCGCTTTTGATGACCCCCTTCTCTTATATATCTAAACTTAATTGTAAATGAGCAGAGTGTTGAAGTGGAAGTCTTAGAATAAGCAAAAGTTCTTGGAGACATCTTTTTATTGACAATACTTTAACATCACAATCTCCACACAATACAAAAAACACTTAAGCTAACATTGATGCTAAAAGAATTAAACGTGATGAAAACTAACTAATCTTAACTGTACTGACAGCATCTCTATATGCACGGTAAACATACCGGCAGTACTTAAATGAATGCATAAGAAACCAGCTCTGAGAAAAACACCAACCTTCGATCTTCGGCCAACGTCTTAAAAAGCAAAGAAAATAATACATTAAATTTGCATAATTTCAGCTAGTTGGGAAAAACGGGACAGCGAAAAATCTCTGAAAAACATTTTATGATTGGCCGAACATCGATCACATAATGACGTCAAACCAATTTAGAATACCTTTATACACTATCGAAATTCATGCAATGACATCAAATCGTGCTTTTACATTGCTTTGATTTCTTGAGCTGAAAATGCAAACTGTTGAAATGCAAGTGAAACTGGAAAAACTAAAAATACGAGATTGATAAAAGTTGCGAACTTATTAAAGCATATGAAATTTATTTTGACATTTAACTTTTAAAGCCAACAATCGGCCCCCTTTTTCCAGTTTTACTGCATGTTATGATACAAATACAAATGTAGTACGACTTTACAGCACTACTAAAAAAAATAAATTATATTACTTTAATGAAGTCATTTTAAACAGATTTTAAACATTCATTTTACACGTATTTGATACATAAAATATTTGAAAACACAGAAAATATTTTAAAGGAATCTTCCTTTAAATGAAAAATGATAACTATAAGTTCTCATTTCGAAAAAAGTTCATATTCAAGAAAATTGATTTATCGGTTTAATACAAGATCAGGAATGACATTAACCGATAATGCATTAACCCAAAGTAAACCTTAGTCCCCCTCCCCTTATCTGCAATTACAGTCACATACTTTAAATACAATTAATTTCAATATTTCAAATACAATTGAACAATATTAAATTTCAAAAATCATTTTACAAAATTTCAAAAGTTTGTCTCTGGTGAGAGGTTTCGTGTAAATATCTGCAGGGTTAACGTTACTTCTAATATATTGCAATTTAAATATGTTATCGTAAACCAAGTTTCGTAAAAAGTGATATTTAATATCTACGCATATGTTTCGTTCTCAATAGGCGAATGTGAGAAACTTATTGCCGCTTGATTATCGCAATCGAGTAAACATTCTTTTAAACTTAAATTTAGACTTTCGTTTTCTAGTATGTTTTTTAGCCACGTTAATTCTTTCGCTGCTTCCGCAAGTGTAATCAGCTTCCATTGTAGATAAGCTGATTGATTTATGTTTAAACGTTCTCCATGAAATTGGCGTTTCATCTATAAAAGTGATATACCCCTAATTGAAATTCTGTCGTCTCTATTAGCGGTGAAATTAGAATCGGAAAAACACTTAAGTTTCAAACATTTTATCTTTGAAAGTTCTAGCTTATAACATTTAGTATATTGCTGATACCCTAAAAGTTTTAGTAAACCACACCAATGTTTAATGCCAGAATTCACTTGAAACTGCGAAAATATGTTTAACGCATACATGATGTCGGGTCTCTTTCTATTTGCTATAAAAGAAAGCCATCCTATTAAATTTCTATACGGTAAACGTGACATTTCGTCTACTTCATCACTTGTTTGAGGTGAGTCTAATTTAGAGAAAACATGACCCTTTGAAATAGGAAGTGAACTTATTGAAAATTTATATTTTGAGAAAAATGAGCAAATCCTCTCTATGCAAGTTTGTTGATAAATAAATAATCTTCCCTCTTTTTCTTCAAATTCTATTCCTAGGAGTTTTCTAGTTTTACCAATCAATTTATAGTTAAACTGCTGTTTTAATAACTCTAGAATTTCATCTATGTCATTTTTAGTTTTACCAGACACAATGATATCATCTACATAAAACATTAGTATGATATTATTTTTAAATGAATACACGCAGTTACACCAAGATAGTTTAACAAAGTTCATTTTCTGCTAAAATTCATCCAGTTCGAAAAACCACTGACGGCCGCTTGGTTGCAAACCGTAAATAGCTTTTCGTAATAAACAAACTTTACTTTCATTAACCTCGTAACCTGCTGGTTGCTTCATGTAAATTGTTTCATTTAAATTAGCATACAGATAAGCATTATTTATATCTAACTGAATATCAGTCCATTTCAACAAACATACAAATATGGTAAAAAAAAAGAGTCTAATTACAGAAAAATTTACTACTGGATTAAACACCTAATCATACGTTTCCCCCTTAACTTGATTATGACCTTGAGCGACGAGACGGGCTTTGTATCTTATAATTTCATTTTGTTCATTATATTTTAACGTGTATAGCCATCGATTACCCAATATTGTTACATTTTTGGGAGGGTCGACTAAAGTCCAAACTTTACGATCTCTCATTATTTTTATTTCTTGATCCATTGCATTTATCCATTCGTACGCTTCCGGTGATTTATTTGCTTGCTTATAATTTTTTGGAATTTGAACCTCGATTAAATTTGCCTCATCTTTACCCATGAGTAATGAAACTTTCCCTGATAAAGTATTCTTTCCACTGAAATCAAACATTTTTTTTCTCAAATTCAATTTTGTTTTTATCACAATAAGTCTGTACATCATTGTGCGATCTTAAGAGAGTATTTGTGCCAAATATACCATAATAAATGTCAGTTCTGCTTTTATCTGATCGTGCAACAGCCTTACGAATCCACTGAATATCAGATCACGGTGTTAATTTTTCAGATTGTGTAGATGTACTCTTGGTTAGATCTAATTTTTCAAGTTTATCAATTAATGTGTCAATTACCGGATCAATGTCCTTGTCATCTGAAAATTCAGGAACATTAAAATTACATATTGGACCTTTTAACACTTTTGCACCCGAAATTACTTCAAACCTTTTTTTCGTTTCGTCGAATCTAACATTCATAGTTTCTATTAGTTTACTTTCGTCCTTTAACCAAATGCGATAACCCTTAGATTGTTGAGCATAACCTAGCATAACTCCCAATTTAGCCCTCGTGTCTAATTTTCTTGTAGTTTGCCTTGGCACACCGACGAATGCTAAACAGCCAAAAATTTTTAGGTGAGTTACGGATGGTTTTCTGCCTGAATACAATGGGAATGGCGTCTGTCTACTACCTTATGACACACCCGGTTCCAAACATATGTGAAGCACAGGAAGGCTTCCCCCCAAAATTTTTGCGGTAACGCCACTAGAATTTAATAATGTTTTAACACCATCCATTGCTGTTAAATTGTACCTCTCCGAAATTCCGTTCATTTCCTGGCTGTACGCGTTGGTTTTCTCGTGTTTTCTACCTTATTTCTCAAAAAACGTATCGAATTCCTGGTTGCAAAATTCAAGTCCCCCGTTCGTCCTTACGGCGATAAGTTTTTTCTTTAAAAAACGTTCGGCTCGATTTTGATACCTTATAAAAGTTTGAAACACGTCAGATTTATTTCTTATTGGAAAAACCGTTGTTTTACGAGCGTAGTCATCTAGAATACTTAAAAAATATCGATTTCCCCCTTGAGATAAAACAGGTACACAAGTCCATGTGTAATAACTCTAACGTTTTTTTTTTATCTTACGGCCCCCATCTGTTTAAAAGAAATTTTTTTAGATTTTGCTAATTTACAAGGAATACGGTGTTCTTGTACTTCTGTCAAAACGGGTAAGCCTCTAACACTACCATTTTTACTAGTATCTACCAAATATTGCTGATTAATATGACAAAAACGTTCGTCCCAAAGTTCACTTATCTGCACTTTATCAATATTAACAACATTTACAGAATAAACTATGTTAGCAGATTCTAACCGAGTTACACCTTTGGTAGGTTTTAGAAAATACAAATTATCACGCCTAACTGCAAAAAATATTTCTTGCCAATCAGTATTATAAACTCAAAGTTTACCTTTAGTTCCTACAAAATGCGCTCCTTCTTTCTCTAATTTAGAAGCAGATAACAAATTTCGTCTTAAATTAGGATTATACAGTACATTTCTCAAAAGAACCTCATTATATTGCCCATTTAATTTTACGAAAAAATTTATTGTGCCAATTCCTTCAACGCTACTTTCTTTTCCCCAACATCAAGTGTCATACGAATGTCTGTAACTGGCTTTAAATTTAGAAATAGATTTTTATTGTTACAGAAATGAGCAGTAGCTGCTGTATCTATAACCCATATATCGTTATAATTATCAGACAAAACATTATTTGCCTCCTCATGTTTGGAAAAGAATTCCAACAAATTACATTCAAATTCTTTAAATATATTTCCCAATTTTACTTCTACATTACTATTTTAGACCCATGATGAGGAGTTTTCTCCTTACACTTTGAAATTAAGTGACCATATTTCCTGCACCGAAAACATGGTCCTATTTGCTTAGAATTTATATTACTAGGTTTAGATTTCTTAAGTTTAAAATTTTTATTGTACAAATTTTTAAAATTTGATTTATCTTTACTTTTACAAAAACTTCTTGGCACTTTCTCCTTCTGGAATCGGCTTGAACAGGCAACGTCCTGGAAATCGTCACTTAGGAATGCCGTCTGAGTCTTGTCCAAGTCTTGCTTAACCAACTGCAATCTGTTTGCTTCCAGGATCAGCTCCGACTCAATTTTATCAGGCGTGAACTCCCAATCTTTCCATTCCTGTTGCACTTTTAATTCCATTGGCAAGTAGCGAATCATTTGAAAACCAAAATAAAGATTGTCCAACTCGTGACTTGCGTCTTTTAAACGTGAAGCCGCTGCTTTCACTTTGCACAATAAAAGTGCGATATCTTCGGCGGGTTTATACCTGGTATCGAAAAATTCATCTGGAAGTTTTATCACTCGGGCTCTTGTGACTGGCTCATAATGATCTTTTAACACCTTCCAAGACTGGGCTCCGTCTGTAGTTGCAGAAATCAGAGGTCTCAAGTCGCTGCTGACATTAAGATAAATCAGGGTGTAGGAACGATCTTTCCTTAATTGTCGATCAAGTCAGCTTACTCTCATCAAATTCTTTACCATCACTTTCAATAAAGTCCCAACATCCATATTGCATAAGTAACACTTTTATGTCAACTTTCCATGTTATCTGGAGTTAAAACAGCTATAGACGTAGCTATATCCATGACGAAACAGTTCAGTCCAAACACCGATCAGTTTCTCTGTTTACAAGGGGTTAACAGGCGCTGGGCATATAACCAATTGATGACCCCCCCCCATCTTATATATTTAAACTTAATTGTAAATGAGCAGAGTGTTGAAGTGGAAGTCTTAAAATAAGCAAAAGTTGTTGGAGACATCTTTTTATTGACAATACTTTAACATCACAATCTCCACACAATACAAAAAACATTTAAACTAATATCGATGCTAAAAGAATTAAACATGATGAAAACTAACTAATCTTAACTGTACTGACAGCATCCCTATATGCACGGTAAACATACCGGCAGTACTTAACCTTCCGTCTACCAGACGGGTCCATTGGACCCGACAGCAATATTTCTGGTGTCAATGGTAAAATTAGAAATTGTCGATTGACACCGGAATTTATAAAGGACTTGTCTAGATATTACGAATTCCTTAATTTAAGCTTTCATTGTAAAAGCAAAATTGTATTAAAATATTACTGGTGCCGTTTGCAAGTTTGGAATTAAAATTAGATATTGACGTAGATAAAGGGGTGTTTTGTCTGGTAGACGGAAGGTTAAATGAATGCATACGAAACCAGCTCTGAGAAAAACACCAACCTTCGATCTTCGGCCAACGTCTTAAAAAGCAAAGAAAATCATACATCAAATTTGCATACTTTCAGCTAGTTGGGAAAAACGGGACAGCGAAAAATCTCTGAAAAACATTTTATGATTGGCCGAACATCGATCACATAATGACGTCAAACCAATTTAGAATACCTTTATACACTATCGAAATTCATTCAATGACGTCAAATCGTGCTTTTACATTGCTTTGATTTCTTGATCTGAAAAATGCAAACTGTTGAAATGCAAGTGAAACTGGAAAAACTAAAAATACGAGATTGATAAAAGTTGCGAACTTATTAAAGCATATGAAATTTATTTTGACATTTAACTTTTAAAGCCAACAATCGGCCCCCTTTTTCCAGTTTTACTGCATGTTATGATACAAATACAAATGTAGTACGACTTTACAGCACTACTAAAAAAAATAAATTATATTACTTTAATGAAGTCATTTTAAACAGATTTTAAACATTCATTTTACACGTATTTGATACATAAAATATTTGAAAACACAGAAAATATTTTAAAGGAATCTTCCTTTAAATGAAAAATGATAACTATAAGTTCTCATTTCGAAAAAAGTTCATATTCAAGAAAATTGATTTATCGGTTTAATACAAGATCAGGAATGACATTAACCGATAATGCATTAACCCAAAGTAAACCTTAGTCCCCCTCCCCTTATCTGCAATTACAGTCACATACTTATTCTATTGCAATTTAAATATTGTTGCAATTTAAATATGTTATCGTAAACCAAGTTTCGTAAAAAGTGATATTTAATATCTACGTATATGTTTCGTTCTCAATAGGCGAATGTGAGAAACTTATTGCCGCTTGATTATCGCAATCGAGTAAGCATTCGTTTAAACTTAAATTTAGACTTTCGTTTTCTAGTATGTTTTTTAGCCACGTTAATTCTTTCGCTGCTTCCGCAAGTGTAATCAGCTTCCATTGTAGATAAGCTGATTGATTTATGTTTAAACGTTCTCCATGAAATTGGCGTTTCATCTATAAAAGTGATATACCCCTAATCGAAATTCTGTCGTCTCTATTAGCGGCGAAATCAGAATCGGAAAAACACTTAAGTTTCAAACATTTTATCTTTGAAAGTTCTAGCTTATAACATTTAGTAGTATTTTTGAGAAAAATGTGCAAATCCTCTCTATGTAAGTTTGTTGATGAATAAATAATCTTCCCCCTTTTTCTTCAAATTCTATTCCTAGGAGTTTTCTAGTTTTACCAGTCAATTTAAAGTTATGTATTTGCGTTCTAAAATTTTACTTATTGCCGGTAGTAAACGTATCGGTCTGTAGTTTTTGGGATTTGTGGGGTCTTTACCCGGCTTGTGAAAGAGGACTACTATTCCGATTTTAAATGACTTGGGGAAGTATTGAAATTTTAAGCATGTATTTAGAAGTGTGAGTAGTAGTTGCGGGGCCACATTGTTTATTCATTTTATTAAGTTATAGTGAATGAAGTCATAACCTGGTGCTTTGTTTTGTTTGATGTTTCTGATTATTCTGTATAATTCCGCCGTCGTAACTACTGGTGGTTTTGCATCATCTTTATTTTTATTTACTGTTGTTATGTTGTGGGGTGTGTCCTGGTTCTTTATGTATAGATTGTCTAAAAAGTGTGCTAATGTATATTTAATGTTTACTGATTGCTGTGGTGGGAGTATATTGACAAGTTTAGCTGGGCCCGTGTTTTAATTGCTTGCGTTTTTATATTGCGAGCCGTATGTGTTTATCGGATAACTGGGAAGAAATATTGAAATATGCTTCATTTGATTGCTTTTAATGTCTATATACAGGCAGCTGGCGTGACATGGATTAATTTCATAAGTCGCAAAAATAATTCTGAATTATTTATCAGGTGCATATAAAAGTTTTAGCTGTGTATTGATTCATCCAGAATTGAAAACACCAGGTTATGGATCCCATTCAAAACTGATTATAATTGTCAATATAACTGATTGTAACTGATTTATAACTGATCATAATTGTCATCGATCGGATCTATTCGGCTATAAATAGGCTGAAATCAATAAGTTTGCACGTTTATGGTTGAAGTTAAATACTAGACCAATAAAAAAGGCTGTGCGTTCACATAGGATGCTACAGTTTGTACAATCTCCAAATTGAAAAGGATATTCCAATCAGTAATATTGTAAAAGATATGTGTATCTATAAAATAAATCAGTAATATACGATGGAACTGGCAATTCTCGATGACCAGTAAATGTGATTGAGTCTTTCTAAAAATTATCAATTTGCTGCTAGTGCTTACAGCAACATGCATCATGACATTATGAATGATACCGATAAATGTTTACATGTGTGTCCAAGAGTGCTCGCTTCGTTCTCAGTGTAAGTCAGATTTTACCAACCTCCGCCAACAAAAAAAAGAATTTTTTCAGTCATAAACAAACTGGGAATGTTGTCTTGGAACCCATCACACTGTCAACAGCATTTTCTTGAGATTTTGTTTTACTGAAAATACAGGGATATTTTTCTGTATGTAGGAGATTTTTGATATTTATAAAAATATATTAAATAGATATAAAAATTTTCGTAAGTCCAAAAGAAATGAAATAAGTTACTTTTTATGCTTATTTTTGATTAATTAGATTCTAAGTGAGTAAGGTATTAGTAAGGATAACTTGCGACTCATTCGTAAAATTTAAAACAGATATTTTAAAAATCCCTTTCTTCTAAATATTTTCACACGCATTAACAGTAAAATAAATAATTCTATTTTTTATATAAACAATTTTCTGTATGTTCTTGAATATTTTAATCATAAGTAGAATTTTAACAACAGACTAATTTCAACTTTCGAAAGTTATTAAACATAAAGTCATTTCTTTATTAGTAAAAATACACTGTTAAAAGAATCAGAATGCTTAAATTGCTTCCAGATGTTGAAAAACTTCCTGCTCTTTATTTAACTCTTGCTAATTATTTTTCACTGCATAAAATATGAGGTACTGCGAAACACTTATTTTTTGTTGTCATATTTCTAGCATAACAAATGGGAAAAATAATCTAAGTAGTATAAGCTTGTAAAAGCTTTGTGAAATTACCTTTAACACATATTTCTACGCATTAAGAATTTTTTAATAAAAAAATATTAATATTTTTATGTTATAAAATTAAAGGGAATGAGAAAATGTAAGTACACGTTAGTAAAAAAAGCCATAAGTTTTACGTAAATATAAAATAACTGATATACCTGTTTTATGAGATAAATTTAAATCAAAAGAGCATTTTTTATCAGTATTATATGATGCGTAAAAAAGATATGCTTAACAATGCATACTTTTTAATTATGTGTAAAAAAAACATGAAACACTTATTTTTGATGCAATTAGTATTTATTGAAAGTATGAATGATAAACAAAGTGTAATAAGTTAACGAGCACAATTAATTTTTTTTGGCAGTCTTTTTTTTTTATAGATATTTTTACGCGTTAAAAATTATTTAAAATTAAAACTATTTGGTGTAAAACAAAAACGAAATTGAAAATGCATAATGTATGCCAATTTTAAAAAGATCATAAGCTTTACATAAGTTTAAAATATTAATATATCGTATAATTCGTTGTACAACGCGCACCTTCAATTTGATACTATAGTATTTATGGTAAACGAGCTTATAGTGGACCAAAAGGTGTCATTTACATGGTAATCATTGCTTGAAAGCTAGATTTTGAAAACAAACCAAAACCAAAATAATAATAATAATAATTTCTCTTCTAATTAAAGTAAAATCACGATTTAAATGTCATTTTAAGCATCAGAAAACAGAAAAATTTTCATTGAGATATTTTCTTTTCTTTAAAAATTTTGAAGATTCTTGTTTCCCGGACTCGTTAAATGTGAACTTTTCATAAAATATTTGGAGTATTTTTTTTTCTTTATTCTAGAGATTCTTCGAAAACAAAATTTTCTGACAAATGCTTACAGAAATAAGTTCATTAAGCGAAAAGTTTTCATGTTAAATATTGTTTCTATAGTGTTATGTTTCATTTTAAAAGAAACTACTGTTTATATACTCTGTTACATTATACATTGATTTGTTAGATTTAAATTAAAAAAAATCATAGTAGACCCGCAACTTGAGCACAGAGAAAAGTAAGATTTTCATTTTTCCCCTTTTCCGAAGAATGTATTTTGAGATTTTTTATCTTCATTCTGATGCAAGAAAGTTAGGACTGGTCTAATTTTTTTTTTTTTATTCACCAGCACTTTACTAATTATATGTATAAAATCCCTCCGTGTATAACGATTCCGGGGTCAACCCATCCACGAGAAAAACACTTATTGTGACCAATGACAAATTCCATTGTGAAAAGTTATCGCCGATTTTAAAGGCTATCAATTTTTTGTCCAATGCACACGTTCCAGAGTCGTAATGGAGCGTTCTCATTTGTCAGATTTATAGTTTGAGCTGTAAATGACGTCACTACATTTTACTGTGCTTTGAAATCTTTTCCCTATTTCAAACACAATATTCACACTGTTAAAAATTTGACTCATTTGCTGCAGCATCACTCCACCGCTTTTATAGAAAACGATTACTTTGCTGTGTCATGGAGCATTCTCATTGGTCATAAAAGAGACATTCTATAAAAGCTGTGGAGTGACGCTGCAGTAAATGGGTCAAATTTTTAGCAGTACACTGCTAAAAATTTGACCCTTTTGCTGCATCATCACTCCCCAGCTTTTATAGAATACACTGTAAGTAACACACACAATGTAACCGTTTTCTATAAAAGCGTTGGAGTGATGCTGCAGCAACTGTTAAAAATTTGACCCATTTGCTGGAGCATCACTCCACTGCTTTTATATAAAGCTGTTACTTTACTGTGACATGGAGCATTCTCTTTGGTCATAAAAGAGATATTCTATAAAAGCTGTAGAGTGACGCTGCAACAAATGGGTAAAAATTTTAACAGTGTAATTAATACAGTGTAATTATTACAAAGTAATTAATTTCTATAAAAGCTGTGTAATGACGATGCAGCAAAACAGTCAAATTTTTAAGTGTTTAATTAAAACTTTTTATTTAAGAAAAGCGAAGGTGCGTTTTAAATACAATACTGTTAGAATTTTTATATTCGTGTTGCTTTATTTTTTTATTTTTTTTATTTTTTTTTACAGTTATGAATGACTTCATTGTCACATAACGATTCACTCTTGTTTACTCTTTATTGTTGACATTTGTTTTCGATCTTATAGTGACGTGGTTCGTAGAGGCAGTTCTCCCACACCGCTGGTCCCTGGTTCGAGTTCAGCCGTGACCTTCGACAATATCGGCCCGAAGACTGGGGTCAAATAAACTGCCTACGTCACTGCAGAGGGATCTATTGTATTTCTGTATTGGGGATCTCTTTTCTCCCTCGCTACCCCAGTTACAGCGGGCAGGCACGGGCAGTAGTTATTTCGCCTCTAGCCTGGCGTTATCGCACATGGATGACCACGTGCATTCATTGCGATATTAAGTCTTTTTTTTATAAATTAAAACATTATCAAGAGTGAAAAAATGCCACCTCCTTATGTTTTTACTGGATACAAGTCTAATTATAAGAATGGACCAAAACACAAGGCCTATTTTTTCCCTTCTGATGAGGATAAGTATCAAAGATAGATTCAAGCAATTCACCGAAAAAATTCTAAGCCAACAAAGTATAGTAAGGTAAGAAAATGTATTGTTATTTTGTTCAAAATTTCATATATATTCAATTTTTCATTCATTCGTTTTTATCCCGTGATCGCATTAAAAATTAATTATAAAAAGCGTTTTGTTTTAGTATACTAAATAACTTTATTATAATATCCATATTTGCTCAGAACATGTAAAGTTTGAAAAATAATGTATACGTGTATTTGCATGTAATCATGTTTTATGGTTATAGAATTATTCTCAGATAATGTAGTATATTTAATATATATCTAAAATCCATCTATGTGCAGAAAATGCAAATTACTAAAAAGTATATATATTTCAATTAGAAGTTCATTAATAATTAAGATTGCTTTAAATATTATCAATATCTAAGTCAGATTATTTTATACATTATTAATTACAAAATAAACTATTTATACATTTATCAAAATATTATGTAGTTTTAATTTGTTCATTTTTGTTTAAATAATTAATTACAAAATAAATATAAATACTTTTAAAGAAACAATCCTTATATAAAAAAAAAATTATTTTAGCATTATAAATAACATTTTATAAAATCCATCTATACGCTGAAAATGCAAAGCATTAGAAATAATCTATCTATTTAAATATTCATAGTATATGTATATGTGTGTGTGATTTATATTATGCTATAACATATTTTGTAAATATTCAAGTATAAATAGCTAAATACAACTATTTTAATTATTATTTCTTATCGTTTCAAGTAATATAACTTAAATGAATCTACATTTAAAGAATACTTTATTATTATTATTTAAATTATTTTGCTTTAATATGGCAAACAATCTTTGATATCATCCATGTTTACAAAAAATATACAAATAATATATATAGAGAGAGTATATGAATTAAATTTTATGATAGTATATTATAATTCATAATTATTTTGCAATGTATATTGTTGCATGTTGTTGATAGTATATTGTTGCATATATTATTTTTCGAAATTTACACATTCTATGCAAATAAGGATTTTATAATCAAGCTATTTGTTATGTTAAAATAAAACACTTTTTATATTTGATTTTTAATGAGACCATGGGATAAAAATGAATTAAGGAAAAATTTAACATACATAAAACTTAACAATATATTTTCTTACTTTACAATACTTTGTAAGTTTATAATCCTTTCGGTGAATTGCACGAATCTATCTTTGGTACTTATCCTCATCAGAAGGAAAAAATGTTGTACACTGTGACAGATAGTTTTTACAAAAAATTAAAAAATCTAGTTATAAAAAAAAAAAAAAAAAAAAAAAAAAAAAAAAAAAAAAATCATATTTTAAAGGAGATTATTTTCATAATTAATATAAAGTATTATTTTAATATAATGATATCCATTTAGAAGTAACAGCTTTTAACTGCAAAACAAATTATTGTATTTATTTTATTTAAATAATTACATCACTTTTTTTTCATATTAAACTGGTTATTTATTTTTCTTTCTTTCTCTGTTTCCCCCTAAGAAAATATGTATAAATAAACAAATGAAGTACTTTAAATATTGGTGAAAAGTAAAAAATGATATTCTTTTTTCAATAATTTGATGCAAAACTGCACTAAAAATTCAAAATAACAAAAATTTCGGATTTTTTTTTTTTTTTTTTTTTCGCTTTTGATAGATGAACTTTGTATTTATATTTTATTAGTATAAGATATTTTACTAAAAAGAGAAAATATACATTTTATATTAGAAAAATTTAAATGCAAAATAAATTATTTAAAATATTTTTCATTAAAAAATGAAAAAAATAAAATCAGAATTTTTATTTATTTTACTTCAATAATATTTTGTTGTTTAATTTTTTGTATTAAAAAAAGTATTTTTTATTAAAAAAATGTACATGAAAAAAATCTGAAATGGCCCTAATGGCCTAATGGAGATCTCTGTACTGTGACGTCAGAAACCAGTCTTTCGGCCGGTATTGTCGAAGGTCACGGTTCAGCTAGCGGCATGGGTGTCTGTGTTTTCCCTGTGATGTGTATTAAATGTATGTACTGGATTTTCTGTAATAATAAAGTGTTCTGTATTAGTTTCTGTGTATTCTGGATCAATCGAGGCAGCAGCCATTGTAGCTATAGGCCTCAAAGCACTGTTCACTCAAACCCTTTCGATCTTATAAAGTATTTTCTTTTAAGTATTAGCTAATGGTATAAAATAGTTAATTCACAAATGTTTTAAAATAGCATTATTGGTGCATGTTTCGCATTATTAATGCATTATATTTGCATGTTTTTTGTGAAATAATTACTGTAATTTTGTGAGTGAAATTCATTTAGCTGCATATTCTATGCCATTATTTTACCCATCCAATTAATAATTTGGCTACCCTCTCATATTCGCCTGGAAATGGCCAAAATGAGAAAAATTTTTATACATTTTGGATATTTTTATTATTTTCTCTCAGTATTTTAAAATATTTTTTGGCTGTAGTTTCACAATGTATTCTTTTATAATTGATATTTTACCTTACTTTATTCTTTTAAAATTTATGCATTTACCATTTGTTCATTACAATCCCTCCCCATCCACCAGATAGTTTTGTTATAACTTTAAATGCAGATTTCTACTGATTTTTTCCCCTCATGTTCAACCTTTGTATTTTTCAAAATTGTTTAAGCCTAAAGTGGCTATGATTGACCAAAGTTGTAATGTTTTATCATCCTTTAAAAAATGGAAACATGTCATTTTTGAAGGGCTACCTTCTAGTAATAAAATAAATGCCTCTAATTGTTCCCACCTTATTTATAAGGTATATTCGTCGAATTAAAGAAACCCTTTTTTGAAAAGAAACTTTCATAAAAAATGCAGGATGAAAATAAAAATGAATGGATTAGTGTTATCGCAGATCGCACAGAGTGTTTCGTTCAATATCACTTTCAAAACAACGAGTCATCATAAATCATGCAGAGTCAATTTACCAATCAAGTAATATGAGTTTTACAGCATCGTTTTCGCGACAAAATATAGATATTAGTTTCTATAAAGGCATGAGTTTCAATTGCTTTTTCTACAATAATGAAGCAGTTCTTACCTTTACATATTATACAACAAGTGTTAGAGTTGTGAAAATGAGATATTGATAAATGTATATTAGATATCTTAATTGTGGTCTCATCGAAAGTAATCGTTTTCGCATAATCTCTTATCGTTACATAAGAAGAAGAAATAGAAGTATTTAGAGCCTGGAGAGCACGAAATACATATTATTTGCATTTAGAGCACTATTTAGAACCACTCTGTAAATCTCAGTTTTTCGAACATCTAAGTATCAATATAATTTTACTGTTAGAACAGATACGAAAAGTTTTCTGCGAGACTTTACAACAATGACATTGGTATTCAAGCATTATTTGTTAGTAACTAGCTGACCCGCCCGGCTTTGCCCGGGTCTGTAAAAATAATGTTACACGAACTTGAAATTTCTATGATTTTATCTTTAATTCGAAATATGTGTAAATACACTGTTAAAAATTTGACCCTTTTGCTGCATCGTCACTCCACCGCTTTTATAGAAAATGATTACTTCAGCCTATTTTGGAGCATTCTCATATATCAAAAGAGAGATATTCTATAAAAACGGGGAAGTGATGATGCAGCAAAAGAGTCAAATGTTTTACAGTGTAAATTATATTAAATAAGTACCCCCAACTGTGTCAAAAATCGGTTTAAAAAACTAATATTTAGCTGCAAAAATACCCAAAATGGCTGCAATGGGTAACACAGGAGGGAATATGTGTCTAACGATTGTGTGATTTTCGTGTTAAAGTGTTGATATTTATCATTAAATGTACTGTTAAGTGACTTAATTAATACTTTTTTCACATAGATATCCCAAGTGAAATATTTTGAATTTCAAACTAATTATATCACTCTTAAATCCGACTATAGCGTGAATGAAATCGATAGTCGATGATTAGCTAAAAGGTTAGTATATAGTATTATAATTTCTGATCATTTTACAAAAATAGGTGTATATTTTTTATCAAACATGCGTAATGTTCATTCTGTGAACAAAATCCTAACCTTAACCTAAATGTACCCAGGTAAAAAAATCAGCAAAAAACCTTTAAAAAAAGTTCAGGTAAATTACCGGTATTTGGAACTAAGGTTTTTTGAAGGTAAAAAACCTGCACTTTCCCTGAAAGTAAAATATTCAGGTATTTCGCAGGCATTTGGAACTAAGGTTTCTTGAAGTTAAAAAACCCGCAATTTCCCTGAAAAACAATATTCAGGTATTTTACAGGTATTTGGAACTAAGGTTTCTTGAAGGTAAAAAACCTGCAATATCCCTGTATATGTGTGAAAACAAAGATTTAAATTTCACAGTTCTTAATTGTACTCAAAATAAACAATAACCCCTCCTCCCCCCAATTTAGAAGTCGTAGGTATAGGAACCCAGCGGAAAAGAATAAATATTAGTTAATTAATGAGATAATTAGAAATTAGTGTTTTACGGTTGGATGGATAGTACGGTGAGACCGGCGTAATCAAGCCGACCTCCGGTATAAACACTTAACTAACTTAACTTAATAAACAGGTATTTGGAACTAAGGTTTCTTGAAGGTAAAAAACCTGCAATATCCCTGTATATGTGTGAAAACAAAGATTTAAATTTCACAGTTCTTAATTGTACTCAAAATAAACAATAACCCCTCCTCCCCCCAATTTAGAAGTCGTAGGTATAGGAACCCAGCGGAAAAGAATAAATATTAGTTAATTAATGAGATAATTAGAAATTAGTGTTTTACGGTTGGATGGATAGTACGGTGAGACCGGCGTAATCAAGCCGACCTCCGGTATAAACACTTAACTAACTTAACTTAATAAACAGGTATTTGGAACTAAGGTTTCTTGAAGGTAAAAAACCTGCAATATCCCTGTATATGTGTGAAAACAAAGATTTAAATTTCACAGTTCTTAATTGTACTCAAAATAAACAATAACCCCTCCTCCCCCCAATTTAGAAGTCGTAGGTATAGGAACCCAGCGGAAAAGAATAAATATTAGTTAATTAATGAGATAATTAGAAATTAGTGTTTTACGGTTGGATGGATAGTACGGTGAGACCGGCGTAATCAAGCCGACCTCCGGTATAAACAAAAATGCCGTACTAAAAAAAAAAAATTTAATTTTAAAGAAAATTAATTAAAATCGTTAATTTTATGTAATAATTAGTCAATTTCCCAGTTTTTATCTAAAAATTCGAAAAAAAATATTTTTGCGAAAAAATGAAAAAAAAAAAAAGTCGAAAAATATTCTAAGTTTAGAAATTAAAACATTAAAAATGGAGAAAATAGTTAAAGTTTTTTATATAAATGCATATAATTACAATATATATTTACGGGTACATTTGAGGCCAGTGTATTGTCTTGAAGTTTTTTAATCTTGAGATTTTTTTCAAAGTTCAGAAATTCCACGTGGTCGCTACGGGGTCTGAATTGCTGCCGGCAGGGGTGAACGAGACGCTATCTTGTGGATATATATCTTAATACTTATCCCCATTAGGCTGAACTTAGCGTTATTTAGCTCGAATTCGAGCACGTGGTTCTAGATTAATTTGGAAGAAATAGTAATAAAATTTTAATTAATGCGAGAATTTTTATGAGAAAATTTTTATAAACTAATCTTGATTGAAAATTAGACTATGGAGATGATTTTTACATGATTTGAGAATTTTTAATTAAGAGTTTAAGCAATTAAACTCTTAGAATTGTGGAACTTAGTATCGGTAAACGCCGACAGAATTAACTGGCAAAGGGATGTGATAATTAATTACTTATAAGTTAATTAATAATTGTCCTAAAAACATGCAACTTACCTCAAAATGTAGCTGAGATATTAACGCATCTAAATCAATAGAATGTTCCTGTCTCGCGGGCCGTGGGTCGCGCCTATTCTTGTATTTTGAAGAGCATTTCTGGGACACGTCCTCACGTAACAAAACGAAGGCTTGAACTAAGAAATTGTAAATATTCACTAAGTCATTAAGTCACTAAAGGCAAATTGAAGGCTATACTTTTCTTCAAAATACCTGAAGTACACTTATCAAAATTAGCTAAGTCACTGAAGGTAAATTGAAGGCTATATTTTCCTTCAAAATACCTGAAGTATACTTATCAAAAATCAGCTAAGTCACTAACGGTAAATTGAAAGCCATTAACTTGCTGATAAAACCCTCTATACAACCTTTAAAAATCTGTGCATTTTGTTCAGTTTTCAATTTCCTTCAAAATACCTGAAGTGACCTTCAAAATACCCGATTAGTAATTTGGAGGTCAGATAAATGCCTGCATAAAATCTTCTGATTAACGTAAATTCCCTCAAATAAACCTGCGCTTTTAATTTGCCTTCAAAATCCCTGTAGAAACCTTCAAAATCCCTGTAAAATCTTATTTTTTCTAAAGGTTTTTTGCTGATTTTTTTACCTGGGTATTGTAATCATAACTTGTCTGTAACCTAGCTGTATCTTAACAGTAACCTAACTGTAACTTAAATATACCATAAATGTAACCTGTCCGTCACCTTATCATAACCTACCCATAATCTAATCACAACCTAACCGCAACTTAATCTAACTGTAACTTAACCATGACCTAACTGTAACCTAACCGAAAATTAAATATAACATAAGGCTCACCGGAACGTAATTGCAACCTAACTGTTAACTAACCGTAACCAAGTTCTAATTTAACACTAACTAAAAACGAAATATCTTAACCATCACGCGCTACAAAAAACTTAGTTTCACTTTCCACCGCTACGGAGCGCATTATGTTTTGTAGAACATCCGAATTATAGGTTCGCAATGGATTCATGTCCATGGAAATTAATTTGTCTTCTTCGGATACGGTTATGGTTGTTTGGAATATTTTTGTTCAGTTTAGATTCGGTTCAATTCAGATTTCATGGGGTTTCTTTTTATCTTCAAATGGGATTTTTAGGTTCGGGTCGGGTTGTACTTCAATGGAAATTATTTTACCTTGTTCCAATGAGGTTATACTTCACTGAAATATTTTTGTCATGTTCAGATTAGGTTTGGTTCAAATTTCGGGATTTTTTTTACAAATTTTTTGGTTCGAATTGCGTTTGTGTCCATGGAAATTATATTGTCTTGTTCGTATCTGGTTATAGTTATTTGGAATATTTTCTTCGGATTCAGATTCGGTTCTATTCAGATTTCAGATATTTTTTCAAATTGATTTTTAAGATTGTGGTCAGATTCATGTCCAGAGAAATTATTTTCTCTTGCTCGGATCCGGTTTTAGGTCTTTGGAATATTTTTTTCAGATTCAGATGTCGTTCAATTCAGATTTCGTTTTTTTAATGGAATTTTTAGGTTCAGGTTGGGTTGCGCATCAACGGAAATTATTCTGTATTGTTCGAATAAGGATATGCTTCTCTGGAATATTTTTGTCAGATTCAGGTTTAGTTCAGTTTTTAGATTCGGATTGGGTTCATGTTCATGGCATTTTTTTGTCTTGTTCGGATTCGGGTATGGTTCTGTGGAATATTTTTGTCAGGTTCATATTTGGTTCGATTCAATTTTCAGGTATTTTTTTTCAAATGGAATTTTAGGTTCTGATCGGGTTCATGTCCATGGAAATTATTTTCTCTTATTCGAATCCGGTTATGGTTCTTTCGAATATTTTGATCGGATTCAGATGTAGTTTGCATAAAATTTCAGATTTTTTTTTTTCAAATGGAATTTTTTAGGTTCGAGTCAGGTTTATGTTCACGGAAAGTATTTGGTCTTGCTCTTATCGGGTTATAGTTCTTTGGAATATTTTTATCGATTTCATGTTTCGTTCTGGTCATTTTTCGGGTTTTTTCAAAGAAAATTTTTAGTTTCGGGTCGGATTGCATATACACGAACATTATTTTTCCTTAATCGGATTGGGGTATGCTTCATTTGAATATTTTTCTGGGATTTAGATTTGATTCGGGTCAGATATCAAATCCATACTTTTGTTTTCGAACGGAATTTTTAGGTTCGGGTCGGGTTTGTGCTCATGGAATTTTTGTCTTGCCTGGATCGAAGTATGGTCTCTTTTTTCTGGTTGGGATCGGGTTATGTATTGATACGCCTAAACATTATGTTTTGCTACTATTATTTTAGTGACTATTTTTGATATATAATTTACTTTGCTATTTGATAATTTATTATTGTGTATGAATCGTCTGCCGATTCGAACAATTTTACGTCAAACAGCCATTTCCTTTTTGTTTTAAAAACAAATTAAAATCATAATAAAATTTTAACTTAAATAAAATGCATTCAAATTTAATCAGTGACTTAAAAAAACTGCTAAAAAAGCTTCGTATATACGTATATATATATTCAATGCAACACGTGCTTTGACACGCCTATCAATTGGAAACAGGTTTAAATCCGTACTTTTTTTTGGTCTTGTTTCTTAAAAAGAACTAATCTATTACTTCGCCAGTAAAAATTTATTAATTATTTTATCATATGTGTTTTAAATATCAATATAGAAAATTATTTAAACTTTTTGCTTGAAACTATAACATTCTTTTGTTAATATCTTAAAATCGTCTGCAGTCAGAAATCTATATTTTAGAATAATATTTATTACTTAAGTTTTCATACATGATTTTAAAAGAATGTTTTCATCATTATACTTTAAATATTTATTTACATGCAATTATTAAGTCTTAAACATTTTTCATCTACGTTATAAAGTATTTAAAATTACATTAATGAAGAAAACATTTAGTTATCCAATTTTTAGTTCGTGTCAAATGTTTTCAATATCTTATTTAATTTTAGTTTGATATTTAATTATTGCTAATTTTCCAGTTTCCTTCATTTTAAAAGCGGACATTTGGATTGACTATTAATAAATATTAATAGAGCAAAGACCATTTTAAAAAATTGCTATTTCTTCTTAAAATATGCTTCAATTGTAATTCGTTTCTTTCAATTCGTCTTATAATACAAAATCGTTTTCCACGTCCTTTTGTTTGGCACATTAAAATTTGAGCGATATATGGTTTCATATCGCAAACCTTTTTTGAGGCTTACTTCACCTCCACTTATCTCATTCCTCCATGGGTTTCTTTAATCCTGTCTCAGCTTTCTTAAAATTTTTACACAACCAACCAACCGTAAACAAACGAAAGAGAAAAAAATTGGGAAAAGATGATTTTTTATGAGAGTGACCTCTCGATTTTAATTAATTACTCAGTTAATAATTGGAATTTCGAAATTCTGAAGCTCAGGTGCATCAGGAGAGATTTGGGGCTACTCTCAAAAAAATTTTGAACTTTGTACGCGCTGTAGATTTTGCTAGCCATCGCAGACACACACACACACAGACAGAGCGTTTTGTTCTTTTATTAATATAGATTTCTTTAACAAATATTTGCGAAAACAATTTTAGAAAACAACATTGATGTCTGAACAACGTTAATACTTTTTAAGTACGGCAAAAAAAGTCTGAACGCGCTCCGATAGTATAGTGCAATTGACTCTCTCACATGATAAATTTTTTTCTTTTACAGATAGAAGCGCACACTGAACCCAAATAAAATAATGCTCATATAAAAGTTTATAAAGAGCAGAATCATTGCATGTCAAAATTAATTGGGTTCATCGAGCGCTTCTTAGTAAAAAATTAATTCAAAGACGCAAAAAACGTCAAAAATTCAGAAAAAAGCCATAACACTCTACTTTTGTGCTATAATTTCCATGACTTACTATTTTATTTATCACATAAAACTTATATTAAACAAAAATACATATCTTTAACTATACAAAGCCACAGAACAATCATCTGAATTCGAACCTTTTTTTTCCGGGTATATGATGGTGGAAAAATATCCCTTATTGACCCACCTCCTTTCTTTTAATTAAATCCATCTTGGCATGAAAATTTTAAGTTCTAGCACTGGGGATCAAGCTAAGAACATCTTGTTTATTAGCGATGTGTTTTACCTCGAAACTATGATACCTATACGAGAACACCGTTAAAATTAACGCTCTGATTGAAAATTTTAATCACAAAAATGAACGAGTAGCGGTTGATAAAATTGATAAATTTAAAATAACAGACTTTTCCGAAATGTTACAATTTGTCGTGCGACATGATTTATTATGTAAGTATACAAAATTTGAATTATCTGACTTATACAGTTTATGTATACGGACTCTGTGAAGGACAAACAGGCGGAAGCAGAGGGCAGAGACGAATAGGGTTTCGCCAAATGAACGAAACCCTAAAAAGAGGATTAAGAAGTATGTTAACTACTACAAACAAGTTTGGTTATACTTTACCACCTAGTCTATCTGTTGCAATTTATTACAAAACATTTGGAATCGTTCATTTAAACTAGTTGGATGTGCCAAACCCTAAATTTTCTTTTATCTCATATTTGTTAATATTTTAAAACACGCTAGCACAGTACCACGATTAAATGACAATCCATGTCAATCATGAGGATTCTAAACATATGAAATTCAGTTCTTTAATACTTAAAATATGATTACTGCTACAATTGTGTAAATAATACAAAATTCAGCATAGCAGCCCCACTTGTTGTGTAAATTACACCAAAATATAATCAGCAACAACTTATGTGAACGTCTAACGAAGCTTGATCCGTGCATTAGTCTTTGAGATAGAGCTATTGCAAAAAGAGTGAAACATTCAGTAAAGCAGCGTAAGATGTTGATACAAAAACATAATCAGCAACAGGCTGTGTCAATGGCTAACTGAATCTAAAGTTAGATAAAAATTTGTACATTAATTCTTGAGGTAAAGCTATTGCGGAAATCGGGAAAAATACAGAGTAGCAACGCCACAAGTTCGGCGACTTACACAAAAACATATTTAGCTTTAATATTTATCAAGGTATACCTGAATCTGACGTTTGATTAAAATTTGTGCATTACTTTTTGAGATAGAATTGCTGCGGAAATAATGAAAAATGCAACATAACAGTGCATCCTGTTAGGCAATTTCCATCAAAAGGTAATAATGACCAATTTATATAAAAAATTAACTGACTCCGAAGTTTGATAAAAACTCGTTCCTTATTTCTTGAGATAGAGCTGTTTCGGAAATTGTAAAAAATGCTGCATAGGAGCAATACCTCTTTGGAGATATACAACAAAGCTAATCTGCATTAGTTTATATAAATGTCTAACTGAATTTAAACTTTTGTGAAATTCCGTGCATTAGTTCTTGAGATAGAGCGCCCCTCACAGAGTGACAGATACACACTTTTTAAATGACCTTTTAAAACGCCTAAATCGCTCGAAAACAGGAAGTCGAACCAGACTCTCACGAATTCAATACTTTTTTTAATTAAAGATAGAAGAAAATTATTGTCTTCTTCTGTTGTTCCTTAATATAAAAATCTCAATTCATAAGCTTAATTTTTTAACTTTCAATTTTATAACTGGCGTAAAACAACTATTAAATATTCCTGGAGTAAATTTTTATCGATTCTTTCTTTCTTGCTTTAAAAATGCATGTTTTATGCCAGATTATACTATAGTAGTTTAATATCTAAAAATTAATATTTAAAAATCAAAATGTGTTTTTCATCAATATTATAGGCTTCGCTAATGATATATTTAGGAACGTTTGTTTTATAATGAAATACAAAAGTACTATTTTTTATGTATAACATTGTAACACATTTTTTTCTCATATTCTTTTATATATTTAATGATATAAACAGAATGAATGATTGCTCAAATGATAAAATAAAACAATGCGCGTATTTTTGTCGTATAAATAATACTATAACATATTTTAGTATGATAATAATTGTTACACAAAATTAGTGATAATATTTTTCTAGTATAAATTCCGTAGGCACAACAAAATGTGTTGGGTCGTAAATACTACTTAGCGATTTGTTGAGAGAGAACAGATTCTTGTAAAAAATAAATGAAGGAAATAAAAAGAAAATATCTACAATTTAGCAGATTGTTATTTCATGCTTATTACATTTCTGAAGGAAAGTCAAATATTAGTAAAGTATAATGTGTAATGATAAAAAAGCATGTTGACTAGCTATATTTTTTTTATCATGTATAATATTATATTTTTCCTATTATAAAAAATAGTATAAATGCAATCAAAAATACAATTTCTGAAACTCAAAGGCCATTTTTGCTGTTCTAGAGAGAATTTCTTCTTTCAAAATACTAATATGAGGGCTTTTTTGTGTCAGTTTTTATTGTAAATAGTCCAACTATTGTAAACAGTCCAATCCACTATTGTAAATAGTCCAATAGGTGCATTGGTATGTTGCATTTTTTTACGATTTCCTCAATTATTCTATCTCAAGAAGTAATGGCGAGATTTTCGTCAAAATTCAGGTTTAATTAAACGTTGACTCCAGTTGTTTGGTGTAACTCTGTCATCAGGTAGTCTATGCTGCATTTTTCTGGATTTCTAAATAGCTCTAACCTAAGTCCTAATTTGTTATTCTGATAGACCTTGTCCTAAATTGGTGATGATTAGTTTTTAATGTAAATCATATAATAGGTGGCTTTTATATGCTCCGATTTTCACGTAACTATATGCATTAATAAATGCTAACACGCAAACAATAATGGATGAATTGTAATAAAAATTCATGTTCTTTAGACATTCACTTAAATTGATTATTATTAGACTTGGGTGTGTACTGCCAAACAGGTGTCACTTTTATGCATTTTTGCTTCGTATTTATCTTACAGACATGATAAATCTAGAAAATGAATGATTTGTTTGAGAAATAAGATGCTTATATCCGGGGATAGGAGCATGTAGAACAAAGTGTTATTGTTTTTCCAAGTATCTTTTTTCTGTAATCATTATGATATATTCCTACTGAATGTCTTATAAAAATATCTCTTGTAGATTATTGATAAAAGATACTGGTCAGAACAATAAAATTAGCCATATATACTCCAACCACTATTATATCGCCTTTTTTAAATACACGCAATTCAACGAACATATATCTTTAGAATACACATGAACGGCATAGATTGCACTGGTCTCAATTTTTTATCTGTTTGTCAGATGTTTTCTTATAAATAAGTTTTCTTGAATCAATAATTAATAATTTTGTTACTGATTCGAGGAATGTCTTCCATTTTTGTCTATCACATCAGGGTTACACAAAAATAAGAAGTTGTATTTTCAATATTTTAATTAATATAATCAAAAATTTATCAAAATTTCTTACTAAGTATTTCATTAAAAATGTTTAAAAAACTATAAATATTCTCCTTACAAGTTCAAGATATTTCTTTAATAAACCGAATTACTAACATTGTTCAGTTAAACAAACTTTCTTCTTTTTGTCTTTCTTGCAGATACTCCTTTGTCATTTATGTCCGTCATCAACATCCAACTGCCATCATATTTATATTCCATCTTTCCCGATACCTATACTCCTCCTCTTTTATATCCTGGTGAAAACGCTCACCGTGCTCTTTACTTTAATGTTCAAGAATTTCTAGAAAATTGTCGATGTGGGAATGCAGAAAGTGCATTTTTACACTCATAATTACAGCCCAACTTCTTCAAATTTTTCAGCATTGTTTCAAATTTATTTCTGTAATTTGGATCTTTCTTATTCATTAGAAAGTTTTTGGTAACGCATTTGAAGGCAGTTCATTATTTTTCTACCTCGCATATCTTTTTTTTGTTTGTTTTTCATCATTTTTTGATTTGAGGAGGAACGAAAATTCCAACTTTTAATTCTTCGTGTGTGATGAAGAGAAATTTCAAAGTTAGATACATGAAGCATTACCCATATTGCGGTAGAGCCTTTAAAAATTGTTAAATTAATTCTAATTTGATGTACAATAGTGGAAGCAAGATTTTTGAGGGTTACGTTTGTATATTTTTACTTGACGGAACAAAACTTTTCTGTTCTCGCTAAATTCACAATCTAATGTTTTTGCTTTGTGTGACGGGCAGGCACGCATATTTTTAGCACGTTACGAGTATCTTAACGTATTTCCATTTTTCCTGCAAATACTTTGCCTCGAGCTACGAGCAAAAATAGTTTGCATCCACAGATTACCGGTTTTCTGCTGTTTTAGTCAGCCACTTCGCATTTTACGAATTTTTCCCTTTTCAGCATCTCGCTTTCTGCAAATTTCTTTGACAATCGAATCTTTAGAAATTTTACAGAAATCTGAAGAAATTTCGGAGACTTAGCTTTACCTTAAAAATATCTGCAGAATTTTTTAAGATATTCTGTAAAATATCTGCAAAATGGGCCAATTACCTACGGATTTCTCACAGAATTTTGGGCCAATTCCCTACAGATTTTCTATAGGTTTTTTTTAGTGGGGAACTCTGTTTTCATTTGAAAATTATGTAAATTTTCACCTTCTGAGCAATCTGTTCCTATTAGTTAAATGTATGTCTATTTCATCATCCTGCTTTGTCATTTATGTCCCTCATCAACATCCAATTGCCATCATATTTACATTCCATCTTTCCAGGTACCTATACACCGTATCTTTTATATCTTGGTGAAATCGCTCATCATGCTTTTTACTGTAATATCTAAGATTTTCTGGAAAGTAGTCGATATGGGACTGCAGAAAGTGCATTTTTACACTCATAATTACAGCCCAATTTCTTGAAATTTTCCAAAATTGTTTCAGGCGCAGCATGTCCAAATTTGGACTTTGTGCCAATAAACCCAACAAACCAACCAACCAAAATTGTTTCAAAAGTATTTCTGTAATTTGGATCTTTCTTATTCCTTAGAAAGTTTTTGGTAACACATTTGAAGGCACTTCATTATTTTTCTACCTCGCACATCTTTTTTTTTCAAAATCTTTGTTCATTATTTTTTTTATTTGTGGATGAACGAAAATTCCAACTTTTAATTCTTTGTGTGTGATGAAGAGAATTTTTACAGTAAGATAAATGAAGCATATTACCCATATTGCGGTAGAGCCTTTACAAATTGTTTAATTAATTCTAATTTGATGAGCAAAAGTGGAAGCAAGATTTTTGAGTGTTATGTGTGTGTATTTTTAGTTGACGGAACAAAACTTTTCTGTTCTGGCTAAATTCACAATCTAATGTTTTTGCTTTGTATGACAAGCAGGCACGCATATTTTTAGCAAGTTACGAGTATCTTAAGGTATTTCTATTTTTCCTGCAAATACTTTGCTCGGAGCTACGAGAAAAAATAGTTTGCATCCACAGATTACCGGTTTTCTGCTCTTTTAGTCAGCCACTTCGCATTCTACGAAATTTTCACTTTTCAGCATCTCGCTTTATGCAAATTTCTTTGACAATTGTGTGATGTAGCGTAACAAATTAGCTTGATGTATTTATTGTGTAAAATAAAATGTTCTGTTCGAAAGTTTCAATATATGAGATAACTCTGATTTCATTTGAAAATTATGTAAACTTTCACCGTCTGAGCAACATGTTGTTATTTACGTGTATGTCTATTCAGTTAGCTTGTTTTTAACTATTTAATGATTTTTAACTTTTTCAACATCGAAGTAGTGATGGCTACTTTTATGATTTTAAATATACATGACACTTTAAACGTGTCTTCAAGTTTTAATAAGCTGGTATTAATAGCTTCCTACACTTTTACTCTCCTCTGGCGTGAATTTAAGATGTTAATCTCGCCGTATTTCTTCTCACGACGGTTACATTAGCACAGAAATCAAGGCCTTTTTGTGTACACAACTTGTTCTTTCAACGGTATTCCAATGACTTTGAAGTCATTGGGGATAAGCCATTTGTCCCCAATAAAAATAATCTTAAGATTATCTGAAGAAGTCTCCACTTTCTTCAGACATTTTACAGAAATCTGAAGAAATTTGGATATTTAGCTTTACCTTCAAAATATCTGCACAATTTTCCAAGATAATCTTATAAATAGCGGCAGAATGGGCCAAATACCTACAGATTTTCTACAGATTTTTGAGCCAATTACCTACAGATTTTCTACAGATTTTTTTTAGTGGGGGTGTATCTCATACTGAATACAATCAGACTGTATTCTAAAAGTGGTTAGATAATTTGTCAAGTATACAGAAGCACATTTAGTCAGGTGTTACTGCCACATAACGCTTGTTCTGAGCAATGAATCTTGGAAATCAACCCGGGTAAGTTAAAAAAAACTATACATGATGGAAAAAAAGTAAGAACAGTTCTGTAATCAGCATAAAAATATGCATTAAAAAATTATTGATCTGATATCAAACAGATTAGTGTTGTCATTTAACCTTGGTACTTGTAATAGCGAATTTCGAAGTACTGTAATCATGTCCGATATACTATAATCGATTGTCGGAACCGATTACACATAATACCTTCATTAGATTTCACTATTTGACTTTGCTTAAATAATTTAAATTATTAGTACATAACTTTCTATAATTTACTTTACGAAAAGTATTTATTTCCTTCCTGTTATGCGTTTTGATCTTTAAATAGCAATATCTTAATTATTATTCATATAATTCTCCTTATGATAATAGGCATTCTCCTTCATAAAGTGTGCATCGTACTGATACAGAGTCATTGCGATGCAAAGTTTCTGAAATCAATACAGTACACTCTAAAAACTGAATGTATAAATTAATCACTTTTACTTTATTTAACCTTGGGTAAAACGCCATGTTAAGATTATATAAATTTTTACGGCTTAGTTTTAGATTTTTTTTCAAACAAATATAGGATTTATAAAGCAATTTATTTAAGATGTATAGAAGAAATAATATTTTAGCAGCAATGTATTTATAAAATTTAATGGGGTGATTTCTTGACGAATTATATTTGGTAAGAATTATTTACCCAGCTATGTGGGCAATAGCGCCATGCACACAAAATTATAAAATAAGACAGAATAATGAAATGTAAATTGTCCGATTTTAAGATATAAACATTAAAGCCCTATCAATTAACAAATTTCTCTTACTTACCCTTAATTGCAAAATCAGGATGCAGTAAAAATCATTTGATGTTTATTCTTCGGACATGAAAAAAATAGCAGCACTTAAGGCATACAAATTTCTCTTTATCCTTTTTGGTTTTCAATAATGACAGTAATATTCTCTCGCACATGAAAAATCAGTTTTCGATAATAGTTTCAGAACAAAAAATGGCGTTATTTTCCTGGTATATTCATTGCGCAATATATTTTAAGCTACAAACTACTTTGCGAACATGTTCAAAAGCTTCCTAGATTTTTTAAAGTACATGCAATGAGTAATATTAGTTCTTGGAGTTAGTATCCGAGGACACCTTACGTATACACGTTTATGTGTAAATTTGTAAAATTACATCTTCGTCATAAAATTGACATATTTGTAGCTAAAAGATTCCTGTATTTATACACTATCTACCAATAAGTATTTGGACAATTTCAATTTTGGACATTTTGTCAAATATTTAAAAATATACTTATCGGATTCTTCTGCAACCTCAGGATTATAAAGCTTATGTCTGACCTCATATTAATCAGCATCCATTTAATAAGCAGGGCAATAAGGGGTTCCGACAAATAATCAAAGAATAAAAGAAATATTTGGTGAAAATGCATGAAACGATTTATCGCTGCAGAATAAAGATATGTGGATACTGTAAAACTTTTACACTGATTTTTGTAAGAAAAGCATGGTTATTCATGAAAAAAAGCGATTATTATTTTTTTTTAATTATAAAAATTCTGGTATGTTTTCTGTTTATATCAAGCAGGGTTTTGGCCAAATTTAACACGAATATCAGAAATTTTTTCAAAAGGTAGTAGAAAAAACAGAGCGCAATTGAAATGCAGATATATTAAAAATCTTATGAAATATGAGTAGTTGTATTAAATATTTTTTATATGCGCATGCGCGAACGATAAAAACGATTTTTTTATATAATTTAATAGTCAATTCTATGGAGTAACTCATTAAAAAATCCAATCAAACATCACGAAAATTCAAAAAGATATCAATATTATAGTAAGCTGTTTTTACTTTGCTATCTAAAAACAGTTGAATGATAAGGGATTCTCTACAAATTGACATCTTTTATTAACCGACTTTTATGAAAAAATTAGTATTTAATGAATACAATATCTAATACAATATTGCTGCTAAAAAGTATCTTGACACATGTGCTAGAAAAGAAAAAAAGCTTTTATTCACATTCAGGGACAAAACTAAGAGAGGGGGGGAGAAGGGTATGTTCCCTGGACACCAGGGCAAAAGGGTGTCAAATGAAAATTTTGTTTTGCAGTTTTTTTCATGTCTATGTTTAGCATGATGTTTTTAAAACCGTTCTATCTGGGGTATGCCAAAGTATAGAAGAATCTAATTATGATAGCATAAAATCCTGTATAAATTAGATTTTTTTTTTAAATTCGGTTTCACGATTTTAACGTATCAATTTTTAACAAAACAAATTACGTTGTTCAGTATTATATATTTTAAGTTTTAAAATAAGTCGGCTATTAATAAATTAGAGAAATTATCTTATTAAATATACTTTGCGATGGAGGGGGGGGGGTGAATGGTTCGCCAAAATCCACGTTAGCCTCAAAAAAAAAAAGGATGATCACATAAGGATAATTAAAGCGGATTTTTCGATTCGGCTACAAGACATTAATGAATCAATGTGTGACAAGTTTAGTAGTTTAGTATTGCACTATCTACCATTGAGTATTTGGACACTTTCAACTTTAGATGTTTTGTGGAATATTTAAAATATACTTGCCGGATTCTTCTGAAATTTCAAGATTATAAAGATTGTGTTTGACCTTATATTTATCAAAGTTTATTTCATAAGGAGGAAAATTAGGACGCCGACAAAAATTAAACAGATAGAAATATTCAGGAACACCTTGTATATTAAAATTCATGAAAAGATCTATTACCGCATAATAAAAATACATGTGGATATTGTAACATATCGCCCCCAATTTTTCTAAAAATAGCACTTATATTCATAAAAATATAGTGCTTTTTTGAAAACTTCAAAAAATTCTAGTATATATTTTTGTATCACGCAGGGTTTTTAACCAAATTTAATGTCAGCTTCAGAAAAAATCACAAAATGTAGCAGAAACAATAAAGTGCAATTGAAATATAAATATACTAAATATTTTCTATAATATGAGTAGTTGTATGAAATATCTTTTTAAATCTGCGTATGCGTGAACGATAATTCTTATCCTTTTACATAATTTAATATTCAACTCAATGGAGCTACTCATAAAAAAATCCAATCAAATTTCGTGGAAATTCAGAAAGATATTGTGGATAGGGGTGAACTGATTTTCAATTGGTCTATGAAAGCAGCTGAATGATAATAGATTTTACGCAAATTGTCAAATCTTTTTTTTTTTTATTGATGATATACTTTTTGCATAATTACCAAAACAAACATATTTTAGGATAAAAATAATTATAAAAATCGCAGCCTTTATTTCAAATTTACTCATTGATACATTATGTCTGATACACTATCTGCCAATAAGTATTTGGACTCTTATGCAAATGACTATATCTGCAATCCTGGTATACGTCACGCTCTTCACTGTTAAACATCTGACATCAATCCCATGCAAGATGCCACGAAGAACAGAGCTGTCTCATTTGGAGAAAAGTGTCATCAGCAGGTACCACAGAAATGTCCGATCTTTAATCGACATATCTAGAGAACTTAATTACGCGAAATCGATTGTGGCCTATGTGATGCGGAAATGGAAGCTGAGCGGTGATTGTCAGAATGTGGCCAGAGTAAGTAGACATCCGAAACTGAGAAATAGAGACCAACGGATTCAGTCAAGAGATAATCAGAAGAACCGCAACCAACCAATGTTACTCATACACCAATAGTTTCAACAAGCTTCAGGATGTGTTGTTTCCATGAATACCATCCGCAAGGAAGCTCATCTGCTTATTTTTATGGTCGTGCTGTCGCCCATAAGCCTTTAATCACCAAGTCTAACCGCGCAGCTCGATTAAATTTGTGCAAGGCACGTCAGTAATGGACCATGCAACAGTGGAAACAAGTTCTCTGGAGTGATGAATCAAGGTTCACCCTCAACTGTTCTGATGGTAGGGTCTGGCTCTGGCGTTTGCCTGGAGAACACCTCCTAATAGAATGCAATGTGCCAACAGTTAAGTTCGGTGGAGGGGGAATTATGTTTTGGGGATATTTTTCCTGGTTTGGACTAGGACCCTTGGTCCCAATTCATGGTAAGGTCAATGACGATGCCTACTGCAATATACTGGATAATAGTGTATTTCCTAGTGGTGGCAATACTAAGGGTTGGACTCATGTTACTTCCAGGATGACAACGCCAAGATGTAATGCAGCGAGGTCAATCATGGATTGGTATGCTCACATTGGAGTGAATCGACTCGACTGGCCTGCCCAGAGCCCAAACCTGAAGCTAATACAGAAATTCTGGAACGAGTAGGATCGTCGAATTAACGCGTGCGACATCCGTTCAAAATCAGTGAAAGAAATTACATGTCTTGTACAAACCGAATGGAATAAAATACCTTTACATGCATTACAAGGGCTAGTAGAAAGCATTTGTTTTTTTGGCGAACCTCCACTTCTTCAAAAAGTATGTTTGCAAAGAAAATTTCTCAAATTTATTAATAGAGGACTTATTTTAAAACTTGAAATATGTAATACTGAACAACGTAATCTGCTTTGTTAAAAATTGATACCTTAAAATCGTGAAACCCAATTTAAAAAAAAATCCTTTAAACAGGATCTTTATACCATCATCATTAGATTCTTCTATGATTTGACATACCCCAGATAGGATGATTTTAACAATATAATGCTAAACGCAGACATGAAAAAAATTGCCAAACAAAAATCTACATTTGGCACCTTTTTGCCTTGGTGCCCGTGGCACAAGCCTTTCTTCTCCGCTCTCTTAGTTTTTCCCTGAATGTGAATAAAAGCCCTTTTTCTTATCTATCACAAGTGTCAAGATACTTATTAGCAGCAATACTGGGTTAGATATTGTTATCATTAAATACTAATTTTTTCGAAAAGTCAGTTAATAAAAAATGTCAATTTCTGGAGAATCCCTTATCATTCAGCTGTTTTTAGAGAGCAAAGTAAAAACAGCTTACTATGATATTGATATCTTTTGAATTTTCGGAATATTTGATTGGAATTTTTTTTACGAATTACTCCATAGAATTGGCTATTAAATGATGTAAAGTAAATATAGTTTAAAAAAACTAAAAAACACACTTTTTAAGTATATCAAACTAAAAAGTGAAAAATAATTCGTACTATAAGCTGAAAACAAAAATAGATGAAAAATACTATATTACTATAAAATCATTGTTATTATAGAAATCAATTAATAAGCAATAAATAAAATTATCGCGGAAAAAAAGCGTGAGGTGCTCCATCTACCATGCTCCATCTATCAGTTCTTAAGAAGCACCCCACGCTTTTTTTCCACGATAATTTTATTTATTGCTTATTAATTGATTTCTGTAAAAACAATGATTTTATAGTAATATAGTATTTTTCATCTATTTTCATTTTGAGCTTATAGTACGAATTATTTTTCACTTTTTATTTTGATATACTTAAAAAGCGTGTTTTTTAGTTTTTTTAAACTATATTTATATTTAATACAAAAAGCAAATTAATCGGTTGGATAGTTTCAGAGTAATTGGTGAACATACATAGAAAAAAAATACATACGCGTCGAATTGATAACTTCCTCTTCCTTTCTGAAGCCGGTTAAAAATAAAAATTGTAATACGGAATTTTTATTTTTATTTTACATAGATGTAAATAATGTCAGGAGTTGAGTTCGAACCCACAATCTCTTTCGAAAAACAGAGCTTCAATCCGGCGCCTTAGACCGCTCGGCCATGCTGTCTACATTCCATTCAGTGAACGTATTCAACACTTTTAATTAGCGAAAAATCAATAATTTTATTAGTTTTTGCCTAATTACTAAAAAAGTACTGAACCAATTTCGATGAAACTGAAGTGGTACCAATTCGAGAGCATCGTCTTTCATTTAACACCAAAACCAAGTTAATCGGTTGCATGGTTTTGGAGTAATCGGTGAACATACATAAAATAAGGAGAGTAACAAACTCATAAACTCACAAACTCACAAACATACAGGTGAAGTTATTAAAAGCGTGGTAAAAATCTTTTTTTTCGTTGTGTAGATAAAAATTATTTCATAGAACTACTCACATTTCATAAGATATTTAATATATATATATATATTCCGATTGCGCTACCCAAGAAACACATTACTAACAGATTGGTATAAGAATTATAGCTTTCGTCCAGTACTAGAGGTGTTACTTCGATAACAGCGAATCGTAACCTAGTCTTAACGATTCTGTCCTTTCATACGATATCTTGGGCGATACTTTGATGCGTTGCCGTCATAGCGCCAGAAATATGGCACAATGACGAAAATAGGCGATGTAGATGATACGTTTTTGATACAAATGCATAGGAATTCCGGAACTTCTGGCATAAAAATGTTATAATAAGAGCACTAATTTGATATTGCTGATATCCAATGAGAATAATTTTGAACCGTTTTTTTTTACATTAATTATAAATAGAAGTTTTCATATACGTCCATTAAAAACATTTCAAAAATATGCATTAAAATATTTAATTGCTATAAAAGACGTTAAATACTAATAAAAACATTTAAAGATCTTAATAATTTTTACATGTTTCGATTGAATTTACTCAATCATCATCAGAAAAAGAAAATACAAATAAACACAAAGATGGAAAATGACAAAATACTATTACAAATGAAATTAAAAAAAATTTTAAAAATAAAAATCACGCGCTATATATTTTAATTATGTATCACGTTGCTTAATTTTTAAATTATTTAACAATTCAATCCAAATATTTGGGATTTGAAATGACAAGGAATCATTGCAGACCATTGAGCTTGATATAGATTTCCATTGATAGAGACCATTGATATCGATTGGTTTCGAATATCGAAAACGAATAACAAACTTAAATGTTATACCTTTTGATGCTTGCACTCCATATTCTTATAAATTATCTACCTTTAGATTCCTTTTTAACAGAGCTTTTAGAATTTGTTCTACTGAAAATTTAAATGATGAATTAGATAAAATTAAAACAATAGCTATTAAAAACGGATATCAAGTTAAAATAGTTAATAAATTAATTAAAAAGTTTATTAACAAAATGAACAATACAGTTTTTGAAAATAAAACCGACAATGAAAATAACATGAAAAGGGTTGTTATAAATTATTATCCAAATTTCTTCGAGTCTGCTAAAACACAATTAAAAAAGTTTAATTTAAATTTAATAGCTAGACCCCCCTCCAAAATTAAAATCAATTTTAACAACTAGAATTGACCCCATTGATAAATTTGACCGATCCGGTGTTTATATCATTCCATATCTTAAAGAAGGTGGTTATAAAAATTATTATATTGGCATGACTCAAAGAAAATTCAAAATAAGATGTAAAGAACACATTGCAGACATAAAATTTAATAGAGGTAAAACCGCATTATCTAGGCTAAATCAAATAGAAAACATAGATATTTTGTTTAATGAAAGTAGATTAATTTATAGGTCAGATTTTTATTTGCAACATTTTATGAGAGAGAGTATTGAAATTTACATCAGAAGCTCAATGATCTGGAATAATTCCTTGTCATTTCAAATCTCAAATATTTGGATTGAATTGTTAAATAATTTAAAAATTAAGCAACGTGATACATAATTAAAATATAACGCGCGTGATTTTTATTTTTAAAAAATTTTTAAATTTCATTTGTAATAGTTTTTTGTCATTTTCCATCTTTGTGTTTATTTGTATTTTCCTTTTCTGATGATGATTGAGTAAATTCAATCGAAACATGTAAAAATTATTAAGATCTTTTAATGTTTTTATTAGTATTTAACGTCCTTTATAGCAATTAAATATTTTAATGCATATTTTTGAAACTTTTTTTTACGCCCATATGATAACATCTTGTGCAAATCTAATGACGCTTTATACACATGTCGGCGGATAGTAGTAGATAAAGGCCGGTTCTTCGGCCACTGGCGGGATGCGGGATGAGCAATGAGCAATTGAGAGCAATGCTTAATTGATCAGACTCATCTTCCTCCTTATTAGGCCAGTCAAATTGTCAGAAAAAAGGGCCGATAGATGCAAAAATTCTGCTAGAAGATTTTATGTTTTTAAAATGTTTATGGGGATTCTAGTAACAAGAATTAATGGTTTTCCAACAAAATATCTCGAGGCTAAACTTTGTGGAGCCAAAAAACCATAAAATTTTCGGGCTTTTTTCAGTTTTTTGCTTATAACTCAAAAATTATTAACTTTTTGCGTTAACTCAATTACAAAAAGAAAGTAAATTAAATTCTCTATAAATTTCATACTAAAACTTTTTTTCTAAATCCAATATTAAGTGCGCTACAGCTTTCTAAAAGTGACTCTTTTTTTCAAATTTTGTGAAAAATTTTCAAAAACGAAAATTTGACATAATGTTTTATTATTTTATCCTCTTTAATGTAACTTATTTAAATTACAGTTATTTGCATGATAACAATCACGATGAATTACAACGGTAACATTGTAAAAAAATTAAGAACATTATAACTTTTTTGTATTTAGAGCTTTAGTAAAGAACATTAATATTAGCTATTTAACTAAAGGTAAGTAAAAAATGTTTTCGGTATTTTGCCTGTAACTCGAAAATATAAACATTTTGCGTAATATACTTAGTTACAAAAAGAAAGAACATTAAATTTTCTATAATTTTGTTATAAAAACGTTTTTCTAAGCCCATTACTAAGCACGCTAGGGTTTTTTGAACATGTCACTTTTTTTTTTTAACTTTACAGAAAATGACCTATTTTTCACCTCCCATCCCAAAAAAACTTTTCATCACTAACAATGAAAATTAAATAGACCTATTGATTGATGAACAATGAATTTTTTGAGAAAGGCAGGCAAAAGTTGCACAAATTCTAGAAAACCTATAAGAAAACAATTACAAAGGGAGTGCTGGGGATAAAAAAAAAAGAGAATGCAGATGGAAGATTGTGGTCAGTGACGTTCCCGAGCCGCTTTCGTTTAGATGCAAGTGTTCTTTTTTAAATACATACTCTTCTAATATGCTGCTATTAAGTTTATTGCATCTCTTCACGTACAGTAATGAAAAATGAGTGAGCTCTACCCAAAATTGTGTTTCATTTGCCAAACGGCTTCAAATAGTGATACTCGCGTTGTGAGCCAGAAAGAACTTTCCAAGCTCTTTGAACATAGCGTTTAGCGTCAAAGTAATATTCATCAAAAGTAATATTCATCAGTTTTTTGAAAAATAGCAAGGAATTTAGAATACAGGATGATTGCCGAAAAACATATGCGAATGAGAGAATGATAGCAGCATACATTCGTCGGGATGAAGATTCTACACAGACTATAGTTTGCCCCTCAGATCAAGCACTTCTTTCAAGCTTCAAGATATTTGCTTCTTATGTCACGAAGGTAATCCCGGTGACTTCAAACGAAAAACAATAGAAAAAGACCTACGCAAAGAGAAATTTGATTCACAAAGTAATGAAATTAGAAACGAAAATTACATTTTTGAAAACTGCTGAAAAACGTGGGGATATAGGGTCCCAAAAAGTAATTGAGCGTATTCAGCACGAACCTGACTTGCAGATGCGAACCTGACTTTCAGATGCATGGTATTATAGTTTTTGTCGCGTAAAACTAGATCAATCTGCAACAAGTAGAGAAAAAAGAGGGCGTCGACCCGCATCATCCGTTGACGAAGCCTATGACAGAAACAAGAGCCGCTTTATTTCATTGCTTAAAACAAATTAAAAATTTCAAAACAAGAATTTCACAATAACAGAATTCAAGTTGAGGAGGCAAAGGAAGAAGCTGATGTCATGATAGTTACCTCAGCCATTTCAAGAGCCGAATCTTTTGAAAGCGTTTAATTTTCGGAGAAGACATTGACCTTCTCGTGATAATGACGAGCTTAGGCTATCAGCACAAAAATCAGTTTTCCTAAAAGCCAGGTAGAAGTAACATCGAAACCAAGTGATTTTCAACAATGTCGTTCAAATACAATTACAACAATGTTTTTTTCACTCATGCAATCTGCAGATGCGATACAACATCCTCTCTTTTTGGGCAAAGAAAGTCAAAGTTTTGTAACACTTTGAAAAAACATGATCAGCTTAGAGAAATAGCCTGCGTATTCAATAAAATAGGTTCTACGCGTCAAGAAATCATCAAGAATGAAAAAAAATCCATATTGCACTATATTGGATGCATAGCTACCACACAGAATTTGAACACCTTAAGGCTCCAGTTATTTGCTAAATTTGCCACAAAAAAAACAAAGTTCATTTTGCAAGACTACCACCAACACATGAGGCTGCGCAACATCATTTTCTCCGATGTTATCATCAGGTACAAGTTAGGATAGGAAACAACATCCCTCCTGAAGGATGTGGGTGGGCTCACAGATTCTCTTTCAGCCAGTTCAAATGTGCCAAGACCCGGCACTTGAATCCTTGCTCCATGTTGTGTCATGTAGCTGTAGAAAGGGGTGCAGCAAAGCATGTTCTTTTCATAAATTAAGACTCAAATGCTCGGCAATTTGTAAAAAAAAATGTAATGGGATCAACTAAGAAAATGTCGACGACATTATTTATCAAGAAGGAGGGGATGTAAAAGCGTCACTGTAAGTAGTTTTTACTTACATTCAGTTAAATACTTAATTTTAATGTTTTCCACTAAAGCTCTAAATACAAATAAGTTATACTGTTCTTAATTCTTATACAATGTTACCGTTGTAATACATCATGATTGTTATCATGCAAATACCTGTAATTTAAATAAGTTACATTAAAGAGGATAAAACAATGAAAAATTGTGTCAAATTTTCGTTTTTGCAATTTTTCCACAAAATTTGAAAAAAAAAGAGTCACTTTTAGAAAGCTGTAGCGCGCTTAATATTGGCTTTAGAAAAACAGTTTTAGTATGAAATTTGTAGAGAATTTAATGTTCTTTCTTTTTGTAACTGAATATGGTACGAAAAAATTTTATAATTTTTAAGTTTTAGGCAAAAAACTGAAAAAAGTCCGAAAATTTTGTGGTTTTTTGGCTCCACAAAATTTAGCCTCGAGATATTTTGTTGGAAAACCATTAATTCTTGTTACTAGCATCCCCATAAACAGTTTAAAAACATAAAATCTTCTAGCAGAATTTTTGCATCTATTTATGACAATTTGACTGGCCTATATCGCAGAACTCAATTATCTGACACTGCTGTTATCAATTTACTAAAATACATATTATCTAGAATAATAGTATCAAAACAGTTTAATATCTAACAACTTGTTTACGCTAGCTCATTTTTGTTTTCTATGATATTTTTTAGAAAGATGTGAATACAAGTAAGTTTTTAAAAGGTATACATCTCCGTATGTAATTAGTACAATTGTTTGTATATGTTATTATATATACATGTTAGTAGGCGTATGTTTCTCTCATGTTGTATATGTGTTTT